>CM060928.1:393323663-394573663 GCA_030765085.1 Allium cepa | reverse complement strand
TGATGATGATCTCTGCTTTGTGGTCAGTGGAGCTTGTTGTTCATTTGAGCATTGCATCACCTGTAGCTTGCTACTGTGTTGATCTTGCTACTGCACATTTGTGTATTCTTCACTTGTTCATGTACCACCTGAGTGTTGTGGTCTTTGTAGTTTGCATTGATCACATTTGCATTGTCTCTGTTGACATTTGGCATTGTCTTCTGGTTTCAGTCTTCATGTTTGTGTTGCACTTGTATGATTTCATGTATTGTTGCAGAGACTTTGTTTTCTTGTGAAGTTGTACTGTCTTGGTACATGCATTTGATAATGGCATTGGACCATGCACCTTGTTGCATTATTCACTGAGCATTTCTATGTTGAGTTTGCATTGGTGTAGTTGTTCATTTCAGTGAGTTGTCTGCACTTGTGAACTTTGTTGTTGGCATTGGCTTTGTCTTCTGTTGACATTTGCAGTTGTACTTCTGTTGGCAGTGTAGTTGTTCTTGCTTTGATGCATCTATGTCCTGCCATGTTGCTGTTGACATGTTCATATGAACTTGCATTCATTTGAGTTCATTCCACTGTTTCATGTAGCTGTTGACATGTTTATATGAACTTGCATTCATTTGAGTTCATTCCACTGCCATGTAGTTGTTTGCCAAGACTGTTGTACACTTGCTTGAAGTTGTTCTGCACTTTGGTGGCTCCGGCTTGATTTGTTCTGATTTGTAAGTTGTGCTTTTTCTTGGTCTCTGTTGCATGCTTGTTTGTATGTTGCACTTGATATTGCAGTCTCTGGCATTCTTGTACAACTTCATTGTTGCTGCTTGTATCACTGGTATATCTTGTCTGCACTTGCATACTCACTTTGGTCTGTTGGTGGCATTCCTTTTGTCCATGGTACTGTTTGAGTTGTTGCAGTTTATCACTTGACTTGTTAGTGCATTGCCACACTGTACATTCTTGAACTTGGTCTCTGATGGTGTTGAGCTTCACTGTTGCATTCCATTTGTGTTTGCTGTCAGTTGATGTTCTATTGCAGTTGTACTGCTTGATATTCATTCCTGTAGTTTGCATTCATGTACTTGCTGTCGTAGATGTTTTGAACTGCATACTTCTTGTTGCAGTTTTGAACAATGCTCGGCCATGTTAGTTTCATATGCATATTTGTGCATATTGACCATTGGTTGTTCATTTGGGCTGCTGGACTTGTTATACATTTCATAGTACATCTGTTTTGGACTTGTTTTTGGATTGCATTGCGTTGAGTCGAATTTGCAGTGATGGCTTGACCTTTGCACTTTCACACTTGCTCTTGTTGGCTGCACACACGAGTTGGCGAGGCAGTGCACACATGTATGAATGTACACGTGTGTATTGCAGCCACTTGTGATTACCTGTCCCTGTAATATCTATGTGCACGACTTTGTGATAAATTCAAGTGTGAATGATGACGAACAACCCATATATCTGAGGCAAACATTATTTTCAAAAATATCGTTTATTTTAAACTTCAAAAATATTTCTCGATCAATTTTACTGCGTTAGTGAATATTTTTGCAGATTTGCTCAGATGCTAGATACAAACTGAAATGCAGTTGAAGACCAAATACGAGTGTGAGTGATATGTAGTGAGGATAATGATGTAAACATGAAATGTGATGTAATTCAAAAATTGTATATAGTGAGAGCATGAATTTGTACTATTCAAGATTGTAATAAATATTTGTTTGAATAAAATTTATGTTTGAATTCAAAATCTGTGTAACTTGTTCTGTTTGAATTCAAACTGAAATTCTGTGTAATTTATTTTATTCAACAAATATTTATTTAATATATGAAAATTAAAATAGTACAAAATACATTTAAAAAAAATATATATATATATATATATGTTTATTATCATCAAACAAAAATCATATAAGCGCAAAGCGCATATTTCACAATCTCCCCCTTTTGATGATAACAAACATATAATTAAGATTTTGTACATGTGTTAAATGTATTTGATCTATGGTATACTCTAATTGCTCCCCCTATTTAAATGCTTCCTTTCTACATGAAGCTCCCCCTACATATATGCATACAACTAGAAATATATAAATGAGCCTATATGTATCTGGAAGATTATTTGACCTTTGCTTAATTTTATTTGACAAAATCTTAACTTTTCTCTCCCCCTTTTGTTATCAGCAAAAGAATAATAGTGTGAGAGAAAAATAAAGATAGAGTGATTGATATTAATCCAACATTAAACTCAAATTGATTATAAATATTTAACTCCAATAAGAATCAAACAAAAATCATAACGACCCTTGTTAGGCGCATATTCCACTTTTAGAAATGACGGAAATAAAATTCTCATACAAAATCATACAGTTAAATCTTCTTGTGGTACATTTATATCAGGAATTTGAATATCTACTAATCATGCATAACCGTTAGGACTTTTAAATGAGATTAGTAGTATTCCAATTTAATATATATATATTTTTTTTTTTTTTTTTTAAAAAAAAAATGAAATCAAGTATCTTCTAACCACGCATGACCGTGAGGACTTTTAAATGGGACTAAAATCAACTTGTCTATTAAATCAATTAATTTTGATATGCGTTTCATACATGCATAACCATAAGGACTTTTAAATGAGCATGGAAGCACATAATCAAAAATCCAAGTAATTCACCCATGCATAACCGTGAGGACTTTTAAATGAGAGTGGATACTTTGGATATTTATTTATTTTTACAAAAAAAAATGTGAAATGAAAAGCAAATGATCCCTGATTATAGTACCACCTATTGACAAACTATCTTGAATATTTGATAAATCATGGTCCATAGAAATAATGGTAGATATAGAAATGGTCATGGAATTTTTACCCAACAAAAAGTTTTATAACCCTTGATTAAATTCCTAAAGAAATTTTTCAAATATACTCTTTTGAGTAATGTATGTTAATTATCAACACTAATCACTTTTTGAATCACAATTTATCTCTTCGATAATCAGCAGGGAGTCGGATTAGTCAAAATTTATCATTTAAAATCAAATAAACATGACTAATCTGAAAGTATGGTCAAACAATTATTTTTACGAAGGGGTTATATGAGAGAGAAAAAAATCTGCTAAATGAAAATTATTTCAAGTGAAAAATATGCAGATATTTTCTTTGAAAAAACGATGCAGCAAATGTATGTTTCACCATAAATCACGTTCAACTCGTAAATTTTCTATCAACTAGATTACCAGAATGAACTGCATCTGAATTTCTTTTTCACTTCAAAATATCACTAACTTGATAAACAAGACCATGAAAATATGCATAAGAAACTTACACTCAATTTTGAACAGTGAACAAGTCAGAATAAATCATCATCTCAATCTTGGCTGATTTCATTCAGAAAATGGTACAGATTATCACATAAGAATATCTTCACCTGTTTTACCTTTACGATGATTTTACGTGATTACCCATTGTGATTCTGTCACCTTTATACTAGGCTAAGGAACTTTGCTTTGACACTCATTGTGTTTCTGGAACAGCCAAAATCCAGAAAACACCGTTGATGTTCCTTAGCCTGCCACCATACCTACACGAGAAAAGATTTATGTGACCTATTTATAGGTCCATGGTTGTTAGTGGCAGAAGCATTATGAATAAACAAACCCTTTGGAACCCAAACTTGTTTTGTCCTTTCATTCTTGTTCCAATAGACATGAAATCTGTTTGTAGAATTTTTAGGAACCCAAACTTGTATAAATTTTGTGTTCTTGTTCCTATGTCTACAATTTTCAACATGATGTCCAATTATTTCACATCTACCAAAGACACTCCTACCTTTTGCACTATCCTCAACTTGTGTTTTTCCAAAACCTAGTCCTTTTCTGTTGTTAGCAAACATTTGATTTCCCAATAACATGTTGAATGATTTTTCTCCTATTGAAAAGTTATTCAATGATTTCTCAAGATTTTGGACTTTGGTTTTTAGCATCGTGTTTTCATTTACAAGTGAGGCGCATTTATTTATGAAATCTTTTTTCCTAGTGTCAATGGTTTTCATAAGACTCAAGTTTTCTTTTTCAAGATTCTCACAGCTATTCTTGAGTCTTGACAATTCTGAATCTAAAATTCTACACTTTTCACATTCTAGGTTATGAATATTATCAAGTTCGGTTTCTAACCTAAAATTTTCAAGAGCAAGTTTTCTCTTATCAGATTTCAGTTTTTCAATTTTAGATTCAAGAGTATCAACTACTCCAGTGAGATCAGAACACATAAAAACAAGATCTCTATAGGAATACTCACCTTCCTCACTTGATTCCTCCGAGCTTGCTTCTGAATCTGATTTTGCCACAAGACACAAGTTAGCCTCCTCTGAGCTGCTATCTGAAACTTCCTCTCCTTCTTCATCATCCCAAGTTGCTGCGAACACCTTCTTTTCCTTTTTCTTTCCTTTGTTATATTTGAGAAGTGGGCATTCTGGTTTGATGTGGCCAGGCTTGTTGCAATTATAACACGTCAGCTCATTATCGAAATTTTCAGAATCTTTTGACGAATTGCCCTTTGTTTTCTTCTTGCGTGGCTTGAATCTTGACCATCTTCTAAGATTATTTACAGCCATTGCAAGTTCTTCAATTGGATCTTCTCCTTCATTGCTCTCTTGTTTGATTTTTAAGGCAATTGTCTTCTTCTTTGGTTCGGAGTTGTTGCGTTCTTCCTTTGCTTTTAGCTCAAGCTCATATGTCATCAAGTTGCCAATCAACTCCTCCATGCTTAGCTTACTCAGATCTTTCGATTCTTGTATTGCTGTGACTTTTGCCTCAAAGTTCATCGGTAAGACTCGTAGAATCTTCCGCACAAGCTCTACCTCAGTGAAGACCTTCCCAAGTGCTCTAGCGTTGTATACCAAGGTTGAAAAGCGTCCAAACATATCCTTTATGCTCTCGCCTTTGTCCATCACAAAGTTCTCGTATTCGTTGCTGAATAGGGCTAGACGAGACTCCTTGACTTGAGAAGTTCCTTCGTGTGTCACCTCCAAAGTGTGCCAAATTTCCTGTGCTGTTGTACAATGAGAAATTCTATTAAATTCGTTTTTATCAAGAGCACAGATTAAAGCATTCATGGCTTTAGCATTTGTGGTTTTCAATCTCTTATCGTTTTCATCCCACCTATCCTTAGGTTTAGGAATCTCAGTACCACCAACAGTTATAGTAGGAGGTTTATAGCCAGTTTCAATAATATCCCAAACATCATAATCCACTGAACTAAGATAAATACCCATCCTAACTTTCCAATAAGCATAATCATTCCCGTTAAACATGGGTGGCCTGACAATAGATTGCCCCTCAGAAAAAGCATTATTTGGTAGACTCATGACTCTAGAGTTAAATAAAAAATACCAGGCTCTGATACCACTTGTAGGATCTAGATTAACCCTAGAGGGGGGGTGAATAGGGTTAATAACAAATTTTCTCGATTTAAAACAAAGAAACAAACTGCAGAAATAAATATGCTGAAAAATAAATCACACACAAAATTTACCCAGCTTCGGCAACCCCTGCCTACTGCTGCATTCCCAGATTTCTATTAGAATTAAACAGTATCTCGCTTACAAACACTCTACCAGACTCGCAAACCCTTGCTCCCGCTCACAAACACTCTCACAGACTCGCACACCCTGCTCCGCCTATAGAGCTTTGTTTACTCGCAAACTCTGCTCCGCCTCTAAAGCTTTGCAAACTTGCACACCCTGCTTACTGAAATAATTCTAACTAGACAATCTGACACTACCTAAACCCTAGGTGGTGATTTACAAATTTGTTGACTCGAAAATAAAACAAAACAGACTTCAAAATAAATGCATGAGCAAAAATAAAAATATAAACTTTAATCCCTTAATTTTTGCTCAAAAAAATAAAAGAAAAACCCTTTTAAAAACTAAAAACCCCCTTTGTATTTTTAAAACCTAAATCCCCTTTTAAAATATAACAAGGCCGGCCCCTTTTAATTTTATCACCCGATCCTCTTCTTTGCTTTTGTCACGTAAAAAATGGCGGCCTCTGTTGATCTGAAATTAGGGTTCGGCTATTCAAATTGGGGCTTTCTTTGCTCGTGCTTGATTATCGATTGTTGTTGGCTCTTGCTCGCTGCTACGCTCTGCGTTGCTCCTTGAGTTCGTTGTTGCTTTGGTACGTAATCTCTTTTGCTGGTTTAATGATTTGTGCGATTGTAATTTTCGAACTCAATTGCCTTCGATTGCCGATGATGATTTTAGGGTTTATTTGATTCAATGATTTTTCATTTGAAGCTTATTTTCTCGATGCCGATGATGATTTCTTTTGGGTTTATTTATAGGGTTGAAACCCTCCTAATCACTGTCATACTTGATTTTTCCATGTCGTTGATTTTTTTCTTGAAATCAATTTTGAATTACTGCTATCCATATTTGTATTCGAATTAATTAATTCGAAAATTTCTTTCTATGCTGATTGTTTTCGGCCCCTTTATGAATTAACACATACCATATATGAAATCAAGATATTTGATTCCGAGATATCTTTCTAAAAATAAATTCCTTAATTGAAGCAATTCTGACTTCGGCCATATTTGAACATATGCCTCTTTTGGTATGTATTTTTCATTGCAACAGATGCTACACTTGATACAGCTGCTGCACTTGTTCACGTATTTGACAGTATTCACATTTGCTCATCTGACAATCACTGCTTTGGATTTTCTCTGGGTATTTTCTTGATTGGCACTGATGTTTATGTCCTCTTGCTGCTGTCTGTAAATCATATTTGTGCATTAGAAAAATGTTGCATCATATTCTTACCTTTGTTCATTTGCATACTGATGTTGTTGTAATTGAACTGTCTCACTGGTGGCCTATGTGCATGCTTCACTGTTGTACTTTGCATCTGTATTCATCATGTTGCATACAGTAGCTTCACCATTGCATTTTTGTAATTTCATTTGATGATGATCTCTGCTTTGTGGTCAGTGGAGCTTGTTGTTCATTTGAGCATTGCATCGCCTGTAGCTTGCTACTGTGTTGATCTTGCTACTGCACATTTGTGTATTCTTCACTTGTTCATGTACCACCTGAGTGTTGTGGTCTTTGTAGTTTGCATTGATCACATTTGCATTGTCTCTGTTGACATTTGGCATTGTCTTCTGGTTTCAGTCTTCATGTTTGTGTTGCACTTGTATGATTTCATGTATTGTTGCAGAGACTTTGTTTTCTTGTGAAGTTGTACTGTCTTGGTACATGCATTTGATAATGGCATTGGACCATGCACCTTGTTGCATTATTCACTGAGCATTTCTATGTTGAGTTTGCATTGGTGTAGTTGTTCATTTCAGTGAGTTGTCTGCACTTGTGAACTTTGTTGTTGGCATTGGCTTTGTCTTCTGTTGACATTTGCAGTTGTACTTCTGTTGGCAGTGTAGTTGTTCTTGCTTTGATGCATCTATGTCCTGCCATGTTGCTGTTGACATGTTCATATGAACTTGCATTCATTTGAGTTCATTCCACTGTTTCATGTAGCTGTTGACATGTTTATATGAACTTGCATTCATTTGAGTTCATTCCACTGCCATGTAGTTGTTTGCCAAGACTGTTGTACACTTGCTTGAAGTTGTTCTGCACTTTGGTGGCTCCGGCTTGATTTGTTCTGATTTGTAAGTTGTGCTTTTTCTTGGTCTCTGTTGCATGCTTGTTTGTATGTTGCACTTGATATTGCAGTCTCTGGCATTCTTGTACAACTTCATTGTTGCTGCTTGTATCACTGGTATATCTTGTCTGCACTTGCATACTCACTTTGGTCTGTTGGTGGCATTCCTTTTGTCCATGGTACTGTTTGAGTTGTTGCAGTTTATCACTTGACTTGTTAGTGCATTGCCACACTGTACATTCTTGAACTTGGTCTCTGATGGTGTTGAGCTTCACTGTTGCATTCCATTTGTGTTTGCTGTCAGTTGATGTTCTATTGCAGTTGTACTGCTTGATATTCATTCCTGTAGTTTGCATTCATGTACTTGCTGTCGTAGATGTTTTGAACTGCATACTTCTTGTTGCAGTTTTGAACAATGCTCGGCCATGTTAGTTTCATATGCATATTTGTGCATATTGACCATTGGTTGTTCATTTGGGCTGCTGGACTTGTTATACATTTCATAGTACATCTGTTTTGGACTTGTTTTTGGATTGCATTGCGTTGAGTCGAATTTGCAGTGATGGCTTGACCTTTGCACTTTCACACTTGCTCTTGTTGGCTGCACACACGAGTTGGCGAGGCAGTGCACACGTGTATGAATGTACACGTGTGTATTGCAGCCACTTGTGATTACCTGTCCCTGTAATATCTATGTGCACGACTTTGTGATAAATTCAAGTGTGAATGATGACGAACAACCCATATATCTGAGGCAAACATTATTTTCAAAAATATCGTTTATTTTAAACTTCAAAAATATTTCTCGATCAATTTTACTGCGTTAGTGAATATTTTTGCAGATTTGCTCAGATGCTAGATACAAACTGAAATGCAGTTGAAGACCAAATACGAGTGTGAGTGATATGTAGTGAGGATAATGATGTAAACATGAAATGTGATGTAATTCAAAAATTGTATATAGTGAGAGCATGAATTTGTACTATTCAAGATTGTAATAAATATTTGTTTGAATAAAATTTATGTTTGAATTCAAAATCTGTGTAACTTGTTCTGTTTGAATTCAAACTGAAATTCTGTGTAATTTATTTTATTCAACAAATATTTATTTAATATATGAAAATTAAAATAGTACAAAATACATTTAAACAAAATATATATATATATATGTTTATTATCATCAAACAAAAATCATATAAGCGCAAAGCGCATATTTCACACTATCTGTCTCCTTAATGATGGTTTCACCATTGCTTTAATTCCAAGTTCTCTAACTGATTCCAACTCTGAACTCCAAATTCGTAGGGGCTAGCTCTCTCAGTGAAAGCACTAAAATTTTAGCGCCAAAAATAGCCACCAACACCCAGTTGTATGCGCAAGCACCAATATCCAATATTTAGATCCAAACAGATAAATAGATTCACAGATCATAGAATATATTGTAGTGAAGTAAATGAACATGTAGGTTTTATAGTGGTTCAACAAACTTCGGCCTACGTCCACTCCAATAATCTTTTATTTATATTGTAAGATTATAAGTACAATTATTTTTTGCCTTAGAAAAATAATAGAGAAAGAGATAAGAAGTGATGAAGAAGAGCCAATCGAAAAAGTACTTTGCAATGAGCTAAGTACGCGGTATTTACAGGTGAAGACGTGCATGGGTTGGGCTGAAATTTTTTAAGAAGAACCTCTAGATCTACAAGGGCCCATATGAACGACCGCAGTTCCCATCTCAATCATTGGAACTATCGGTACCGATCGTTCATTTGTTCTCCAATGCATATAAGATCGTTTCTATAAGCTCCCTCATGCTCTAGTCCATGCCCTTGAAGTTTCGCGCTATTCCGCTTTACCATTTGTGAGATATCGATCGATCTTCATTGTTTTGAGCAAAAAAGTTGGGAATTCATTCCATACTTGCTCCCTTTGGGGTGCGATCGTTCTGATGAGTTTCCCATGATGTTAGATCCAAATTTCGTGTCGATTGCCTTTGTTGATTTTGAGTTATAGATCGATCATCGTCGAAAATTGCCAAAAGGGTCATCGAAAAATCCACTTCAGAGTTGACTCAAAGTGAAACCCGAAGTAATCACGTTTCTGACTCGAAGCTGGAACTGAAAATTCTTGGCTAGGGTTAGACTTGGGTGAACTCCAAATTTTCTCCAAGCAAACATGATTCTGACTCCAAGCATGAAAAACGGTCGGTGCGGTGCCGATCATTTTTCTCCAAGCAGAGTTTAAGCAAACATGTATCTGACTCTAAGCAAATAGCAAATTTTCCTGGGCCGGACTCCAGGAAAATTACCACTGATCCAATCGACATCGATTCATCTTCTTTTGTTCATAACACGATAGTACGAACTCCAATCGACTTGAAATTTGAAATGTAACCTTGTGGGGCCTTCCTTGTCTCTCCATACTAATCGCAGCTCGATTGGGTCAAAAATTGGGGATCTGTTCTTATAAATTCCAGATCACGTTTTATAAATATATTTTGGTATAGAGAAATTGTTAAAAAAAGTCAATGATTTTTACTTAATCATGAAGTGATGCTATTCATATAATTGGTTTTTCTCACACTGTGAAAGTTATTGAAATGGATAGTGCTTGTGAGAAGTACTACATGCAGTGCTAAAGCAAATATGATGGTACGAGTAATATCAAATGGAAGTTTTAAAAACATGTTAAGGATGTAGATAGTTAACACATAAAAAAAAGAAAGAAGGCTTGCTTTTTGTTGTAAGCAATTTGAATAAAAGAGAATGGTTTAGATGATGCAAGGTGAGCGATGCTGCACGAAAGGGTTATTGTGTTATTAAGAAGTGCTAATTCATATTTGTGAATTTTTTCATTCAATGTTATAATAGATGGACAAATTATGTATTTTGAAATGCATATCTTTCTGATAATATTGATGACTTATCAAATGAATTAGCACTAATATAATTTTCATGTTTATTTTTTGTAAACTGAATGTGATAGGTGATAGTTTATAGAATTTTATCAAAAATATAAATGCAAGAGTTAGAAGAAAAGAACTTTAGTCATTAATTCTAGAGTTAGAAAAAAGGCACTGCTTTCATGATCGGTTTTATTAGCTTAATATAAGAATTAATTAGGGAATATTATTAGTTTAATATAGCACTAATCAGGGAACTATTGTAACATGCATATTTTCCTAAAATCTATGCTGATTAACTGAATTAAATATAAATTTTACAAATTCCATTCAAAAGCAAAAAATCAATTACAACCTGCTTATATTGCATAACCTCTTCTCACATAATAATAATAATAATAATAGAGTTATTACTAAAGGCATTTAAAAAGTCATCCTCAACATCGAAGTTCCAATCCCCAAACTTTAGGTTTTCATGTGCCCACTCTCTATTAACCTCATCAAATTCGATTCAATAGGGCTCACCTATTGAATAAATCATTGAAAATCTATGGTTGAGATTTATTTGAGGACGTAACATGAGATTTCAACATCAAAGGCATTACATATATATTATTACCAATAAACGCATAACCTTCCAAAGGTATTATAAAAGGCATTAAATAATGATATATTCAACAAATGTGATATAGTAAATAACTCAATGAAAAAGATAGAAATCTCACAAAATTTAGTATTCAATCTTTAGTCAATAGGATACAACAATCCTAGGAAAAATAGCATTGTAATTAAGAGATTTAAAAAAATCGTAATATGTTTTGCAGTTATAACACAATCAATTCAAAATCCGTAAATCCAAAATAAAATAGCGAAGGAATTTAAATCTTATAGTTCTAAAGTGAAGACATCTTTAGACAGAGGTTTTAATACTAATCTTTGATGGTTTTACTTAGATCTGATGATGGAGACCCTATTGCATTTGTTTCCTCTTTTCTTTTGTAAACTTATTGGACTTAAAAAATATTTGAGAAATAATCCCCTAAATACAATGGACAGATGAATGTTTTAATTCTTGAATATGATCTGTTCGACTAGAGAAGTGATCTTTATATATTCTGAGGCTACCTTTGGGACCCGTTTAATTATTAACAGAAATCTGAATCAAAAATTCAAATGTCTTTTCATTTATTCTTTAAATGAAATTTGTGCACCATCATAACATAGGCCATAAAATAACATCTAAAACTAAAAGCAGTACCTTACTAAGGTGGCAGTTTTTGACGCTGTTTGGAATAGAGAAAGTAGACTTCTTTTTAAGTTTTGTTTCTATAGTCATCTCTACACACTAGTGATATATATCAATGTGTCACATAATTATGATTGTAAAAACCAAATCTCCCAAAGATTTGTAAGAGGTGATTTTATCAATTAAGAAAAATATATGTGGCTATGAAAAGTTGCATAATGGCCATATAACAAATAGTAATAATGTTTAAAAATAAATTGACTATGCCACTTATCGGCTCCGTTAAAGGTTGGGTCCAACATGTAAATACAAAAATGATAAAAATATTAATTTTTTTTACAACTTGAGCCAGTCAAAAAATAGGTATTTGGAACATTCCTTGCAAACTACGCTTTGGTAAGCATAATATTTGTTGAATAGGTTCGTTTTTTTTTTGAAAAAGGTAAATAGGCCCAGGCCCATGCAACTTAATGGAACGGGTTTATTACCCGAACCTTTGAGAACTTAAAACATATACTAGTGTTTTCTCAAACCCTAGCCACTACTTTGTTTATAGCTTTTACACTTTGTAGCTTAAAAACTCGGTAATGGCAGGCTTCCATTGCTTTCAAGCTTCTTCATCTCTATATTTCTCTCAATATTAACAGCAGTTGGTCGAGCTATAATTTTATGACTATTTGAATTTGAGTTTGTACCATGATGGCTCGATAAGCCTTTTTGCCAGCAAGATAAGTGCAATATTCTGTGATTAAGTTTACTTTGATAGAAGATTCCTTCTTTGCTAGCGATAATGTCTAATTTGTTCATATCTGTATTGTAATATAATTGGTTAAGCTTGGTCGGCTGTGGTGATGGAGAGCGGTAGCCTCTTCTTATATCAGGTAAGCAATTGTTCCAAAGCTTAGTTTCATTAATCGCTTTAATTAACTGCCCTTACTTCTTATCTCTTCCATATTCTTCATAGGTGTCAGATCTAGTACAGGAACGTTGATAGCCGCCTCGTGACGCAACCTCGAAGCAACCACCTCTATTACCGGAACCTCATACTCAAGATATATCATTAGAATGCTTCCCACTTTGTAAATAGGCTTCAATCTGAACCTCAAAGTTATTTTTCACTCATAGATCTATGAATTTATCGGTTTCTATGCCATGAGTTTCTGCCTTTTCTGATTTTAATTTTTTTGAAAATGATTTGGCTATCAGTTTCTATTAATTTCCATACTTGAAGTGATTCTTCTTCCTTGTTGTGTAGCCTTGTGTTTCTCTCTTTCCATGTATAAGATGTGGCACAAGTGAGGACAACACAGGAATAATTGAACTTTTTCGACTTTAGTTTGTAATTGCCTTGACTTCTAATGTCTTAAATTAATTGAAATTGACCGATTTTAAGCTTCAATTTTGCGAAGGTCCATATGTGTCTTGACTAAATACAATCAAAAAATAAATGCATGATGCTTTCATTTTATATTTTTCATAATAGACAAATAGTTTCACTTCTGTTATTCCACTTTTTACATCTGTCTCTGGTGAGTAGTCTATTTAACATTGCAAAGAATTAACAATGTGCCATTTTTGGACAATTGGCTTTATTCCAGATGATGGTATACCGGTTGACCTCTGATTCTTTTCCTTTGATAAAGTCCCATGTTTTTTGAATGATAATTTTTCTTTATAAGCTTATCTTCCATTTCTACTTGTCTTTTTCCAATTTGGGGTTGATTGTAATTTTTCTATCGCTAATTTGAAAATTATTGCTTCTGGTTTTAATTGTACATTCCATTTGTAATCTAGAATAATACAGTCTGTAGTTGCCTCCGTGCTAGAAAAAAAATTCCAACCAAGTAGATTTACAAGTGAGTTGCCATGTATCCAAGGGTCAAACCAAAAAATTATTTATCTTCCCATTTTGAATTGTCTTTCAATGAGTTTAATTCCAATTTCTCTACAGTTCAAGATGTTTTTCCAAGTGTTGGAGTAATGTTTTTCCACTGGCATTATCCAAAAATTTATGTTTTTAACATCTCTTTCATCCATTTCGCCCATAATGAGCCACCTTCCGAAAATTTCCAAAATAGTTTGAGGTTGCAGACTGTGTTTAACTCATTAAAATTTCTTAAACTCAGTCCACTTAATTGCTTTGGTTTGCAGATTATTTTCCAAGAAATCTTATATTGTTTTTCTATCCAAATGAAATTTGCACATAACTTTGCAATTTTCTGTATTGTATTTGTTGGAATTTTTGAGCATGCATCCAATACATTATGATGGCAGTGATGACAACGTGAGTTAATTCCAGTCTACCGACTAGGGATAAAAGCTTACTAGACCATACTTCTAATTTGTTGTGAATTAATTAGTGCTAAGTGGAAGATCGAAATACTTTACTGACAGAGAAATTTCTTTGAATTGTAAGACCTCCAATATTTTATCTTTCCTGACACATGATTTACTAAAGTAAATTTTGTTCTTACTTTGATTTATTTGAAGCCCTGCATATTTTTCCAGTTTTTAAATTTTTTATCCATAGTGTAAGCACTTTTTACATCTACATTTAGAAAGAAGAGAAAATCATCAGCATATAGTAAATGAGTAATAAATGTTTTTATCCTATTAGTGGTTTTATAGTTTCCATTAATTTGTTCTAGTTCCATTTATGAAGAGAGAAATTTCATAGCAGTACTTAATAAGTAAGAAGAAAGTGGGTCCCCTTGCCTTATTCCCCTATTGCTATGGTTAAAACCACTAGTAGAACCATTAATAAGTATAGAGTAAGTCTCATTATTTGTACACTCTCCATTCAGACTATGAAATTTGCTATCAAATCCCAACGGCTTTAACATATATAAAATAAAGTGCATATTGATTTTATCAAAAGCCTTATGTAAGTCTACTTTGATGCATATTTTATTTTTGTTGCCTTGATTGAAGTTTCTGATTTGCTCATGAGCTAGTAAAGCATTTTCAGTAGTTAATCTCCTAGGGATAAAAGCACATTGGTTTTCAGAGATTAGAAATTTCAAAAAAATATTCTAGTCCTATTACATAGTATAGTAGCTATAATTTTATAAATAAAATTACAACATGTTATAGGCTTGTAACCAATTCCTAGGGAGTTTTGACTTTTGGTACAAGAGTAACTAAATTATGATTTAAATTTCTCCCTTAGTAAAAAACTCATTCGCTACATCAAAAATATTATGTTTTATCTCTTCCCAATGAAATTTGTAAAATTTAGCCCTAAACCATCTGGACCCGGACTCTTATCATTATTATCATTGAATACAATGTTAGTCCGTGAGATGATGGTTTTGATGACAACAACCTTAGAATAGATTATAAAATATAAATACTAACATTATAAGTTTAGATATATATGTATATGCATGATTTAACCATGCAGGTACTAAGAATGAAGACTGTACAGTATAGAGATTCAAGATATTAAGATAAAATATCAAGATAGAAGACTCATGAGTATCGAGACTATCAAGAGTTCAAGATTTCAAGGATAAGTATTTTTTATTATTATTAGGAATTTTTGTTAAAACTCGTAGAAAAGCACTGACATCTTAAAATCCAATTTATTCGTGGAATGGAATCAACTTCGAGCCCGTTAAAGGGATGGAACCCTAAGTAGGATGGAACCTACGAAAAAACAAGTGGAACATTGTTTTGTATCCGCTATCTTTTATTCAAATTGATTTTTCAAAATTATATCCTATTTTCAAAATGTTTTCAAAACTTTCCTTTTAAAAGATTCAAAACCCTCGATCCTGATTTTAAATAATTTTAGCCTCAAAAACATCTTTATTTTCAAAGTCAAATTACTCCTGATTTCAAACTATCTTTTTAAATAATATATTTAAATTTTAAATATATATACTTAGATTTAAATATAAAATTATAGTTAAAATCTATATATATTATTCTTTATATATACTTATGAATTTAAACTATAGTCAAGTATATTTATAAAGTTTAAAATAGTTTTTATAAGATAAAGGTTATTTTCAAAGAAAATCAAAAACACCAAAAAATCCTTTGGGATGTCGACATGCCTAGCATGACCATGTCGACATGGTGACAGTTTGATTCAAAAATTCAAATTTCAAAAGAAGTGTCTATTCGACATAACTCTTCATGAATGGTCATGGCTGTTGTTCTTCTATAAATCGGGGTCAGTTTCAACGAATTTTAAATCATAATTTTCTGGTTTTCACTCCTTTTCTTCTTCCTCATTTCTTAATACATATTCTTATCATTACTCTGCCGAAATCAATATTGAATAATACTCGATTACTTCTAGTTGGGTTCTCTATCACTATCTCTACAAGATTCTCGGTGCTATTCAGAGTTATAGACTTCTTTGTAATCTATAAAGCGAGAAAAGGTGTGATTGTAGCCTTGGAAATCAATCAAAAGGGAAAAGGTATAATTGTAGCCTTGGTAAATCAATTGGGTAAACTTGTGGCCCGAAAATCAAGTATCTCTACCCAGAGGATCGAAATTCTGGAGGGTGTACCTCGTAGCCTTAAAACCGAGGGTGTAATTGTACAATTGCTTTTGAAAGGAAATCCGTACTTGTGTTGTGGGACTGGATGTAGGGTAACTCCGAATCAGTATAAAATCCGGTGTGTTCTTTCCTTTACTGCTTTTATTTTATTTCTGAGTCTGTGATTGTTTCTGTGATCATATCTGTGTCTGTATATTGCATACTTTTATGTCTAAATTAACATAAGTTAAAAAGATTTAGTAATTCTTGATTAACACTATTCACCCCCCCCTCTAGTGTTAATCTTGGCCTTAAGATCCGTAATCCGCATTTCTCACAATTGGTATTAGAGCTAGGTTTTCAAAGTTTCATAATCTGATTTTTGAAAAGTTTTTAAAATGGCTATATTTGTTAATACTAATTTAGAAGTATTCAAATCATCATTATTTCATAAGTCTGCATATAATCAATATTCAAATTCAAGTTATCTACCAAAATTGTTTGATGTGCAAGAATCATGCTTTATGGGTGTTGAGGAATCAATCCACAACGGACAAATTGTGCAAATCAGAAAGAACAAATGGATACTTAATAGTGGATGTTCTAAACACATGACTGGCAATCCAGATATACTGAATGATATAATATACAAAGACGGAGGATTAGTTAACTTTGGAGACAATTCAAAAGGATATGTGATTGGCATCGGCAAAGTTGGTAATTCTGAAATCCTACTATTACTAATGTTTTGCTAGTTAAGAATCTGAAACATAATCTGCAAAGTATAAGTCAACTATGTGATAAAGGTTACAAAATTAAATTTGAAAAAGATAAATGTCACAATGAAGATAATAATTCAACTATTATATTTGAGGGAGTTAGGAAAAAGAATATATATATATATTCTTAGTATGAAAGTTTCAAATGATAACCTGTGTCTATTGGCAAATACAAGTGACCCTTGGATTTGGCACAAGAGATTTGGGCATTTGAATTTCAAACTCCTATCTAGACTATCAAAACATGATCTAGTAAGAGGTCTCCCTAAAATGAATTTTAAAGTAGATAGTTTATGTGATGTTTATCAATTAGAAAAACTTAGAAAAAATCCTTTTAAGTTAAAAGATATGATTTCAACTTCAAAACCTCTTGAATTACTTCACTTTGATTTATTTGGTCCATCTCAAATTTTATCAATAAATCATAGTAAATATGTCTTTGTAATTGTAGATGATTATTCTAGATTTACATGGACAATATTTTTGAAACATAAAAGTAATATTTTTGAATGTTTTAAGACGTTCTCAAAAAGAATTGAAAATCAATTTTCGCTAAAAATTATAACTATTCGAAGTGATCACGGTGGTGAACTTGAAAATGAAAGGTTTGAGGAATTCTGCAATAAAAAAGGAATAACTCACAATTTTTCTTTTCCAAGAACTCCACAACAAAACAGGGTAGTAGAATGTAAAACTAGGATGATTCAAGAGTGTGCGAGAACTATGCTTACAGATAGTAATTTACCAAAGAATTTTTGGGCAGAAGCAGTTGCTACCGCCTGTTATATTTTGAATAGAACTTTAATTAGACCTCTAACTAATAAGACATCTTATGAACTTCTTTATTCAAAGAAACCTAAGGTATCTTATTTCAGAATTTTTGGAAGTAAATGCTTTATTTAAATACAAAAGATAATTTAGATAAATTTGATCCTAAATCCGACAAAGGTATCTTTATCGAATATTCTAATAGAAGTAAAGTGTATAGAGTGTTTAATTTAAAAACTAGTACCATTGAAGAAACAATGCATGTTTCATTTGATGAAAATTTCAAAATTTTTGAAGATACAAATGATGAAGAGGATTTAATAATTCAAAATCAAGAACCTATTGAAACTAATAATGAAATTGATCATCCTAATAAAAGGACAAAACTTTTAAAAGATCACCCTATAGAAAATATACTGGGAGATATGCAATCTGTTGTTAAAACTAGAAATCAACTAAGTCAAATGAGTAATGTAGCTTTTATATCAACTATTTAACCCAAAAATCCAATAGAAGCATCAACTGATGATTCATGGATTTTGGTTATGCAAGCAGAATTAAATCAATTTACTACAAATGACGTTTGGGAACTTATTCCTAGACAAGAAAATAAAACTATAATTGGAACTAAATGGGTTTATAAAAATAAAATGAATGAATAAGGAGAGGTAGTTAGAAATAAAGCTCGTTTAGTCGCTCAAGGTTATTGTCAAGAAGAAGGAATAAATTTTGATGAAACCTTTGCTCCCGTAGCAAGATTAGAAGCCATTAGGATTCTTCTTGCTCTAGCAAATCATAATAATTTCAAATTATTTCAAATGGATGTTAAAAGCGCCTTTTTCAATGGATTTGTAAAAGAAGAAGTATATGTCGAACAATCACCACTTTTTGAAAATGATAAATTACCAAATCGTGTTTACAAACTTAAAAAAGCACTATGTGGTCTAAAACAAGCTCCTAGAGCCTGGTATGATAGACTAAGATCTTATTTATTGCAATCTAATTTTGAAATTGGTAAAGTAGATAATACTCTTTTTATTAAAAGAAATAAAAATTATATTCAACTAGTACAAGTTTATGTAGATGATATCATTTTTGGTTCAACTAATTTTGAAATGAATAAAGAATTTTCTGAAATAATGAAAAAAGAATTTGAGATGAGTCTATGGGTGAATTAAATTTCTTTTTAGGATTACAAATAAAACAATTAGATAATGGTATCTTTATTAGTCAAGAAAAATATGCTAAAGACCTAATTAGTAAATTTGGTTTGACCACTGAGAGTGGAAAACCCACTCCCATGGCAACCAATGAGTACCTTAGTAAAGAAGATCTCTCGAAAGATGTAGATCAAAAATTATATAGAGGATTGATTGTCTCATTACTCTATATTACTGCTAGTAGACCTGATATCATGCATAGTGTCTGTCTCTGTGCCAGATATCAATCCCAACCTAAAGAGACTCACTTAAAAGCCATGAAACGAATCATAAGATATGTTAAACACATGTCTGATTATGGTTTATTCTACCCTAAAAATGATTCTTTTGACTTAATATCTTACTGTGATGCTGACTATGCTGGTTGTAAATCAAACCGAAAAAGTACAAGTGGGACTTGTCACTTTTTGGGGCATTCTCTGATTTCTTGGCTTAGTAAAAAGCAAAACACGGTTTCTTTATCAACAACTGAAGTAGAGTATATTTCTGCTGCTTTGGCTTGTTCTCAAGTAATATATATGCAACAAACCTTAAAAAAAATTGGTTTAAATTTCTCAAAATCTCCAATTTATTTTGACAATACGAGTGCGATAAATTTATCCAAAAGTACTACTCAACATGCTCGTACTAAACATATTGGTATCAGACTTCATTTTCTCAAAGATAATATAAGCAAGGAGGTAGTTACTCTCGATTATATCAATTTTGAAAATCAAATTGCTGAAAAACTTTAAATGAATCAATATTTACTAAATTAAGAAGAGAATTAGAAATTTGTTCTATAACTGAAATATAAAATATAAATAACAAGTATAATTAACAATTGGTATCAAAATAAATCAAAGAGTTGAATTTTAAAAAGACCATATCGACATCCCCTAGGTGTACATGTCGACATATAACGTTTTTGATTTTTTTTTTTAATTTTCCCACCAAAATTCAAAAATTTAGTTATATATTCTTTTCAATTTCGACTTTTCATTCGTTCTCTTTGTTTTCTCTTCATTCTCTCTTCTGAAATAAATAAAATCATGGCTTCATCCTCAAAATTAAACATAAAATCAACTTTCTCATTTCCCTCTCCTACTTCTGGTCCATTCCAATGCACTACTCTTGCTCGTGTAACGAAAATAGAGGAGTCTATGATTGATGTACTTCAGATGTTAACTGAAATTCAAGTAACTCAACTTCGTATTGCAAAGGAACAGGAAAGGAAAGGCAAGATTCTTTGGAATTTGCAAAAATTCCTAATGAACAACTAGGCCAACCCTATCTTGATCGATGAAGACTCTTCACTCAATCAAGAACAAGAGGCCAGCGACGAAGAAGAAAAAGAACCCATGGAAGAAGCACACGAGGAGGATGATGACCAAGTAGTGTGTGTTAGAGAAGCGTGTTTCGACAAAAATGGGAATCTTTTCGAACAACGTGGAAATTTCTGTTTCCACTATCCAAACTGTTCGATTCATAGATCTCCTATGTTCAGAAACACACATTAGTTTCTTCTCTTTCCTTCCATTGTTGTTTGTGTTTTTATGTTTTCAAACGCAAATGTAAATACAACCATATACGTAATAAATAACTCGTGTTCTTATATGTGTTTTTATTATAAGTATTATTGTGAATTCTTAGTTAGGATAGTTAGTAGTTGAGGACTATTTTTTAGTATTAGACTTAAGTGTTGACTATTTATGATAACACTATCATTATAATCACATGTCATAGAGTAATAGTTTTAGGGGGAGTTATATAGTTTGGAGTTATCTAGTTTAGATAAAAAAATTATTCATGACAAAGGGGGAGAAATATAAAATAGGATATTTAGGTATAGATTAAGGGGGAGTTGTTAGTTTTAGGGGGGAGTTATTATGATAGAAATAATATTTTATAAACAAAGGTTGTCATCATCAAAAATGGGGAGATTGTTAGTCCTTGAGATGATGGTTTTGATGACAACAACCTTAGAATAGATTATAAAATATAAATACTAACATTATAAGTTTAGATATATATGTATATGCAGGATTTAACCATGCAGGTACTAAGAATGAAGACTGTACAGTATAGAGATTCAAGATATCAAGATAAAATATCAAGATAGAAGACTCATGAGTATCGAGACTATAAAGAGTTCAAGATTTCAAGGATAAGTATTTTTTATTATTATTAGGAATTTTTGTTAAAACTCGTAGAAAAGCACTGGCATCTTAAAATGCAATTTATTCGTGGAATGGAATCCACTTCGAGCCCGTTAAAGGGATGGAACCCTAAGTAGGATGGAACCTACGAAAAATCTAGTGGAACATTGTTTTGTATCCGCTAACTTTTATTCAAAATGATTTTTTAAAATTATATCCTGTTTTCAAAATGTTTTCAAAACTTTCCTTTTAAAAGATTCAAAACCCTCGATCCTAAATTTAAATAATTTTAGCCTCAAAAACATCTTTATTTTCAAAGTCAAATTACTCCTGATTTTAACTATCTTTTTAAATAATATATTTAACTTTTAAATATTTATACTTAGATTTAAATATAAAATTATAGTTAAAATATATATATATATATTCTTTATATTTACTTATGAATTTTAACTATAGTCAAGTATATTTATAAAGTTTAAAATAGTTTTTATAAGATAAAGGTTATTTTCAAAGAAAATCAAAAATATCAAAAAATCCTTTGGAATGTCGACATGCCTAGCATGACCATGTCGACATGGTGACAGTTTGATTCAAAAATTCAAATTTCAAAAGAAGTGTCTATTCGCCATAACTCTTCATGAATGGTCATGGCTGTTGTTCTTCTATAAATAGGGCCCGGTTTCAATGAATTTTAAATCATAATTTTCTGGTTTTCACTCCTCTTCTTCTTCCTCGTTTCTTAATACATATTCTTATCATTATGCTGCCGAAATCAACATTGAATCATACTTGATTACTTCTAGTTTGATTCTCTATCACTATCTCTACAAGATTCTCAGTGCTATTCGGAGTTATAGACTTCTTTGTAATCTATTAAGCGAGAAAATGTGTAACTTTAGCCTTGGAAATCAATCAAAAGGGAAAATGTGTGATTGTTGCCTTGGTAAATCAATTGGGTAAACTTGTGGCCCGGAAATCAAGTATCTCTACCCATAGGATCGAAATTCTGGAGGGTGTACCTCGTAGCCTTGAATCCAAGGGTGTAATTGTACAATTGCTTTTGAAAGGAAATCCGTACTTGTGTTGCGGGACTGAATGTAGGGTAACTCCGAACCAGTATAAAATTCGGTGTGTTCTTTCCTTTACTGCTTTTATTTTATTTCTGCATCTGTGATTGTTTCTGTGATCATATCTATGTCTGTATATTGCATACTTTTGTGTCTAAATTAACATAAATTAAAAAGACTTAGTAATTCTTGATTAACACTATTCACCCCCCCCTCTAGTGTTAATCTTAGCCTTAAGATCCGTAATCCGCATTTCTCACATACAATTCCTTTGATTTCATCTAAAGTTATTGGGGCAAGTAGAATTTCCCATCATTTAGTGTTCAATATAAATTTGGTACATATGCTAGGAAAAGAGTTAGGGTAAGAAGGAGAATTATATAAGGAAGTAAAATAATTAGTTTCTTTCAACTCCATTTGTGTTGCATCATTTATAACACTACCATTTGAATTTGTTAGCTACCCTATATCATTTTTATGCCTTATATTGGGCATTTTTGCATAAAAGAATTTAGTAGAATCATCCCCATTTGTTAGCCAACCCACTTTATCTTTTTTCCTCATATTCAAAGCTTGAACGTGAAGAGCCCTTATTCAATTATTTTGAGTTTGAAAATTTTTATTAACTAGAGCAATGTCTGAACTATCCTTATCAATATTATCTTGCAGATGCTCACAATCTTCTTCAATTTTCATAATTTAGGTCATGGGTTTGGTTTTATTCCATGATTTTAAGTTTTCTTTTGTTTTTTATTACATCTTACTAAACTTATACTGGGCAGTTCCATGTACATCAGTAGCGAGACTATTCTTTATTGTTTCCTTATAAGTATTCTCTAAAACCATTCATTTATAAATCTAAAAGGAAATTTTCTCTTATTTGAAATGTTACTTTTTGAAAGAGAAATTTGAACTGGTGTATGATCAATAGAGGCTTGAGGAAGAGTATTACAAATGAAGTTTGTAAAACATTGCAAAAAGTTTTGATTTATTAGTATTCTGTTGAATTATAATGTATACTTCTATGTTTCCTTAATTTCCGTGTATACTTATAACCAGAGATAGTAGGTTCCATTAAAACTATTTTCAAGACTAAATTGTTAATTAATATGAATTTTTTAAATGGAATTGGATTACCCCTTCTCTTTTCGTGATTATATATTATAGTGTTAAAGTCCCCTATTAAAATCCAAGGGTGATATATTTCATCTTTAATTAATTTTTATTCGTTTCCAATGTATAGCTCTCTCATCCACACTGTCTAATTCGTATATAAACGTAATTTCTAAAATCAAACCCCTTTATTTCTGCATATTCAATTGATATATTGTAGATTAATAAAAAATTGTTGAATTTCCTAAAAATTCGAATCACTTAAGATCATAATTCTACCACAACCACCCATAGCATTATTATTGATAACCTTCAAGCCATTTAAAGATCTATTTTGAAATAATTTTATTTTGCGATTATCTAATTTATGTTCAAGAAGACCCATAATACTCAGTTTATTTGTATTTAGCATATTTAAAAGGTCAATTTTTCATTCTGGGGAATTTAATCCCCTAACATTCCAAGAAATTATTAACATAATAAAATATAATAAAGGATATTATGAAAGGATACACTCTTCATCACAAAGAAAGCTTGAGATGCTCCTCATTTACTGGCCTTCTGCCTCTCTTTTTGCACGAAACCTTGTCTTGTATTTGCGGTTCCTTTTCCTAATTTGGATTTCTCATTATGTATTTGTTCTTGAATCCAACATCCTCTTCTGCTACAGTATTTGGACTAGGCTTAAGTAGTTCACTTATATTATTTATTTTGTTTTTCTTCCTTTTCTTACTCATTGTAGGAGAGAACGAGTTTGAAAGTAGCTTAGCTGCACTTTGTATGAGCAAATCTAGGTTTTGAAGCTGTTACTGACTTGGTGGCAATAGTTGCAGCTGCTTTACCTCTCTTAAGATAGTTGATATTATAAATATTGGGAGATTCATCCATATTTATGATATTCTTGTCTGTAGTTAAACTTGATAATCCTTTTGGGGGGATGCTCAATGACCTGTTCTAAATTTACCCCATTTGTATGCTTTTTTGTACTATGATTTCTTTTAAAGTTAGTTGTTGAAATTGGCTCAATGGGACTAGGCATGGTCATGTCTCGACTAGCTTCCATGCTTACAATAGGGAGTTGCATTTCAATTCTTTGATCTACATCCCTTATCTTACCATTGTTCGGATTATAAGAACTTGGATTCGATTCTGCCTTAATGTTTACATGCTTTTGATACCCTTTAGCAACACATTTTTTTTCACATTGATTTTTTGAAGCATCATCACCAATTCTTTCATTCACACTTTGGCCAACACAAATATTTTTAGTAAACAATTTTCAATGTTTTGATTTCCTGCATATACGTTTCCCAGACTTATGTTTTTATCAACTTAGATGTTTTCTTCATTTGCATTTGGTTTAGCTTCCATGAAGGCCACATTAGTGTGGTTTTTTCTTTCTATATTTTCTTGGCTATACAGTTTTCTGTGTTATGACCAAAACATATACAGTTCTTGCATCTTGGAGGAATCCACTCGTACTCTATTTTTTTGCACAATGTTTTCGCCATCATGCGTTGAGATGTAAGGTTCCTTTGGATGATCCGCATTGGCTTTTATTTCAACCAGTATTCTAGCATAACATAATCTTGTTTATTCACTATTGGTTCATATAGTTTCAAAGGGATTCCAACTAAATTTGCAATAGCACTAGAAGCTTCATTATCCCATAGCCTTGAACTGAGTTCTGGCAGTCGAATCTGGATTGGCATTGTTATGAGCAGATCTCTATAAAGATTCAATTTCTTGCTCCATTTTTTCAAAATAATGAGTTTTCCATTTATGAAGTATGGACCGCCATTAATAATTTTTTCACAGTCTGTTGTATTTGAAAATCAAATGATAAAGAACCTATTATTACAAGTAAAGATTTCAAATTTATCTGACGGATTCCATGTTCTAGTGATCCAAACCTTAAAATGACAATAAGGGGGTCAATTGCCATATATATAGGCAATAACAGAAAAAACACACTTGAATTCTATTCTTTTGCCGACCTCCTCATTCACAACAACTATTTTTTCTTTTTGATAGAGAGTGGAGCGACGGGTTTTAGGTCAAAGTTTGAATTTAGCCCCCCTTTCCTTATCATATCTACCCACGTTGATGCAGGATTTTGATTATCTCTGAGCGATGGTTGAGCTTTCTGATTTACATAATTATTTCTTGATACATTTCTTGAATCAAGAACTGGTTTGCTTAACGATTTTATCTGAGTGTTTATTATCGGATGTTTAAACTGAGATGCATATTCTCATTTAGAGCGGTTAATATTAGCATATTTATGCATGTTTCTAACCACTTGGAATCCCTCTTCATCAATTTCCAATGGCTTATCCTTGTTTGTTTATTGTGAATAAGGTATAATGACCTGGCATTTAGAACCATCTGCATCCACACATGTGAGACTTGAATTGCTCAAAACAACTAATTGTTAATTTATATTTGGCAAAACTTAGAATATAAAATAAATAAATCAATGACAGAATCACGGACACGGAGTGATACAACGATAATCAGTGGAATAGACAAACATCATTTCATGTAGCTACTATAGAAACATCAAGGTTTAATACAAAATACAATAGAGAATCTCAAGTACATAAGAGCCTCAAATACAAAAGCAAATTTCGAATCTGAACATAAAACTGAAAATAACTAGAAGCTGAATATATAAGAGATAGATCTTCAAGCAAAGCTCCAAACTTCAAAGGTGAGTCAAAATGCTGTGACACTCAGTCTAACCCGAGCATAAAGCAAAATACAAAACACTCGAGTCAGGAATAATATTCTTATACAAGTAAATCAACTCAAGTGAAATGTCAAGTGAAATACAAAATAACTTAAAGGATGTTTGGGATACCGATTCTCTAAGGATCCATTAAACTATCTACATACATAGTACAATACGCCACATATATAGTGTCTGGAGTAAAGCAAACTATTAAAATAGCGTTAAGGCGTTACCCATATCCCCCTTAACACATTTTTATATATTCACATAGTCTATACACTACCGTAACTCCTCCGTAAACTAGAGGGCTATCAAAGGCACTCCAAAGGTACGGTACAAACTAAACTCGTAGAAGGCGCGATAAGGCATGTGACAAGGCACGTGAGGCAATGCCCAGGGTAGGATACTACTATTTTGCAGATCCAGACTAGTGGTAATGTAGAGAACCTACTACCGCCCACCTCGAGACACACTTTCAAGATCAAAGGTGCACCCAATCAAATCACAAAGTAATATAATGGTATCAAAGAAGCATGCTCGATCGAAGGTGCGACCTAACTTGGTCCGACGTGGCTTCTGTTTTAGTCACATCAGGCTGACTAACGGGACTAAGGGATGTGTTAATACCTCATGTAGACATCACCAAACCATCCTACTTCATTATGAAATCTCCACCACTGCATAATTGTTAAAGTGGTTTCGGTATTGGCAGAGAGTATGACAATATCCGATCCCGGTCTCCTTAACAACCAAACGCTTATTTTACACGGTGGTCGTTTTATAAAATCACTTTTATAATCATTTCAAACAGTTCATCTTCATATGAAAATATCATATTCATTTCAAAATCATATCATTTTGAAATCATATTCAATTTCAAAATCATCTCACTTTAAATCACATTCATTTTCAAAATCATAACCACAAAATAGTTTAAACCATCATATTAGAATATTCGCATTTAAATCCATTAAATCTAAATCATAACAGTTCCAACTTAAACAGTTTTAAATATTTAAAATAGTTAATATATTGAAATAGTTATAAATTAAAACTAGTTTATAATTAAAAACATGTTATAAACATTTTATATATTAAAAGAGTTTACATCGAAAATAGTTTCAAATTAGAATTGTTTCTTCCAATTTCACAAATCAATTCAAATTCTCATTAAACCATTTTAATTTATATCGATTTCAAATCCAGGTTCTAAACTACAAATTTAAACCACTTCCAATTTAATAGGTTTCAAAGTTTAAATATTGAAATATTTACAATAACTCAATTCGATAAATTTCACTTATATTTCAAAATTCAACATTAATTTATTTAAATTTGAAATATTCACTTAATCAATTTAATAACCATTTAAATAAAATATCATATTACAAATTTAAATCAAAATTAAATATTCAAATACAGTTTTTAATTTAAATTTAAAATATTCATTTGATCACCTTTAAATTAAAAATTAAGTTATAAATAGTACCTTTCTAATCTTAAAATCAACAACTTTCCAATTCAATTATTTATGTTCAGTTCCCAAAAAAATTAAATTACAAATTAAATTGATTTATCTTTCCAACCTTTGTGTTATTAAAATTACTACAAAATCAATTTTCAAAATATTAATATAATTTTAAATAAATAGTTTAAAAAATATTATATGTATTAGTTAAGTTAATTTTTATTAAATTTTATTCTATTAAATTTTTATTACTAAATATGTTTTAAATCTTAATTATATAATTTAAAAACAATAAAGTTATAAGTAAAATTTTATAATTTACATTTAAAACTTCACCTTTAATTTTAAAATTTCTAAAACATATAATTTTAAAAATCTAAATTTTTGCTAAAATAAAATATCTTTATATTATATTTAAAAATCAATATTTATTAAAACCCAACCATTTCATTTCAAACTTTGGAAATCATTTTTTCAAAAATAGACCAACAATGTCCCTATATAATTTTCCATCCTATAGTCAAGTGAAATGGATATTTATCATTTCAATCCGCAATTTAAATATTATATTTACGGGTTTGTATAATTTCAACCCGCAATCACAAGATTCAAATCAATAAAATCGCTTGGGTTTATCATTTCAACCCATAACGATTTTTCCCTAATCTATAATATTATTCGGGTATGTATCATGTCAACCCATAAGGAATTCCTAACCATCGGGAACTTGCAGAGTGAGAATAATAAAATAATAATATAAAATGACATAGCATATCAATGGCAAATATGATCAAAATTGTCAAATTAAATATGATATACACATACTAACAGGTTGGTGGTGTCAATAATGTCAATTATAATAGGTGAACAAATGTAAATAATATCATATCATACTTAAATGATTTAATCACTACAAAATTTAATTTTAATAATATATTTCAATCGTCATTTCATATGAATTGAATTTACAAAATATAAGAATGTTAATTGTGAGCGATTGCTCACCTTTCGAGGCTAGTGAAATTTGACAAATCGACAAGCTACGAATTGAATCACGAACTGAATAATCGATTGATCCAAACGTCAATTTCCAAAGCAGAGCAGAGTGAACAAGAATTCGATGAACAAAGCTGATAACTTAGAATCGATGAAAATAATCAAAAATTAACTTGATATAATTGGAAAAAATATACATATGAATATATATATATACATACATACATACATACATATATATATATATATATTCAAATCAGAAATTATAAAACTCATATATTTCTTGTCAAAATTTCCAAATGAATAATTAAACATAAAATATACTAATGTTATTACAAAACTATTTAAAAATATTAACATAAATTTAAATATATATTTTAAACACATGATAAATACTTTAAACAAGGCATTGTGTATAAGTACATATATATAAGCTTGAATCTCAAACTCAACATATACGAAAACCTGTAATATATATCATTTTTTCATTTCTTTTGAAAATAAACATAGTGTATATATATATTAGTTGTTACAAAATCTAATTTAAATTATTAATATTTAAATCATATTATATTTTATATAATCGCAAAGCAGGATCAGGCAAATATATACCGCATGCAGCCGATGCTTGTCGAGCATAGGTGGAGGTCGAGTTGTGGGTTCATGTGGCAGGCGAATGAAGGGAAGGATAGGTCATCGTTCGACCCGACAATGGCAAGGAGGAAGGTGCTTGGTGAATCAAGGGGAAGTCGAGGTAGTCTAGGAGAGGCGGGATCTGCTAGAGTGGCGATAAGGCCGAGTGTCGCTATGGGTTGTTGCGGCAGATGGGGTGTGGCGTTCGCTAGAGGGGTGTTGTATGGCTGTGCAGTGAAAAGCTTGGATTTAGTGGGCTGCTAATTGCCTTAGGTGGAAGCGGTGATGGAGAGTTGTCATTGTGTGCTCGAGTTGATCTTGGTGTGAGGCAGATCATGTCTGCCAGGTGATGGACGGTGATAGGTGGCTCTGGAAAAGTGGAGGCAGTCAGGGCATTGCAAAAGGGAAGGGGACATAGTGAATTGCATGATGGAGTGAGGAGGTTCAGGGTGGAGGAAGCTTCGGCTGGGTGTGTTTGGTCGTGTATGCGGGGAAGGAGGGCTGAGGTAAGGAAGAGAATGGGTGAACGGCTGAAGCAAAACAGTGGGTGAACGGAGGCCGGTGAGGCACAGCCGTGGGAAGGCACGGTGTACAGGCAGAAGTGCAGTTCAGAAAATATGAAGGCAAAGTGGAAGAGAAGAAGCAATATAAGCAAACTATATTTTACTATCAATATTTTAGTAGAATGACAGAAAGATATAAGAAGGAAAGAGAAATAAGTGTGGGGAACCGAACCATCATAAATATTGGACCAGTGAATAGAAAAGTTCAGGAGTAAATTTCTGAGAATATTTAAGGCTAGTAGCCTTTGGTTGTCTTAGGAAACAAAAGAAAGGACACTGAACACAAACGGTTCAAAACGAGTACCGTTTCAAAGATTTCGCCATGCATCGGACTCTAAAATGCACAAATGAATATACTACGAAGATTAGAACGACGAGACGAACAAAATGGTACAAAAATATCAGTGATACGACCATCCCATCAAACTTGATATTCGTTGCCGAAAATGCTGCTAAAACACCGAAAATAAGATAACGGAGCTAGTGTGGTCCAAATTTAGCGAAACGAAATATGACGCCTCACTTTGAAAATGATTTACATTTTCATTATATAAATATATTCAAGTTTCGAGAATATTTTATTTTCATCAAGTTAAATGATTTTAAATTGAAATCGAAAATTGCACAACAGATCTAACTTTCATATTTTTCGATGAAAATCTGCCCATTCCTATGTTTAAATAGACGTATTCCAAATATTGAATTTTCATTTCCAAATTTTATTTTTAAACTTTCAAGAAAAATTCAATTAATTACGTTATTTAAACCGTTAAAATTTTCGGATCGTTACACTCTCCTCCACTCAAAACTTTTCGTCCTCCATAAGGAACGAGATAAGAGAATAGAAGGAACAAAAATGAAAGATAAATTCAAAATACATTGTACTAGATTCAACAATAAATTCAAAACCATAAAAATATATTTATTTTAAATTGATTAATAGTCAACAAATTTGGTTTCAATCCATTTTATTTAATCGATAAATATTCACTGTATTCACATTTGGTTGATTTCAATTCAATGTATTTACATTCACTTGATTTATTTCCAATTTATTAACATTCCTTACAAACTTCCTTCAAAACAAATTTTATTTCATTTAATCCATTTGATTTCACTTAAGTTAATCCCACTTCATAATTCAATTTAAATTATTCTCTATAATTTGCATTTTATTTAGAAAGATATGAATTATTTTATTACTTGTTCATCTTCTTAAGTTCATATTTATTTACTCATTCTCTTTTTATTGTTCAGTTTATCTCAATTAACATTTCTTATAACATAAGTTAAATGTATAAACATTCGTTATAACAACTCAATTTTAGCTATAAATTCCTTTAACAAAATTCATTTTTGGACATCTTAATACAGTATACTATTCAATTACATGTTCTTATTACATTCAAACTTTTTTCCAGGTAAGTTTTATTAACGTTTCTGAGTGAATTAAGCACTATACAAATTTACCTTTTATTTTCAACATTTCAATTAAGCGAAATTTAATTTGAACATTTGTAACGACCCGCAAATCCGTACCCCTTGAGTCAACACTATTCTACAATAATCAACTCAAGTTGTACAGAAATACGAACCATTTGGGTTAAAGAAGAAGAGGTAGAAGAAGAGAAAACAAAATCAACATCAGAATCTAACCATCGCAGCGGAATAAAATATAATAGACAATATATAATCTTTACTCAACATCAAATATTTCTGTTTATATATTACATCATCAGAGTACATAAATCACTGATCACATCAATATCATACAATGAATACACAGCAACTCAATACAGCGGAATATATATATAAATAAGTACGAGAGTACGTGTCGTCATCCAGCTCGTCTCCTGAGCTCCACAGCATCTCCTGTATCCTATAATACTCGGTCTGACCCGAGCATTATAGTTAAATAACACCCGAGTCAGTCTGGAATACCAGCGTGAGAAAATCACACCCAATTGATTATTAAAGTTTCAAAAATCCTTTGAAAACAAAAGCATCTCGTAAGACCACGCCACAAATAAACATGTCGGGTTTTTACCTTACGATAGCTAAAACAATTTTTATAGAAATCCTCTGATATTATAATAGGGTCTATATACAAATACTTATAAAATAGCCGAAATTGTCACATCTATTAAATTCCAGCTACTAGCCACAAAAGTGGGTAATACAAACAAAACTCGTACAAGGCTCGTAGGGAAAATGGATTTCCAACAATGACTAGGCACTGGGGTACCACCTGTCACAGTACGGGGCCTAGATCACCGTACCGAGGACTACTCCCTTCATCCCCTACAACACAAGGCCGGAACCATTCCTTACTGAACAGTCCCGAACAAGATAAACCCCGTGGTTGGCGCGACCAACCACCCACTAAGCCGAAATATATAAGGGACATCTAGATAGGGGAATTATCTTGTCCTGCTTGGGCATGACCCACCTAACCTTGCTGCATATCCCCTGATTTTCAGTCATTCCCATTTGATGAGGCTTGAGGCTAAGCGTTACCTTTAGAACGTTTTCACTTAGAATGCCCATCGTCCACCTGACGATGTTTCGCAAGCATTCGTCCATACAAGTCCGTCCCGGGTTCGAACGGAACCGAAGGCACTATTCCTACTACATCCATTTTGGAAATATCCTCAGGATTAGTAGCGACTAGCCCTTGCACTTCACTGCTCCATCTTCGACTCCGTACACGTTTTTCCCACGAAACGTACAAACCGGATCGAAGTGGTTTTCGAGAAATAAATCTCGATCCCGGTCTCTTCGAAACGATCAACGTATTTGTCCAATATTGATAGTCGGTTATTTAACTATCAATTATTATTCACAAACATCCATTCAACCATCCATTCAAAAATAAATAATTTTCCAACTTATTACCTTCAAATTATCTTCCCATGATATATTTCTATTCTCAATCCTTTGAAAACAGTTTCCAAAAATCATCTTTCTTCCCAGAATCAACTTTCCCAAATATTTTCTATCTCCCCTGAAATCACCAAGCACCAAAAATAGATTTTTAAAATAATTAAAACACTTTACTTTGAAATATATATGCTTTTAAAACATTTAAATTAAAACTACTTAATAATTTGTAAAAATACATATTATATAATAAGTTTACTTAATAAATATAAACTATATTTATACTTTTAAGAACATAATATTAAGTCATTCTTTAAATAATTACTACTATAATAGATTAAGAGAAAATGCTTACTTTAGAATGTAAATATTAGAAATAAGAAATTTTCCAAATCTTGCTTTTTAAAAACAACTTTTAATCTTTTAACTTACATTTAAAAATTTACTTTAAAAACGTACTTGGTTATTCAGGGAGAATTCCAACTTCAAACACTTAAATCAATTTTCCAAATTGATTCACCATTTATTTCCTTTGAAATAAATTTCTTTACTTATCAGTTCATTTCGACATTCAATTAATTATGGACTTTATTATTATTTTCAGTTTGATTTTTAAATCCTTTAGCTGGAATATACAAATTTCAGGTTATTCCCAATTCCTTCTTTATTTTACTTAAATAATTTAAATCCTCAATTTAAAATAATTATTTTATTCTTTTAAACAATAACATTGAGATTTAAGTTCTATGAACTCTCCTTTATTCAAATTTTCCTTTCCATACACTAGATTTATTTATTAGAATTTTAAGGTCACTTTATTTCCTTTCCAGTTCATTCATAAATTTATTCAACTTTGATATAACTATTTTACTTACCCTTTCACTTCTTTTATTTCATTTCCAATCTCAAATTATATATTTAGTAATTTATTATTGCCCGATTAAAACAATCAAACCATAGCATTCAATATTCCCACATAATTCATTTCAGGATATCAAATATTCAGAACAGAGCATATTAAATAATTAAATAAATATGAGGGGTCCAGTTGGATCCCTCCAACCTGCTTCCCTGCATCCACAGATGTTAGCACAACATAATATCCATTCCAAACTATACCAGACTAAAGCACATCAATCAATTCAACCAATCAAGCAATTATTTAAATTTAATCATTTAAATTTAAATTATACTGAGTGAGATTAACTCACCTTTGACTTCTAATTTGCCAATCCGATCCAAATCGGCTGGTTCTTCCCGAATTTTGAACCTTGAATACCCATTATAGGACTTATTAATATTTAAATCGATCAAACAATTAATTATCATTTAATAGATTTACTTAACTAACTTTGTAATTTAAAGTACTCGATTAGATTAATAAAACAATTTAATCACTAAATTCGTTATTTAAAATAAATTAGTAACATTTTAAAATATAGATATTTGTATTAGTATTATTATTTTAATTCAATTGGCTAATGGGTTAAATTCGAACTAAATTTACTTTATATACTTTCTTAATAACTAAAATAAATTTGACAGATTATTTAACTAAACTAATCATCCTAAACACATAATCTTAATATAATTGAGTAGAGTTAAAGGCATTTAAAATTATCTTATTTTCATTTTAAAAGTGCATATAAAAACAATTTTTATCAGTCAAATCTTCAATATAGATCCTTATATATATATATTTTTTTTTTCCAAAATCTTATAATAGAATTTATACTTATTGTTTACCAGTATATACATAATTTATTTACCCGAATTGTTACCATATCACAATTTAATTCATCTGATGAACGAAAAGGAAATCAACTGCTTGATTTCGTAAATAAATAAATAAATACAAGTGTTTAAACTAATTTTACCTCAAATCGAACAAGATAAATATCAGTGCAGCTCTAAACGAGACCGAACCCAGTACGAAAACCCCTCTTCTAACTCGCGACCCCCAATTCAAAACGCGACCTCCCTTACATCGCAAGCCTTAACCCCTGCGAGCGCGAGCACGAAAACTCCCCTCCCAAAATCACTGTCCTGCTCCGAAAGCTTCGCCGACACCACCAATACGCCAACCGTGCTCGAACTTCTATAGTTTAGGGCAACGTTGCTGGAAAAAGAAGGGCTTCGGCCTTCGAGCTACAGGCTATACCAGCCTTGGAATTGAAACTAAAGGCTGAAGCTGAACTGGTTCGATTGAAGTGGATCTCCAGAGGAGGAGGAGCTGGTGAAGCGCCGTTGTCGATAACGGGGTGCGGCCGTGCAGGGGCGATGGAGGCGGTCAGGTGGATTAGCGTAGTTTTTTTTTTTTTTTTTTTAAAGATCGGCCGTTGATTTATTTTCCTCCTTTGAATGATAAAGGGGAAGAAACAAATAACGTGATAAGGTTGAGTATTGGCGTATTGGAGAAGCTGACGTTCATTTTTAATTTAGATCGATTAATTTTAGCCCAAGCGTTTATATACCGCACACTCACATAACAACTCCAATTGCTATGGAAATTTAAATCTGGCAATAATATAATATTATGGATCCAATGGAACTGGTTTCGTTGGATTCCGAGAATGTGCCTCTGAAAGCTATTTTTAAATTAAATTTAAACGATATAAATTTTAAAACTGAACAACCCACTCTTTATTTCAATTTTACAACTTCTATTATCCCCAGTACTATTAATATAAATTTTTCAAGCCTTCAAATTGTTTTTAATAGGCTTAAAATTCTAGATTCAATAATTTATCCAATTTCAAATTATTTAATTCAATAATCTAATTATCAAATAATTGGTGATATTTGAATTCAAGTTAAAAACTAACTTTTAAACATTCAAAATCAATTGAGTATTCCAATTTTAAATACTCAAAAATTCCGGGTCGTCACATTCCTTCCCCCTTAAAAGAATTTCGTCCCCGAAATTACTAATTAGGAAGAATGGTCCAATACCCGTTTATTATTTTTCCCAAAACCAAACAGTTTCTAACAGTTCAACATCTTACCAACTATTATTTTTTTTTTATAAAAGACCCATTCTCATCAACTTGCCAAAACAATCTTTTAACAAAAGACACCCCAATTTCCTTTCTAACTTTCCAACTTGTCCATATGTCCCAAACAATATCACCCACTTATCAATCCAAATTTAAACTTAAAATCAAATTTTAAGTTATCAAAATTTATTCAAAATTTTTCTAACTCCCTAAATTTTCGAAAAATTTTGCCAGCGTTTCCTTTGCGCGGCTGACTCGGTACAACTACAAAATGGCTCTACGGCCTCCCAAATCCAAAAAGAAAACAAAAAGGCCAAGTGGCTCAATCCAAATCCAAATCCAAATCAAATTCCATACCAAATTGAATACGTACCTCTTTGTTGAGCATTTCAAATTTATCTCTTGAAATCAAATCCACACTTCTTTTCCCTTTTAATATACCTGCATATTCTGCTTAACACTAATATCTAACCTCAATATTCACAAACCATCATATTAACTTTCTTACCAAATGTCACTATCCATCCAAATATCAATTTAGAATATATCTGCAATATCCAATTTCCAACTAAGAATTGATCATTCCTTTCTTAAGTTAACCTAAACACTTTAGTTTATCTCTATTTCTATACAAATTGACTCTTTCATTTCCATACGAATTCAATTTATTTCAGTTCTAAACTTTAAATTTTAATTAGCTTCATTTACCCACTTATTTTAGTTTCCCATTTAAATTCGTTTTGTCGTTTACAAAATTTTCCAAAATTTCCAAAAATTTTCTAACTCTCAAAATTTCTGAAATTTTTTGACAGAGTCTCCCTTGTACGGAGGAGCTTTTGCAATTTGACAAAAGAGATAAATATATATACATCGACCCACACGGTCGGAAAAACCAAAAACAGTTCATATTTCCTATTTTTATTGCGTAGGCGTACCTTATTTAGCATTTCAAGCATGCAGCTTATTTATTTAGCAGTTAATGCAACCCAAATCCAGCCATACGGCTTCTAGGTACCTGTACTTACTCAATTTAAACATGTAAGTGCCAAATATAAGAAGTTTAACATATTTCACTTACTTGCAATAGTTAAAACATATGGATTCTAAAAGAAATTCACACTAAACATTTTCTAGTAAGCAACTTATACAGTTTCCATGCTATTCAACTGTTTCAATTAATATATAAACCATTTTCATTCAATTTGAATGGTTTTCAATCCACTCGTATACAACTTCACCAATTTGAATGGTTTAAAACACTATAGCTTACATTTAATATATTTTAAGCAAACTGAACTCATATTTAATTCAATTGATCTCAAAAATCAATTTATTTTATTCCTATTCATCCAAGGTCTTTTAATAACTTCCATTTACATTCAATAACAATTTATTCTCTGCAATTTGACAAGATTTATGTGAATAAATAAGCGCTTGAGTTTTATAATCAATTTAAATTGACTCCAACTCAACTTACACTTAATTCAATTCCATTTCGGATTTATTCACAATCCATATATTCTCAGTTTCAATGCATTTCAATATTATTAACCAAACTAGTCCATCCAAAACCATTAACAACTTAGATTCCATCTCCAATTCCAATTAAATTTCTTTTTTATATTTTAATCCATTCACAATCATTTATTAGCTCGACGCATTCCATTTAAATTTCATTAACAATCCATTCATTCACAAATTATTCCATATTTGTTTATTCCAAACTATTTTATTTAGCTCGAAGACACTCCAAGCTATTTCATTTTATAACCATTTCAATTTCATTCATGATCTATTCATTTGCATTTCATTTAAAACCATTCTATTTTTCTCATTGACTCCAAGTTAAATGGTTTACAATTTTATTTTATTTAAGAATTTCATTCCTTTTAAAAAAATATTCGGCAACTCACCAAATTTTATTTCTATGGAAATTTAGTTTTACTTGATTTAAAACCAATCCAATATCATTACACTAAATTTTAAGTTGAATTCAATTCAACTCTTCTTCATTCATTTAGCTTAAGTCAATTTCCTTTAATTTATTCAAATTTTATACTTAAGCTCATTCTCATTTTGCAGACAAGTTCTCTTTTCAATTTAACTTGATTTTATTTCAATCCAATCTCATTTTAAATCCATAATTTCCTTTGGTTAGTTATTACAAAATTTAACTTTCCAGATTTAACTCATTCAATTTATTGCAAAGCCATCTCCAATTATATTTTCACTTAGTTGGATTTTATTCTCAATACAAACCATTATTATTTCAATCTAATTTCATTTTGATTTGTTACATTTCCAATTATATTTAATTTGTTAACACTTCAAGTCTAAATTTAATTAATAACTCAAGTTCTAATTTTATTAAACTCACAATTCAATTTTATTAACAAATTTATTAACAAATTTGTTCTTTCCTTATTTATAATCCAACACTTGAATTTTTATTCCAAATATCGCTTTATAATTCAAGTTTGAATTTCTTTTCATTTTCCCATTTATTAAATATTAATTTTGGGCTTTGTATTCCATTTCCAATTTACAAGCCACAACTTACTATTTTATACAATTCCATTCATCATAAGCTTGAATATATTCATCTTTATTTTTAACTCAAGCCTTCAATTTATTCATAGCTCAAGCATATTTTATTTCTATGCATTTTAATTCTCCTATAAGTTATTCTGATTTATGGATTTCAATCCTAATCCTTATTCAATTTCCATTTGCTTAGGGGTGAATCTAATTCCATCAAATAATTCAATTGAATTCTTATTCCAATTCAATTTTATTTTGACTCAGTTTTATTTAACTCAAATTCGATTTCAATTTAATTCGAATTCAACTGGATATTATTTTCAGCTTATTCAATTTATTTTAATTCAGTTAAAATTTTATTCCCAATCCAGGTTAATTTCATTTAGCCTTTTAAATTTTAAATTCCATTATTCAAAGCTTATAATTTTATTTGCTGAATTAAAATTTTCAATTCCTTCTTATTAATATCAACTTCTCTTTATAAGTACATTATTTGATCATCTATTCATCCACCAATTTATTATTTAACCAATAAATTTTATTTCCAAACATTAATTATCTTTAGTCCATCCTGACCAATTTCCCATTCCACGTAACTTCACACAATTCAATTTTAAATTCCAGTTCTCAGTTTCACTTGCACCGTTGAAAATTATTTTTTTTCAACAAATTCTAAAGTTTAAACAACCTTTCACATTTCAAAAATTCCCTTTAAAACTTTCTATATCCAAAATTCGTTTGATAAATTCAATTTATCTCTTTGAATTTCAAACTCAACCAGCTTTGCAAACAATTTCAACACAATTTGGTAGCAATTTCACTTCTGGGAACTCGAAAATGAAGATCGATGATGCTGCAGTCATCACCGAAGTTATTTTCTAGCGACCAAAAGAGTTCAATGCTTTTATTCTCTTTCAAAAATCCATCCAATATTTTTTTTTTAAATTCCAAATCACTCTAGATTTCAAATCCGATTCAAAACTATTTCTCAATATATATTATCCTCCCAACTTTTGAGAATCATTATCCAATCCCAAGAAACTTAAATTTCCAAATTCCAAACTCTTTAGATTTTAAATTCAAACTTTTCTTTGGAATTTTATCTTGCTTTAATAATTAATTACACTATAATTTACATTATAGTTTACATTTACAAATTCATTTAATATGAATTGGTTTCTTAGTTTTTAATTATGAATTCCATTCCTTATTCCATTATGAATCACATTCATAAATTTCATTTTTTTTTTAAGTTAATCTATTCCTTAATTATTATTTCAAACTTTATTCAATCATCTTACAATGATAATAATTTAATATTTATCACTTCTATCATCCAAACATCCATATATAGCTATAATAATTAAGAAAATCATTTTCTTTCATATACATAAAATAAATTTGGGTAAAATTATTTCATTTACCCTAGTTAAAACAATATTGTGTCGGTTTACATTGTTCAAGAGTTTAGAAATCCCTATCGATGACATGGCGTCCCACACATCGACCAGAATCCATAAACACTCAACCGATAAATCAACACAATATAAAACAAATTTTATATTCACTAACAAGTACGCACTCATATCTATTAATACGCTCAAACTCATTATAGAGTACTACAGACTCTATTTTTAATGAGTAATTCCCACCAGAGCCAAGGTTATCACCAACCTAAGCTCTGATACCAACTGTAACGACCCGCAAATCCGTACCCCTTGAGTCAACACTATTCTACAATAATCAACTCAAGTTGTACAGAAATACGAACCATTTGGGTTAAAGAAGAAGAGGTAGAAGAAGAGAAAACAAAATCAACATCAGAATCTAACCATCGCAGCGGAATAAAATATAATAGACAATATATAATCTTTACTCAACATCAAATATTTCTGTTTATATATTACATCATCAGAGTACATAAATCACTGATCACATCAATATCATACAATGAATACACAGCAACTCAATACAGCGGAATATATATATAAATAAGTACGAGAGTACGTGTCGTCATCCAGCTCGTCTCCTGAGCTCCACAGCATCTCCTGTATCCTATAATACTCGGTCTGACCCGAGCATTATAGTTAAATAACACCCGAGTCAGTCTGGAATACCAGCGTGAGAAAATCACACCCAATTGATTATTAAAGTTTCAAAAATCCTTTGAAAACAAAAGCATCTCGTAAGACCACGCCACAAATAAACATGTCGGGTTTTTACCTTACGATAGCTAAAATAATTTTTATAGAAATCCTCTGATATTATAATAGGGTCTATATACAAATACTTATAAAATAGCCGAAATTGTTACATCTATTAAATTCCAGCTACTAGCCACAAAAGTGGGTAATACAAACAAAACTCGTACAAGGCTCGTAGGGAAAATGGATTTCCAACAATGACTAGGCACTGGGGTACCACCTGTCACAGTACGGGGCCTAGATCACCGTACCGAGGACTACTCCCTTCATCCCCTACAACACAAGGCCGGAACCATTCCTTACTGAACAGTCCCGAACAAGATAAACCCCGTGGTTGGCGCGACCAACCACCCACTAAGCCGAAATATATAAGGGACATCTAGATAGGGGAATTATCTTGTCCTGCTTGGGCATGACCCACCTAACCTTGCTGCATATCCCCTGATTTTCAGTCATTCCCATTTGATGAGGCTTGAGGCTAAGCGTTACCTTTAGAACGTTTTCACTTAGAATGCCCATCGTCCACCTGACGATGTTTCGCAAGCATTCGTCCATACAAGTCCGTCCCGGGTTCGAACGGAACCGAAGGCACTATTCCTACTACATCCATTTTGGAAATATCCTCAGGATTAGTAGCGACTAGCCCTTGCACTTCACTGCTCCATCTTCGACTCCGTACACGTTTTTCCCACGAAACGTACAAACCGGATCGAAGTGGTTTTCGAGAAATAAATCTCGATCCCGGTCTCTTCGAAACGATCAACGTATTTGTCCAATATTGATAGTCGGTTATTTAACTATCAATTATTATTCACAAACATCCATTCAACCATCCATTCAAAAATAAATAATTTTCCAACTTATTACCTTCAAATTATCTTCCCATGATATATTTCTATTCTCAATCCTTTGAAAACAGTTTCCAAAAATCATCTTTCTTCCCAGAATCAACTTTCCCAAATATTTTCTATCTCCCCTGAAATCACCAAGCACCAAAAATAGATTTTTAAAATAATTAAAACACTTTACTTTGAAATATATATGCTTTTAAAACATTTAAATTAAAACTACTTAATAATTTGTAAAAATACATATTATATAATAAGTTTACTTAATAAATATAAACTATATTTATACTTTTAAGAACATAATATTAAGTCATTCTTTAAATAATTACTACTATAATAGATTAAGAGAAAATGCTTACTTTAGAATGTAAATATTAGAAATAAGAAATTTTCCAAATCTTGCTTTTTAAAAACAACTTTTAATCTTTTAACTTACATTTAAAAATTTACTTTAAAAACGTACTTGGTTATTCAGGGAGAATTCCAACTTCAAACACTTAAATCAATTTTCCAAATTGATTCACCATTTATTTCCTTTGAAATAAATTTCTTTACTTATCAGTTCATTTCGACATTCAATTAATTATGGACTTTATTATTATTTTCAGTTTGATTTTTAAATCCTTTAGCTGGAATATACAAATTTCAGGTTATTCCCAATTCCTTCTTTATTTTACTTAAATAATTTAAATCCTCAATTTAAAATAATTATTTTATTCTTTTAAACAATAACATTGAGATTTAAGTTCTATGAACTCTCCTTTATTCAAATTTTCCTTTCCATACACTAGATTTATTTATTAGAATTTTAAGGTCACTTTATTTCCTTTCCAGTTCATTCATAAATTTATTCAACTTTGATATAACTATTTTACTTACCCTTTCACTTCTTTTATTTCATTTCCAATCTCAAATTATATATTTAGTAATTTATTATTGCCCGATTAAAACAATCAAACCATAGCATTCAATATTCCCACATAATTCATTTCAGGATATCAAATATTCAGAACAGAGCATATTAAATAATTAAATAAATATGAGGGGTCCAGTTGGATCCCTCCAACCTGCTTCCCTGCATCCACAGATGTTAGCACAACATAATATCCATTCCAAACTATACCAGACTAAAGCACATCAATCAATTCAACCAATCAAGCAATTATTTAAATTTAATCATTTAAATTTAAATTATACTGAGTGAGATTAACTCACCTTTGACTTCTAATTTGCCAATCCGATCCAAATCGGCTGGTTCTTCCCGAATTTTGAACCTTGAATACCCATTATAGGACTTATTAATATTTAAATCGATCAAACAATTAATTATCATTTAATAGATTTACTTAACTAACTTTGTAATTTAAAGTACTCGATTAGATTAATAAAACAATTTAATCACTAAATTCGTTATTTAAAATAAATTAGTAACATTTTAAAATATAGATATTTGTATTAGTATTATTATTTTAATTCAATTGGCTAATGGGTTAAATTCGAACTAAATTTACTTTATATACTTTCTTAATAACTAAAATAAATTTGACAGATTATTTAACTAAACTAATCATCCTAAACACATAATCTTAATATAATTGAGTAGAGTTAAAGGCATTTAAAATTATCTTATTTTCATTTTAAAAGTGCATATAAAAACAATTTTTATCAGTCAAATCTTCAATATAGATCCTTATATATATATATTTTTTTTTCCAAAATCTTATAATAGAATTTATACTTATTGTTTACCAGTATATACATAATTTATTTACCCGAATTGTTACCATATCACAATTTAATTCATCTGATGAACGAAAAGGAAATCAACTGCTTGATTTCGTAAATAAATAAATAAATACAAGTGTTTAAACTAATTTTACCTCAAATCGAACAAGATAAATATCAGTGCAGCTCTAAACGAGACCGAACCCAGTACGAAAACCCCTCTTCTAACTCGCGACCCCCAATTCAAAACGCGACCTCCCTTACATCGCAAGCCTTAACCCCTGCGAGCGCGAGCACGAAAACCCCCCTCCCAAAATCACTGTCCTGCTCCGAAAGCTTCGCCGACACCACCAATACGCCAACCGTGCTCGAACTTCTATAGTTTAGGGCAACGTTGCTGGAAAAAGAAGGGCTTCGGCCTTCGAGCTACAGGCTATACCAGCCTTGGAATTGAAACTAAAGGCTGAAGCTGAACTGGTTCGATTGAAGTGGATCTCCAGAGGAGGAGGAGCTGGTGAAGCGCCGTTGTCGATAACGGGGTGCGGCCGTGCAGGGGCGATGGAGGCGGTCAGGTGGATTAGCGTAGTTTTTTTTTTTTTTTTTTTTTTTAAAGATCGGCCGTTGATTTATTTTCCTCCTTTGAATGATAAAGGGGAAGAAACAAATAACGTGATAAGGTTGAGTATTGGCGTATTGGAGAAGCTGACGTTCATTTTTAATTTAGATCGATTAATTTTAGCCCAAGCGTTTATATACCGCACACTCACATAACAACTCCAATTGCTATGGAAATTTAAATCTGGCAATAATATAATATTATGGATCCAATGGAACTGGTTTCGTCGGATTCCGAGAATGTGCCTCGGAAAGCTATTTTTAAATTAAATTTAAACGATATAAATTTTAAAACTGAACAACCCACTCTTTATTTCAATTTTACAACTTCTATTATCCCCAGTACTATTAATATAAATTTTTCAAGCCTTCAAATTGTTTTTAATAGGCTTAAAATTCTAGATTCAATAATTTATCCAATTTCAAATTATTTAATTCAATAATCTAATTATCAAATAATTGGTGATATTTGAATTCAAGTTAAAAAATAACTTTTAAACATTCAAAATCAATTGAGTATTCCAATTTTAAATACTCAAAAATTCCGGGTCGTCACAACATTTTTATTACCTAAGCCTTTTCTTTTATAACCTAAAATTACATATTCATATTGACACTTTAACTTTTGATTATTCAGGTAATTTGTATATGTTTTTGAATGCAATGGAATATTATACAAATAAAATTTTCCTAGTTCAACAGTTTCAAATTGTTTTAAATTCATTTCCCATTTTAGACACTCAATTATTCAAAATTTTGGTTTATTTCAATAATTGAAATTATCCTAGAACTTAACAGTTAAATTTTCGGTTTCACTTTAAACCATTTGAAATAAGTATACACGTACATACATACATATATATACATATTGTACATCAAATCACGCTCAAGAAATTCAAACCAAATCCATTTTCCCAAAAAAAGTGTAGCAAGGCTACTAAGTGGCCTCTCCACTTTGAGGCTCGAAGAAGAATGTCGATGATACTGCAATCATCATCGAAATTATTTTCCAACGACATAAGAGGAGAGTACAGACTTACTTCTTTAAAAAACAATCTTTGGAAATAATTTCCTTTCGAAAATATTTTGAAAAAAATATATTTTCCTAAAAATTTGAAAATCAAATTTAGGAAAACACCAAAAATTTAGTTCTCAAATCCTTAATTTAAATTAACTTAATTTGCAAAATAGATTTATAAACCATTTTTATTAAATTCATCTCCCTATAACATACAAAATTAGTTAATGGTTTAGGAATCTTAACAAAACAATAAATGATAATATAGTATTATCATTTCTAAAAACCAATTTATTTACCTATCTAATTTCATAAAACTGTACTTTTATAAATAAAATACAATCATACATAAAATTATTTCATTTACCAATTCGAGAACAATATTGTGTCAGTTTGCTTTGTTCTAAGTGTTTTGGAATTTCTATTGATAACATTGGCCAGAAAAATCGTTCGAAAGCCAAAATTTGAACTTAACAACTCAAACAACACAATATAAAATATTTTATATCAATTACAAATACGTTCCCTTATAGGATGATTCGAGAACGGACTAAAAAAGGATAGAGATTTGAATATGGAGGAAACCTAACTAAGTAGATAGGCTCGAAAGGATAATAGATAATCAAATTACGAAAGAGAGAAGATAGATAGACTTATACTAATCACGGGTCACATTAACCGGGTCAAGCGAGACATAGAAAAGACGAGAATACCATAAACGAAAATAGGGACAATCTCGTCGAGAACATTACGGATAATGCAATTCATGGGATCGTCGAAGAAGGCAGGAGCATTGGTAAATCCAAAGGGCATAACTAACCATCCATAGACCATTCGTCCGAGAGGAAGGACAACAGATCAGGCTCCGGGAATAAGATCGATGCGGAATTCAATTTTCCGCTTGGGTGGAAGAGAAGTGACTTCACCAAAGACATCCAGAAAGAGTTAGACGATAGGGGTGGAGTTAAGATCACTAGGCTGAGAATCAAGCGGAAAGATAAAGATGCCTACATTATCCTAAGGCAATTGACATTCAACCACAAGAGAATTTCTTGGGTTGCCTACTAGAAAAATGATTCGGGCTTTTCAAGAAATAACTGCATCAAAACTGAGGAAGTAGAAATCTCCGGTGAATTGACGCCTATTGTAAAGGAGTTTCACCCCTTTATGAATCATATTAAGGTTAGCGAGACAAGAATGAATTCTAGGATCAGGAAGGACACGGATAGGAAAATCGAGCAAAGAGAAGGAGGAGTGGGAGAGGTCCTGGAAAATGCACCAGATGTCCTGCCCCTCTATTGAGTGGGAACCGAGGCAAGAATTAATTTCTGAACAAACGGATAATTCCAAAATTCAAAAGAAATCCTAATCTAGAAGGATCTTAATAGAGAATTGCAAGCTCAAACGATGATGATTTTATAATTAATTCCACTCATTCTAGGGTATTACTACCCTATCTCCATTGAGTTTTTACTTCATATGCTAAGTTTGCCTAAACCAGAGCTTTGATACCAACTATAACAACCAGACATTTCGAACCATTCGCATTCACACATATCGGACTTGAATTGCTCAAAACAACAGATTGTTAATTTATGTTTGGCAAAACTTAGAATATACTATAACGATCCAAAATTTTCGACCTTGAAAATTCGACACTAATACATCCACTGTAAAAGTGCCGAGCAATCGAACGTCGAAAATTCCAGATTGTTAGGGTAAAGAAGAATAGAGGGTTGAAGAAGAACAGAAATCAACAGCACCTCACATTCGCAGCGGATTTAAATATAATATCAAATAATAGCATTTACAAAGAAAGCTATAATTGTTAATTTTATAACAATACATCAGAGTATAATTATTAATACATAAACTGGACAGTTGTACAACTTGTCCCAGACTACAATCAAATCAAACTCAAATACACATCGATAAACTCGATACGTTCCTGCCATCAAGCTTGCCTTCTGAACTCCAGAACGTCCAAATCTGAAAATCTGTAATACTCGATCTGACCCGAGCATTACATCAAAGTAACACCCGGGTCAGGCTGGAAACCAATGTGAGTAAACACATAAAATTTGAAATACGGAATTATAAGACTTATTTGAAAACCTGGGGTAACTCGTACCTCACAACGAGTTCTTAACTTGTTAAAACTAACACTTATTTCACAAATCAATCCCTAAGTACCAATACATAGTTTCAATGGTCTATTTTACTTAAATAATTCTATTCCAGCTTATTCATTTCACATATCAAATCTATAAAGAATTATTGTAGATTACAAATCGAAGTGGTTTCGGGTATTTAGTGATACCCGACTCGGGTCTCTTCGAATCCAATATTATTCTTTATGCCAAATGTTTAAGTTTAAACAATACAATTTATATTTAGGATTTCATATTCACACAACAATTCATCTCAGATAGATGACCCATAATATCACAGTTCAACCAAAGTATTTCATATCACAAGGCATCATAAATCACATATCAGAGATATAAACAATCCAAGGCATTCAATTATGGTTTATTACTCATAAGAAGGATTAATTAGTCATTCAATTTCTAATTAATTTAATTTTAATCACCGAATACCTTAAATTAATTACCCTTAAATTCTACTTAATTACTTAACCTAGTTTAAGTAACATTAGTTAATTAACCAACTTTAATTACTTTGAGTAATTAACTTTTCCTTAATTACTTATATTAATTAGTTATCCTTACTTAATACATTAATTAATTATCCTTAATTAATTACATGGATTAACTAACCTTAACTAATTACATTTATTAATTAACCCTTAGTTATCAATTAATTAACCTTTAATTACTTGTTAAATAAATCTATAATTATCAATCAATCAATTAATTTAACAGATAAATCATTTATCTTAATTAACCTCTTAATTATTATTTAAATCTTGTTTAATAAACTTTAGGAATTAATTATTATTAATCTATTAACTTAATATTTTAAGTTTAATTAATGATAAAAACATTTTATCTTCTCAATTGCTACTTATTACATAATTAATTAAGTTTTAAATAAAATTAAAATTTAGCTTAATCTAAGTTAAAATAAATTATATATCTTTTACTTAACCAAGCTTTTTAATAAACAATTATTATTTGAAAGAAATAGTTTAAGAAATTAGTTTTAAAAACGTGATTTTATTAAACTTAAAAACTTGTTATTCTCCATCATTTAACCCGAGTAAATCCTGAGTATTCCCGCACCCAACCCAAGTCACCATCTCTCTTTTCTTTTTCTTTTTTTAAACTTTTGTTTAAATTTTCAACTGTTATAAGTTGTAAAACCCTCGCGTATAACACAAAATCGAACCCGAGACAATTCTTCCTTTGTCCAAGACTAACCCGGAGACTTCTCTTCACCATCTCAAAGCAAAGCTCTGATACATAGAGACACCACGAGCACGTGCATGTGCACGACTGATCGTCGATGATTTGGCCACCTACACCACCATCGACAAGTCGCCAACGACCTACTCTTCCGATCACAACCATCCAAACTAAGCATCAGGCTCGAAATCAAACTCGAGCTCAACTCATCGAACCTGGAACGAAACAGGTTGCCAAGAAAATGCCTCGACTCGCCTATTCCGATCATCGTAGTCCTCACTACCACGTCCACAGCCTCGCCGAAGAGCCATGCTTCCATTCCCCCAACTCTGGTCATGTCTCATGCTCCTTTAGTCACCCGCAAATCCGTACCCCTTTGAATCGACACTATTCTCCAACAATCAACTCAAGATGAACGGAAATACGAACCATTAGGGTTAAAGAAGAAGAGGTAGAAGGAGAAAATAGAAAACAACATCAGAATCTAACCATCGCAGCGGAATAAAATATAATAGATAATGAATGATCTTTACGCAAAAACAAATATATCTATTTATACATTACATCATCAGAGTACAGCATCAGAGTTCAATACAAACAACAACACAACTCAGAATGGTTATAATATCTCGTCCTTCCAAAAACCGAATACACGACAGAATATTTCATACAAGTATGGAAGTATGTATCGCCATCCAACTCCATAGCATCCTTTCCTGTAATCTATAATACTCGGTCTGACCCGAGCATTATAGTCAAATAACACCCGAGTCAGTCTGGAATACCAGTGCGAGAAAACCACACTCAATTTGATTATTAAAGTTCCAAAAATCCTTTGAAAAACAAAAGCATCTCGTAAGACCACGCCACAAATAAACATGTCGGGTTTTTACCTTACGATAGCTAAAACATTTATTATAAAATCCTCTGATATTATAATAGTGTCTATATACAAATACTTATTCAAATAGCCGAAATTGTTACATGATTAAATTCCAGCATACTAGCCACAAAGTGGGTTCCACAAAAAAAATCGTAAAGGCACGTAGGGAAAATGGATTTCCAACTAATGACTAGGCACTGGGGTACCACCTATCACAGTACGTGGCCCAGATCACCGTACCGAGGATTACTCCCAATCCCCTGCAACATAAGACCGGGACTACCCCTTACTGGATAATCCCGAGTAAGATCACCCCGCGGTTGGGATCAGCAATCGCCCACTAAGCTGGAATAAAAAAGGACATCTAGACAGGGATGACCTCACCCTAATGGGTGCTACCCACTTAGCCTTGCTGCATAACCCCTGATTTTCAGTCATTCCCGGTTGACGAGGATCGAGGCTAAGCGTTGCCTTTTCAAACATACCACTTAGAATGCTCACCATCCACCTGACAAAGTTCTGAAAGCATTCATCCATACAAGTCTGTTTTGGGTTCGAACGGAACCGAAGGCACTACTCCTACTACATCCATTTTGGAATCACCTCAGGATTAGTAGTGACTAGTCCTTGAACTTCACTACTCCATCTTCGACTCTGAACTCATTTTTCCACGAAAACGTACAAACCAGATCGAAGTGATTTTGAGAAATTAATCCCGATCCCCGTCTCTTCGAAACGATCAGCGCATTGTCCAATATTGATAGTCGGTTATTTAACTATCAATTAACATTCACAACAACCATCAAACATAATAATCTCCCAAATTATTTATTATCCTCAAAATATCTTCGCAAGATATATTTCAATTTTCAACCCTTTTTTGAAAGCAGTTTTCAAACCCTACTCTTCTCATAGGATAAATTCCCAACTATTTATTTCCACTGAAAGCACCAGTACAAAGCTTTAGATTTTTAAAATAATTTAAAAAGACTTTATTATAAAATATACTTTAACATTTAAATTGAAGACTACTTCAATACTTTATTAAAAATATATACTATAGGAATATTTAAAAAAATGTGGTTACTTTATAAAATATAAAACAAGATTTTCTCTTTTAAAACAAAATACCAAGTCACCTTTAAATAATTACTGCTATAATAAATTAGAAAAAATATACTTACTTTAAAAATTAAACATTTAGAAATAATAACTTTTCTAAAACATACTTTTAAAACAACTTAAACTTTTTACTTGTACTTAAAAATTTGCTTTGAAAACGTACTTGGCTATCCATGGAAATAAGCTTCTCTTCCACATCTTTTAAAAATAAATCACTATTTATTTTTAAACAAATTTACCCATTCCTTTAATAAATCCCCACCGTGAATTTATTCTTCTAAATATCCTATGATATATTACCTCACTTTTTTATCAACCTAGTTTATAAATTTCTTAGTCCTATCCTTATTAAAATACCAATTTTCATACACTTAAATCAATTTCCAAATTGATTTCCAAATTACTCCATTTTGAAATAATTTCCTTTACTTACTCACTTATTTCAAAACCCATTAATTTCAGACTTTATTCCTTAATTATGATTTAAAATCTTTTTAACTGAAAATACCAATTTCAGATTTCCCCAAATTCCTTGTTTATCCTTTTAAATAAATTCAAACCTTGAATTTCAAAATAAATTCTTTATTTCTTGAAATAATATCACTTGAGTTTAAAAATATAATCACTTATTCCTATTTATTCAAAATCTCATTTCCTGCGCTTGGAATTTTATTTATCAGAATTCAAAAATCACTTTTGATAACTTAGTGCACCGAAATATTTTAAATCAACCATAGTATACAACATTTCCGATTATCAATATAATTCATCATAGGATAGCAAATAATTATGTCACAGAATATTTTAACAAATCTAAATATTTTGAGGAATCCTGTTGGATCTCTCCATCCTGTTTTCCTGCATCCACAGATGTTAGCACAATAAAATACCAATTCCACTTCGAGGTGGAATATCATGGTATATGGGTTTTAAATATAATATCATCCGCTATTATGCGGCGCATAGGGTCTCATCCGCTATATAATACGGGAAATCAATCACTCCAATATACACTATACACTACTATATATAATGTAGCACATCAAATCAATTCAATAATTCAACCAATTATTTAAATTTAACCATTTAAATTTAAATTAAATCCGGATGAGTGAGATTAACTCGCCTTTGCTTTTTAATTTTAAATTCCGATCCACAACGGCTTGATTCTCCATGATTTTAGACCTTGTATAAATATAGGATGATTTTATAAATATTCGAACAATTAATCTCATTTAATAATTTACTTAACAAATGATTTTAAATTTTTAGAAAAAGATTAACCTCCTCATTAAAAACCTGAACCTATATCCACCGTGAATATAGGACAGGAAAAAAGAGTGCGGCGCTTTATTAACAACTCATTAACAAAGCAATAGTTATAATACAATGTACATATCAGAACCCAATACAACCAAACCTGACAACAAACAGTATCCACCATAAGGCAACATCACTACAAAACACCGCACCCATACAATACCTTAACTCAACAAAAGATAATAAATGTAACTCGCTTCACTGCTTCAATCAAAAATAGGGCACAGACAAATCAATCTCCCACCAAATTTATCCCATCGGTCCAGAATCCTTTTACATTTATTTGAGATCTCCTTTTTCTTCTTCAGTTTGTTATTCCCCAACAATTTAAAGTCCAATTCTATAAGCTTCCATCGATTCTGTCTCGCGATTTTTCGATTATCATGAAGTCTACAATTATGTTCTTGCCAGATGTGGTGAATGATAGTTGGCAAACTGGCATATGCCAATCCAGAAGCCTGGTCCTTTTCAGAATAGTTCAAGAGGATGAGTTGAATTCCTTCTTCTATAGTCAAAAAGCTCGGATGAGGTAATTCCATTTTAATACAACATGTTTTCCATAAATATGCCGAATAAGAACATGCAAAAAATAAGTGGGAATGGTTTTCAGGAAATTGATTGCATAGTAAACAGTTAGTATCTGTGTTATATCCCCAATCTATAAATTTGTCTCTGGTAGGCAATCTCTTTAAAATTGCTTTATAAGCAGTTAGTGTCATTCTAGGATTATTGCATTTATTCCAGATAATTTTGCCCCATTCTTCAGTAGGATAATGAATTCTTGCCGCGTCCCATGCAGATTTGAAACTAAACCCTTTTATATCCCTATTCCGTTTCCAATAATCCTCATTAGCCGAGTTATCTATTTTGATATTCGAGATTTGATTTTGAAGTTGTCTAGTAAAAGGAACTAATTCCAATTTAAAGTTTCCATCATGTATAATAGATGACACTGTATCATTTTCATGTCCATAGAGCTGTAGGCTATCCCATCCAAGAATTGATACCATGCTTTCACTATTAATCCAAGGATCATGCCATAAAAATGTGTTTCTCCCATTGACAATGATTCTGGTAATATTATTACATGCAATCTGTCTTTGTTTGAGAATTGATTTCCATGTACATGAGGAGTTATTATCTATATTCATAGTCCAAAATTGCTAATTATTGCAGTACCATTTGTACATCCAGCGAGCCCATAAATTTTTTGAATTTATAAGTTGCCAAAGAAGCTTAAGACTAGCTGCTTTCCTGATTTCTACAAAATTCCTCAAGCCAATTCCTCCTTCTGATTTAGGACGACATAGTGTATTCCAAGCTATTTTGTGAATTCTACCATGCCAAATAAAATTAGCACACATTTTATTAATTTTTCCAATTGTAGCCAAAGGAAGTTGGTATACCATCATCCAATACATTACCATAGTGGTGATTACTGAATGAATTAATTCTATTCTTCCAGCAATGGATAATAATTTGCAATCCCATCCATTTAATCTTTTGTTAATATTATCAAATAAGACCCCACAATCAGAAAAATGTAGATAGTTATGAGATAGAGGCACACCTAAATATTTGACAGGAAGCTTACTTTCTTGCATGCTCAGAATATTCGTAATATCTTGCTTATTAGCTGTGCCTTTGCTGAAATACAACTTTGATTTATTATTGTTAACATTTAATCCCACATAGACTTCGAGATTCTTTAAACATTTTCTTATCACCTTGGCACTTTTCGTAGAAGCCCGAATAAAAATCATCAAGTCATCAGCATATAGAAGGTGTGTAATTGCCGGTTCAAAATTAAAAGGAGGAGAAATGTCCTTTGCTTTATATGCTTTCAACATCAAAATAGAGAAATATTCCATAGCCACACAAAACAAATATGGGGATAACGGATCTCCTTGTCTAATACCTCTTTGCTAGTGATAAAACCTTTAGGGTAACCATTAATCATAATAGAGAATGTAGGAGATGTTATGCAATTATATATTAATTTTACCAATTTTCCAGGAAAACCCATCTTTTTAAGCATATGACATATGAATTTTCTGTTGACCATATCATAGGCTTTATGTAAATCTAATTTCAGACATAACTTTCCAGCTCCTTTTCGATTAAATAATCTTATTTGTTCATGCGCAAGTAGAATGTTTTCAGAAATAATTCTTCCAGGAATAAACGTAGATTGAGCTTCAGAAATTAGATAACTGAGAAAAGGTTTAATTCTGTTGCAGATAACTTTGGCAATTATTTTGTATATAACATTACAACACGATATTGGCCTATAATTAGCAAGTGACGAAGGGTTATTAATTTTTGGCACAAGGGTAATAAATGTATGATTAACACCTTTATCTAGTTTGCCTGTGGAGAAGACCTGATTTATCATATTAGTCAAACTACATTCTAATTCTTTCCAGTGAATTTGGTAAAATTTTGCAGAAAAACCATCAGGCCCTGGACTGCTATTATCAGACATGGACATTATTGCAGTGTATACCTCATCAGAGCTTATACTGTTAGATAAGTATTCTCTCCCTTCATCATTGATACAATATATACAGTTCACTTCAGGAAGAATTGTAGTTATATCATCACCATTAAAGATTTGAGAGAAATATGAAATAGCTTCATTTTCAATAATAATAGGATCATGTACTAGTTTACCTTCTTTTGATATAATGGAATTCAGATTTGAAATGTGTTTCCTCATAGACATTTTTGAATGAAAGAATCTAGTGCATTCATCTCCTTCGGTGAGCCATTCCACTTTAGCTTTTTTATTAATATTTTGGAATTCAATATTATTTTGCTCTTTCCATTTTTTACATGCTACCATTAAATTTTCAAAAGCTATGTCATTTTCTGGGTTGTTGTCAGCAAAATTAAGAGCTGATTCATATTCCTGTTGCATCTCCTTCAGAATGTTACCATCCAAGCTTCTTCTATAATTCCATGCTTTTAGGTATATTTTACAAATTTTCAACTTTTGTCTAAAAACATGTAAATGAGAACCCTCAAATTTTAACTTAAAAGCATTTGTGAAGCATTCTCCATAGCCATCTAGTAAGTGCCAAGTATTCACATATCTAAAAGGTTTTCCCACTGAGGAATTTTGGGATTCCAGCAATTTAATGCATAGAGGAATATGATCACTAATTGGATTAGAGACTCCAAAACATGCTAGATTGGGAAATTTGTTTATAAACAGATCATTACAAAGAATTTTATCTATTTTTGTAGCCACTCCCCTTTTTCTCTAAGTAAAATTGAAACCCTGAATAGGCAATTCTACCAGTCCAGAGTTTACCACACAGTTTTTAAAACTTTCCATTTGACTGAATGGGACTGCATTACCCCATTTTTTATCTGTATTTGATAATATATTGTTAAAATCTCCAATCAGGCACCATGGCATATCAATATAATTAGCTCCCTGAGATAATATTCCCCATAAATGTTCTCTATCCTTAAGAAAATTACTCGCATAAACAAAAGTTATTTTCATATTGAGACCTCCAGCATTCATTATATTCAGAGAAATATGTTGTGATGACATATGAGTTAGTTCAACCTGCCAAATTGAATTATTCCAAATAACAAGAATTCTACCTTTACACGAGCATATGTTGTTATCCACAAAAGACCAGCTACTATTCATTTTATTAATAACTATGGTCATTACTCAGTTTATTCTCTAGTAAACCAACCAATGTTGATTTGTGAGTTTTTAGAAATTTAAAAACTGCTAGTTATTTATCAGCAGTATTTAAACCTCTGACATTCCAAGCAACTATGGTCATTTGGCTTTAGAGTAGCTCCTTGTTTGCCTTTTAGGAGGAGCATTGTTTGTAAGATTGACATCACCATTTTTCTTTTTATTCTTTTTATTATTTAACTCATCAATTTCATCATCAAATAACTTATTTACCTCAACAAAATGTTCAACATTCATAACAGGATCCTGCTTAGAGATGGGATTTTCTTCTACTGCAATATGATTTATTAATTCCTCATCAGAGTTCGAAAGCTCTTCAACAAGATTTTCACTAGAATTAAGAGAAAAATCAGGAATTACCTCTAACTCCCGAGCTTGCTGTCTATCATTTATACTATTAAAATAGTTATATGTTTCCTTCTCTTCTGTTATGTGTTTAGTTATATTTCTTCCATCTACCACTGTTGGACATTTTCTCAGAGAGATATTACCTATTGTTTTTGATGCAGAGTCATTACCATCTCCTGTATATTGGATATCCTGACTTGTTAGAGCCTCAACCCATGTTGTAGAAGATTTATTATGTTCATCATTTTTGACTGTTTCAGAATTTTGAGCATCTTTCACAGCTTGGATATTATTAGGAAGAGAATCCATGTCCACATCCAATACGTTGAACTGGTTGTTAGAGATACTTATGTTCGAATGCTGAGTCTTAATAATATTTGGCCTTTGTATATATTTTCTGTATCTTGTTGATCTGAATCTAAATCAACATTCCTGTATTTACCATTGTTAAACTTGACTGTTTCTGATTCATTTACACTGCTGATTTTCTGATTAACATTTTCATTATTAATTGGAACAATTTCTCTATTTCGACCTTCTTCACTTACAGAGCTCAAAGTTGCATTTTCAGTTTTCTTAGTTTTTGGAATCCATTTGCTTGCATTTTTGATTTTACAAATTTCAGTTGAATGTCCAAAAATTTTACAACCCTTGCAAAATATTGGTTTATAATCGTATTTCACTGGGACTTGTAGCTCTTCTCCATTATGCATTACCACATCAACATGGTTAGGGAATCCCTCTTCAGCAGACATTTCGATTAGCACCTTGGCATATGCTATCCCAGATTCATCCGCAGTGATTTTATCCATCTTTATTGGTTTACCCAAAACACTAGCAATAGCACTTAATGCTTCTTTATCCCATAAATCCAATTCCAAGTTATGAAACTTCACCCATATCGGCATTGTCGATAATAAATCTCTACTAAATCTCATACCTGCCTGCCACTTCTTGAGAATATGATACGGTTGTCAAACAAATAAGGACATCCCTTCAACACATTTTCACAGTCCGAAGCATCTATGAATCTAATAATAAAGAATCCATTATCCCGAGCCAGTAAATTAAATTGTTTTTTAGGCTTCCAAATTCGTTCAATATACGCTTTCAAATGAGCATGTTACGGTCTTGACCCATATACATAAAAAATGATCGAATTTATCCACTTTTCAGCAGCTCTTTTATTCATTTCGTAGTCAATTAAAGCCTTTTTCCTCTGGTTAACAATTAATGGTTGTTTGAATGTAAAATTCACTATTTCTTCTGACCCTCCAATACCACCTTCAGCAGCATTCCTCCATTCTTTATTATGTCCTGCATCTAAACCAGTTTTGATTCTATTCCAATCTATCGATCTCTCTACCAAAGGTTTTCTATAATTCCATTGTTTACCATTTTGTTTTGAAGTATTTCTCGCTACAGGTAAAGTTGTCATATTATGGTTTATTTGAGAACCAGATCTATCCTCGGGCAGAGAATTTTTATTCCTATTCCATATCGATTGCGATTGTAGATTGATTGCCATATTGTGCGATCTTCCCAAGCCTCCATCATCTTTTAGGTTATTCTTACCAATTCTATCCGATGACTCAGATTCATTTTGTGGATCCCAATTACCTGCTTTACCAAATTTATCTGAATATTTTTCACAATTTGAAATTTGCTCACTCCAGATCTGTTCTTGTCATTTACATAACTGGAATTTATGCGACAGAAAACCCTATCTTTCTCTACTTCCCGATGAAGATCCGAACTTGTTTCTGTGTGTACTTCCTTATCTGGAGGACGCGAAAGAGAGTTGAAGCTGCCTTGTGAAGAATCATCACCAGAAACTGCCTTGAGAGATGAAATCGCCACGAGATCTGACGTCACAAGATCTGTCGCCATTTAAAATTTTTAAACTAAAAATTTAACTTAAACTAATTTTCCTTTAATAGACTAAAATTAATTAGGTTAACTTAACAAATAAGTAACCTTAATAAATCATTTTAAAATAAACTTGTAAACTAAAATATCTATATATATATTTTTTGAAATCGTATATGTTTATAAAATGATTTATATATACTCCAAAAATCAATTTCTTGACGTGATTTTCCCGAACCAACATTTCAATTTCTGTTTTCCAAAAAAATCTTTTCCAAAATTACCTATATTTCTATAGTTAATAAATTTTCAGATTTACAGTAACTGTTGTTAAAACACAAAATGTAAAATTTACTATTTTAGGAAACAACGTTTATTATTTTTTTTTATTTTTATTTTAAAAAAAATTAATGTTAAAATACCTTAGAAAAACTCAAGCATCTCACGCGAACTCCCCCCTTGCGACCATCTCGATCATCTCGCCTTCGATCCATACGACACAAGGCACCGCCCATTATCTCTGCCAGCACTGAGATCACAGCTTCAACCCCAAATAGCCAGTGTGGCCTCATGACCCCTCCGCCGTTCCTCGAACAACTTCACCATCGCCTAACTCCCAAAATCGACGTCGCCGTCCCAGATCGCAAAACTTCTCCTCCTTCCTGCCTCAGCGCACGCGAGTGCGAGCGACTCTTCTTCGCGATTTGACTTTTCAAATTGTACAGAGGAGGGAACGAGATTGAGGAGATGATAACTGCGATCCCCATCTTGAATAAAGATTTGATTCGAACGAAAATGATTACTATCGATGATTTTGCTCGACCCTATATTCGATCGTGATTCGATCTCTAAAAGAATTTTGATGAGAAGAAGTTCGGCCATGAAATAAAAATTTAGCAGCAGTTTCTATTTTTTTTAATGAACGAACCATCTTGATTTTTAGTTAATAGAGAAAATAAAAGACATCTGTTCGATTTTTTAAAGAACCATCAGACACATGTTTACATAGGTATACAAGTGTCTAAGAAAACCCAGCTATAAGTTAAATCACAAACTACAAATATTGACTGGTCAAAATATACAATTTTAATTTAAATTTGAATTTAAACGTCTTGAAATCGAGCTAAAAATCTCGATCTCCTATCAAGGTGTGCCGCCAAGCGTTTATAATGTAAAACCTCTATTTCAGACATAATGGAAAAGGTTTCGAGTCCTAATTCGATCGTATGGAGAAGATAGCTTTTTGAACCAGTTATTTTATCAAATTTTCGATATAAATTTCAGTACGTTTATATATCGTATGCTCACACCACAACTCCAAACATTCCAAAATTTGGAATCCGATAATATTACACTATTACGAATCCAATGGAACTGGTTTCGTCAAATTCCGAGACAGTGTCTCGGAAGGCTATTTTTAAATATCGATTTTAACAACATAATTTCAAAACTTAACAAAACATTCCCAAATTCAATTTCAACACTTTTACTATCTTCAGTACTACCGATATAAATTTTACAAACCCTTAAATTATTTTTAACAGCCTTAAAACTCCAGATTCAACATTTTACCCAATTTCCAGTAATTAAATCCAATAATTTAATTTCCAAAAATGGTGATATTTGAAATTTAAGTTACAAACTAACTTTTAAATATTAAAATCAATTAAATATTCCAACTTAACTTGTCCAAAATTTCGGGTCGTCACATTCCTCCTCCCTTAAAAGAATTTCGTCCCCGAAATTACTAAGGCAGAAGAATGTCCCAAACCCACTAACTTACTAAAACACTCTTAGTGAAAATCCCATATTCACTTTTTACAACCCTTCAGTCCCAACTAAACAATTAGTTTCAACCAAAACAATTTGTCCCAAACTCCATTTCCAAAATCCTTTTATTTCGACTCCAATTTGAAATCCCTTGCTGCTAACAATTTTTTTTCCAAAAATTCCAAAAATTTTCTAACTCTCAAAATTTTCGAATTTTTTTGGCAGAGTCTCCTTTGTACAGAGGAGCTTTTGTAATTTGACAAGAGATATAAATATATATATATACATCGACCCACACGGTCGAAAAAACAAAACAGTTCATATTTCCTATTTTTATTGCGTAGGCGTATCTTTATTTAGCATTTTTAAGCAAGCGACTTATTATTTTAGCAATTATCGCATCCAAATCCAGCCAAACGGCTTCCCAGTACCTGTACTTACTCAATTTAAATATGTAAGTGCCAAAATCATGTAACTTAACAACATTTTACATATTTAACTAGTAAACATACGAGTTTCTATAAGCAATGCAGGTCAAACAATATTTATAAGCAAGTTATAGGGTTCCGACATTTATTTTAATTGTTTACAACCAAATCATATACAACTTTATTCAATTTAAATGGTTTACAAATCAATTGCTTACATTCAATTTATTTTTAACCCAAACAACTCACATTTATTTCAATTGATTCCAAAAATCAATTTTATTTACTTCTACCAATTCATAGAATTTTTATTTACTTCCATTTTAAGTCGAACAACTAGTTTATTCTATGCAATTCGACGATATTCTCTTAATAGAATATCCATTTTTGTTTTTATCCACATCCAATTGATTCCAACTCATTTCATATTAAATTCCATCCCATTTTAATCCATTCACAACCATTTTATTTAGCTCGACACATTCCATGCTTGCATACTACTAATCATTCCCAAATTAATTCAACCCTAGCTTTTATTTAATGGTCTTCCATTCTTACTCGAAGTCGAGCTTCTAATTATTCTTAACTTAAGTTAATTTACTTCAATTTATTCCAACTTCAAACCTATGTTCACTTCCATTTAATTTGATTCTCATCAAATCTAATTCCATTTAATTTAGTTAGCCCATCCATTTTAATTTTAATTCACATTCTCAATTTATAAAAATAATATCAAAGCACATAATTAACTCATTTATACTCGAATAAGATTTTATTTGCAACCTAAATTATTTCTATTATAATCCAATTCTATTTCATTTGACAACTTCGATTCATAATTAATCCACTTACAGTATGCGACGAATATTATTTATACTAAAGTTCTATTTCTATCATTTAATTCACAAACCAATTTTATTAACTCACAATTCAACTTTTATTTAACCAATTTAAACCCTATTAACATATCCAATTAACCCATTTATTTCAAATTAGCCCCCTTCCCACTTGCAATTCAATATTTGATTTTTATCTTCAAAAATCACTTCATTTAATTTTCTTGAGTTCAATCTTATTTTATATCTCAAGTTTGAATTTTTTTTTATTTGCAAAACATCAAACAATATTATTTTAGACTATTATTTTACTTTTCCATTTTTATTTTAACTTGAGATCTTTATTTAGCCCAAGCACATTTTTATTTACACATTTTCAATTCTTTGATATGTTATCGAAGCTTATTTATACAAATTCAGTTTTATCTTCATCTAACTTCGCTTACGCTAAATTTAACTTCGTACCCTTCTCTCTTAAATTTATTTGGGTAAGAATTTAATTCATTTAATATAATCTAAAACTCATGTGAATTTTATTCAATTCACTTCTATTCCAGTTTTTATTCAACTTACTTCCATTTATTTAAGTAAGATTTTTTTTTCATTTCATTCTATATTATCTATAACTCAACTGAATTTATTTCAATCCAATTTTATTTGACTCAACTCCAGTTAAATCTAGCTACATACCATTCTTTTAAATTTTATTAAGCAAGGACTTAATTCCATTTAATATCATCCCACACAATTCACTTTTATTTCATTTCAATTCTTTTCGACTTACTTCAAATCCAACCCATTATTATTAACTTTGCTTAAGTTAATTTAATTCTAATTAATTTTATTTCTCAATCCAAATTTTTTTCCCTATTCCAATCACATTTAAGATTTACTAATTATTTCTTCAATCATCAATTAAATTTCAAAGTTTAATCTTAATCCAAGTTAAATTCTCATTTTTAACTTTCACCTTTAATTTTAATTCCAAAATCCAAACCCCATGTTCCTCATCAAAATCATTTAATATTTATAAGTTTATAACTTATCTCCTGATGATCTCTAAATTATTAAATAAGGATTTCAGGATTATTAAACACCCGGCTTTTGTTCAAATCATTTTGAAATCACCATCATCTCAAAATCACACTTCTAATTTTTTTTTTAAACCAATCCTGGTTTTTATCCCCAACAAATTTCCTTTGAAATTTCAAAAACAAACTTTGTTTTTTCCCAAAACATTCCAAAACAATGACCATGATAGCAATCCATCACTTAGAAACTCGAAAATGAATACCGATGATGTCGCGATCATCATTGGAATTGTTTCCCGTGACCGTAGCGATTTCAGTGCTATGACATCTCCAAAACCTATTTAAAACCGTTTTCTTTCAAAAATATCTTCAAAATAATATTATTATTTTCCTTTCGAAATACTTTGGAAAACACTTCCAAAATCCCCGAGATTTAAATCTTCAATTTTTTTTAATTTGTATCCAATTTTAATAATAATCCATTTGTATAATTTATGCTCATACAATTTTTTTTCATTTGATTATACAAGTCATACTAATTTAAAATTTTCATTTATTTAAAATATTATCATCTAAACACCCAAGTTATATAACAATTTAAGAAAATATTTCCTTTATATCAAAATATATTTTTGGGTAAAATTATTTCATTCACCCACCTTCAAAACAATACTGCGTCAATTTATCGTGTCAGGTGTTTATAAACTCTTCTCGAATAGCGGCCAACTTACCCAATTAGAATTCATATTCCACTCAACCAATAAGTCAACACAATATTAAAACAATTTATATTCACTAATAAATACGCGTTCATATCAATTAATACACTCAAAAACTCATTCTAGAGTACTACTGACTCTATTTTCAATAAGTAATCCCCACCAGAGCCAATGTTCTCGCTTAACCTTCAGCTCTGATACCAAATGTAATGACCCGCAAATCCGTACCCCTTTGAGCTGACACTATTCTCTAACAATCAACTCAAGATGAACGGAAATACGAACCATTAGGGTTAAAGAAGAAGAGGTAGAAGGAGAAAATAGAAAACAACATCAGAATCTAACCATCGCAATGGAATAAAATATAATAGGTAATAAATGATCTTTAAACAAAAGCAAATATATCTGTTTATACATTACATCATTAGAGTACAGCATCAGAGTTCAATACAAACAACAACACAACTCAGGACGGTTATAATATCTCGTCCTTCCAAAAACCAAATACACAGCGAAATATTTCCTACAGGTACGGAAGTACGTAACGCCATCCAACTCCACAGCATCCTTTCCTGTAATCTATAATACTCGATCTGACTCGAGCATTATAGCTAAATAACACCCGAGTCAGTCTGGAATACCAACGTAAGAAAACCACACTCAATTTAATTATTAAAGTTCCAAAAATCCTTTGAAAAACAAAAGCATCTCGTAAGACCACGCCATAAATAAACATGTCAGGTTTTTACCTTACGATAGCTAAAACATTTATTATAAAATCCTTTGATATTATAATAGTGTCTATATACCAATACTTATTCAAATAGCCGAAATTGTTACATGATTAAATTCCAGCGTACTAGCCACAAAGTGGGTTCTACAAACAAAAATCTCAAAGGCACGTAGGGAGAATGGATTTCCAACTAATGACTAAGCACTGGGGTACCACCTATCACAGTACGTGGCCTAGATCACCTACTGAGGATACTCCCAATTCCCTGCAACAGAAGACCGGGACTACCCCTTACTGGATAATCTCGAGTAAGATCACCCTGTGGTTGGGATCAGCAATCGCGCACTAAGCCGAAACAAAAAGGGACATCTAGACATGGATGACCTCATCCTAATGGGTGCTACCCACTTAGCCTTGCTGCATAACCCCTGATTTTCAGCCATTCCCAGTTGATGATGCTCGAGGCTAAGCGTTACCTTTTTAGAACATACCACTTAGAATGCTCACCGTCCACCTGACGATGTTCTGAAAGCATTCATCCATACAAGTCCGTTCCGGGTTTGAACGGAACCAAAGGCACTACTCCTACTACATCCATTTTGGAATCACCTCAGGATTAGTAGCGACTAGTCCTTACACTTCACTGCTCCATCTTCGACTCTGAATTCATTTTTCAACGAAAACGTACAAACCGGATCGAAGTGGTTTCGAGAAATTAATCTCGATCCCGGTCTCTTCGAAACGATCAGCGCATTGTCCAATATTGATATTCAGTTATTTAACTATCAATTAACATTCACAACAACCATCAAACTTAAATAATCTCCCAAATTATTTATTATCCTCAAAATATCTTCGCAAGATATATTTCCATTTTCAACCCTTTTTTGAAAACAGTTTTCAAACCCTACTCTTCTCATGGGATAAATTCCCAACTATTTATTTCTAGTGAAAGCACCAAGTACAAAGCATTAGATTTTTAAAATAATTTAAAAACACTTTATTATAAAATATACTTTAACATTTAAATTGAAAACTACTTCAATACTTTATTAAAAATATATATTAAAGGAATATTTAAAAAAATAAGGTTACTTTATAAAATATAAAACTAAATTTTCTCTTTTAAAACAAAATACCAAGTCACCTGTAAATAATTACTGCAATAATAAATTAGAAAAATATACTTACTTTAAAATTTAAACATTAGGAAATAATAACTTTTCTAAAACATACTTTTAAAACAACTTAAACTTTTTACTTATACTTAAAAATTTGCTTTGAAAACGTGCTTGGCTATCCAAGGAAATACTCTTCTCTTCCATATCTTTTAAAAATAAATCACTATTTATTTTTAAACAAATTTACCAATTCCTTTAATAAATCCCCACCGTGAATTTATTCTTCTAAATATCCTCCGATATATTACCTCACTTTTTGATAAACCCAGTCTATAAATTTCTTAGTCCCATCCTTCATAAAATTCCAATTTTCATACACTTAAATCAATTTCCAAATTGATTTCCAAATTACTCCATTTTGAAATAGTTTCCTTTACCTACTCACTTATTTCAAAACCCATTAATTTCAGACTTTATTCCTTAATTATGATTTAAAATCTTTTTAACTGAAAATATCAATTTCAGATTTTCCTAAATTCCTTGTTTATCCTTTTAAATAAATTCAAACCTTTAATTTCAAAATAAATTCTTTATTTCTTGAAATAATATCACTTGAGTTTAAAAATATAATCACTTATTCCCATTTATCCAAAATCTCATTTCCTGCGCTTGGAATTTTATTTATCAGAATTCAAAAATCACTGTTGATAACTTAGCGCACCGAAATATTTTAAATCAACCATAGTATCCAACATTTCCGATTATCAATATAATTCATCACAGGATAGCAAATAATTATATCACAGAATATTTTAACAAATATAAATATTTTGAGGAATCCAGTTGGATCCCTCCAACCTGTTTCCCTGCATCCACAGATGTTAGCACAATAAAATACCAATTCCACTTCGAGGTGGAATATCGCGGTATATGGGTTTTAAATATAATATCATACGCTATTATGCAGCGCATAGGGTCTCATCTGCTATTTAATGCGGGAAATCAATCACTCCAATATATACTATATACTACTATATATAATACAGCACACCAAATCAATTCAATCATGCAACCAATTATTTAAATTTAACCATTTAAATTTAAATTAAATCCAGATGAGTGAGATTAACCCACCTTTGCTTTTTAATTTGAAATTCCGATCCACACCGGCTTGATTCTCCATGATTTTAGACCTTGTATAAATATAGGATGATTTTATAAATATTCAAACAATTCGAACAATTAATCTCATTTAATAATTTACTTAACAAATGATTTTAAATTTTTTAACTAAAAATATAACTTAAACTAATTTTCCTTTAACAGATTAAAATTAATTAGGTTAACTTAATAAATAAATAACCTTAATAAATCATTTTAAAATGAACTAGTAAATTAATATATATATATATATATATATATATATATATATATATATATATTTGAAATCACATATATTTATAAAATGATTTATATATACTCCAAAAATCAATTTCTTGATGTAATTTTCCCGAACCAACATTTCAATTTTTGTTTTCAAAAAAAATCTTTTCCAAAATTACCTATATTTCTATAGTTAACAAGTTTCAGATTTACAGTAACTGTTGTTAAAACACAAAATGTAAAATTTACTGTTTTAGGAAACGACGTTTATTATTTATTTTTATTTTTATTTTAAAAAAATTGATGTTAAAATACCTTACAAAAACTCGAGCATCTCACGCGAACTCCCCCCCGCGACCATCTCGATCATCTCGCCTTCGATCCATACGACACATAACACCGCCCATCATCTCTGCCAGCACTGAGATCACAGCTCCAACCCCAAACAGCTAGTGTGGTCTCATTACCCCTTCGCCTTTCCTCGAACAACATCACTATCGCCTAACTCCCAAAATCAACTTCGCCGTCCCAGATCGCAAAACTTCTCCTCCTTCCTGTCGTAGCGCCAGCTAGTGCGAGCGACTCTTCTTCGCGATTTGACTTTTCAAATTGCACAGAGGAGGGAACGAGATTAAGGAGATGATAACTATGCTCCTCATCTTGAATGAAGATTTGATTCGAACGAAAATGATTTCTTTCGATGATTTTGCTTGGTCCTATATTCGATCGTGATTCGATCTCTAAACGAATTTTGATAAGAAGAAGTTTAGCCATGAAATAAAAATTTAGCAGTAGTTTCTATTATTATTATTTTATGAACGAACCACCTCGATTTTTAGTTAATAAAGAAAAAAAAGACATCTGTTCGATTTTCTAAAGAACCATCAAACACATGTTTACATAGGTATACAAGTGTCTAAGAAAACCCAGCTATAAGTTGAATCACAAACTACGAATATTGACTTGTCAAAATATACAATTTTAATTTAAATTTGAATTTAGACGTCTTGAAATCGAGCTAAAAATCTCGATCTCCTATCGAGGCATGTCGCCAGGCGTTTATAATGTAAAACCCCTATTTCAGAATTAATGGAAAAGGTTTCGAGTCCTATTTCGATCGTATGGAGAAGATAGCTTTTTGAACCAGTTATTTTATCAAATTTTCGATATAAATTACAGCACGTTAATATATTGTATGCTCACACAACAACTCCAAACATTCCAAAATTTAGAATCCGACAATATTACACTATTACGGATCCAATGGAACTAGTTTCGTCAAATTCCGAGACTGTGTCTCGGAAGGCTATTTTTAAATATCGATTTTAACGACATAATTTCAAAACTTAACAAAACATTCCTAAATTAAGTTTCGATACTTTTACTATCTTCAGTACTATCGATATAAATTTTACAAATCCTTAAATTATTTTTAACAGACTTTAAACTCTAGATTCAACATTTTACCCAATTTCCAGTAATTAAATCCAATAATTAAATTTCCAAAAAATGGTGATATTAGAAATTTAAGTTACAAATTAACTTTTAAATATTAAAATAAATTAAATATTCCAACTTAACTTGTCCAAAATTCCAGGTCTCGCAGCTCCCTTGACAAAGCAAAAGCCTCGACTTCAACGTCAACCCAAACGGGTTGTTAAACCCTTAAAGTCCTTCGACCCACCACCACAGTGGCTTAAAAATCCAATGACTATTTTTACCGAAATCGCCTACCTCCAGGCTAGCTTCAGCCATGAACTCGAGGCCCCAAACCTCGCCGATCATCAATAAAATGCTCAAAACCCAATTTTCTTTCAACATGCAATTTCTCTTGAAATACAAGCTTAAAATCATGATTCTTTTTCTAAAAATCGTAGATTTTGTAAACATAACTGATTATATTCATGCATCAACCAATTATTTAAATCGAGATTTTGATATAATTTAAGTTTCACCGTAGTTCTTTCTTTAGGTTAAAACTAGCTTCAGATTCTTTCTGAAAATAATTTTAAAATCTATATCTTGTTGTTACCAACAGGTTTTGTTTATAAATCAAATCCTAAAGAGAATTTGGGGAAGAGCAATTTGATATTGAACATATTTTAAACCAATAGAATTAAGAACAAAGCAAACAATATTGTTCCAGACATGCATACAAACATCCACATGCATATATACATGCATTCATATTTAAACCATCATGAAAACAATAATCACACTTAACTTTAAGTAATTTCTACATGTATCATAATTTACCATATTTAAACTTTTTTTAAAGCTTGTTTACTCACCTGTTTTTAGAGGACAGAGAATAGAGTTTATTCCTGGAATCTTGATTCTGAACCTAAAAGTTGTTTTGAATCTACTATGTTTGAGTTGAAATCTGAATTCACTTGATCTTAGCTTTCTTAGGCTCAGATTGGAAAGAAGCTTGAAGAAATTGAAGCTGTTGTTGATTGATTTATATATATATATATATATATATATATATATATATATATATATATTCTGGTTTGTTATCTCAAGTTTGGTTTGAAAAATGAACAGATCAAAGAATGAAAAAATGAGAAAGGAGTGGAGATAATTATATGGCCTATTTTATCTTTTATTTATTATTTTAAAAAGAAAAAGAAAATAATGACACTTGTTAAATTGCATACACTTGTAAAGTGCATGTAACAATAGGTTTACATTTGTAATTTGCATGAACTAAATTGTTTTTATATTTTTATATATATATTTATATTATAATTTCAATCATTTTTATTTTTGTTAATATCTTATGTGTTTATATTTAAACTTTCTCTCCTATTTATCTATCTATAATTTAGAAGAAAATGAAACTAATTATATACTAATAATAATCGTATATACTATTATTTTTAAATCCAATTTATTTTCAAGATGTTTACAATTGTATTTCAAACCCAAATTATATTTGAAAATCTACTTTTATAAATATGCATAACAAATACTTGTTTCTTTTGCTTGAAAAAGAATAATTTTAGATCGTTTTTAATAATTTATAAAAGAAGATTACCACATTATTATTACCCAAAAATCCAGGTTACCACATTCCTCCCCCCTATGAATCTTTTCATCCTTGAAAAGGAACGAAGCCAGAGCTTTAACTATACTGCCATATATCAGTTAGATTACTCTTTGATCATTTTCAACTATAAACACTTTAATTAAGAATTTTTAAAACACTTTAAAATCTACAAAATATTGCCAAAATAATTTTATAAAAATACTTTTCATAACTCGATGTCTCAACAGGTCTATCCTCGTTCTCATAGAAATTCAGTCATGCGTTGATCTAGCGTAGGACTGAAAATCTATAAGTACTTGGTAAACCCATTTTCAACACCCAGTGAAAATACTTGGGAAAACATTTGGTTGAAAATATAGAAAACATTTTTGAAAACAGAGGAAACATCTTGGGTGAGAATGCTCTGGAAATCATCACCCCCTCCATGGTCGCAGTTAACCCGATGGTTACGTTGCCATCCCGACAAAATCCATATAAAACTATAGGCACTCCGCGCCCCTCGATTATCGCATGGAACCCGCCACAGGAGTAGCTACACCCAGGGTTACATCACCATCACGGGAAAAATCCATGTAACTGTAGGCATCAGCGCCCTCGAATTTCGCTGCCAAATGAAACTCCACAACTCCTACATAGATCGCAGACTACATTAGTCGAGCCCTAATGTAGCATTGGCTCACACTGCCTCACGACTTTCGCTATGTCTTCATAGATCGCAGTCTACCGATGTTACATTGCCATCGCGGAAAAATCAAACGTAGGCCGTTGGCTCTCATGGCCACACGACTTCCGCTATGGTCCGCGGTAGATCGTAGTGACATCGAGTTACACTGTCATCACAGCACAACCCAAATGTCTCTGTAGGCATCAGCGCCCTCGACTTTCGCTACCCACAATACAAAATCCTCAGGAACTTTAGTTTGTCCGGACTTCCTCCCCGGATCCAATTTAGAGCCATCCCCTTTGGGCTCAAGGCAGAACCACCCCGTGGATCTCTTATTAAGTTCATTTCAATGGGAGCACCTTTTCCTTAGAGCCAATCTCAAAACATTTTGTACTATGCACTTATAGTATCTTTCAAATCATACTCTTTATGATTCACATAAATATCCTTTACACAAAATCGATATCTCAAATCGATAGCTCCAAACTTGGCTTTCCAAAGTCACAAAATTAATTTTTCCCAAAAATCAAAAGCCTTTCCAAAATCCAAATGTTTCAAAACCTTTTTCAGAATCATTCTCATAAAATCATTTATATATATAGATATATATAACTTATCCTTTCCAACTTGAAAATAATCTTTGGATCACTTATATAGATTCCCCTTTCATACTTCAATTATTTTTCAAAAACCTTTCTTCTGGTTTTAGATTCAACATAGGGGGAGTTTATCATATATAACAGACATATATAACTTTGTTTATACCAAATCAAATATCCAAATTTGATTTCCTTTAAAAAGTTATTTACCATATAACTAACTTTTCATTAAGAGAATTACAAAGATATCCAACTTCCACTTTTATTCATCATATATTTTTCAAAATATACTTTTCCTTTCAATCATCATTTTTCATTTCTTTCAAACTTTCAATATCTATTTCATTTAAGCACTTACCATGTACATATACCATACCTATGCAATATCAAATCTGATCGCTCACTCGATCATACAATTTCACTTCCGAACTAGTATCGTCCACCTGACTTCCTAGTGCGGACTTAGATCTGGTTTCTTGATCAGAAACCGTCATTCTCCTTGCATAGCCCTAACTATGATAGAGAATTCCCAGAACCAATAAAAAATCCGTATCTAGGGTTCGCCGTCAAAAATCGAGTGAAAAATCCAAACTCGGATCGATATAACTATCTCGAAATTCTGTGCTCGAATCTAGATCAAATCACTATGCTAATAAAATAATATACATACATCCTACGTATTTATCATCATTGATTACTAGCTAAATCAATTTTCTTCCTATTCACCTTCATTTTTATTCTATTCACTTATTCACAATTGCCTCCATTTCCATTTGACTTATCACTTTAATTATAAACAGTTTGCACTCTGACCACTTGAATTTAGAAAATAGCTTGAAAAGTTTAAAATAGATAAGTAGTTGTAAAATAGCAATAAATTAGTTAAGTAGTTATAAAATAGTTATGAAACGGTAAAATAGTTAGGTAGTTGCAAAATAGTTATAAAATAGTAATTAGTTATAAATAGTTGTAAAATAATGATTAGTTTGTAAAATAGATGTAAACTAGTAATTAGTTTTCAAAATAATTGTCAAATAAATATAAAATAGTTTGGGATTTAAAAAGAAAGATTGTATAGTAAATAGCTAGAAAAATAGATTTAAAATAATTTATTTGAAAATAGTCTCAGAGTCAAACTGGTTCAATTTCTCGATCTCCACTTCAAATCAATTTCCCATCCCATTTAAATTTATTCAATTCTAATTCAATTTAAATTAACTTCAATTCCTAACCCAAATTCAAATCAATTCCCATTTGGATTTGAACTCATTTAGCTATAATCTCACTCCTAATTAATTCAATTCAAAATTTCCATTTGAACTTATTTCAATTCCAAACTCAACTTTAAACCATCTCGAATTATATAAATTCGAGTTACATTTTTAAATGTTGATTTAATCTCTTTAATTAAATTAAACTTTGCTTTTAAATTAGAAACCTAAGTTTTAAACAATTAAATTTGAGTCCACTTTCAAATATCCATTTTAAATTACCTTGCTTAACTTATTTCAAGGTTCAAGTAATAGTTCAAATCCTTTTTAAACAATTAAATCTTCAGAATCCAATTTATTACCTAATTTTTTATTTCTAACCTTGAAACCAATTCTTAACAATGTTAGTTTGCAAGTTCATTTTTAACATTTGAATCTTAAGTTCAAAGTGATTTTATTCTTATAAGTCTAATATTTATCTTCAATAATCAAAACCATTAAACAATGTTAAATTAAAGTTTAATTCCATTAAATTCCAGTAATGGAATATATATTATCTAAGTCTACTTCTTAACATTTAAACAATCTAATTCACAGTTCCATGGATTATTATTAACAATAGGATGATATCAGGATAAGCCAAGGTAAATAAACATCCAAATTATCAAATTTTGTTCCTAATTAATTTAATTCAATTTCAAATTTCAATTAATTCATTACAATTCACCTTTGAATTAATTTCAATTCTATTCACAAATAAATAAAGATAATTTATATTAGATTTTACTACCACCAAATATTCCATATATTGATAGACTACACACTAGTAGTTCAAACATTACATCCATTTATCCAAAATAAGAGTCTTGCAGAGGTTATAAATCTAGATGCCTTCTCTATTACCTAGTGGTTTGGAAAAGAACAGAGCCCTAGTATTCTTACAAGAATCCCTCCTATGGACTTCCTTCCAAAAGGCAAAGACCGAATATACACTTCTCAACAGGATGTCCCCACTTATAACATTTACCACAAAAGGTTTCTACCCTCCCATCAATCTGGATAACCTCCACGCCTCTTGTAGGACGTTCCACAACCTTACTCTTCTTCCATCTCTCGAGACAATTCCTAGCGATGTGACCCGACTCCTTTCAATGATAGAAAATAGTCGACTCGTTGACAGGTTCTACAGGTTTATGCTTCACCTTTCTCACTTCAGGGAAATGATTTAGGAAATGTTCTTTCTTATGACACTTAAAGCACAAGATCTCAGAACAAAACCGTTGGAATATACCCTTCAATTCCTCCCTTGTTTTACTACACTTGGCTGCATAATGACCCTTATTGAAACATCTATAGCAGGCGACATTATCATAAGGTCCTAGTCCAGCCCTTTCCTTAACTTGTCTCTCATACTCCTAAATTGCTTCTTCTCGATCCTTACGTGCAGCTGCTCTTCGCTCTGTGCGTCTAGCCTTCCATTCTTCACTCTTAGCCATCTTCCATTAAAACTGGATTAGTGGAACTCCTTAATCTATATTAGACTTAATTAGTAGAATCGCAACCTATATTCTTATTATTCTATTAAATTTTAATAATCAACAACCAATTTCCTTAATATATTAGAAAAACTATTGCTTTATATATCAAAATATAAGCTTGTATAAAGACTAATTTTAAAACTATTTTAAAATCTTTATATAAAAAAATAAAAAATACGCCCTCATATTAATACACCCAACTCATTCTAGTGTACTTATGACCCTATCCTTAATGAGTAAACCCACCAGAGCCAACGTTCTCGCTTAACCTCGCTCTGATACCAAAATGTACGGATTCGAAATTTTCGACCTCGAAAATTCGACACTAATACGGCCACTGTAAAAGTGCTGAGCAATCGAACGTCGGAAATTCCAGATTGTTAGGGTAAAGAAGGAAAGAGGGTAGAAGAAGAAAAGAAATCAACAGCATCTCACATTCGCAGCGGATTTAAATATAATATCAAATAATAGCATTTACAAAGAAAGCTGTAATTGTTACTTTTATAACAACACATCAGAGAATAATCATTAATACATAAACTGGATAGTTGTACAACTTGTCCCAGACTACAATCAAATCAAACTCAAATACACAGCGATAAACTCCATATGTTCCTACTATCCAGCTCGCCTCCTGAACTCTAGAACGTCCTAACCTGAAAATCTGTAATACTCGGTTCGACCCGAGCATTACATCAAAGTAACACCCGGGTAAGGCTGGAAACCAACATGAGTAAACCCAAAAAATTTGAAATATAGAATTATAAGACTTATTTGATAATATGGGGTAACTCGTACCTCACAACGAGTTCTTAACTTGTTAAAACCAACACTTGCTTCACAAATCAATCCCTAAGTACCACTACATAGTTTCAATGGTCCAGTTTACTTAAATAATTCTATTCCAACCTATTGATTTCACATATCAAATCTATAAAGAATTGTTGTAGATTATAAATCAAAGTGGTTTCGGGTATTTACTGATACTCGACCCCAGTCTCTTCGAATCCAATGTTATTCTTTAAGCCAAATGTTTAAGTTTAAACAATATGATTTATATTCAGGATTTCATATTCACACAACTATTGATCTCAGATAGATAACCCACAATATCATAGTTCAACCAAAGTATTTCATATCACAAGGCATCATAAATCACATATCAGAGGTATCAACAATCCAGGGCATTCAATTATGGCTTATTACTCATAAGCATGATTAATTAGTCATCAATTTCTAATTAATTTAATTTTAATCACCAAATACCTTAAATTAACCCTTAAATCCGTCTTAATTACTTAACCTAGTTTAATTAACATTAGTTAATTAACCAACTTTAATTACTTTCAGTAATTAACTTTTCCTTAATTACTTATATTAATTAGTTATCCATACTTAATACATTAATTAATTATCCTTAATTAATTACATGGATTAATTAACCTTAATTAATTACATTTATTAATTAACCCTTAGTTATCAATTAATTAACCTTTAATCACTTATTAAATAAATCTTTAATTATCAATCGATTAATTAATTTAAAAGATAAATCTTTTATCTGAATTAACCTATTAATTATTATTTAAAATCTTATTTAATAAAATTTAGGAATTAATTATCATTAATCTATTAACTTAAGATTTTAGGTTTAATTAATGATAAAAACATTTTATCTTCTCAATTACTACTTAATTACATAATTAATTAAGTTTTAAATAAACTTAAGATTTAACTTAATTTAAGTTAAAATAAATTACATATCTTTTACTTAACCAAGCTTTTTAATAAAAAATTATTATTTGAAAGAAATAGTTTAAGAAATTAGTTTTAAAAACTTGATTTTATTAAACTTAAAAACTTGCTATTCTCCATCATTTAACCCGAGTAAAACATGAATATTACCGCGCCCAACCCGAGTCACCATCTCTCTTTTCTTTTTCTTTTTTTAAACTTTTGTTTAAATTTTGAACTGTTATAAGTTGTAAAACCCTTGCGTACAACATGAAAACAAACACGAGACAATTCTTCCTTTGTCCGAGACTAACCCCGAGACTTCTCTTCACCATCTCAAAGCAAAGCTCTGATACACTGAGACACCACGTTCACGTGCACGACTGATCGCCGACGATCTGGCCACCCATGCCACTATCGACAAGTCATCATCGACCTACCCTTCCGATTTCGACCACCCAGACTAAGAATCAGGCTCGAAATCGAAATCGAGCTCAACTCACCGAACCTGGAACGAAACAGGTTGCCAAGAAAATGCCTCGACTCGCCTATTCCGGTCATTGGAGTCCTCGCCACCATGTCCACAGTCTCGTCGACGAGCCATGCTTTCATTCGCCCAACTCCGGTCATGTCTGATGCTCCCTTGACAACGCAAAAGCCTCGACTTCAACGTCAACCCAAATGGGTTGTTAAACCCTAAAACTCCTTCGACCAACCACCACGGTGGATTAAAAATCCAATGACTATTTTTACCGAAATCGCCTACCTCCAGGCTAGCTTTAGCCATGAACTCGAGGCCCCAAACCTCACCGATCATCAGAAAATGCTCAAAACCTAATTTCCGTTCAACATGCAATTTCTCTTGAAATACAAGCTTAAAAATCATGATTCTTTTTCTAAAAATCATAGATTTTGAAAACACAACAGATTATATTCATGAATCAACCAATTATTTAAATCGAGATTTTGATATAATTTAAGTTTCAATGTACTTCTTTCTTTAGGTTAAAACTAGCTTCAGATTCTTTTTGAAAATAATTTTAAAATCTATATCTTGTTATTACTAACAGGTTTTGTTTATAAATTAAACCTTAAAGAGAATTAGGGGAAGAGCAATTTGATATTGAACATATTTTAAACCTGTAGAACTAAGAACAGAGAAAACATTATTGTTCCAAACATGCATACAAACATCCATATACATATATACATGGATTCATATTTAAACCATCATGCAAAAGCTAATCACACATAACTTTAAGTAATTTATGCATGTATCATAATTTACCAGATTTAAGCTTTTTGTTAAGTTTGTTTACCCACCTGTTTTTAGAGGACAGAGAACAGAGTTTATTCCTAGAATCTTGATTCTGAAGCTAAAAGTTGATTTGAATCTACTATGTCTGAGTTGAAATCTAAATTCATTTCTTAGCTTGCTTAGGCTCAGATTGGAAAGGAGTTTGAAGAAATTGAAGCTGTTGTTGTTTATTTTTATTATTTTTTTCTGTTTTGTTATCTCAAGTCTGGATTGAAAAATGAACAGATCAAAGAAAAAAATTGAGAAAGGAGTGGAGATAATAATATAGCCTATTTTATCTTTTATTTATTATTTTAAAAACAAAAAGAAAATATTGACACTTGTTAAATTGTATACACTTGTAAAATGCATGTAACAATAGGTTTACATTTGCAATTTGCATGAACTAAATTGTTTTTATATGTTTATATATATTTGTATAATAATTTCAGTTTATTTTTATTTTTGTTAATGTCTTATGCGTTTATATTTAAACTTTTTCTCTCATTTGTCTATCTATAATTTAAAAGAAAATAGTATAAAACTAATTATATACTAATAATAATCATATATACATATTATTTTTAAATCCAATTTATTTCCAAGATGTTTTCAATTGAATTTCAAACCTAAATTCTATTTGAAAATCTACTTTTATAAATATACATAACAAATACTTATTTCTTTTGCTTGAAAAAGAATAATTTTAGATCATTTTAAATAATTTATAAAAGAAGATTACCACATTATTATTACCTAAAAATCCGAGTTATCACATATACAGTAAGTAAATCAATAACAGAATCATAGGCACAGAGTTATACAACAATAAGCAATGGAATATATTAATAGTAGTTCATGAAGCTACTATAGAAATATTAGGGTTTAATACAAAATACAACAGAGAATCTAAAATACGTAGCATCCTCAAATACAAAAGAAAATGTCGAATCTGAACATAAAACTGAAAATAACTGGAAGCTGAATAGATAAGGGACAGGTCTTCAAGCAAAGCTCCAAGCTCCAAAGGTGAGTCAAATGCTGTGACACTTAGTCTAACTCGAGCATAAAGCAAAACACTCGAGTCAAGATTAACATTCTTATACCAGTAAATCAACTCAAGTGAAATGTCAAGTGAAACACAAAATAACTTAAATGATGTTTGGGATACCGATCCTCTAAGGATCCGTTAAACTATCAACATACATAGTATAATACGCTACACATATAGTGTCTAGAGTAATAAACTATTAAAACAGCGTTAAGGCGTTACCCATATCCCCATTAACGCATTTTTATATATTCTCGTAGTCTATACAGTATCATAATTCCTCCGTAAACTGGAGGGCTATCAAAGGGCACTCCATAGGTACGGTACAAGCCAAACTCGTAGAAGGCGTGATAAGGCATGCGACAAGGTACGCGAGGCAATGTCCGAGGTAGGATACTACCATTTTGCAGATCTGGACTGGTGGTAATGCATAGTAGCTGCTACGCCCACCTCGAGACAAACTCCCAAAATAAAAGGTGCATCTAACCAAATCCCAGAGTAATAGAATGGTATCAAAGAAGCATGCTCAATCGGAGGTGCAACCTCACTTGGCCCGGCATGGCTCCTGTTTTAGTCACATCAGGCTGACTCACGAGAATCAGGGCTGCGTTAATACCTCATATAGACATCGCCAAACCATCCTACTTCGTTTTGGAATCTACACCACGTACACAGTTGTAAAAGTGGTCTTCGGTATTGGTAGAGAGTGACAATATCCGATCCTGGTCTCTTTAACAACCAAATGCTTACTTCACACCGTGGTCATTTTATAAAATCACTTTTATAATCGTTTCAAACCGTTCATACTTCACATCAAAATATCAAATTCATTTAAAAATCATATCATTTTGAAATCATGTTCACTTTCGAAATCATATTCACTTTTGAAATCATCTCACTTTAAATCACATTCTTTTTCACGATCATAACCACAAAATAGTTTAAACCATTATATCAGTATATTCGCATTTAAATCCATTAAATCTAAATCATAACAGTTCCAACTTAAATAGTTTAAATATTTAAAATACTTTTATTGAAATAGTTATAAATTAATAATACTTTATAATTAAAAATAGGTTATTGATTAAAATAGTTTATATACTAAAAGTAGTTTATATATTAACAGAGTTTATATCGAAAATAGTTTCAAATTAGAATTGTTTATTCCAATTTCACAAATCAATTCAGATTCTCATTAAACCATTTTAATTTATGTCAATTTCAAATCCACGTTTTGAACTACAAATTTAAACCACTTTCAATTTAATAGGTTTCAAAGTTTAAACACTGAAATATTTATAATAACTCAATTTGATAAATTTCACTAAAATTTCAAAATTCAACTTCAATTTACCTAAATTTGAAATTTTCACCTAATCATTTTAATAAACATTTAAATAAAATCTCATATTACAAATTTAAGTCAAAATTAAATATTCAAATACGGTTTTTATTTAAATTTGAAATATTCATTTAATCACCTTTAAATAAAAAATTAAGTTATAAATAGTACCTTTATAATCTTAAAATCAACAACTTTCTAATTCAATTCTTATTTATATTCAATTCCCATACAAATTAGGTTACAAATTAACTTAATTTATCTTTCTAACCTTTATTTTATTAAAATTATTACAAAATCTACTTTCAAAATATTAATATAATTTCAAATAAATAGTTTAAAACATGTTATATATATTAGTTAAATTAATTTTTTATTAAATTTTATTTTATTAAATTTTTATTATCAAATCTATTCTAAATCTTAATTATATAATTTAAAAATAATAAAGTATAAGTAAAATTTTATAGTTTACACTTTAAAACTTAACTTATAATTTTAAAATTTCTAAAACATAAAATTTAAAAAATCTAAATTTTTGTAAAATTAAAATATCTTTATGTCATATTTAAAAATCAATATTTTTTAAAACCCATCTACTTCCTTTCAAACTTTGGAAATCATTTTTTTCCAAAAAAGACCAACGGTGTCCGTATATAATTTTCTATCCTATGGCCAAGTGATACAGATATTTATATTTCAATTCATAATTTAAATTTTTAAATTTACGGGTATATACCATTTTAACATGCAATCCTAAAATTCAAATCAATAAAATTGCTTGGGTTTATCAATTCAACCCATAATGATTTTCCCCTAATCAATAAGATCGTTCGGGTATGTATCCAGTCAACCCATAGGTAATTCCTAACCATCAGGAACTTGCAGAGTGAGAAAAATAAAATAATAATGTAAAATGACATAGCATATCAATGGCAAATATGATCAAAATTGTCAAATTAAATACGATATACACATACTAACAGGTTATTGGCGTTAATAGTGTCAATTATAATAGGTGTACAAATGCGATTAATATCATATCATATTTAAACTATTTAATTACTAGCAATTTAAATTTTAACTACATATTTCAATCATAATTTTATGTGAAGTGAATTTACTAAATATAAGAATATTAATTGTGAGTGATTGCTCACCTTTCGAGACTAGAGAAATATGACAAATCGACAAGCTACGAATTGAATCACGAACTAAACAATCGACCGATCCAAACGACAATTTCCAAAGCAGAGCAGAGTGAACAAAAATTTGACGAGCAAAGCTAATAACTTGGAATCGATGAAAACAATCAAAAAGTAACTTGATATAAGTGGAAACAAAAATATACATATGAATATATATATATATATATATATATATTTCTTTTCAAATCAAAAATTATAAAGCTCATATATTTCTTAACAAAATTTCCAAATGAAAAATTAAACACAAATATACTAAAGCGATTACAAAACTATTTCAAAATATTAACATAAATTTAAATATATTTTTAAATACGTGATAAATACTTTAAACAGACCACTGTGCATAAGAGTGTGTGTGTATAAAAGCTTGAATCTCAAACTCAATATATATGAAGACCTATAGTATATATTATTTTTTATTATCTTAATAAACATAGTATATATATATTAGTTGTTACAAAATCTAAATTAAAATATTAATATTTAAAACATATTTTATTTTATATAATAGCAAAGCAGGATCAAGCAAATATATACCCCAGGAAGTTGATGCTTGTGGAGCATAGGTGGAGGTCGAGTTGTTGGTTCATGTGGCAGGCGAATGAAGGGAAGGACAGGTCATCGCTTGACGGGAAAGTGGCAAGGTGGAAAGTGCTTGGTGAAGCAAGGGGAAGTCAAGGCAGTCAGGGAGAGGCAGGATCTGCTGGAGTGGCGATAAGGCCGAGTGTGGCTATGGGTTGTGGCGGTAGATGGGTTGTGGCGGTAGATGGGTTGTGGCGGTTGCTAGAGGGGTGTTTTACGATTATGCAACGAAAAGCTTGGATTAGGCGGGCTGCTACCGCCGTAGGTTGAAGCGACAATGGAGAGTTGTCACTATGTGCTTAGATAAGGCGGACCACGGTTGTCAGGTGATGGATGGTGATAGGTGGCTTTGAGAGAGTAGAGGCAGTCAGAGCACTACAAAAGGGAAAGGGGGCATGGTGAATTACATGATGGAGGGAGGAGGTTCAGGGTGGAGGAAGCTTGGGCTAGGTGTGTTTAGGCGTGTATGCGGGGAGGGAAGATTGAGGTAAGGACGAAAATGGGTAAACGGCTGAAGAAAAAGAGTGGGAGAATAGAGGTCGGTGAGGCATAGCCATGGGAAGGCATGGTGTACAGGCGGAAGAGCGTTTCAGAAAATATGCAGGCAAAGCGGAAGAGAAGACACACAATAAACAAACTATATTTTATTATCAATATTTTAGTAGAATGACAGAAAGAAATAAGTAGGAAAGAGAAATAAGAGTGGGGAAGCGAACCATCATAAATATTGAACCAGTGAATACAAAAATTCAAGAGTAAAATTTTGAGAACATTAAAGGCTAGTGGTCTTTGGTTGTCTCGGGAAACAAACGGAAGGACACTGTACTCAAAAGGTTCAAAACGGGTACAAATACGGTTAATCGTTTAACAGATTTCACCGTGTATAAGACTTCGAAATGCATAAATGAATATACTGCAAATATCAACATAACGAGACGAACACAATGGTACATAGACATCAGCGATACAACCATCCTATCAAAACTCGATATTGGTTGCCAAAAATGCTGCTAAAAAATAAGATAAACGGAGCTAGAGCAGTCCAAATTTGGCGAAACTGAATATGACTTCTCACTCAGCAAATGGTTTACATTTTTATTATATAAAATTATTCAGGTTTCAATAATATTTTATTTTCATCAAATTAAACGATTTTAAATTGAAGCTGAAAATTACACAATAGATCTAACTTTCATAATTTTCGATGAAAATTTGCCCCTTGCTGTGTTTAAATAGATGTTTTCCAAAAATCGAATTTTCATTTCTATATTTTATCGTTAAATTTTCATGAAAAAATTAGTTAATTACGTTATTTAAACCGTTAAAATTTTCGGTTCGTTACATGAGGATTGAGATTTGGCAATAGAGAAGAATTAGTTGAACAAGATGCAGATCCTTTATTCTGATGTAGGTTTTCAACAAAGATAAGGTTATTAACTATATTCACGGCAGCCATGGCCGCTTGAGAGGAGATAGAATCCATTTTGTATACTTTATTCAATGAAATAGGTTCATTTACATAAATGAAGTAGGGATAAATTTCACATTTAACACATGGGCCAGTCAAATTCTGACCATTCCGGTCCGTCCCCGATGATGATCGAACAGGACTTTGTCTCAAAATTTGATCTTGGTTAATACAATAGAAAAAGGAGAAAAAAGACATTCTTGTGAGAAGAGAATGAGCCAGAGAAAGAAGATAACAATCGAAAGGGAGAAAGAGAGGGGTGGCATCGAGAAGGGAGTAAGGGAGACACGACAAAATATAGGGTTTTTTTATAAATTAACCAGCGACACTAGTGATTAGGATTCCTTTTTGTATATTTTCAGTTTTTTAACTAGGCATGGTTGTCTAAATTTTTGAGCAATTATTCAGTTGATAAAATAGTATGGAATGAATTCTTAAATTAGTATATATTATAATAAAATAAACTATATTATGTGATTATATAACAATTAATTAGCAAAAAACAATTTGTATAGAATTTTTGTTAAGCTTTTCTTTTATAAATTTGTTTAATGTTTAAATTGTTTATATGAATATATTGTATTAGTTTATATATTCATAAATAATACCAGAATTCACAAAACGGAACTAAAATGGAATTTTCAAATTTTCAAAACGAAATTGAAAATTTTGAAACAGAACCGAAATTTGTAAATTACTCAATGAGTTGAATGGAAACGAATACGGAAAATAGAATTTTAAACCTTGGTTTGACAAGTTGGAAAATGTCATAAGGTCTTCCTTGATCCTTTCTTTACTGTCCCCTTTCTCACTTAAATTTAGCAACAAGTAACCTAATTGAATTTAATATTAATTATAGTTTTAGGAAAATAATAAATATATTTTTACTACTCTTTTTAACCTACCCCAGAAGTAGAGCTAGATGATTCAGATGGTTCGCCACAAATGAACCTAAAAATCTCTCTTTTATAATGTAAATAAGTTTTTGAAGACATATTTAAACATATCACTAACAAAATCTCAAATATGTATTTTCATTCATTTATTTTAAAATGGTTCAATCAAGAAGATATAAAAGCTACAATAAATAACACATGCATGAATACGTGTGTGACGCCCCACCTCTATACCCACTCTAGCCAAGGACACTACGGTGTAGTACCGTCAACTAGCACGGAGAATAAGGCTGTTGAGGAGCGACCATCTGTGTAATTGCTTTGTGCGAGCACCGATATGTTAGATAGTATAACATGCTCACGAGGAAGTCCGACATATCGATACAAACTCAAAGCTACTACACAGTGGCTATATAAATTCTTCGGAAACAAACATAGAAATAAACATAACACAAATCAGTCACAGATATCCATATCACAAAGGCGGAAAAAGATATGAGTATTACACATAGAAGTGTACATCAGAGTAGTGGTCAAACAAGATCCACAATATCACAAAAGAATAGCTACAAGTGCTAGACAAAAGAATAGGGTACATCAATGAGTCTATCTCTCAAATGTATATAACAAAAACTACTAATCTAAGTAGTTAGCCAAAAATCAGGGTGATAATCCCAGATGTGAAGTCAAGCAGGAGCACCTGTAACATCTCGGTCTGACCCGAGTATTATTTAATAAGAAAATAATAAACGGATCAGTTTAACTATGAATATCAGATGAAATGATATAGAATAAGAGATATGACAAAAACATATGATAACCATAAAGCCATACTGTGATAAGTATGTAATTGAAAATCAACAAGAGATTAATCAATATCACAAGAATCTTCTCAAAGATCAAAAAGAGTGTCATACTCTTAATTTTTATTCACTAAAACCATAAGTATTGATCATTATATCAATACAAATCACAAAAGTTAATGACACACAAATTCACCAATGCACAAATATTGATAAGACTTATCAATGTAAATCACGAAAATTGGTGAAACACAAATTCTAGAAATCATCAATGGAAATCAAGAAATCACAAAATGGGGGAGGCCTGTCACAAAACGGGAGTATGAAAACTCATCAACACGTGTATCACAAAATGGAACGCTATTCCATGGTTGCTAACCATTAATTTTGAGCCGAAGCTCCACAAAACGGCCCGAAGACCATGGGTCGCTACCCCACCAAATTGAGCCGAAGCTCCACAGAAACGGGTTTAGTCTCCCTCGTAGACAAAGAGACATCGCACATTTGCTAGTCGAAATCACAAAAATGATTATCATCGATCACAAGAAGTGTTAATTACAACAAGCTAGTAAATATATGAGCTTATCTTCATGTCCGATAACCACTAGCTTAACTTAAATATTTACGAACAAATTGTAGATTTCCACTCGAAAATTGTCACAAGAGATTCAATCGAACAAGTCCAAGAATTAACCGACGAAGTAAACGCAAGCGTTTCATACCACTTGTTTTACTATGCCGTTTAATTAGATTTCTCATACGAATGAGGTAAAGATTAGTATATGCTAGCAGATTGGAAAACGGTTTAAGGAACGAGCTTTGTAATAAAATAGTGTTGAAATCGTTTTGATGAAAGAATTTTGATATTTACTACTAGTATTGAAAACCTTTATATTTTGAAGTGACAAATCACAAAAATGATTGTAGGAACAATCAATCACTAAAACTCACATTCGAAGACATGAATAAAAATCCAAAGAAATCGATACCGAATCCATCAAAGTGGAAATACCCAAAAATTCCAAAAATAGAAGTTATCAAAGTGGACAAAGATGATAATAACTAATCGGAGAAGAAGAATCGATTAAAGATTGGAAAAGCAAAGCAAACGAGTACAAATAAGCAAAACAGGGAAATGGGAGAATAGGAGCAGGTCGGTTGACCGGACTTCCTGAGTCGGTCGACCGAAAATAGGCCAGAAAGTCTCAGCTACAGCTTCGGTCGACCGACCCAGGGGGTTCGGTCGGCCGAACTCCAATTTCTGCAATTCCTACCCTATTTAATCGAAGTGCAAACTCTCACTCAATTTGCAACCGGTCGAGCACGGACGCTAGGGGATTACGCCCATCGGCTTCCCGGTCCTATTGGCTCCTCGATGCATCACCAAAAACATATTCAAACATCAAAGTTAGGATCTTTGAAGATTTGAACCCAAAACACTAAAAATTGGAATATTCACAAAAACAATCCAAATCAAAATCAAATGCACATGAATAAGTGTTAGGAATTCATACCCAACAATCAAAGATAGTTATAGACAAAGATGTGAGATAAAAATCTCACCTTTTCACAAAATCAATGAAGGAGAAGCTTGAAAGCAAAGGAAGAATCAACCACACTTCAACACAACCCAAATGAGCTTGAATCTAAGCTCAAAAGAAGAACATTCCCAAAGTTAGGTTTAGGAATTTCTGAAATTGAAAGGAGAATGAGTTGGAGATGGAGAAGATGATGCTTACCAATAGCTTCTCTTTGGATTTGGAGCTAGAACTTGATTTGCAAATGAAAATAAGGCTTCGAGTTTTAATTTCCCATTCCTCTCTCCATTGTTGCTAAAGCTTGAGTATTAGGAAATAGAAATGAAGTAATGAAGAGAAGAAGGGTGAAGCTTGGGTCTAATGGGCTGAAACAAAACCAAAGCCCTAAGTGAAAAAGTAGCAAAATTCCACTAACTCCAAACATATCAAAGTTTATACTCAAAAAGGTCGCAAATGGCGTTTTGAACTCAATGGAAGTGGTCTCGAGTCCTAATTCGACCATATGCAAAAAGTAACTTTTCGGACTATAATCCGACTAACGATAAAATATTTAAACACTCAATCGTAAAATATGCAGGTTGTTACAGACTCCCCTCCTTAAAGAAATTGCGTCGTCGCAATATTTAAGAAGAAAATATATAGTAACAAACATAAAAGCATATTCAACACAAAAGAAATTTGAAATAAGGAGTTCACCTCAAAGAGCACGAGAAAGTAAGTCCGTATGTGTTCGTTCGATGAATTCTCTAGATTCCCAAGAGCAATCCTTAGGATTTGAGGGCCATTGAACTTTAACAAGCGGAACATCTTTATTTCGAAGGCGTTTGACCTCCGAAGCAACAATACAAATAGCATGTTGCTCATAAGTTAAGTTAGGCGAAACTTCAATTTCTTCCACAACACCGGGCTCAAGAATAGAATCGGAATCTCGAAGGCATTTCCGTAATTGAGAAACGTGAAACACGTCATGAATAGCAGAAAACTGAGCCGGTAGTAAGAGGCGATAAGCCACGGAACCAATACGTTCGGTGATAGGAAATGGACCCATATATCGTGGTGCTAACTTTCCCGATCGACTGAAACGTACAACACCCTTCATTGGTGAAACACGAATAAACAAAAGATCTCCCACTGAAAATTCTAATTTCCTTCTCCGGATATCGACATAGGATTTTTGTCTACTCTGGGCTTCTTTCATCCTATGACAAAAAAGATCAATCTTTTCTATGAAATCACGAATAAAATCTGGACCTAAAACCAACTTCTCACCGGCCTCAAGCCAACAAGAAGGAGATCGGTATGGCCTTCCATAGAGTGCCTCGAAAGGTGCCATACCAATACTAGATTGGAAGCTATTATTATAGGAAAACTCAACAAGAGAAATATGATCTTCCCAACTTCCACCAAAATCAAGAACACATGCACGAAGAAGATCTTCAAGAGTTTGATTCACACACTCAGTTTGTCCATCGGACTGAGGATGATAAGCGGTGCTAAAATTAAGCTTCGTTCCCAAAGCTTTTTGAAGACTCTTCCAAAATCCACTAGTAAACAATGGATCACGATCACTAACAATAGAAGTAGGAACTCCATGCAATTTAACAATTTCTTTGACAAAGAGTTTGGCCAAAAGAGGTACGGTTCGATTAAACCGAACGGGAATGAAATGGGCGGATTTAGTAAGTCTATCAACTCACCCATAAGCTGTCGTGACCCGAACAAGAACGGGGAAGGCCGTCTATAAAATCCATGGAAATTTGATCCCACTTCCAAATCGGAATTTCTAAAGGTTGCAATAACCCACCAGGCCTTCGGTGTTCGGCTTTGACAAGTTGGCAAGTCATGCAACACTTAACAAAGCTAGCAATATCAGATTTCATTCCCTTCCAATAATAAAGTCGCTTCATATCCGCGTACATTTTACTACTACCGGGATGAATGGTAAATTTAGAACGATGAGAATCTTTTAAAATGTCTTTACGAAGATTACTAGTATTTGACACGATAAGTCTACCAAATTTTCGAATACTGCCACGAGAATCAATATCAAAGTCTTTCAAACCTTCAATGTTAATTTTATCCCTAAAATTTTGGCCAAGAAGAGCCAATTCGAGATCTAGCTTTTGAGCTTCAAGAATGCGGTCTAAAAGAGAAGGATGAGCCTCAAGGCTACATAAAACAAGAGATGAACACAAATTGAAAGCACGATCTCGAGTCTCACGAGTGGATAAAATCTCAAGATCATTCCATTCAGATATCATCATAGAAACAACCGCTTGTTGCTTGCGGCTAAGTGCATCGGCAACACGATTTCCCTTTCCGGGAGTATAAAGAATATCAAGATCATAAGGTGCAAGGAACTCGAGCCAATGTTGTTGACACAGATTAAGTTCCTTTTGAGAAAATAGATACTTCAAAGATTTATGATCGGTATAGAGAACAAATTTCTCTCCCAAAAAATAATGACGCCAAATACGAAGGGCGAAAACAATAGCCGCGAGCTCTAAATCATGAGTGGCATATCTAGTCTCGGCTGGCTTCAATTGCCTAGAAGCATAAGCAATAACACGTTCTCTTTGCATAAGAACGGCACCCAAACCAACGCAACTAGCATCGGTATAAACAACAAAATCTTGATTCCCCTCGGGAATAACAAGAATAGGAGCATCGGAAAGGAGTTCTTTTAATTTCTAGAAAGAAGCTTCACATTTGTTCGACCAAATGTATTTAACTCCGTTCTTTGTCAAACTAGTAAGAGGCACGGCAATTTTAGAAAAGTCTTTTATGAAACGGCGGTAATAACCTGCCAATCCAAAAAAACTACGAATCTCTGTTACACTCTCCGGTCTCTTTCAATTTTGAATCGCTTCAATCTTTGAGGGATCCACGGAAATTCCGGATTCGAAAATAATAAGACCGAGAAACTTCACACGAGATTTCCAAAAGTGGCATTTAGAAAAATTTTCTTTTAATTGATTACTCCTAAGAGTTTCCAACACAATCCGAAGATGCTTTTCATGCTCCTCCTCAGTTTTTGAATACACAAGAATATCATCAATAAAGATGAGAACCAACCGATCGAGGAAGTCTTTGAAAACTCTATTCATAAGGTCAACGAAATAAGCCGGAGCATTCGTTAAACCAAATGGCATAACAAGCCATTCATAAGATCCATAACGAGTACAGAACGATGTCAAACGAATACTATCCTCTGCAATACGAAGATGATGAAAACCAATAGCTAAGTCTAATTGTGAAAAGACTCTAGAACCACAAAGTTGATCGAATAGATCATCAATCCGAGATAAAGGATATTTATTTTTGATAGTAAGATCATTAAGCTTGCGGTAGTCAACGCAAAGCCTAAGTGTACCATCGGATTTCTTCACAATAATAGCCGAAGCTCCCCAAGGCGCGGAACTAGAGTGAATAAATTGCTTCGTCTCCAATTCGGATAACTGTTTGTGCATCTCCTCATTTTCCTTATTGGACATATGATAAGAAGGACGAGCAATAGGTTGGGCTCCATGGATAAGATTAATTTTGAACTCAATTGCTCGCTTAGGTGGTAATCCTAAAACGGGCTCAAATATGTCGGAAAACTCACGAACAACGTGAATAAGAGAGGTAATATCTTCCTCATCATCATTATCGACATCATGAGGATTTAAAGAATATAAAGATGCAACCAAGCTGGAATCCGAATCTTTAAGGTCAATAGAAATCTGCTTAACAGATTGAGGATGTCGAAGATGAATAGTCCGCTCAAGACATAGGATTTGGGCTTCATAGCGGTTAAACCAATCCATTCCCAAAATCATTCCAAAGCCTAAGTAGCGCATAACATGCAAATCGGCTCGGAAAGAAAAATCACACAGAATAATTTCGACATCTTTGCACAATAAATTGATTGTTGCGGATCCATCAACCGGATTCGCAATTCTCAAAGAAGTCATTAAACACAAAACATCCAAAGAAAAAGTATGAACAAGTTCTTTTGAAATAAAAGAGTGGGACGCACCCGTATCAAAAAGAACTCGAATGGGGTGATCACGAAATAAAATATTGCCATCGAGGATAGAATGAGAGATACCTTGACCAAGAGATGTGTTGCCAGGGGCTTGAGCAACATTAAGCTTTCCCTCCTTCCTGTTTTGAAATTTGGGACAAGAAGATAAATAATGATCCGGGATTTTGCAATAGCGACAAGTACGAGGCTTTGAACACTTGTTCGCATAGTGGTCCTTAGAACCACAATTGTAGCATTGCCCACTACTAGAGGTAGAAGTCTTTGCCATCGAAGTTGATAGATTCCCTTTCTTATTGGGATAAGGACCTCTGAACTTATTAGGCCTTTTTTTATTGTTGAAGTTTTGTTTGGCACCGATATCTTCAACGTCACTCTCCCTATCAGCCTCTTCAAGGTGAAGAGCGATATCAACGAGTTGATCAAAAGAAACTTCTAACTTTAGAAGTAATGGCTTCTTAAGATTTTGTTCAAGCCATAGACAAATCTTTGGTTCTTCTTCAACGGGGTGTTTATGTACTCAACCTCGCATTTAGAAAGTGACTCGAAGGATGCGACATAATCTGCCACGGAGGATACACCTTGAACAAGGTCTATAAAACGACGAGCCAATGTCACCTTCTCAGCTTCTGGCACAAATTTTAAATCGAAGCGTTCCCAGAATTTCTCCGAAGTAAGATCCGCTTCAACTATTTCAGAAATAAGAAGCTCATACCAATCTAATGCTCTTTCTTGGAGCATAGTAGAGGCCACCTGAACACGGTGAAGATCAATAGGATTCATGCGAGAAAAGATTCGATCGCACGTTCTCAGCCAAGCCTGGACTTCAATAATAGTTTCAGAACCTTGGAATGGCTTCCTACCCAAATTGGTATAATCGCTGCACAAACGTGCAAATCCAGACCTAGGGTGAGTAGACTTCGGATTAGATCCGGCTGCTTGAGCATTCCTTACAAGATCAAGAAGCTGCTGGGCAGACATAAATACTCCATCCTGGGGAGTAGCACGAGATTGATCGGTGCTGGGATGGCCAGGTCTAACCATTTCTCTTCCTTTTTGAAAGAAAGAAAGAAGAAGGATAAGGTTATTCACCAAATGAATATCAAGCAATCTTGATAGATAAACAAGGAATCATAAAGAAAATAGGATGAATCGGTACGAAGACTCGAATTAAATCCTAAAGCACGACTCCTAAGATGGACCTAGGACGATGACCCTTGCAAGATTATTCTACATTGTTCTGAAGATTGGCTCTGATACCAAGCTGTGACGCCCCACCTCTATACCCACACTAGCCAAGGACACTACGGTGTAATGCCGTCAAGTAGCGCGAAGAATAAGGCTGTTAAGGAGCGACCATCCGTGTAATTGTTTTGTGCGAGAACCGATATGTTAGATAGTATAACATGCTCACGAGGAAGTCCGAATATCGATACAAACTCAAAGCTACTACACAGTGGCTATATAAATTCTTCGGAAACAAACTTAGAAATAAACATAACACAAATCAGTCACAGATATCCATATCACAAAGGCGGAAAAAGATATGAGTATTACACATAGAAGTGTACATCAGAGTAGTGGTCAAACAAGATCCACAATATCACAAAAGAATAGCTACAGGTGCTAGAAAAAAGAATATGGGTACATCAATGGGTCTATCTCTCAAATGTATACAACAAAAACTACTAATCTAAGTAGTTAGCCAAAAGTCAGGGTGATAATTACAGATGTGAAGTCAAGCAGAAGCACCTGTAACATCTCAGTCCGACCCGAGTATTATTTAATAAGAAAATAATAAACGGATCAGCCTAACTATAAATATCAGATGAAATGATATAGAATAAGAGATATGACAAAAACATATGATAACCATAAAGCCATAACGTGATAAGTATGTAATTGAAAATCAACAATAGATTAATCAATATCACAAGAATCTTCTCAAAGATCAAAAAGAATGTCATACTCTTTATTTTTATTCACTAAAACCAAAAGTATTGATCATTATATCAATACAAATCACAAAAGTTAATGACATACAAATTCACCAATACACAAATATTGGTAAGACTTATCAATGTAAATCACAAAAATTGGTGAAACACAAATTCTAGAAATCATAAATGGAAATCCAGAAATCACAAAAAGGGGGAGGCCTATCACAAAACGGGAGTATGAAAACTCACCAACACGGGTATCACAAAATGGAACGCTATTCCATGGTTGCTAACCATTAATTTTGAGCCTAAGCTCCACAAAAAGGCCCAAAGACCATGGGTCGCTACCCCACCAAATTGAGCCGAAGCTCCACAGAAACGGGGTTTAGTCTCCCTAGTAGACAAAGAGACATCGCACATTTGCTAGTCTAAATCACAAAAATGATCATCGTCGATCACAAGAAGTGTTAATTACAACAAGCTAGTAAATAATGAGCTTAGCTTCATGTCCCATAACCACTAGCTTAACTTAAATATTTACGAACAAATTGTAGATTTTCACTCGAAAATTGTCACAAGAGATTCAATCGAACAAGTCCAAGAATTAACCGACGAAGTAAACGCAAGCGTTTCATACCACTTGTTTTACTATGCCGTTTAATTAGATTTCTCATACGAATGAGGTAAAGATTTGTATATGCTAGTAGATTGGAAAATGGTTTAAGAAACGAGCTTTGTAATAAAATAGTGTTGAAATCGTTTTGATGAAAGAATTTTGATATTTACTACAAGTATTGAAAACCTTTATATTTTGAAGTGACAAATCACAAAAATGATTGTAGGAACAATCAATCACTAAAACTCACATTCGAAGACGTGAATAAAAATCCAAAGAAATCGATACCGAATCCATCAAAGTGGAAATACCCAAAAATTCCAAAAACACAAGTTATCAAAGTCAACAAAGATGATAACAACTAATCGGAGAAGAAGAATCGATTAAAGATTGGAAAAGCAAAGCAAACGAGCACAAATAGGCAAAACAGGGAAATAGGAGAATAGGAGCAGGTCGGTTGACCAGACTTCCTGAGTCGGTCGACCGAAATAGGCCAGAAAGTCTCGGCTACAGCTTCGATCAACCGACCCATGGGGTTCGGTCGGCCGAACTCTAATTTCTGCAATTCCTACCCTATTTAATCGAAGTGCAAACTCTCACTCAATTTGCAACTGGTCGAGCACGGACGCTAGGGGATTACGCCCATCGGCTACCCGGTCCTATTAGCTCCTCGATGCATCACCAAAAACATGTTCAAACGTCAAAGTTAGGATCTTTAAAGATTTGAACCCAAAAAACTAAAAATTGGAATATTCACCAAACCAATCCAAATCAAAATCAAATGCACATGAATAAGTGTTAGGAATTCATGCCCAATAATCAAAGATAGTTATAGACAAAGATGTGAGATAAAAATCTCACCTTTTCACAAAATCAATGAAGGAGAAGCTTGAAAGCAAAGGAAGAATCAACCACACTTCAACACGACCCAAATGAGCTTCAATCTAAGCTCAAAAGAAAAACATTCCCAAAGTTAGGTTTAGGAATTTCTGAAATTGAAAGGAGAATGAGTTGGAGAAGAAGAAGATGAAGCTTACCAATAGCTTCTCTTTGGATTTGGAGCTAGAACTTGATTTGCAAATGAAAACTAGGGCTTGGAGTTTTAATTTCCCATTCCTCTCTCCATTGTTGCTAAAGCTTGAGTATTAGGAAATAGAAATGAAGTAATGAAGAGAAGAGGGGCGAAGCTTGGGTCTAATGGGCTGAAACAAAACCAAAGCCCTAAGTGAAAAAGTAGCAAAATTCCACGAACTCCAAACATATCAAAGTTTATACTCAAAAAGGTCGCAAACGACGTTTTGAACTCAATGGAAGTGGTCTCGAGTCCTAATTCGACCGTATGCAAAAAGTAACTTTTCAGACTATAATCCGACTAACGATAAAATATTTAAATAAAATATTTAAATACTCAATCGTAAAATATGCGGGTTGTTACAACGTGGTTCATAGTTTCTACATGATTAGGAAAGAAGATCTACCAATATTTGGCAAAAAAGTGTATTCTAAATTTTATGCTGTGAAAGTTTTACTCCTTGGCCAATAGTTGAGACGTCTCAGGCAATTATTAAAAGAACCCATGAGTAATTTTAGCTTGAAATCTACAATAAAAGTCGATGCAATCCAATTGCTCATTTTCTATGAAATGAATACATTTGTTACATTAAAGAAGCATAATAAATTGAACTAAAGAGACTAATATACCTTGATTACCATATTTGTTAGACCCCAAGGCAAACATGCTTTCTCTTTTTCGAACTTATGACATTTCGGTTGGAAGAAACTGAATTATTTTTAAATTATTTTAATTTGCGTATAGAAATTTATCATGAACATTTTTATACAGTTAAGTCTTAATAGAATGTCCACATCCTTGACTGTAAAATGTTTATTTGAAGAATTCAGTAATTGTACCATCCCGGCTTCAGTGATCGAGATACCAAAAGAGTCTGTCGTCTGATAACTCGGATTAATGGGAACAGAATGAGCTATCTCTTGTATACTTTGCTTTGGGTCAACATGAATACATTTCAAAACTTGAATTCAATTGAAATAATACGTATCACTGTTGGAACTGTGTCAGTCCATAGTGAGATAATTAGGTGAATTTCAAATAAAATTTACCTTTCGTAATTCAATTGGGCCTCTATAGTTTAAATTTATTTTTATGTATTTTATTTTTAAATAAAATAAATATTTTATTTAATTCATAAATAAATTTTTATTTTGTATGGTTTGTATTATATAGTATGTATGTGTATCAAATGCACATATGTGTGTGCTTGCATGTGCAACATTTATAGTGTACATGGTTTGACATGCCCATATATAGATGTTGTGATTTTTATCGCAAGGGACATGTTAGCTCCTCTTGTATACATATAAATTGTCTATATATATATATATAAATGCTTATATATATGTGCACAAATTTTATATATATATATATATATATATATATATATATATATGAAACTACACACACACACATATATATCATAAATAATACTTATAAAGTATGATTTAAATTATATATATATATATATATCATTAGATTGGAAAATGTTTTTAATATTAATGTTCAAAATAGATTTGAATAAATCTATAAAATTATATATACATAATTCGAAAGTACCTTTTTAAATTGGAGTTTAAAGACAATAATGTATTTGTATATATAGATACAATAATATATAAACACCCTTATAAATATTATACAGTATAAATAATAATAAAATTGATATATGCATACATAACATAGCTCTCGGTTTAGAAATATTATTCAAAATTTTCTGTTCCACTTCATATTTTTGACAACTAATTTTTTTATTCCATGCGGAAATATTTTATAATTTCCGAATGGAAAATGATGATATCATAATTATGTATTAATTATTATACTTACATTTTACACAATTTATAAATTTATATTTGTGTTTATCATTTACATATCTAGTTCTAAATCAGATAAAATAATTATACAAATATATATGCAGATTAAATAATTTTTCTAAATCTCGAAAGCATGCATACATAAGAAATAATTTATAAAATATAAATCATAGACAACATGTTATTATTTCTTTTAAAATTAGTTTTACTTATAGTGAAAATAAATTGTTAGTTTATCTAATTTCAAATTTTTTTAATGACAAGGTCATGAGCAATATATGTATGTATACACATATAATTTTTCCTTCAAATATAGATACACATATATGCAACCATGTAATGTGACAACATATAAATATACAGATTTGTCATAATCAATTGCTATCTAACTGACATATGATACAACTATTATACTAAACATTTATATGGTTTTAAATGAGAAATAGTATCCTTCACCAATTCTTAGATTCACACTATAAAACAATGAACTATGCCCCTTGAATCCAATTTCAAGTCCAGAAATTGTTAGCTCTTCAATAGCTTTACCACCGACGATCGAATAGAATTTTAATTTGATGTTTTAATGTTTTAATTTTGAAGCTTTGAAGGGTTATGGCAGGCATCTATTTGCTGAAATAGAAGAATGAAAAATTATGGAGAAAGTGAATGCTAGAGAGAATATATAAAGGAGAGAAAAGAGAGTGAAATAAGGATCAAGATCTTTGTTCTTCTCTTATTAGTTCTTTCCTTTTATTAATTCAAATTCCCTCCTACCAACCATTTCATGGCCGACCTTGCAATGCTCTCCCATATTTGAGTAAACAAAGCCCTAATTAGGCCTTAAAACCATTTCATGCCCGAACAATATTTGTTGCATTTAAATTCAATTTACATGTGTATTGATATCGTTTATTGATTAGTGTTTATATAACTATTATATGCACACTATTTAATATCGTTCAATATACATCAAATAAAGTTTTATAATTAATATTTCATATATATAAATTAATTTTGTTAATTTATAACAATTATAATTTAATTGATTCAGGTGGTAACTGGAGTATTCAACATTTCGGTTGTGTGATTTTTTGGGGTACATTTGGTCAGTGGTTAATATTGAACAATTCTAATATTAACGTTCACACTTCACTTAACAGGTGGTGTGACACTATGGCCAAATTTATTGCCTACTTGGTACCAATAATATCCAATTTTACTTTATTAAGCATTACCCATTGGTGACAACTATTTACACCAATTCTCTTCGTCAAACCATACAAAGTAATGGTCAAAATTCCAATATCGTCCATATTTAACTTTATAGTCCAAACACAAAGTCCTTGGCTTAATAATAACAATTATTAATAATCGAACTACTGTGGATAGAAATTTTGACTTTAAGTTGACTTAAGTTGACTGTGATACTAACGTAATATGACTGAGGAGACCAATCCTCTCTTGAATAGTGTTTAACTTCCAATATTACTCGACCCAACTATAGTTGTTCGATGGATGTTGTATCATGATTTAACTATGATCAAAGCGGAGCTTTCATTTTGAAGATTTACAATATTCTCAAGTCAAGGAATTCTGTAAATTAATCACATCGATATTTTCTATTTGACCTTAATTATATTAATCGATAGAAACTATCAAATGAGTCATTCAATGGTTATCAAAATACTATCAGTATGTGATCACTTGGTGCCCCCAGTAGCCAAGAGTAATACACTACCCAACATTTGTAGAGCATTACATACTCTAGTATCAACCGATGCATGAATTTCTAGTCTCGATACATCTTGACTATGAATATTTGAAATGATGTGTTTATTATATTGTCATAAAATACTAAAGGTTACAAATATTTGTAATTACTATCACTAACATGCCATTTATGTGTTTTCTACTGAATATACTTAAATTAGATAATTAATTAAATTCTAACCTATTATAATAAGCACATAACAAAAATAAATACACCTTTTATTATGAACAAGAGTTGACTACAGAGTTAATAATTTACAATAAATTATAGAACTGCTGCTAGGGAATACCCCTAACTCTATCAATCATGTCTCGATGCAAGGCAATGTGCACAGGTTCTAGAATTGAATAATACGTTTTTTAGAGAAATAAAAAAATTTCGCAACTAACATAATCGGAGTGAATAAAAACATTGAATTTTATATCACATCTAAAAATCTGATACATTATCTCATTTATATACACTCATCACATAAATACATCGCATCGATCAATGTAATGGAATCTCAATAAAAGTAAAAGCATTATAAATACTCACCATCATCATCTCTTTCAACTCCATATCATACCCCACAAAGCATACACGGTCATAATATTGACCTGTAAAATAAACTTAGTCTGACCCAACGTTGTTTAATAAATAACAAACCCCGAGTCGGACTAGAGATCTAGCAGTAAGTGTAACCGAGCTCAAATGATAACATAATGAGTGTGCCATGTTTAAATATAACTCTACTCAGTTATAACTTCAAATTATCGCTATAGTCAACACACATAAATATTTCTATTAAGCTCTGTACTTAAAACTATTTGAAAATAGATTGCCATATTCTTTTCCTTTCAAATCATTTCTCCAAAATCACTTCAAGATAGATTTTCAAATTACTTCTATTAAATTACATTATTCACAAAAATCCCATATATTTAGAAATCATACACCAAAAGTCTACTTTTTAAATAATGTCAATATATTGGTTTTATATATGAATAATTATCAAAATATTTCCCAATTTCTATAGAACCAATCTTTGCAATATGTTTCTGAAATCAATTTGCAAATCTGATTTTTCCCAAAATACGTTGTCAAAACATTGTACAAAATAGTATTTCCCTTTTTTGTTTGAAATTGCTACTTTTCAATTATTGAAACTAGTTCCAAAATACTTAACTATTTCATCAAAACTGGATTTCAAAATACAATACGATTTCACCAAATCTAGTTTAAATAAATACCCTCATAAGGTGAATGTTCATCATGATAGATCATAACAAATCATAATATTACTATCTACAATCGACCCCCAAGGAAGGAACCTCTTAATACAACAACTATGATCCAGGCTCGAGCATTGCCTTTGAGCGATATCGAAAGCAATAATATCAAACGGATTAGAAAACAAGTAGCAATCCAATTAAAAAGGTAAAATCATCAAAACAATTTCCAAATGGAAAAATAAACAAAATCATATCATAATTTTATTCTTTTACGATGGGAAATTCTCAACAACAGAAATACTATCAAATTACATTTGGTATATTTTATATAAAACTTATAAATAACCTTTCGAATAATTCTCCAAAAATCCTTTTTATAGAAATGCTTGCATAAATGAACTATTCGACCTTTACGGTGTAAATTCAAATTCGAACTATTTACAAAGTAAATTAATCTTTATTTTATAAAAATCTTTTTTTACTTTAAATTCCAAATAAAAATATTCATAGCGGATTTTTAATTCAGTTTTAACTGATATCTCATTATTTTTCACTTATAAATAATTCAAACTCAAAATCAAATTCAATTAATGTCAAGGTAGTTCAAAATCATTTTATACAAAAATCTTTCTAGTAATAAAGTAATAATAATTAAATACAACTTAAATTCAATTATTTTCAATTTAAAAATAATTCTAATAAATTTCTCTGGCATAAAAATGTCATAAAAATTATTTATTTCAAATTAGTAAACCAAAGAAAAATCATTTCAAATAATAATATTCGCCCTTCTATTTGCTTACGAAATCAATATACACTTATGCATATTGTTTTATCTATATAAAACAATTAAAATTTCATTGTAATACAATATAAATTCATGTGCTATTGTTCATATTATATATATATATATATATCAACTTCCTTTTTATTAAGTCGTTTTCAACTTCTTTCAAAAATAAATTCAAATATATTTCAAAAAAAATTCATTTAAACTCCATAGTAGCTTTAAATATCCATTCAAATCGATTATCGCCAAATATATATTGTGTATTATTTATTTAAATTTTATTCAGTAATCAAAAATATAATTTTCGTCAACCATGTATAATTAAATTCAAATAATCATTAATCAAACAATCCATCATCAACCATCTACTAAAAGAACTTAATGCTACCAAACCATCAACAGTCGGGATATAATCAAATGAAAGAGACTTGCAATCAAATTATCAAATCAATTAACTCTTTATGCGTCCAAATATCATGATATATTTACTATAAAACTTGATTTATTAGTTATACTCAATGTAAATCAATCAGTATTAACTAGGGAATTGGTATACTCACTATGTAAATTTAAATAAAATGTTATACTTGATGTAGTTTATAAAGATGTTATACACACATTAATTTCAGCAAAGTATAATATTCATCTAAAATTCACTACTGATAATTAAAAGAGGTTAACTCACTGTAAATTCGAAATAAGTTGAAGTACTCACATATAATCCAATTTGATATCTGAAATCAGAGTATCGAAGTTAACTCACAAAATCAATCTAACATGATATATTGTTTAAACCAAAAATTGGCACAAATACCCAGAAATAAAAGTAGAAAAATTAAATGAAGAAAGTGAATTAAAAGAGGAAAAATGGAGCACACAAGATTTATAGTGCTTTGGCTAATTGTTGCCTACATCCACTTAACTTTGTTGATAATTTTCGTAGCTGTTTACAAAAACTATTCTTAGGGATTAGTGATGATCCAAAAATTACAAGGATGATTTATTAATTTGTAAACAACCTGAAAAGATTCTCAAAACTATGCCTCTATCCCTCTATTTATAGCTATAGGTTGCCGAAATCTTCTCCACTACGTTCATGCCTACGTTTCCTACATCTTGGAGGAGTCTTGCTAGGATGATCATGGCCACATCAGTAATATTCACGGATCAGAACCGATCCATGCCCAGGAATCGATACTAGTCCTTTAAATTGCCTATTGAATCCTCCCTTTGGCCTTGCGTAGGCTCGAATTTTTCGTGCCTCCATCTCTCTCTTTCTATCTCCTTTGCTATGGCTAGGATTTGCATGAATTTCTTGGTTTAATGATTGGATAATAGTGCTCGACTTGTGTGTTGATGGTGATCATTTATTTGAACTAGTGAACCATCCTTCATAGCGTGGAGTTGGCCGTGAATGCCATTAATTGAAAAAGCACGAGGATGATGACTACTTGGAGGAATTAGTTTAGGTCAATACTGAATGGTATTTAAGGATCGGTACCGATCCATACTCTTTTGGGCTCCGGCCTTTGGTTCTATAGCTTAAGAGATGGGAGGTGTGTAGGCCCTTTCTTGGAGATCTTTGGTCGTCTTTTGGGCTTGATCCACTGAATGCACTTGGCATCTGAGCTTGGTAGTTATTATTGAATTTCCAATCTTGAAAACTTTCAGGTTTGGTTGATCAGATTCGCACGAATATGGCCAGGTCAGAAGGCTAAATAATGCCCCCAAAGTACATATTGTTTTCCAACAATATGTGCATTAGAATAAGATGAATTGGAGTTTCAATTATCACTTTGAATGGTTATCATCTTATCCTCGGACCACTTTAGTGAAGCACTGTGTCTTTGACTAATCATTGCAATGTTTCATTTAGCATAGGCTTGCATGTTCCTGGTAGTACAAAGGTTGAAGCATAACCTTCAACCTTGTTATTCCAAACCTAGAAACTTCCAAGATTTCCTGGGTTGGATTTTACAGGTTTGGAACTTTTTCCGTGGAATAATAAACCGTTTCCATGCTAACAGTTGTAAACATGCCATGTTTTGTTCTATACATATGCATATTCACACGTACACTTGTGTACACGAACTTACATATCATCATTTATACATTTTTCTTTTTATTCATCATTTTTCTGTGTAGGGTTCGGTACTAATCCATGAGTAGGGATCGGTACTGCTACTAGACTTTGCGAAGACAGGTGCTTTTCTTGCCTGCTTTCTTGGTTCGGGTGCAATACATATACCGACCTTTATTTTGTCTCCTCAATTTTGTTTTTAGAATTTACAACTTCCCAGGTCGTCAATAACAACCACACCTCTATCCAATCATTCAATCTCGAAGCTTCGCATCCATTTGTTATTGCTACTTGCTTAACCGCCAATGTCATCAGCTCTAGGTTCTTGCAAATTGAGCTAAAACCGATCATTCCACACGATCGATTTCAATCCTCACTTGAATCCTCCTAAAACTCATGACTTTTCCTTCTAGGTAGGTAGCAATCTTGAGGGTCGACGTTGTGGGAGGTTCGCATCGTTGACCAGGCTTGACTTTAGGAAGGAGGATAGAAACCCATGTATTTTCTCTTGTGGATCGGTACTGAACCTTCACTTAGGTGTTTTTACTTGAGTGACTCGAGCATTTGAGCATAATTTGCTTGATTGGTTGCCAATCCAACACTTATGAAATTTTGAATTGAAAATTTTTGGGTAGTTGAACGCACTTTGCAGTTGAGTGAAAATTTCCTAAGTGTCGCCATAAGACTGCCAATGTGTGATTGACGATATGAGGCCCGTTGGGATGGTCAGCTATGATGGTCATTTCAAAAACCAATTTATCCTTCAAAGGAACTTCCCACGGGCCTTATTAAATAACTGGTTTGAACTTGATATTGCACTACACGATTCCACATGTTTGCATTGCACCATACTTAGTTGCATACATTTAAGTTTCCCTTTGCTAATGTGTTAGAATTGATTGATCGACAGACGTTGATATCCATTGGATTTGGTACATCGAATTTGCAGGTCTCTCTTTTCAGCATGATGATCGTAGCTTTTAATGCATTTGATATCACTTATATGTCAAGTTTTGTTAGTTATGGATCTTAGATGCTCCCTACTACTCTCTACAATGACCGTAGGTCCTTCGGCTTCTAAGTATGTGGAGTCCGACACCAATTCCATTTCAAATACTGTTCATGCAGCAAGGCATACACCAACCCCATCTAGGTCACATTCCACTAGTCATCAAGCAGAACAACCTCTTTAAATGGTTCCCTTTGGGCCAGCAGAGGGTCATGAAGTGGAGGGCACTCTGGATGTCAATCGTGGTGATGCTATTATATTAGATGGCTCTTGAGATTCTCCCATCTCAAAAGTCAATGAAGAGTCTCTTAGGATCAATCCTTCAATCCCATCTTGGCATAACTAAGCACATTCCTGCTAGTTAGATACACTGCTTCTAACTAATATATGTGTATGGCTGGATGTATCCCGCCATTTAGCAACTTTATCCGCACAATTTTGTAGTTTATGAAATTAGCCCATGCCCATCTACACCCCAAAATCTATGCTTTTTTGAACAGCATTTAAATTACCTTCACTCGATATCTGAATCATGAGCCCAACACTCAAAAGATCCACTATTATATAACTTCAAACATCGGAATGGAACTCCTTCACTTATATATCTGGAACCTGCCTCGGTTGTTGAATTGGAATAAGTCTTTGGAATAAATTGAGCTATTTTAAAGATAATTTTTTTGTCATCCTAGTTTTGCATAGAGGTGGATGTCCGAATGTAAGTCTTACCTTCATCTTTTCTATATGGATAATATACCCTCATTGTTCACACGTTCACTTCCTATTAATGCAGATATTCCACAATGCCCAACGGTATCGCCTTGGCGAATATTTATGCCTCTCTCCATCAAGTCCCGCTTGAAAAAAGGGATATGAAGTCACTTCTTACTGATGATAATTTATGAGCTTGCAATCTCCTAGAAGGGAATCATTGCATTGGACAAGTTCCTGAGGCTGGTAATGAAGTTGATGACAGTTCTTGATTGGAGGATAACGACGATAGCCAAGTAATGGCTCTAGTTCCACGTCGTATTGGGGAGATTGGTGGAAGGCATGAGCATACTAAGGGAGGAGAAAGTAATGGAAGAGATAATAATGATGCCGATATAGGTCTTGAACCTTCCATTGACGATGGTGATAATGACCATACTTTCCTCTTGAAGCAGTGACTTACGATAAAGATTGTCCCGATGCAAACTTCGATACAACCTTCACTAGTCACTATTATATAGGAAACTCCTATTATACCTGCTAAGGATATTTATAAGGACCTTCGTCCTATTACAGATGAGTTTGGTTCTTTCGACCTAGGCAACATGAGCATTAGGAATATTGACTCCCTTATCTATCTACCGGGTAAAGTGCCAACTACCCGCACGAGGGAGATCGCCTTTGACAGCAAAATCCAGACCCATGGTCCGTTGAGGGGACATTAGGACGCACACACTTTGATTAGTTTGTGTCATACTTTGTCCTGTTAAGGCTGACTTTTCCTTGTTCCATTCGTAGGTTCAATGGAACATAGGACCATGTATGATTCCCTTAAGGGCCAAATGAGCAAGAACAAGAGCCATGGTTCACATATATATTCTCGTGGTTCTTTTCATGATTCCAATACCAGCAGATGCTCAGGCCAAGACTAAGAGGGTTGAGATAGGGGCTATCGAACTCATGATTCATCCTAAGGGTGCAAGTCCAGCTCTAGGTCACCTCTGCCTAAAAGTATGGACACATTCTCCGACAGATCTAATGACATCCCTCCTGTTGACATCTCTCGTGCCCTTACTTCGGTTTTTTAACCGCACAACAAAAGGGTACAGCCTCGAGCATATCGACAATCTGAGAAGTCATCCAAACTTATTGCTCTTGAAACTTCTCATCAAAGAATTGATAAAAGACATATTCAACCTTATGTCGTCATGACATAGAAAAAGATCACATCTCATTCCTACATGCATGCACTAAAGTGTCAAATTCCAAAGTGTCAATTTCCAAAAATTTGCTTTAACACGATTAAGTTTGTTCCTAACTTAAAGGATATCCCTCCGCACATCAAACACGAAACTATAGCTTCTGTTAATAATTCTTATGATCAGTTTTTTAAATGGAAAAAACTAGCTAAAGTGATTTTTGAATGTTCTGAAAGATGGAAAGTGGAGATTGAAGGTCTAAAACTTGAGGTAGGGCAAGATAAATGCATTACAACCTACCTCTATAGGGAAATTGCAAGGTAAACAAGAAGTTAGTTAAGGCCAAGAAAAAGTTGGAGGGCCTGACTAAGTGGACCGAGTTGGAGCGACAAAGCCACAAAAAACAGATTAAATCTGCTCACCACAGGAATCATACCCCATCTTAGAAGAACGAGTGACTGTCTAAGGAGTTGGATAAGGTGAAGGAAAAACTAGAGGCGGAGAAGAAGGAAAAAAATAATGCTCTTAATACATCCCAGGGATACCATGAGTAATTTCTAGATGCTCTCAAGGCAAGGGATGCCATAGAGACTTAGGCAAAAAGATACGGAGGAACAAGTCAAAGCCATGGAAGAAATTATAAACGAAAAACATCAATTCTCGAACGAAGCTGAGGTTGAAGTGAAAAATTAAAACATGATCTTTTAGATGAGGATGAGGTTGAAGTGCTTAGAGTCGGTGAGCTCATTCTATAACCTAAGTTAGTTGCTAGGCTCATAATGATCAATATGAAGGTTCAGCGTCTTCTCCCTAGGATGCGACAACAAACCAGACTTTCAAGGCTCTAACTGCTTTAATCTCTTCCTCCGATGCTTAGTATAATCCAAGTGAACCTTATTTGTAAAGGACAACATTTTATCACCAACTTTGGAAGGCAATTCCGATGGTACCCTAGCTCACTTTGACTTCAAACCTAGTAGAGGTATATCACTAACTTTACCTGTATTTTAGAAAGCTCACATGACATAGGTCGATGTTTCTAACCTCTCCTTTTATGTTTCTTAAGTTTCAAGTCAGCCTCTCATTGCTCTTCTTCCCTAGGGAGGTCCGCAGCTAGACCAACAAACTTCGACGATAGAGCCTGTGATCATGTCCTCCTCTCATACTGTTTTGAATGTCCCAGCTGGCGTCACCCTTAGACCTTATGCACAAATCATTCATGCCTTGGAGGAGGAGGAGATGACAGGTGACCTCCAGGAAGCTCAAGCTGAGGAGAATGTCCTTGTAATTGAGTCTTTTGAGCCTTCTTTAGGGACACCATGCATGAGATGTTCCACAAGTTTTATTGGCCAAATAGATTAAGAAGGAACCGGTTGATGACATGCCTCCTCGTTTGCCTACGGCATTGACTGATCATCCCATCTTTGACCTACTTACAATTCCTTCTTCTAGAAGCGCTCAAGTCATGCCCTTTGGATCTTTAGAGGATAACCTTCTCAAGAGTGGCAAGGGCAGAGGAAAAGATAGAAAAAAGCATGGCGAGTTAAGCATGCTTTTTTCCAAGGAGAACAAGAAAGAATTAAAAACGAGGAAGAAGACTTAACCATGCATTTCCCTATTTCATCCGTCTTTAGTTTTGTTCAAGACCTTTGTATATAGCGTAAATTTGTGCATGTACAGCCCTCGCTTTTGGTCTAAATGGCACGTTAATAAAATTTAGAGTTGTTTTTCTATCAAGCCTTATGGTGATTCATCGAAGCATCAAGAGATGCAATTATTATTTCATTTGTATGTACGTGAATTATTTCCTTGCTAGCACTAAGTCAAATTAATGGCCTATCTTGTTTGTTTCCAATCAACTTTCGTTTGATAGGCAGTTGCTACTGGAATCACATTATCCTTTTGATCGAGAAGTTCTGGCATGGGTGCCCATCTTATGGCACCCTTGTTCAACCATGCCTAACTCCGGGCTCCGATAGAGCTCGAACACCTGGAATGGCAACTTAAACACTTCTCTCCAAGATGTATACATCTGGTCATACCTAACAACGGGTGTTGATCAGTGATGTTGATCACTTGGGATAGTGATTTGAACATCCCATGTTAGGACGTTCAGATCCGATTATGCCTATCTCTGGGCGTTTGTCGGAGTTAATCACCCGGGCTTGTGGTATTGACATCCCACGTCAAGATGTTCAGATCCCACCATGCCTATATTTGGTAATTTATCGGAGTTAACATTCCATCTAGGCAAGGTGTTGACACTCAGAAAACTCTAGGCATGAGCCGTTAAGGTAAGCTGTCTCACTCTACCCTTGGGTATCTATACTCCTGTCTCCAAGCCGTGGGTTTGAGGATTTTATCGGTATCGATCTCCAAATACCTAGAATGGTATTATTTCATAGGTCCGATCATGGACTTCAGAACTCTGGTTGATACCTATCTCTGGGTACACGTGTACCTCATTATTTACTTGCAAATTCATTCACGTTTGCTATGATTTGTTGCTTATAATTATGCTAAGAAAGATTCATAGATTTCGGAAGTCATTTTATTTTATATTCATATAAAATGACAGAATCTGTCTTTTTACATCATAATTGATGATTTAAAATGTTGGATATCAAGTGAAATAGTGTCATACGTGTTTTCCATTCCATGCTCGTGGGAGTGAAATATCGTCAACAATTGCCAACTTAAATGTTCCATCTCCAAGCTTATATTCGGTCACATATGAAACTTCCTAGCTTGGTCCCATATTCATGGGGACTGGGAAGATTCATTTGAGGACGAGATCGTCAATTTCAAAGTTCCAGCTCCTGACTTTGGAGTTGTACTATCGGCCTACTCGTTTCCAATATGCGACTATTATCTAGTTAGCTTCATCATCTTTCTCGTCAATCACGTCGAGTGACTCAGCATGAGGTTATTACTCGTTTTGGGGTTGTAATAGGTCACTTGATGAGAAGCCATGTTGAGTTTAATTGGAATCACATCCTCTGATCTTCAGGCTAGGCAAATGGTGAGTGGCTTGTCGCAGACATGTGGGCCGTTCTGTAAGCCTAAAGTACTAATGGTAATTCATCGACCCATTTTCCCTTAGCCTTCTCCAGCCATTTCTTGAAAATGGACTTAATTATTTTGTTTATGGCTTTTACTTGTCCATTTTCTTATGGGTGCGCTACCACCATAAATCTCTTTTCAATGCGATGCCTGTAACAAAAGCTTTTGAACTCGGCAGTGTTGAATTGGGTTCCGTTATCAAAGATAATTGTTTATAGGACCCCAAAACAACAGATGATATTTTTAACTATGAAGTTGATCACCTTCTTAGTAATGATCATGATTTTTCGTTCTAATTCAGCCTTCATGAAATAGACAACGGTGACGATAGCGTATTTCATGTCACCCTAGGACACTGGACGCAAACTAAAGATATCAATTCCCTCAACTGCAAATAGCCAGGTACTGACCATTTGCATGATCTCTATCGACGGCGCTCTAGGAACCTCCATGAACCTCTAGCATTTATCACACTTTGTGGTGTAATCAGCTGCATCATGGTTGACGGTTGGCCAGAAATCAAGCACGGTCACCGCAATCCCCTTCATTTACTTACATTATGACCCGCTTGACCTCATCTTAATAACAAATCATAGCAAGGGACTGAGAATCCTTTCCTATACAAAACTCCATCCAGCATGAAAAATATTGAGGCTTTGCAAAGAAGTTGTCGTCGCTCGTTCTTTCTATCTGATAGGATTCCCTTTAGTAAGTAATCCTTGATCGAAGCCATCCACGACTCGTTTTCACATTCATCCTCTAGGATCCAATAAACATCCATCTGGTCTATGCATGAAGCTAGCAATATCTCCACCGAAACTAAGCCCATGAGTGTGCATCTCCTGAACTAGCAATTTGGCTACTGAATTAGCTTTCACATTTTCCCCTCTAGGAATACGCATTATCGTATACTATTCAATGCCGCCCAACAACCCAGAGCCTTGGTTAAAGTAAGGAGCTAGCCTTGCTCCTTTTGCCTAAAATTCCTTCCTTACTTGGCACACCACCAGCTGGGAAACGTAAAAATATGTAAAGTTTTGAGTTCTAACTAATTTGTAATCTTGAGTCCCGCAATTCGTGCTTCATGTTCGGCATTGTTGTTCATCGCAGGAAAATCGAGTTTCAAGGCATAGCAGATCGAGCATTCCTTGGGGGTCACTAATACAACTCCTTCCCATGACCAATGCCCACATGATGCCCCGTCAATATAAATTTTCTATTCAACACTCTACTCCCTACTGCCCTTCGAAGTATCATCTTTAGTAGTCTACTCGGCTATGAAGTCCGCCAACACTCGACCTTGAATCACCCTTTTGGGGATGATACATTATATCGTACTAGCTCAGCTCGATATTCCATTTCAATTGCCTTCTAGAGGTCGCAGGTGGCTGCAGGACCTGTCTCAAAGGCTAGTCAATTAATACATTAATCGGATGAGCTTGGAAATATAGACGGAGCTTCCTTGAGGTGATCAGCAGGCAGTCCGCCAACTTTTCAAGCTTTAGGTAGTTTATTTTTGCCCATGCCAATCATCTTCTAATGTAGTACACCAGTCTCTGGATTCGAAACCCCTCTCGTACAAGTGCAACGCTCAAAGCGTGCATCGAAACTAATAGATAAATAAATAAGTTCTCTTCTTCTAGCGGCTTTGACGAGACAGGGGGCCTCTCCAAGTGATCTACCAAAGTATGAAAAGCATCTTTGCACTCCTACGTCCAAGCAATGTTCCATTTCCATTTCTTAAGAATGTTAAAGAAAGGTAGGCACCTATCTGTGGCTATTGAGATAAACCAGCTCAAGGTGACAACCTTTCCATTCTGGCTCTGAACTTCTTTCATTGACTTGAGGCTTCGACATTTTTCAATGCCTCAATTATTTCCAAGTTAGTCACTATTCCTCTCGAGTTCACTATGAAACCCAAAAACTTTCCCTGTGCAACTCTAAATGAACACTTTAGTGGATTAAGCTTCATCCCGTACTTGGGGAGAACGCTAAACTAATCTTCAATGTCCTCTATGTGGTTCATCAATCACCATGATTTCACAAGCATAGCATCTACATAGACTTCCATTGTGCGTCATATTTTCTCCTTGAACATTGAGTTCACTAGTCTTTGTAAGTCTCTACTGCAATCTTCAAAACGAAAGGCATAAAAAGATAACAATACAGTCGTAGGTCGGTTATGATGCTAGTGTGCTCCTGATCTGGGACATGCAATGGAATCTGGCTGTAGCCAGAGTAAGCATTTATAAAATATAATAGATCATGCCCAACGGTTGAATCCACCAATTGATCAATCATTGAGAATAGAAAACTATCCTTCAAGCATGCCTTATTCAAATCTGAATGGTCATGCATGTCCTTCATTTCCGTTGGACTTCTTGACCAGATCTTGATTGGACACCCATTTCGGGTATAGAGCATCGCACATGAAGTTGTTATCTTTAAGCTTATCCACTTCCTCTTTCAATGTAGTAGGTCGCTCCAAATACAGGCTGCGTCATTTCTGCTTTACATGAACACATTTATGGTTCACATTCAATGTGTGGCACCCTATCTTCGACGATATTCCATATATGTTGGAATGCATCCAGGCGAACACATCTAGGTTCACCCGAAGAAAACTCGTCATCTCTTTCATCATCCTCATGCTAAGTAGAGATCCGATCTTCAAGACCCATGTAGGATTGTGTTGACTGATTGGGATGTTGATCACCAACTCGGCGGGAGCTCCCTTACATCTTATGGCTCTTTCCACAGATCCATATCCTTATGGAACTGGCTATGCTGCCCGAACCAGGGCTTATGTGGTGGTTGTTATGCATCCAATAACCTAATGTGGAGAGTCTTCTCCACTTCCTTTCCATCCTCACATCACTTTTCCTTAGCTCCGTGATGTAACATTCATGCCCGACACTTTGTTCTCCTTGGATAACTCCCACTCCATTATCCGTTGGAAATTTCATCATCAAGCACCATGGGGCAAGGGTCACCTGAAAATCGGCAAGGGCTAGACATCCCAGAAAAGCATTATAAGCTGAGAAAATATCCAACACCAAGAAGGTCACAACCCGCACTCGCTCACAGTTACCCTTGCCAAAAACCACCAGTAGGTCCACACATCCCACTTCACATCAATTTTATCAAAACTTCCACTGGTCTGCTTCATTGCAACATTGCCCTGAACAACGTCAGCCGATTGCAAAACATTAGATTTCCTTGTTGTAGTACTCGCCTCTTCTAAGTGCAAGAACTGATTTTCCTTCTGGTCAAAAACATCAATTATCGGTGGGGGTTTCATCAATAACCATCGCCCGAAATCAGTATCCAAATGCACCCCTTATCAAAGCCACTAATACAATGTCCTTTTCGTGTTACTCAACTTTGTCACTATTGCATTAAATTTGCCTAACAAATCTTTCGACGACAATCCCGCTCCCTGGAAGAGATTCGACAGCGACATCAAATCTTTCGGGCGAGTTGTATGGAAATGGAACCGCTCAACAAATTTCCTTACGAGTTGATAAAATAAAAATATAGATCTCGAAGGAAGCTTTCAAACCACATCATTACTACAACTTAGATAAAAATCAAAAACATCTACATCTAACAACATTAGGAACCCTAGTAGTGTCATGTGCCATACATACTTGAACAAATGTTTCCTGGGATCTATCATTCCACCGTAGGATGATATCGTCAGCATTGTGAACCTTTGGAGGTATTCCCCATGTAAAATATCCTAGGTGAATAGGTCCCTACTGGAGGAAGTACCCCATTCATCATTACTTCTGCGCAAGGCTCATTTACTAGCTTTCTTACCGTCTGTGCTAAAGAATCTGGCTCAACTTAATCCACCAAATGGAAATAGTCATGACCTTCCTGAGTGTTTGACTTCACAAGCTTATTGGTTAGTTTCATGATACCTGGGTTCACTTGAGTCTAGGAGAACCGTACGTCCCATTGATGTATTCTTATTGTTTCTACGAGGCTCGTCAGTGGAACCGCCTGAACTCCGACATTTTGGCCATCAAAAAAACGACCTACATTACCACTAACATCATCATACAAGACATCAACACGTTCATTGACTAGGTCGAGTACAAAAGGTTCGGTACTGATCCCCGAATTGCGTTTGGTGCCAAGCCTCCACTACAAACAACATCTAATCTATCTCGAAGCACCTATCTCCTTTTTTTCATTTTTTTTCTTTCCATCTCGACGTCTTCCAGTAGACGAAGAGGAACTGCCTTTAGAGTTAGAAGGTGATAAGTCTCTCCCACTCCTTCTATGGCCATAGGTCAAATGGTGTAACAAATCAAGGCTCTCCTTCATCTGCCTATTCATCTCATCCCGACTCTCCTGCAGTTTATCATTCATTTCTTTCATTATCTAGTCCATTTCGACCCTTATTACCGTATCTAACAGGTTCTGAACTTCGATAGTATCCAGTAGGCAACTTCCTCAACATGTTGTACTGGCATTTTCAACGTTACTAACAGGTCTGGAAGCTGCCAATCCTTTTTTCGCATGGCCATAGCTTGGATTAATCCATCGATAGATTCTACTGGAATCTGAAAAGTCATGGATTGCAATAACAAAACTAACAAATCAACCTCTTGGATTTGGACTATCTAAAAGTAGAAAATAGATCCTAATAGATTGAGACCAACAATTCTCAATGAAAGCACCAAAATGTTTATATCAAAAAGTGGTACAAACATCTATAAATAAAAAGTTGAAGAATTAAAAAAAGAAAGTAAATTAAAATAAGGAAAATGGAGCACATAATATTTATAGTGGTTTGACTAACTATTGCTTACATCCACTTAACTTTGTTGATGATTTTGATAGTTGTTTACAAAAACTATTCTCGAGGATCGATGATAAACCCTGGAATTACAAGAGTGATTTGAGGATTTGCAAACAACCAAAATAAGATCCTCAAAATCATGCCATATCCCTTTATTTATAGCTATAAGTTGTCGAAATCCTCTCCACCATGATCATGCCCACATTTTCCATGTCCAAAAGGAGTCATGCTAGGAAGATCATAACCACATTTGAAATATTCAGGGATCGATACCGATTCATGCTCAGGGAAAGGTACCGATCCATGAAATTGCCTTCTAGATCCCTCCTTTGGCCTTGCGTAGACACGACTTGTTCATGCCTCCGTCTCTTTCTTTTTATCTGCTTTGCTAAAGACTTGGTTCTGCATGAATTTCTTCGTTCGGGGATTGGATAATAGTGCTCGACTTATGTGTTGATGGTGATCGTTGATTTGAACTTGTAAACCATACTTCATGGTGTGGAATTGATCGTGAATGCCTTGTAACAAAGCGTGAGGATGATGACTACCTGGAGGAATTAGAAAGGGTCGATACCAACCATGTTTAGGGATCGGTACCGATCCATACTCCTTAGGCTCTAGCCTTTACTTCTACACCTTATGAGATGGGAGGTATGCATGCCCTTGCTTGGAAATCTAACCTCGTCTTTTTGGTTTGACCCATTGATTGCACTTGGCATCTAAGCTTGGTAGTTATGACTTCGGACTTCCTATCTTGATAACTTTCAAGTTTGACTGATCAGATTCATTCGAATATGGCATGGTCACAAGGCTTGAAGACACATATATTTAGTAAAAAATTCAAAGTAATTAGTTACATTATTTTTAAATATTCAATTCAAATAAAAATATTTCATATAAATTCAAAAGTGGATGTTATACTCACAACGATAATTAAAAATCCAATTTTTAATTTACTAATACTTTAATTGAGCAGAGTATACTCTATAAATGTGTTCATCATCCATAGATAATCAAGTTTCAAAGATATGGATATAAATTTTATGAAAATCAACACTCACTTTAAATCAATACGACATGACATAGGGATTGGTATACTCACCGAAAATGATAGTAGGATTATACTCACCGATGTTCAAAGCTCTAATGTCAGCTGACTTCCAAAATGCCAGTACCGCCATACGTCGACATCACACATCAGCCTCAGCCACGCTTGGACGTCATCGGCCTACTGCTTGCATTGAAAATCCCATCTCGCATTGCCACATCCTAACTCCACACACGACTATCTACTTAACGTCGTGCATATCTAGCCAGACTGTCAATACACCATAGCGCCATCCTTTCAACTTCACCTCCGGCGGTCGACATCACGTAGGTGTGCATTTTTTTCTCATATTCGAATTTGATTTGATGTTTTTGGCTTATGTTTAGGAGAATCGGATTTATATAGGTATGGGTATGGCTACGGTTCAGGAAATGGGAAGAAGTTAAATTATCATGATGATATAGAAAAGGATTTAAAACGGTGGTCTAATAAAATTTCTGATTTGTTTTATTTTCCCATAAATCATTTCTTACCCTTAACCACTTTGTTAACAGACCATTATTTGATATTCGATTAAAATTCTGCTCGAGTTCATCCTTTGACCCTCAATTTGATGATTTATCATGTTTATGCTTGTCGTCATCAATTTCTCAAAAGGCAAAGTTAATATTATATCACGTTGTATAGAATCATCTTTTGACCCCATAAGGTATAAAAGAGAAAGTACACTACAATAGAAATGATTATTCGTGATGCATATTAACATGTCAAAAGAGGCATTTTCTCTTGAAAATAATTTCAAGCAGCTCATATATTTGTTTTGCTCATATGTCGCAAAAGATGGAGATGTAAATAATGTTTTTCAGTACATGGATGCATTATAAAAGAAGGTATTTACGATGTATTATGCAACTCAAAAGAAAAACATGTCACCAAAGCCTTCTATCATAATTATTTTACATTATTAACATCAAAATCAACAACCTAAGCAAGTTTCGCCACTATAAAGCTATTGCTACATATATTGGTGTCGCAAACAATTGTGTTTCTTCCAATACATAAATATGTTGGGAATACATCATTTATTTGCGACTGATAATTACGTCATCGAAATAGTTAAATATAATGAAAAAACTTTGCATCATGAGTTTTTTTCATTTTCAACACTTTACACAACTATCGAAGGTTTCTACTTTCTAGTTAGCAATTTCTATGCATTCATAAGTAATTTCATTATTCCCATTTTAAAAAATTGTATTTTCATGGTGTCCAAAATTAAATTACTAATTGCTTTAGCATTGTGTGTACTTTAGTAATATAAATATGTTTTAGATTTATTTGCTCATTACCCATTTTATTCCAAAAGAATACTGTGAAAAAATATATTGCTAAATCACATTAATTAAAAGCAACTTGTAATTTGAATTTTCAAATCAATAAGGTTATTAATATACATTGATCACCCAAGGCAATGAGAATGTATAAAAATATCACTAGTATTGAACAAATGATATAAGCAGAATAACATACTCAAAAACCATTCATACTCCTTATGAGAACAAACAAGAAAATTTTAAAATGATGAATTATAAATGGCTTCATAAAAACAACTTAAAACAAAAGCAGCAAAAATATTGATATCATCATAGAACATAAAATGCTATATCAACTTAGAATATGAAATTTGTTGTTCATAACCATATAATATTAATAACAATGTGCACAAAAACGACTAGAAAATGCTAATATATTTTGTAAAACCTATCATCTTCATTACAATAATTTAACAATAACAAGATTGGTAGAAAATAGCACCATGGAATATAATGGCATACATCAACTAAGTATCTTTGGCTGCAGATATCATGTTATCCGACTAAATAGTAACAAACATCAAACATCACAAATGTCTTCTAATGACACTTCAATATTCCAAAGCAGTATTCTGAAAGAACAAACCAACTTTAGTATACAAGTTTATGAATAAATTTTTTTTACAAAGTAGTTGATTTTCTTCCAATAGTTTGATATTTTAAATTAATATAAAAGTAACAAAATAGTTATAGTAGACAATTAGCATGATACCAAACTTGCCTCATTTTCACAGAGGACATAAGCCGACTCTATTTTAGCTCAATTGTGGTGAGTCGATCCTAGCTCTTTCATAACTCGTTTTCAGAGTGTCAAATGAGTAATATTCAACAATCCCAATCTTATTTATCTACCAATTTTTTTTCAAATTGTTTCATCTTAAGCAGTGACCCTTGGACGCAAAAATACCATTGTGAAGTTATGTTAGAAAATTGGAGTAAAAAGGGAACGTTGTTACTAACAAGTAACACATGAAACTGATATAATTATTCTCCAAAGCAATAATCAATAATTATACCAACGAAATATTGTGTACCAAATGTGTCCACCTATGTCCTTCATGATAATAAGTTTGGAACAACTATAGATTGCATCCATGGAAATGAATTTGAAATAGCTACAAATAATATATAGTGGAAATTGGTGTGAAGGGCCTAATTATACGGTCCAATTTTTTTCTACGACACGGATTTGAAATTATTATTTTCCAGGACAAACATCTAGACGGCGCGCGCCTTCATCTTCTCAAAAGACGTTCGTATCTTCTAAAATCTTATGCTCGTGGAAATTAGGCAAAATTAGGTCGTCGTTTCTTGTGCAATCAAAGCGCTGGTTGATTTTTATGGAAAAAATTAGGCGTTAGTTTCTTCTGAAATCAAATTCCTATATGATTTTAATGAAGGTACTGATTTTAATGAAGTATTGAAGTTAAGATTACAACATAGCTGTATTACACATCTCTCAATCTAGATCTTCCTGGATGCTATTATCAATTTTTATCTCGATTTCAATCTCAATCTTGATTTCAATCTCTATCTCCCTCTCAATCTTAATATTATATTTATAACGCCGTCCATATTTCAAACTTAATATCGTCTTATAATCTTCCTATATTGCTGATTTCAATTTCCATTTCGGAATTACTGTGTAGGATATATTTTCTTAGGATTTAAATTTTCACTTTTGGTGTTTATACATTTTATTTATTTTATTTTGGCTATAGGAACAAGCTGGGTTATTCTTTTTCTATCAGTCTGTTAGTTTGGCTATAGGAAGATGGATAGTATCGACAATAAAAGTTATAGAATGGTTTTGTTTAATATTTTGGTTTTTTTTCTATTTTTTTATAGTGATAAATCTTTTTATCTTTTTTCTCTCACTACTGCAGCATCTGTTCTGGTTGTTGTTGATTTTAACAAAAACAACTTTAGTTTTAGGTTTTCTTTGGATTCTGCTAATATAGATAAAAAGGTTATCTGCATTTGCTGAAGCTTGCATGCATTACTTGAAGGTGTGGTTGGTTGATAATGACAAAGTTGAAGATTTATATTTATAGAATAATAATTAGAACAAAAATATGCAGAAGATGATTGAATTTCCAAGCAAGAGATAGTGAGTAGAGAGCAAGAACTAGTTGGAATGTGCTAGTGTGCCAACAATGAAACAAACGAGACTTGTTGAACTTTGCAGCAGCATGTGTGGTAGAAGTTGATGGTTCATAACTGACATGAGCGGAAGCAGGCATGCATATGAGTGAGAGTAGTGAAAGCAACCAACAAGCATGTAGCCCCAATGATGGGACGAAAAAAAAGACTTCTTCCATGCCTAAAGAAGTGGATACAACAAACCTCCTAGATATTTTTATTTGAAGAAAGGGAGAGACGTTCAACAACGGAGTGTTGCACATGATCTGGAGCCGAGAGCTTCAATTTGGGTGTCATCCACCTATCCTGGATGAGGAAGCAGGAGCCAGCTACTCTTCAATGCCCTATATAGTAATGCAGCATGGGGGTCTTCAGGGTCAAGGTGCATAGATGATAGAAGGAGCAATTTGATAGGCTTCTGTTGCAAAGACATCCGTAAAGGAGCAAGTATGCTGAGCATGATGCAAAGAACTGTTGTAAAGCATGACTCAGGAAAAGCAAGCGGGGACGTAAGTTGATCATGTGAGGGATAGGTCATAGGCTATAGAGCTATTGCTGGAGACGACATTGCATCTAAAATTCTATGAACATCATTTTTAGAATAATGATTATATACTGATTCAATGTATTTTGTGAATGTTAGTTGAATGATTGGGAATGGTTGAATTGTTGGTTATATGTTTGTGATGATTGTTGATTTTAATTAGTATTTAAAAAAGATAATTGTATATATCTTTTTTTTTCTTGTATATGCGATGATTGTTAATGTTCTGTAGTTTTAAAAAAAGATAGTTGTATTTATCTTTTTTTCCTACTGTGTTTAGCTATGATTTAAGCAACTGTTAATGTTTATCTATGACTTAAATTCTGCAACTTTTGTTTTATTATAAGATGTTGCCGTTTTTTAAAAAGATACTTGTACTTATCTTTTATTTTCTTGCTACATTTAGCTATGATTTTAAGTAGTTGTTAATGTTGATGAGAGGAAGTAAAGGCTGTTGGGTGGAACTTTGTGGATTGTCTTAAGTACCAAAAAGTAGATGAATAATATTGGCGTTTGGATCAACTATATATGATTAATAATTGGATTTTTGGGTTATATTTGGATTTGTTGGTTGTGCATGTTGCTTGTTGGTTGTGCATGTTGCACTGATATCCCTTGTGTATGTATTTGTTATATGAGCATTCTCTTGAACATCTGAACCCACCTCCGAACTAAACACATTTTAACTTCAATTCAGAACCTCCACCATTTAACACCCTTACTAAACATCCAAACCCACATCGCTAAAGAAACCCCTCTACATCACAGCAACCAAAGACCATTGACTACAAACTGCTACATCATTTCCATCTCATCAGCAAACTCCTTACCATTCATTTGCTTATTACATATTTTATCATCGAAATCACTCTTTAATTTCCTCATCCCAGACCATTTAACAGCCAACCCCAACCATAACAGAAAACCATAGCAATCCAACCAACTGCCCTTAACATCCATATTGCTCCATTCAAACACCAGCATCTACAACGCCAACTTCCATAACACTATCAAGTGATATATAGCAAAACTGAAATTGCACCAAAATATAGTAAAAATGCACCAATATATTTGGTTGTCATGATAAAGATAACTGCATTTACGTTTTTAACATTTCTTTAGAAACAAACCAGCCATTTTAAATTCATCATTACCTCAAGCATTACATCACTCATTACAAACACATCATTCATTCATCAGTCTTTACATCAGCTACATAGTTACATTGTAGTTAATATCAGTCATTACAAATTGACTATTGAATTGATTAGTAAATTTATTTACATTACGTAAATGTAGTATGAACAACACAGTTCCATATATTTCAATAAATAGTTAACAAATTCATCATAAACACAACATTTGACAGCAATCATTTTCTGTGAGTATTGTCACTTTGTAATTTTTGTAGCAGAAGCTAAGCTGCATAATTTTTCAAGATTCCAGCAATATGGTTCATCAGATAGAATATCTGCACCTACTTCTGCTCTAAAAGCTTCGACTTTTCTAAGTGTTATTTTTGTTGTTGTGTCCATTTATTTGGTTAGCTTTTCTTTGAACGTCATGACAAATACTCCACAAACGTACCTGTATTTCTGAGTTTTATTATACTTGAAATTTAATGACAAAACAGATTATCTTTTCTTCATTATGATAATGAATTGTAATAAAAATTTCTACGTCATTACAAAATAGTATGTGAATAAATTATAGTTTCTATTTGGTGAGTTGACATGTATTTGGTTCTATCCCTATTTTCAAGGTGGTAATTTAATTTATAGATTAAGAAGGGATGTTGCTTTTTGGAACAATGCCAAACAAATGCAATAAAATATATTATAGATGAAAATAGACCGAAATGGGACATACTTTCAGTTTTATTCAGCATGAAGAATAAGATTAAAACAAATGCAATTCTACTCTGGTAATTGTAATGATTATCGGGTATGGTCTTGTAGATTATATTTTCTTGCAATATAAATTTTGATAACAAATTGTAATAAAATGTGTGTTTATCTGGATAGCAGTTTGTAATTGGCAGTAATGGGCAGATACTTATTGTGTAACATGAATTTTCATATAAACAAAATTAATTAATATTACCCATTGCTTTGTTGTGCACAGTCAATATTTTTTATCATTGTAGAACTCCTCGAAATTTTTTTTTCCCCGGCCTTTTGAAGTTCTTCGTTTATCTTGCTGACAGTTGAATTTTGGAAGAAAAAAAGAATTATCAATTTTTTACAATAAAGATAAATGTTTTATCTTTTTTACTTTGTCTGTATATTTACTTACCACGTTTATAGCATATTTCGAATGTCCATTTCAACAGCTTTTTGATCTTATTGTTAAGTGTAATGAGTCATAGTGATTCCTTTGACATGAATCAACTACTAGCTCTAACTAGCTCCAATGTTCATTCCCATGAATAGGAAAGAATATTGTGCAACAAAATCGATCTTTAAGTGTCTTTTGTATAAATGGCATAAAAAGTTATTGTTTGATATTTTCGAAGTTTTCATCCATTGCGCTTTTCTGTTTAAATGTTTTTTTGAGAAAATATGTTTTGTAATGCAATATTTTAATTGGGATTATGGTTTACTTACTGTCCTCATCATGTTCACGTATACTATGCTAGAACTTTCATTGAATGATTTTGTTTTTTAAACCAAAACCAATCTATGACCTGTATATCAAAAAAGAAATGGATAAAGTGTAGAACTTATGATTAAGAACAATATAAATTATTTTTCTTACTTAACTAATAATACATCCGCTAAAAAGAAGTTTTGCGAGCATAGCTTTTGTAACGACGATTGAGTTTTCATCGTAGCAACGGAATGCTTCATCACTGGAGAATGACATTATTGTCAATAATTAAATGTAGTTAATTATTTCCTCATAGGAACTAAAAGTTTTATCACTAAAAAAATAAAGATAAATTGTTTTATCTTTTTTAATTTTGTATGATTTTGTATATATAAACTTTTTTGAGGTGTACATTGTTACCATGTAGTATCTTAATGAGTATATTATTGGAGCAAAATTATATTTAACTAAATGCAGTGAAAAGTAGTTAAGATACTTGCTTGTTTCATCCTAAAATCTTGAAAAGCATTTTGACACTCCCGATTTGTTTATCACTGAGATACTTCAGAAGAGGACACTTCTTAATGTTCCTTTGTTTCTTCTTCTTTTTTGGTTTGTTTGGGGACAAAATATTTCGCAATAATATCAGTTTCTGGATTGGTTTTGAGGACTACATCAGGCACGACAATAGCATTCTCAGTAGGTACTTCTAAGTTGTGTGGTTTTAGAGTTTGTTCTGTCTCATCTTCTTCGTCATACTCTTGAGTTTGCAATAAATTAAAAGTTGGAAAATAAACAAAACTGTTTATGTGAACCATACCAACTATTTTTTTTAACCTTTTTCAAGCTCATTATTCTCCATCAAATTGACTTCTTCTCATACATCATTTTCTTTCTCTAAATTTTGGGCTTTCAAATTGTCCTCCGTTTTCGGTTTCAGTTCAAGATTTTTGATTCTTTGTTCAGCAATTTCTCTTAGTGTAACGACCCCAATTTTGAATTTTATTTAAATTGATAGTTAATGTAAATTTTGAACAAATTTTGGAATAAAATTGGAATTCGACTTTGGATTCTTGGAATTGAAATACGAAATGTAAATTAAAACAATTAGCATTAAAGTTAAAATAAATATTTAAGCTAGAAAATAAATTTGACAAATCAAATAGATATATATAATAAGATAAATTTATAAAAGATAAAGTAACATATAGCTAAATTCAAACAACATAATTAAAATAGAAATTTATTTACAATACTGCATAAACAAATAAAAAAAGCTAATAAATGCAAGAGAACAAACAAATAAAAATATAAATATGTATAAAACAAGTAAAAAAAACATACAAAAATAAGGCAATATAAATAGAAACAAAAGAAGTAATAAAACTTTTACCAAATATAAAGCCAAATGGAATATTAATAAACTATGTGAAGTATTAAATAAATACATTAGAAATTTTTTAATCAACATGAAATGAAAAGGCTGCCAGGTAAGTATGGCAAGCATAAACAAACAAAGTGACAAAACAAATGCAAAGATAAAGACAAAACAAAACAAAATACATTTTCCCAGTCAAAATAAAAGACAGCAAGAATACATTCAAGTGTTCAAACAAAAAGGAAGATAAGTGTGAAAGAAAGCAAAGTAAATATCTATGTGCAAATAAAAGGAGATATATATATCAGCTTAGTCAACAAGCATAAGCCTATTAAACAAGACAACAAATCAAAATTTTGTACTTGCAGATATCAAAATGGGAAAGTATGTAAACCAGGGAAACAACAAAAGAAGATATTAGTATAAACAAAGAAAGTAGTGGGCAATACAAACCTGTATATGCAGAAATAAAATAGTATAAGCATGATATTAGTAAGTCTAGGTAAAATAATTAACAAATGCAAACAAAAGAATACATGCATGATAACAAATAGTATAAATGATGGGTTGTAAAACTAATAGGACATGGCATTTAATGCCCATCTCCTCAGAACATTGATATATATCTTCTCAGCCGAGTAAAATAAACAAAACCAAGTATATAAACAAAATAACAATCAAAACAAAGCATATAAGCTAACAAAGTACAAACATAAAAGGGAAATACAACCTGGAACAAGCAAAAGCAAAGTAAAGAAGGAACAAAAGAAAAGATCTCTGTCCTTGAGGGTATAAACAAATACCATTCCCTGTTGTACAAATGAAACATTATAATGCAAGCAACTTAGTATTCAAGTTCGAATAGCATGGCTAACAAAACCAAAGTGTGCAGGCTGAAAGTTTTAAAGGGGGATTAAAATATACTAATAGTGTACAAACAATATTTGATAAATATGGATGTGTAAATCTAGGCAAACATTTAATGCTAGCCATATCATCTCTCAGCCGAAGTTAACAAAGTAAAAGAAGAAATATATACATTCAAGTACAAACAAGATATCTTTAAGTATGATATAGGTATAGATTTGTACAAAGGCATTAAATACTAGCACAATATATTTTCTGTCAGCCGAACCAAGAAGTAAAATAAATAAATAAAGAAAGAAAGAAAACATCTTCAGCCTACAAACCTATTTTAATACCCTGTACAAACATGATGATATAGGCCTGCAAACTTCACATATACACCAACCCCCTTCATCAGATTGTTCACTTACAAAAAAAAAAAAAGAGAGTAAAACTGAAATGAGCAACAACTTGAACAAAACCAAAGCAAATCTGGAATGATAACATCTCAAACTAAAGCAAAACTTCAGTTTACAAATATCAAAACAAATCAATACAAACTCAACATCAAGTAGAAGGCTTGCATCAGCAAATTCAAAGCCTCTATTAACACAAAGAAGGTTCTGTTCTTCCTTTCTGTTGAAAACCAAAGTGAGTAACTTTATTTATTTATTTATTTATTTTAAAAAAGAATGAAGTTGTTATAAATGAATATGGTTGTATCTACCTCTATATGAATGCTTTGTGGAAATGATAGCATCTGTGAATATCAACTAGAAGTTTAACTTGTGTATATGATTTAAGTGTTATGTCCACATCTGTTCTTCCTCTCTGTTTACTTTACAGGGTCCAAACCAACAAAGAGAAAAAAAATCCATTTCCTTGTTTCTAATCAATATCAGGTTTTGTTTTCAAAACAAAATAGTTGTGTTTTAGTATGAGTTAAAATATAAAAATGGTTTCGTGAAATAATAAATGCATATAAAGTAAAAAAATCAAATGTTACAGTAAAAACTTTAATCTCTGGAAATTTCGAATTTCACGAAATATTGATTCAAGTATATAACTTGAATCCTTACTGAAAATGATGATTTTTAACATGAATTTGAGGATTTTTAGTGGGATGTTGTAAGAGCAAATTAATGATGTTCGAATTAGGCCTTTTGATCGAATTCAGGCGACATGTTTATCTGGGCGGGTCGAGGTTGTTCGAGGTGGTGGAGAAGCCTATGGTAGTGGTAGGAAAAATAATTGTCGCCGCTCCATTTCGTCGTGGTGGTAGCGGCGATGGGTTGAAGTTTCTAACCCTAATTTTTTGTGTGGTCGAGAATTTGTCTCGTTCGTCTTCCCCTGTTAACCGAGTTCAACGAAACTTGAGGGGATGGACGTAGGGAGGTAGATGAGGTGGTGGCCGGAGTTGCACGAACTCCGGTGGTCGAGGCAACAAGAACGGCGCGTTGACAGGTTGGGTAGCAATGGGCTTTGTTTTGTGCCAGGTTTTGATTTCGTATTCATTTTTCAAATTCGAACAGATGGCGACTTTCAGATGGTTGGGGGATGGTGTGTGGGTGATCGGCGACTTGCTCGACTTAGTGGCAATGGCCGGAGGGAGGCGATGGAGCGGTGCACGTGCACGTGCACTTGTGAGAGATCTGGGAATTTTGATGGTGAGTGGTTTCAGGACGTTCTCGAGTTTGACTCGAGCAAACGCGTGGGTTTGCTCGAAGCACGTTCGAGTTTGACCCGAAGCAGAAGAGAATTGCTTTGGGTCAGTGTTTGTTTCAGGTTCTTGTTTAAAACCTGACAGTTTTCTGGGAAATTTTTTTTTTGTTTTTTTAAATTTGTTTTAAACATGAATGTGTTTTTAAACAAGTTCAAATTAAAATAGTTTTTTTTAAAAGAAAGTAAATTTGTTCCAAACAAATGTTTAAACTTGATTTTTGATAAAGTTATTTTATAAAAGAATTTCTAATGGAAGGTTAAATGTTGATTTTAAACTTGAAATTGCAAGTTAAAATGTAATGTAATTTAAAAGCTTAAAATTTAAGTAAATTAATTCAAAGGCTTTTCTTATATAGGTTTCCTATGTAAATAATAAATATTTTTTTACATTTATTTTAAGGTTTATAAATCAATATTTAGATTGGTTAATGTTTAAATATATGTTCATTTTGATTCTTAAATTCAAAATGGAATTTAAATTTAAATTTAAAAGTGTAATGTTTAAATTACACTTAAATGATTAATGAAATCATTAATAAAGAAATTTGTTATCTTAGAGATAATTAAGGTAATAAAATGACTAAATTAATATGGTAATTAAAGAATGATTTATTTAATTTATAAATAAATAATTTAGATTAATTTATAATTAGAAATGATTAAATTAATCTAAGATAATTTCTTAAGAAAATGATTAAGAAATATTATTAGTTAATAAGAATAATTAACTAAGGATTATTAAGTAATTGATTTAAAGTGATTAATGTTAATGATTTATTGGATTAAATAAATTAGATAATCAATTATAAATGATTTAAATGTAATTACTTAATGAAAATAATCTAATCAGAATTGGATAATAAATTCATAAGTAATTAATTTAATTGGAGATAAATTGAATTACAAAGGATTAATCGATTAATAAATCCTGTTTATAAATGATTATTGGATGCTTGAATTACTTATGAATGATTGTTTTGTATGGGATGCCTTGAATTGATTATCCTATCTGATCTATGATATTTTGTTCTGTGAATTGAGTTGTGTGTAATTTATCCATTTACTTGTGATATATCTGTGTACTATCTGTGAATCTGTGAATGAGCGATAAGCGTTATAGTTTATATCGCTTATCAACTATATTTCTGTGTTTTAATCTGTGATGACTGAATAATGTTGCACTATTGTGTTAAACCCCTGGACCACACCATACACACACAATTATGGATTTCACGAGGAAATCGGTTAAGTCACAGATTTTTGAAATAGTTTAAAATTTGAATTTTTAAATTCAAATGTTTTGGAATTGAAATTGGAATAGAAGTGAAAAGCTTTTGAAATGAAATTTCAAAGATGGAAATTTATTTTGAATAACTGGATTAAGTGTTGGAATTTAAATACTTTAATTTAAATTTGAATTCAATATTCAAATTAAATTCTGTAATTTGAAACTAGGGGTTAATGATATTATACTAGTCATTATAAGTTAAATCATTTTTTAAGTATTGTTTTTTTGAGAATTTGAATTTAACCCAAGGATTTCAACTCGTATAAACGAATCAGATTTCCAAAATGAAAACTGTTGTTTTCAAATGATAAACACTTTTAGATAAGAACTGCGATTCCAGTTAATTAGGGGAATTTCAAGATTGAATGGAGAAATGATTTTCCTAAATTATGAATGAATTCTTTTTGAAAGCTATGAATTTAATCTGTTTATTTTTAACAGATTTAAATTGATGATTTGTTTAAATCAAATTGAAATGAAATTGTTTTGAAGGCTATAAGTTAAATCTTTGATTTAAAGATTTAACGAGTTAATCAAATTGAAATGAAAATTGATTTGGAAAAAAATCTGTGAATGAATCTTTTGTTTAAAAGATTAAAATGTGAAAATTGTTTAAACCGTTAAAGGTTGTGAAAATGAATCTTTTTGTTTAAAGATTGAAAATGGTAATTTGTTAAACCATTTGAAAGAAAGTTTGAACAATTAAGTTGTGACTTAATTGAAATCCCATTATCCATTTGTTTTTGAAATATCGTGCTCACTATTCGATTTAGCCGGGAAAGGACCTTTGTGTCGTATAACCCATTACGAATATGTGATACGTCGTTATGGATAGCATTTGAAGACCGGTGATGAAGACCGGGTATTTGCGAAAACGATAGGATGACCTATCGATTGTTTCTGCACCGAGTCGCGCCGGTATAGAAACTCCCTAAGTGATGGGAAATCCGATCGGGATTGTGAATATCCGGATTGCAAGGACTTCTTTGTAAGTGCCTTCGGTTCTGTTCGATCCCAGAACAGACTTGTATGGATTGTATGTCTGACATTACAAATTGAGATATAAAGCTGATTTCTTTCAAATATATTTCTGTTGGTGGCGGAGAATTTATTCTTTTAGCTTAACACCCTTCTCTGAGACGTACGAGCTTAGAGGTTATATAGTTGAAGGTTATCAGCGATATAATCCCAATTTGGCAATGTGACATACTGAGTGTTGCTGTGAAATGATCATTGTGTTGATTATTTGTGATAGGATCATTTATTTGATCGTCTATCCTGGTGATCATTTCTATGATCATTTGTTGACCCAAAGCATGGCTTTTGTATAAAGTATGTTTTTGTGGACGTGACTTCGTCGAGCCTCACACCCCGTGAATGGTCAAAACAGGAAAGAAGCAGCAAGGTTATGAGGGGTAGCGCCCTTTAGGATGTGTGCATTTCCTTCTGGAAAAGGGTGGTATCATGGTATGGAGCCCAGATACTTACTCATGTTGAAAACACTTTATGATTGTGTGAATTGATTACGAGATCTCAGATAATGGTCTCAAAGGACCGGGGGATGGCATATTCGGTCAGTTGTTACTCAGTTGTGGGTAACCCGGCCTTGTGTTGGTAGAGATCCGGTTTGGTTCTCGGGGATGTCCATCCAGAGGCATTCTCATGTGGCAATGGGAAGTTCCTTGGCCTGATCATTCGTTGGAAATCCAAAGAAACAATACGAACCTTGTACAGTATTAGTTGTATAACCTGCCATGGAATGTGGCGGTAACCTGCTATTGAACATGGTTAGCTATAGTAGGCATACGATAATGGTCGTATGTTGGCTAAGATTTATATTCTACTTTCGAAATGAATTTTTCCTACACTATGCACTAGTAATAATATCAAATGTTTCTTTTAATGCGTATCAAGCATCTTTGACTATCATAAAAGAAATCTCCTCCGATTCTGCGTTTGCATTGTGTGTGTGTGCGGGAGGCCTTATGGTAGTCTCATTTTTAAAAGCATTGCGAATTGACTTTGAAATCTTTTGTTGAATGTTTAAAAGATAAACTGTTTTTGTTGCTCACACCAGTCCCACGACTGATCCGGAGTTTATTGTTTCTTTCCTAAACTCTGGGTGCTCATTATTTTCTACACGAGCAGTCTAGAGTTGGGTTTTACAGATAGTTAGGTTCAGTGAATTATCTTGGGTTAGTTCAGTCTTTGGTTCGCACCAGTCTTGCCTAGCTTGGTGCATTGTTATGGGGGTTTCGAGCTATTGCTGGATTAGTTCTTGGAGATGGAGTTCAGATTTGGAGTTCTTCGTTGAAGACTATCTCAGAGTTATATTGTTCCGCTGCTGGATGTTATCTATTTTCTTTTCCGCTGCTATTTTATTGTATCATATCTCTGATGTATATTGATATCTATTGGATCAACTGTTGTATCAGATATTGTATCAAAGCTGTATATCAATGTATTATTCTTTTATTCCGCTGTGTTATTTACTTAATGTTGTTATAAGCTCCGGCGAATCGGATTTGAACGGTCGAATCTATGACATTCGAATACGATATGAAGTGTGGATGTCGATTTTCGAGCGGGCAAAATCCGCGTCGTTACATTTGGTATCAGAGCTAAGGGTTGAACTTTAGCTCAGGAGTGTAACACATTAAGTAGCTCATTAGAGATAGGGTGAAGTATCCCCAGAATGAGTAATCCTTAAGATATCCGTTTTAACGCCTCAGTAAATTCTCTTACTATCCACTGATAGTAAGTATGAGTGCAAGAAGAGAACGAGATAGAGGACAGGGAAATACGACTATAATTGGTCAATACTCTGTAACAACAGTGGAAACAATCTTTTCTCTATCAATCTCTTTGTTAAGCGTCTCTTTCCAATTCTTTGATAGTTCCTGGTAGATCCAGGAAGGAAATTCGAGATATTAATATGGGACATAAACTCCAATTTGGCCAAAATTGTTTGTTTGGATGAATTGGTTGCTTTGGTTGATGTGGTTGATAGATATACTTTAGTTTTAAACTGAAAAAAAATATTGAAATTGTTTCTCTATCTTTCATCTATCTTCGTTATCTCTCTCTGGCGAATTTCGAGGACGAAATTCTTTTTAAGGGGGGAAGTCTGTAACGACCCCAATTTTGAATTTTATTTAAATTGATAGTTAATGTAAATTTTGAACAAATTTTGGAATAAAATTTGAATTCGACTTTGGATTCTTGGAATTGAAATACGAAATGTAAATTAAAAAAATTAGCATTAAAGTTAAAATAAATATTTAAGCTAGAAAATAAATTTGACAAATCAAATAGATATATATAATAAGATAAATTTATAAAAGATAAAGTAACATATAGCTAAATTCAAACAACATAATTAAAATAGAAATTTATTTACAATACTGCATAAACAAATAAAAAAAGCTAATAAATGCAAGAGAACAAACAAATAAAAATATAAATATGTATAAAACAAGTAAAAAAACATATAAAAATAAGGCAATATAAATAGAAACAAAAGAAGTAATAAAACTTTTACCAAATATAAAGCCAAATGGAATATTAATAAACTATGTGAAGTATTAAATAAATACATTAGAAATTTTTTTATCAACAAGAAATGAAAAGGCTGCCAGGTAAGTATGGCAAGCATAAACAAACAAAGTGACAAAACAAATGAAAAGATAAAGACAAAACAAAACAAAATACATTTTCCCAGTCAAAATAAAAGACAACAAGAATACATTCAAGTATTCAAACAAAAAGGAAGATAAGTGTGAAAGAAAGCAAAGTAAATATCTATGTGCAAATAAAAGGAGATATATATATCAGCTTAGTCAACAAGCATAAGCCTATTAAACAAGACAACAAATCAAAATTTTGTACTTGCAGATATCAAAATGGAAAAGTATGTAAACCAGGGAAACAACAAAAGAAGATATTAGTATAAACAAAGAAAGTAGTGGGCAATACAAACCTGTATATGCAGAAATAAAATAGTATAAGCATGATATTAGTAAGTCTAGGTAAAATAATTAACAAATGCAAACAAAAGAATACATGCATGATAACAAATAGTATAAGTGATGGGTTGTAAAACTAATAGGACATGGCATTTAATGCCCATCTCCTCAGCACATTGATATATATCTTCTCAGCCGAGTAAAATAAACAAAACCAAGTATATAAACAAAATAACAATCAAAACAAAGCATATAAGCTAACAAAGTACAAACATAAAAGGGAAATACAACCTGGAACAAGCAAAAGCAAAGTAAAGAAGGAACAAAAGAAAAGATCTCTGTCCTTGAGGGTATAAACAAATACCATTCCCTGTTGTACAAATGAAACATTATAATGCAAGCAACTTAGTATTCAAGTTCGAATAGCATGGCTAACAAAACCAAAGTGTGCAGGCTGAAAGTTTTAAAGGGGGATTAAAATATATTAATAGTGTACAAACAATATTTGATAAATATGGATGTGTAAATCTAGGCAAACATTTAATGCTAGCCATATCATCTCTCAGCCGAAGTTAACAAAGTAAAAGAAGAAATATATACATTCAAGTACAAACAAGATATCTTTAAGTATGATATAGGTATAGATTTGTACAAAGGCATTAAATACTAGCACAATATATTTTCTGTCAGCCGAACCAAGAAGTAAAATAAATAAATAAAGAAAGAAAACATCTTCAGCCTACAAACCTATTTTAATACCCTGTACAAACATGATGATATAGGCCTGCAAATTTCACATATACACCAACCCCCTTCATCAGATTGTTCACTTACAAAAAAAAAAGAGTCAAACTGAAATGAGCTACAACTTGAACAAAACCAAAGCAAATCTGGAATGATAACATCTCAAACTAAAGCAAAACTTCAGTTTACAAATATCAAAACAAATCAATACAAACTCAACATCAAGTAGAAGGCTTGCATCAGCAAATTCAAAGCCTCTATTAACACAAAGGAGGTTCTGTTCTTCCTTTCTGTTGAAAACCAAAGTAAGTAACTTTATTTATTTATTTATTTATTTTAAAAAAAGAATGAAGTTGTTATAAATGAATATGGTTGTATCTACCTCTATATGAATGCTTTGTGGAAATGATAGCATCTGTGAATATCAACTAGAAGTTTAACTTGTGTATATGCTTTAAGTGTTATGTCTACATCTGTTCTTCCTCTCTGTTTACTTTACAGGGTCCAAACCAACAAAGAGAAAAAAATCCATTTCCTTGTTTCTAATCAATATCAGGTTTTGTTTCCAAAACAAAATAGTTGTGTTTTAGTATGAGTTAAAATATAAAAATGGTTTCGTGAAATAATAAATGCATATAAAGTAAAAAAATCAAATGTTACAGTAAAAACTTTAATCTCTGGAAATTTCGAATTTCACGAAATATTGATTCAAGTATATAACTTGAATCCTTACTGAAAATGATGATTTTTTACATGAATTTGAGGATTTTTAGTGGGATGTTGTAAGAGCAAATTAATGATGTTCGAATTAGGCCTTTTGATCGAATTCAGGCGACGTGTTTATCTGGGCGGGTCGAGGTTGTTCGAGGTGGTGGAGAAGCCTATGGTAGTGGTAGGAAAAATAATTGTCGCCGCTCCATTTCGTCGTGGTGGTAGCGGCGATGGGTTGAAGTTTCTAACCCTAATTTTTTGTGTGGTCGAGAATTTGTATCGTTCGTCTTCCCCTGTTAACCGAGTTCAACGAAACTTGAGGGGATGGACGTAGGGAGGTAGATGAGGTGGTGGCCGGAGTTGCACGAACTCCGGTGGTCGAGGCAACAAGAACGGCGCGTTGACAGGTTGGGTAGCAATGGGCTTTGTTTTGTGCCAGGTTTCGATTTCGTATTCATTTTTCAAATTCGAACAGATGGCGACTTTCAGATGGTTGGGGGATGGTGTGTGGGTGATCGACGACTTGCTCGACTTAGTGGCAATGGCCGAAGGGAGGCGATGGAGCGGTGCACGTGCACGTGCACTTGTGAGAGATCTGGGAATTTTGATGGTGAGTGGTTTCAGGACGTTCTCGAGTTTGACTCGAGTAAACGCGTGGGTTTGCTCGAAGCACGTTCGAGTTTGACCCTAAGCAGACGAGAATTTCTTTGGGTCAGTGTTTGTTTCAGGTTCTTGTTTAAAACCTGACAGTTTTCTGGGAAAAAAAAAATTTTGTTTTTTAAAATTTGTTTTAAACATGAATGTGTTTTTAAACAAGTTCAAATTAAAATAGTTTTTTTTAAAAGAAAGTAAATTTGTTCCAAACAAATGTTTAAACTTGATTTTTGATAAAGTTATTTTATAAAAGAATTTCTAATGGAAGGTTAAATGTTGATTTTAAACTTGAAATTGCAAGTTAAAATGTAATGTAATTTAAAAGCTTAAAATTTAAGTAAATTAATTCAAAGGCTTTTCTTATATAGGTTTCCTATGTAAATAATAAATATTTTTTTACATTTATTTTAAGGTTTATAAATCAATATTTAGATTGGTTAATGTTTAAATATATGTTCATTTTGATTCTTAAATTCAAAATGGAATTTAAATTTAAATTTAAAAGTGTAATGTTTAAATTACACTTAAATGATTAATGAAATCATTAATAAAGAAATTTGTTATCTTAGAGATAATTAAGGTAATAAAATGACTAAATTAATATGGTAATTAAAGAATGATTTATTTAATTTATAAATAAATAATTTAGATTAATTTATAATTAGAAATGATTAAATTAATCTAAGATAATTTCTTAAGAAAATGATTAAGAAATATTATTAGTTAATAAGAATAATTAACTAAGGATTATTAAGTAATTGATTTAAAGTGATTAATGTTAATGATTTATTGGATTAAATAAATTAGATAATCAATTATAAATGATTTAAATGTAATTACTTAATGAAAATAATCTAATCAGAATTGGATAATAAATTCATAAGTAATTAATTTAATTGGAGATAAATTGAATTACATAGGATTAATCGATTAATAAATCCTGTTTATAAATGATTATTGGATGCTTGAATTACTTATGAATGATTGTTTTGTATGGGATGCCTTGAATTGATTATCCTATCTGATCTATGATATTTTGTTCTGTGAATTGAGTTGTGTGTAATTTATCCATTTACTTGTGATATATCTGTGTACTATCTGTGAATCTGTGAATGAGCGATAAGCGTTATAGTTTATATCGCTTATCAACTATATTTCTGTGTTTTAATCTGTGATGACTGAATAATGTTGCACTATTGTGTTAAACCCCTGGACCACACCATACACACACAATTATGGATTTCACGAGGAAATCGGTTAAGTCACAGATTTTTGAAATAGTTTAAAATTTGAATTTTTAAATTCAAATGTTTTGGAATTGAAATTGGAATAGAAGTGAAAAGCTTTTGAAATGGAATTTCAAAGATGGAAATTTATTTTGAGTAACTGGATTAAGTGTTGGAATTTAAATACTTTAATTTAAATTTGAATTCAATATTCAAATTAAATTCTGTAATTTGAAACTAGGGGTTAATGATATTATACTAGTCATTATAAGTTAAATCATTTTTTAATTATTGTTTTTTTGGGAATTTGAATTTAACCAAGGATTTCAACTCGTATAAACGAATCAGATTTCCAAAATGAAAACTGTTGTTTTCAAATGATAAACACTTTTAGATAAGAACTGAGATTCCAGTTAATTAGGGGAATTTCAAGATTGAATGGAGAAATGATTTTCCTAAGTTATGAATGAATTCTTTTTGAAAGCTATGAATTTAATCTGTTTATTTTTAACAGATTTAAATTGATGATTTGTTTAAATCAAATTGAAATGAAATTGTTTTGAAGGCTATAAGTTAAATCTTTGATTTAAAGATTTAACGAGTTAATCAAATTGAAATGAAAATTGATTTGGAAAAAAATCCGTGAATGAATCTTTTGTTTAAAAGATTAAAATGTGAAAATTGTTTAAACCGTTAAAGGTTGTGAAAATGAATCTTTTTGTTTAAAGATTGAAAATGGTAATTTGTTAAACCATTTGAAAGAAAGTTTGAATTATTAAGTTGTGACTTAATTGAAATCCCATTATCCATTTGTTTTTGAAATATCGTGCTCACTATTCGGTTTAGCCGGGAAAGGACCTTTGTGTCGTATAACCCATTCCGAATATGTGATACGTCGTTATGGATAGCATTTGAAGACCGGTGATGAAGACCGGGTATTTGCGAAAACGATAGGATGACCTATCGATTGTTTCTGCACCGAGTCGCGCCGGTATAGAAACTCCCTAAGTGATGGGAAATCTGATCGGGATTGTGAATATCCGGATTGCAAGGACTTCTTTGTAAGTGCCTTCGGTTCTGTTCGATCCCAGAACAGACTTGTATGGATTGTATGTCTGACATTACAAATTGAGATATAAAGCTGATTTCTTTCAAATATGTTTCTGTTGGTGGCGGAGAATTTATTCTTTTAGCTTAACACCCTTCTCTGAGACGTACGAGCTCAGAGGTTATATAGTTGAAGGTTATCAGCGATATAATCCCAATTTGGTAATGTGACATACTGAGTGTTGCTGTGAAATGATCATTGTGTTGATTATTTGTGATAGGATCATTTATTTGATCGTCTATCCTTGTGATCATTTCTATGATCATTTGTTGACCCAAAGCATGGCTTTTGTATAAAGTATGTTTTTGTGGACGTGACTTCGTCGAGCCTCACACCCCGTGAATGGTCAAAACAGGAAAGAAGCAGCAAGGTTATGAGGGGTAGCGCCCTTTAGGATGTGTGCATTTCCTTCTGGAAAAGGGTGGTATCATGGTATGGAGCCCAGATACTTACTCATGTTGAAAACACTTTATGATTGTGTGAATTGATTACGAGATCTCGGATAAAGGTCCCAAAGGACCGGGGGATGGCATATTCGGTCAGTTGTTACTCAGTTAGGGGTAACCCGGCCTTGTGTTGGTAGAGATCCGGTTTGGTTCTCGGGGATGTCCATCAAGAGGCATTCTCATGTGGCAATGGGAAGTTCCTTGGCCTGATCATTCGTTGGAAATCCAAAGAAACAATACGAACCTTGTACAGTATTAGTTGTATAACCTACCATGGAATGTGGCGGTAACCTGCTATTGAACATGGTTAGCTATAGTAGGCATACGATAATGGTCGTATGTTGGCTAAGATTTATATTCTACTTTCGAAATGAATTTTTCCTACACTATGCACTAGTAATAATATCAAATGTTTCTTTTAATGCGTATAAAGCATCTTTTACTATCAGAAGGAGAAATCTCCTCCGATTCTGCGTTTGCATTGTGTGTGTGTGCGGGAGGCCTTATGGTAGTCTCATTTTTAAAAGCATTGCGAATTGACTTTGAAATCTTTTGTTGAATGTTTAAAAGATAAACTGTTTTTGTTGCTCACACCAGTCCCACGACTGATCCGGAGTTTATTGTTTCTTTCCTAAACTCTGGGTGCTCATTATTTTCTACACGAGCAGTCTAGAGTTGGGTTTTACAGATAGTTAGGTTCCGTGAATTATCTGGGGTTAGTTCAGTCTTTGGTTCGCACCAGTCTTGCCTAGCTTGGTGCATTGTTATGGGGGTTTCGAGCTATTGCTGGATTAGTTCTTGGAGATGGAGTTCATATTTGGAGTTCTTCGTTGAAGACTATCTCAGAGTTATATTGTTCCGCTGCTGGATGTTATCTATTTACTTTTCCGCTGCTATTTTATTGTATCATATCTCTGATGTATATTGATATCTATTGGATCATCTGTTGTATCAGATATTGTATCAAAGCTGTATATCAATGTATTATTCTTTTATTCCGCTGTGTTATTTACTTAATGTTGTTATAAGCTCCGGCGAATCGGATTTGAATGGTCGAATCTATGACATTCGAATACGATATGAAGTATGGATGTCGATTTTCGAGCGGGCAAAATCCGCGTCGTTACACTTAGTATTCACTCTTCATTTAATTGTTGATTAACAGTTTTCATCTCCTCCATCAGAAAAGTGACTTTTAACTCTAAGTCTTTAAAGCCACTGGCGAATTGTTTGGCAGATTTTATCAGATTTTCTAATTCTTGGTGCTCTTCAAATTATCTTTTTATGTTGTGTGTTGCCTCTTCCTCCTCGATTGTGTTGATTTTCTTTATCAAAAATTCCTTCTCTTCTTTTGTTATACTTGAAAAAAATTCAGAATCTGAAAGGAAAATAATTTCAGATAAATTTTGACATGTGATGTTGTTCAATTATTAGAAAAATTAGAAGTATTAATGTACATCATTATAAAAGAATTATGCTGTAAAAAAAGATAAATATTCTTATCTTTTTTATTACTTTAGTAAAATAGGATTTTGGAAATGATATTTATGCAAATGTTTGGTAGTGAAATTTGTTATACTTGAAAAAGATTAGAAGTATTAAATGTACAGTTTTAAAAAAAAGTGCAAAAAACTAGCATACCTTGTTATTATCAACTTCAGTTAAGTCAATATCTTTCAATTTCGATAAATCCCATTATCTCATTATTGGGATTTTGTCTCAAAGATCTTCTTTTTCATCAATTATTTGTGTTTTCTCACAGAACCAATACTGCAAGAAAAAGATAAACAGTTTTGTATTTTGTAATAAACATAAATTTCAGTATATTTATATTTAGTGAAAATTATGAAAGCATACCAATAACACCATAGAACAACCCGGTGTACTTCTTGAATCAGCATGATACTTTTTGACATTTTTAAAATGTTTTCACAAATTGCTTATGGCCAAGAGACTGAGTTCATTTTTTTTAAAATTTAACAATTTAGCCAAAAAAAACCATTGCATATAGCTCTGATTGTCGGCAAAAAAGGAAAGCTATGACAAGTAGTAATAACAACAGCTTCACTAAATCTTCATTTCCTTTTTCCTCTTCTATCATTGTATTCAATCTTTTTGTCGCTGTTTTTTGGCTTATTATATCTTCTCCATTGAAATTAGCACTTAAAAAGTCGAAGAAACGTTCCATGGTAGAAGCTTTGTTAGAAGCTGGAATAGGAAATAAGCCCTCTCCAGTAATGACATTCCGAATATAAGATTAACTTCTTCGGGACTTATTTTGAACATGTGTCCTACAAAATAATTAGTTGATGGTAATAACCCATTATAGTGAAATTCCCCTTAGCTATAAGAATTCGTAATATTAACAGATATATGCTTTTATCTTTTCTAGTTGGAGTTAAAATCAATTGGACATCTTACGTAATAAATTTGAATCATCATAAAAACAAGAAAGATGTTTAGTATATACCATTAAGTTTTTAATATAAATAGGACTTAACTTGTAATTATATCGTTTAAAATAAAGGACAAATGTCTTTATCTTTTTTACATTAAAGGGTACATATGGCTAGAGAATACCAGGTTATACTAACTAAAAATTTAAAGAATAAAAAAAATAAAGTGCTATACAAAAACTTTCAAAGAAAACAATTATAATGAAAAATTAATTAGGGTTCATTACATAGCAAAAACTTTTACAGCAAAAATGAAAGAAAATTTACATCGTATGTTATTCATGAGTACAAATTGCAGTAGTAATCATATACATCTTAAGTGATTCATGAGCAAAAACATTTAACTACTTGTTGTGTAAGAACTTAAATGAACTTAAATCATATGCAACAGTAACTATGAAGATTTGTCTAGGCTTTATCTTGTAATTGAATCATGTATGTGAAAAGTTAAATTCTTTTATCATAATAACTTCAAATCATAAGAAAACAAAAAATACGTTTAACATGTATCAGTAATTATCAAATACTACTAAGGTTTAATATGTAATAAATTCATTCATATCAAAAGATAAATGCCTTTATCTTTCTAAGCTGTTAAACAAAATGACAAATACCACTGAATATATATGTATGATTAATTAAACAGTTTTAAATTACGTTAAATCATCACAAAAAAACAAACACCTTACTTGCATTACAAAAAATATCATATAGATCAATAATTAAGTAGGGTTTATCATGAACCTAAAACATTTGCATGAAAGTAAGGTATCAAATCGAAAGTAGGGTTTCGGATCAAAATGAAAACTTACTTGTCGAGTAATTGATTAATCGAAGTCGTGGTTTTCGTGAAGATGGAGAAAGTCGTTTGTTGATAGATTTTCTGCTTGAGATCTAATTCGTGTAGACGGGAATTTTTGTAGCTAGTTTTGTAAATGATTAAAAGTAGGGTTTCAGATGATTGAAAATGATCAGAGTTCGGGAAGCCCTAGTTTTTTATTTCGGTTAGAATCGTGAAAAACAGAAGAAAACAATTGAATGAAATGAGTGGAAGGAGGAGACGAAATGAAGGAATGGGCGAGTACACGCGAAGCGACATCACGTGTTTAAAATTTTGTCCTGGAAAATAATTTCTTTAATGCCGTATCCTGGAAACTTATTGTTGAATGAAAAAAGGCCTTATGGCAAAATTTCCTTAATATATATAACGATGTGCTAGACAAAGTGATAGATTGTGAATAGGAGGATCATATAGAATGTGGTTGAGCTTTTGGTGGCATTATTATAAAATGTAATTCTAGAATAAGAAAGGAGCATCTAAATTGTGATTATAAATTAAAAGATAACCAAATATAATTGTGAATTGAAAAAAACTAAGGCAATACATGACACTATCACTATCATTTCTACACATTGCATGCACTACCTACATGTCAAAAGAAAGACAGTAATGTTGTTCCACAATTTAATCAAATTAATATTTCAAAAGAACTGTAATAACCCACTCCGAAATGGACCTAATGTCGACCCAACAAAAGCCCGTCAACCTTAGGCCCATTTCGGGGTGAGCTGTTAATTTGATAAATTTTAAACATTATATAGTACATAGAGCTATCTATCTATTCTTTCAGAATCCCACAACAGAATGGATAAAATATAATATCAGAAATAAATACCCATTTCATAAATAAAATCATTTCGGAAACATAGCCTGTTATTAAAACATGTCTACATAAAGCCACCATAGTACCGTATTTCAAAGGAACATAACTGTCAGAACTAAGTACAACAAAAATATTTAAAAAACATAAGTAAAAAGATGACTGCCACAAGTCTTTATCTCCACCTTCGTCCCTGAATCGGCATTATCTCCTCTAACCTGTGTGTTGTAATAAGGAGGGTTAGAACAACAAATGTATGATGAATGAGAATATCAGGCTTTAACATAATTATATTTGGGTAGTACCATTTAGATAAGAAAATATGCCTTATGTATTCAAAACTGAACTATACAAATAACTTTAACTGTAAGCCCAAAGGCATTTCCCATCCAATTCCAAAATTAACGCAACTACCATTTATGTTGCAGGATAAAACATCCAAATCACTTAATATGTTTTGTTGGGAATTAGTCAGACACTAACCATTTAATACCTATAAAATAAGCAGGTCCCAGTCATTTAATATCGAATCCATTTCAAGTCCATTTCAAAATTCTAATGCAACTATCGTTAACGATAAAAGAGATAAAGCCTCCAAACTGTTAATACCTTTTCATTAGGAATTAGCCAGACTCTGGCCATTTAATACCAAGAAAAATAAGCAGGTCCTCGTCATTTAATACATAACCCAAGGCGGGTCCCTACGTGGTTCTCACTACCTGACATGGTAAGAAATCCCATTTGGTCACTTAATAATTCTCCTAAAGGAAAGAGGTTATAATAATTTTCCTTTTGGATCCTTAGAAGATGACACTAATACATTCACGGTATTCACGTGCCAAACATCCAAGTACTGAAAAAACAGATAATTAAGGTGAAAGAAAAGAGCAGACAGAACTAAATCTCGTAATGTGATAAATAATATATAATATACAACAAGTCTTTACAAAAAGAAAACAAATTTAATATACACACTTTCATTAGAGAAAACTGACAAATTATCAGCCTGGATAGTAATAATAACATGTCCTTATAATTTTCTGTAGATAAAAACAAACACCAAAAGATAAAATAGGGGAGAATGTCTTGGAGGATCCATCTTGTAACGATCCGGAATTTCACCGCTTTGATTTTCGAATATTTAATTACTTTTAAATATTCAAATAATAGATTTTATAATTAAAATAAAACCCTTTTAAATAAGAAATAATGATGGTGAAATGTTTTTAATATTTGTTTACAAATATAATTATTCGAAGAAAAATAAAAAATGTGACCGAAATCCGTTTATTGAATTTTCGAATTTTTGTCAACTAAAATTTATAGGAATATTGTGAATACTTTTGTGTACATGTACACATTTGTAAATAAGCTAGTATTCACATTCATTAGCAAATAAGTAAAATCATACACACGTATACATATATGTATAATAATAAGATGCCTTAAGAGACAGGAAGTGACACTTTGGTACTCAAGTACTTATGGAATTAATGCATGTTGGCTTAGAGAAATGGGAGGGGGACAAGGAGTGGCATGTGTACCATAGGGTGGAGAGAATATGGTGAGGTGATGCATAAAGAGTGAAGGGTAAAGGACTTTGGGTATTTTGGCAATTTCCTAAATAGATTAGTATAAAAACAATTCTCATATTTTTTTCTCACTTTATTAATTCCCATTCTCATTTTATATTTCGTTCCTACGTTTCTGAATTTTTTCTAAGCTCATGAAAAAATTTCCATTGCTTCCTAAGTTCTTAAATTATGAATTCTTAGTTCCATCCATTTTAAAAAAAATCTAAATCCTTGTTTAAAAGCTCCCTTCTTCCATTTCAATACTCCACCTTCTCCATTTTTCCTTCCACTTCATCCGATCAAAACTCTCCCTAAACTACTCCAAATAAAGAAATTTTTTTTCAAATTCAAGAGAATCGAGTTGGCAATAATTTTCATTTACACCATTTCTTTAATTTTCAAGGGTTAGTGGGTCAAAAATGTATTTCTTTTAGATTCATTTTCGGATCCAGATTTTCAAGTCCGCAAATACATCTTCTTCTTTTGACCATAATTCCCTCAATACAAATCTAAATTGAGTTATTTTTTTTGAAATTGTAAAGAAAAGATTTTAAGAACTTTCCATTTGGAAACTTTTCCAAATTCTGTGAGTAGCTTGTCCATAATTCTATTGGAAGATGTCCCATTTTTAGGTTTGACTTTTGTGAATTCGATGATAATCCAAAGTCCCTCCACCTTTCAAGACCGAGCTCCAATTCCTTTGGGCCATGTGCACCATACCTTATTCGACCCCACTTGAGCTCCAATACCAAGTTTGGTTAGTTTTGATGAGTAAACTTTTTAGTTTTTAAAATAAAAGTTTCAATTTTTATATTTTGGACAAATTGTTATATAATTTGTTGGTTGAATTATTAGATTAATATATGATTGGTTATATGTGTATGTTGGCTTTGTGTGATTGAAAATTTGACATGGAAATGAAGTCTATATGTTGTGTAGGTTGTTAAGTTGTGAACTTTTTTTTATTATGGTATGGTATGTGTGATGTGTATAACTTGTAGATGTAGAGTTGTATGCTAGGAAAGTTAGTAAATTTGGTAGGCTAATGTGACTTGAGATCTTTCGGATAAAATGAAACATGTTTTACAAATTACTATAGTTTTCCAAAGTTTTAACATTTTTTTTCAAAAACTTTCCTAGGATTTGAAGGTAAGTATTAGTAGAAAAGGGTTTGGAAAATAACTTAGAAACTACATCTAAGTAACGACATCTATAGCGATAGTCGCTATGGTTGAAGTTTGGAGAAATCAACACTTATGAAATATAAGTGTTTTAAAACATAATTGTTTTGAAATCGTTTTCATTAATTCAACATAAAGGTTAATTATATTTTAATTAAGTATGGGTTTAAAATTTAATTTATTTATTATTAAGGATAATTAGAAGTAAATTAGTAATTAAGTTAAGTAATTAGCAATTAAGTATTAATTACGTAAGTTAATTATTATTTAATTAATTATTTATGGATTGATTATTATTTCAAGTAATTTTTAAAAATTAATTATTAACTAATTATTTATTTATAAAAGGTTTTAAAATTTTTAACTAATTACTAATCAAGTTAAATTTAAGTTAAGACTTAACTAAAACTTAATTAAGATTTAATTATTTTAAGTTAAGTTTTAATTTATTATTTAAATTTTTATTAAAGGTCATGTAATTAATTAAGTAAGATTAATTAAAATTAAATTATTTAAAAGTTTAAACTATTATTTAATTATTAATTAAACATTAATTATGGTTTAATTATTTATTCAAAGATTAACTATTGTTCAATTATTTATTCAAAAGATAATTATTATTTATTTATTTATTTAATAATAAATTATTGTTTAATTATTAATTAAAGGCTTAATTATTTTTTAAAAGAGCTTAAATGTTATTTAAGTTTTAAATAAAAGTTTTAAGTTTAAACCATATGATTTATAAAGATCGGTTTTGTTTTAAAAAACACAACTCTCTTCTAAAGGATGATTTTTGATCCAAGGGATTTCTTGTCGACTACCCTTCAGTAACCCCAGTTGAATATGAAACCCAACGACATATGTTACCAGAATAAAATATTGTTCTGCTAATTGTATTTGACCTTAGATGGTAGAATAAATCACATTTTACCAGAGTTCTCCAAGTAGTTTATGTTGACATCTATTTGGAAGAATAAAAACTCATTCTGCTATCATATTAACTTGGTGTTTAGCAGAACAAATCATCGTTTGGTGTATTGGTAAATTAGACATCTACGTATATGATTGATTGTTATTGGCTAATTCTCTTTTTGCTTGTTATGTAGATACCCAATGCTATAAAATAGAAATTAAACTCAATTAAATGAGAACCATTGTGGTCACCTAGCCTCTTCATTATTGTTGGTAAAGTTAATCATACTTTTAATAATAGGTTCAACTTAAGTAATGATTTTACAAAATGTGTTTCAAGTTAATGTAATACTTTTAAAATGATTTTTTAAAATCACTGTTTGTTAATGTGAATTCAAGATAATTAAATGGAAGTTGTTTTTAAATAACAACTTATTTATTTAATAGTGTTTGTATATAATCATTTTTTTATCAAAGGAACTTTATTAAATGAGATTTTTTAAAGGAGTTTCGTTTAAATAAGGAAAGTTAATAAAAAGGAGTTTTATAAATTGAAAAGAGATCTTGAATGTTTTGTAAAATGATTTTGGGTTTATAATGGAAGTCTTATAAACAATTTTTGATATTTATAAAAGAGTGTCATAAAATGATTTACAAGAAGAAGCAAGAGCATTGATAAAGACCGGAAAGCACCAAGATGGTATAGTTAAACATAGCTTTCGAAAAAGAGATGAAAGTTCCATCAGCACCTTTCGAGGAGGTCAGGAGGACATTTCGACGGAGTAAATAGAAAGATTTCGACGAGGTCGAAGACTACCTTTCGAAGACATTATCAAGCATGTTAACAACTCCTGTAGAGCTCAAAGGACACCTCTCGAGGGCAATGGATAGCAGACTTTCTGCATCTTGCGCTAAACCATTTGAAATGATTTGGTTTCGCCTTCACTCACCTCCACCGAAAGTATATCCGACCAAATCAACCCTTTCGAAAGCATATATAGCATTTTGAAACAGTTAGGGTCATACTCACCTATGAAGGAAGAACTGCACATCTACTACAATAAAAGCGTAAGGTTCCGAATTAGCCAAGGGAAAAGCTTTTGAAGGGGACCACTTAAAACAAGCCTTTTAGACATTTCGACTCATTTGAAACCCAAAAGAGAGCATGTTTCGACAGCATCGAAAGCTAGCACCTAGGCCAACTCATTCGACACATTAATATTCAAGTCAAAAGTGCATTAATAGACCTTTCGGACACCTTTCGACGAAGTCGAAGGGTAACAAAGCAAGAGAGAGTCGTAGCCTCCAGGGGAAACAGAAGATTAACTAAAGCCCTTTTGACAAAGTCAAAACGTAGGATTCAATAGACGTTCACGAAAGCAGAGAGATTGACCTTTCGACCGCATCGAAAGCTTGCAGTCGAAAGGTGCCAACCTATGCCTATGGATAAGACCCCAGGGGTCAGTTGCATGGGATCCGATTTCTTTTACTTATCACTTGTATTTTCTAAAGCTTGTAAACCCTAATTCCTAAATCAAATTGGTAGTTTGTTCAATTTGTACAATAGAGTTAAATGAAAGGGAATTATGATAATCCTGATTACTTAATAACCCTGATTTTCCTTTTTTCATAAATATGCTAACCTGCTGTCAATCTAATCGAAAACTCCCACTTCGACCGAATCAAAACCTTTAGTTCTCATATTTCTTAGAAGCCTTAGCTCAAACCTATAAGATAGTAACTGCCACACCTTTCGAAAGAGTCGAAACCCTACTAGCTCTTTTATTCCTAGAAATCATTGTCACTATCCAAAGCTACCAAGTCTATGTCAAAAGGTGGTTTCGACAGGGTCATTATCCAGTCAATTCGAAAGGATTTATTGAGGACAAAGTTAGCCTTTCAACTATGTCAAAGGTATAAAAGAAGTGTTTTCAATCATCTTTACCAACCTGAAAAGTCTTAGTAATCTTCACCTGTTTGAAAGGAGATTTGGAAGACATCATACATAAATTTATTTGAGGTGTTGACAAATTTTCTTACAACATTTTTGGCACTAGAAGGAGGGCTTGAACTTACAATATTTTTAATTCTTCATTACAGATTAAATGCATAAAGTGTTTTGTTCAAAAGAAGAAAATGGAAAGAGCAAGGAGTAATAGCAACAATCCAAATGAAGAAACTGCTTCACAATAAACTTTGAAAGATAAATATAGTTCCAAACTCTAACTCTGGAAATACAGGTGTTGGGCAACCTTCGACCTTAAAAAGATTAGGATACAATGAGATCAAAACATAGAATCAACGATCACAGATGATAGCAATGCGAGGATTTCTTAAAGTGCTCTATCTCGGGAATCATTAAGGATTATAAAAGTAGTAGATGAAGCGCAACCTCCATACGAGGAAGATGATCAAGGGTTAAATCAAGAATGTCAAGCAAGAAGGTCTCTCGAGCAATTAAATAGTTCAATCCAAATTAACAGCAAAAATTCCTATAAGAATGAAGCCGACCAAGAAGACATCCTACACCAAATAATGATGGGTACTCTTAGGGAAAATGGAATTTTTGATCCAAAAGGATGTATTATCTTGCAAACGGCTCCTTTCTTAGAATAAATAATAGCTGCAAGTTTTCCTCCTCGCATCCAAATTCTTTCACTAAAATATGATGGAACAACTGATCCAGATGATCATCCTGTATTCTTTGAAAACTGGATGTACCTATATAATGCTCCAGAGGTTATTCACTGTAAAGTATTTCCCATTACTTTTCATGGAGAAGCTATCAAATAGTAAAGGAGTTAACGAATAGAAACCATCTATTCATGGGAACAATTTACTTATGACTTCAAGGCCCAATTTTCTATATTCAGAGAAACGACTATGGACTTTAGCTCATTAGCAACCCTCAGACAAAAACCAGGGAACTGCTCGGCAAGTAGTTGAACAGATTTAGCACAAAACCATTAAGGGCAGAAAGTACAATCGATAGGGAAAAGCTTACGGCAGTTCGATCAAGGCAAATTGAACAAACCCCTTTCTATAAAGACCTTTATATTAACGGATGCAAAGATCTACAATATTTCTTTCTCAGAGCTGATAAGTTATTCCAATGGATGAAATGCATCACACTAAGAAAGAATTTCACCGAGAATCTAAAGAAGAGAAATCCAATTTTAGGAATCTTGATAAGAGACTAAGGAAAGGTGAAAACCAGAAGGGAAGTTGGAGAAAAATTTCCAGATCAAATTATCCAGTCCTAAACAAACCCCTCTCCTACATTTTCTCCATGATGAAAGGAAACAAGAGGTTTACTACTCCTTTTAAGGTTCGGAGCACTCCATAGTCGAATAAAGGAGGAAGTTACTGCAATTACCATAAAGTAAATGGACATGAAACCGATGAATGCCATGTCTTAATAGAGAACATTTGAGGCATGATTAGATCGGGATTCTTACAGAAGGGAAAACCTAAAAGACATCTTATTCAAGCTAAGAAGAGAGAATATCAACAACAACTAAATGCAAATCCCTATCAAATCATAAAGTCTAGCAGCATCAGCTCAACTAAGAACTCTCTCTCTCTCTTTTCATATCTTTTTAACTCAATTTTTATCTTGATTCATACTTATATTTGTGTTTTTCATTATCCGTGTATTGATTAAAACTCAAGTGTTATTACAGATAAAAAAAAATCAATCTAAAGCATTCAACATACTCTTGGAGCACAGCAAGCTTCTAGTTGCTTGAAAAGATGGCATAAATGCCTGATACGAGATAACTATCGGTATGTCAATCAACACAATACAAAGGCTTCCTTCTATAAGATATCAGATAACCGCCAATCCTATATCGGTTTAAGAGAAAGTCTATATATACCAACTTTATTTTTAGCAAATGGTTTTATAAGAAATTTCTCAAACATGTCTTCATATGAAAACTATTTTCAGTCATCTCATGGCTTGGAAGAAAACAAAAGCCAACCTGTTTCAAAAGCTGGTTTGTGCAATCTATATGAGATATTAGATAACATTAATGGATGCTCACAAAAGACTTCTAACCGAATAATTTCAATGTTTTAAATTTCCTTAAAATCATGGGTCGAGAAAACCCTATTCATACTTTTCAAGAAAGGTTTTGAAACCATCAAAAGTTTATTGAAACTCAAATTAGAGAATCCTATTCTCAACTAAAAGACTATTGGTTCATGAATCAGGACCTCCTAGTCTCCTATTTGAGATTCATGTTCTATTATGAGAATAGCAAGGAAGTTCTTGCAAAAGACAGCATTGATAAAAAATCTTTTATTGGAAGAATTCACAAGTCCAAACTATTTTCCAAATGATAACCCATCGATATATTAGAAGGGTTTAATTATAAAAAAAATTCTCTCAAAGGAGACTCTATTTTAATTGGATAAAAATTATTTTCATATACAAGTATTTCAGCCTACAATTTTCGTCCGTAGCACCTTCTAAAGGGAGGGACATAAGCCTGCGATGCTATTCCGTAGCACCTCTTAGAGGGAGAGATATAAGTCTATGACGCTATTACGTAGCATCTCCTAGAGGGAGAGACAAAACCCCTAACGTCCAAACCACCTCTTAAGGAATGGGTCAGGATAAGCACCCATCAACAACCATCAAGAGGAAGGTCATCTTAGCCTACACTATATCCCTAAGAGCCAAGGGAAGCCCAGAAGAGGCACCAAACAAATGAAAAAGGACAAAGATGTCTACAACTAAAAACAAAAGTCAAAACACTAGAGAATAAAGGGTTAAAGAAAGAAATCTATCTACTAATATAGGAGTCAAAAACCAAGAGAATAAAGGACTAAAGAAAGAAACCTGTCCATCAACTAGGACAAAGTTGAAATCCTAGAAAGGGATACACTTAGAGGCAAAAGGATAAAGGTGTCAAACGCCAAAATCTGAAACGAACAAATAATCAAAAATCATAACCAGAAAAGACAAAATATAGGCTAACAAATCTAAGAACATCCAATGCTTGGGAAATAATTTCCATATCGAAGGATTAAGAAACGTGCATTCTAAAAGGAAGCACGAGACCAGAAAATGGAAAAGGGAATCCGTAACGAGGTAACAAAGGTAAAGATCTATACAAAAACCAAAAGAAAGGAATAGACACCAAGTTATCACTAATAATGATAAATAATTCACTTGAAAATTAGATTGACTATGCCACTCCTGAATCCCCAGAAGTAGGGTGGCTCCATGGAATAGAGGAGTCTAGATATTATGTGTGGAAGCACTATTCCAAATGATTGCATGACTTTACATAACTACTCACTACTAACTTATAGGTCTAAGAATCGTTTGCTTAAACTTATTATGTTTACCTCTACTGGATAGATTTTTGATTTTGTGCTTATACCGGATGAATTTCTAATAATTTATTTGTCAAATGAGATCCCGACAAGATTTTTGGTTAAATTTCTGATTTTGTGAATGTTTAGTTTATTTTCATGAAGATTTCACTTTGTGTTTTATCAATCCTAAACCCTTATATTAACTTTTATGATAATTTACGGGTTTCACATTCTTAGTTTCATTGGTAAATTTCCATAAGTGATTTCTTACTGAATTTCTAGTTCCGTGAATTCTCAATTCCCTCATTAGCTTTTGTGATGATTTATGGACTTTATATATTTGGATTTTCATGACGATTTCCCATTGATTGTTTGTTTTTATGAGTTCTTAAATTCTAAACTCCTTTATTAGGTTTCTATGATGAGTTATGACCCTCCCATTGATTTTCTGACTTCAACCTAGAATGAGTTTTGAGTATATTGTTTGGTGGACGCAATTCCAATAGGTTCTGATAACATTTTTGAATTTTTGAATTTTTCAATTCCATCTTATAATGATTTTCCATTTCAATGGAATCAAAATTTTCCAGTTGGTTTTGTGGAGATTTGTGAATTTCACATTCCTGATTTCCTTACTTGGATTTTTTGATGATGTTTTATCGAATTTTTGATTTGGCGAATGCAAAAATTCCGTGTTGATTTTCATGATGATTTATGAATTTCTGATTTCCTTATTGGATGTGTGATAATCTCTTATGAGATTTCTAATTTAGTGGATTCCAATTTTCCTTGTGTATTTTTATGATGATTGATGAATTTTGTATTCTTAATTTCCTCAATGAATCTTTAATGATCTCTTGTTGGTTTTCTAATCTCTTATTGGATTTCAGATATAATGAGTTTTGAGCTTTCTCACTGGATTTATAATTATTCAAGAATTTCCTTGATTAAAATTTTGATGATCTCTTTCTTTTCTACACTTCCTTGTGGATTTTGATGATGATTTATGAATTTCATGTTCCTGATTTCCTTCCTTGGATTCATGGTGGACACCTATCGAATTTTTGGTCTTCTGAATTCTAAAGACCGTTATTGGTTATCATGGGATTTGTGGTTTTACATTCTTGGTTTGTAACGACTCGTATTTTTAACTATTTTAAATTATTAAATTTAGTTTAATTGTTAAATAAAAATGGTTAAAAATAAAAAATAATAATGATTTTTTAATATTTCTATTGAATACGAACTTGACAAGATTTTAAAATAAACAAATTTCGAAGAATTATGTAATAATAGCTATTAAAAGGAGATGCTATGTATTGAATGTGCTTACAATCAATAGTTGAATTGAACAAAAAATGTCGAACTCATTAGATGTAAATAAAGTAAATGGTTGATAACTAAAATTCGTGAGAAAGCTAATATTAAAATTTATTGAATATTGGACAATTATGTTATTTAAAATTTAATCTTGAAAATCATATAAATAACTGAATCCTAAATTAAATATGAATGAAATGATATCAAAAATTGATTTAGATGTTATAAAAATATGGATAAAGATTGTCAACACTTAAAAATTGAATTTAAGTGATTAATTTAAAATTTGGAAATTTCTGATTTTAAATTAACGAGTAAAGATAGCCTTCCGGGACACAGTCTTGGGTTTGACGAAACCAGTTCCATTAGATCTGTAATAGTGTATTATTATTTAAATTTCACAGCATTTGGATTAATCGTTTGGTCATACGACACAAAAAGGCATTGAATTTAATATCGAAAATTCAATATAATAATTGGGTCCAAAACGCGATCTTCTCCACACGATCGAATTAGGACTTGAAACTTGTTCCATCGCTTCGGAATTTCAGTATAATATTATGAATACCTGGCGGCATGCCTTGATAGGATTTTGAAATTTTAAGTTACTTAAATCGACATATTTTGAAAATTCAATTAATATATTTTTTCACTTCTTTTTAACCGCTTTTTGTATCATCCATCAGCCACCATATGATGTGATCTTGCCTATTCCTTCTATAGAAAGCTACCAGTCTTCTTAATTATTAAAAGCATGCAACAAAGAAGGAAAATATATTGAAATGGAAACTTCAAAATTTCTAACTCAAATTCTACTCAATAGGAAATTCCCAAACTAAATTTAAAAATCATGTTTTCTTAAGAGCTTCGATCTGGAATAGTTCTGTAAGGTGTGGTCATGAATTTGGAGGAATAACAAATGAGTTTGGAGCCAGGGTTTGAGTTTTTGTTTGATTTAGGGTTCGATTCAATTCATGGAGGGTGATTCGAGTTCGTGGCACGAAGGAGCATTTCGGGAAGGATTTTGGAAGCATGAGTTCACCATGGGGGGTCGCAACCTAATGGTTCACGTACTGGAGTGGTCAAGTCGGGATTAAAGGGGGTGGTGCGGCAAGGTCGGGTGATGGTGAATAGGTCGGGTTCGAGGAGAGGAAGCCAACGGCGCTGTCCGTTCGCCAATTGGCGAAGCGTAGCTCTGTGTCGCTGGGCATATGTGCACGCAAGACTTGGGTCTCTACGTTCTTGTTTACAGGCAAGTAGAAAAGGCAAGAAGAAGGCGGGTCGGGTTTGAAGCTTTTAAGTGTGTTTTAACAATAATAATATAATAGTGTTTAATTTAATTATATTTTTATCGACTGACTAAAAATTTAATTACTCTCTCGTACGAGGTCCGATTGGGATGAGACCTTTTTCTTTATGATCATGATGATGAGAGCTTCGAAATAAAATTGGTTTGGACAGATTTAGAGACGATGGAAATTTTGGCTAAAATCGGACGTTGTTCGGTTTTAGTTCTAAATTGGAATGACTCAGCGACGACAGAAAATAAAGGTGAGTGTTTTATAATGCTCACGACGTACTAAAATATTTTTATACTAGTTAAATTCAAAAATATGAAGTGATATAAATTTATTGATCGTTGTTTAATAAATTTATTTGTCGTTCGAATTAACTGCTAAAAATTAAAAATGATGGTTAAATTTGAAATTGGAATTTAATTACTAGTAAAATACCTGATATTGATAACTATAGAATTATTGTGAATTTTTGTCTGATTTGGATGTTGATTATGATGGATGTTATTGATTGATGATTTGGATGATTTGGATGTCTATTTATTTTGATATATCCCGTTATCATCTTGTATAATATTTACAACATATAAAACTGTAAATTGAATTACTTCAAATAAATTAAGAAATATGTTGAAATGATATATACCTATGACATTGTGATTTGGATTGAAATGATATATATCCATCCCTGAAATTAAATTGAAATAACTGATCACTTGGCCATAAGGTAGAAAATTAGATACGAACACCGAATTGGTTAAATTAAATGATTTTAAAGTTTTTGATTCAAAATTTATTTAAATGATTTGATTTTAAGAAAATGAAAATCGAATTTATGGAAATAGAATTATTTCAAAATTGAGCTCGGAATTGAATTATATTTGAGGATATGAATTCCAAATTAGGCATTGAAGGTAATGATTTAAGTGTTTTGAATCGATGTTTTGTAAATCAAACTCGGAATTAATAAAAATCGAAATAGTTGAAAATTTGAAATTAAAATTATTTTGGAATTGTAATTGAAATTAATTTGAATTTGGAATTGAAATTAATTTGAAATTGAAATCGAAACTAATTTGGAATCGAAGTAATATTCGACTTGAAATCGGAATCGATTAAATCGAAATGGAAATTTAAAAGTGAATTGAATTGGAAAATTTGGAAATTGAATCAATTTTACATTGAAACTATTTTCATATAAATTATTTGATACAAACTATTTAAATCTATCTTTACAAACATTCAAATTATTTTGGATTTTCCAATCTATTTTGCTATATAAACCATTTTAATACTTAAACTATTTTATATTAACTATTTTAACCATTTAATTTATTTTTATCTATTTTAATCATTTAAATTATATTTAACTATTTTAATTATTTAAACTATTTTCAAACTATTCAAATTATTTTTCAAAAATTCAAACTGGTCAAGGGTGGAATGTTTATTTTTTTTAAAATGGATTTAAATACAAATTGGGTTAAAATGAAGTTATAACCTAACTTGAAATTTGAAACAATTTTGGAAAAAATCGAGATATTAAGGCGAAAATGATTTTGAATTGAAATAGTATATTTTGAGTAAATATGATGATTTCAAAATAGATTTCATTTTGAAGCGAATATGATATTTTGATATCAAGTATGAATTGTCTTTGAATTGTAAGAGTACCAACGGTGTGTAAAACGATGTTTGGTTGTTAAAGAGATCGGGGCCGAATATAGGCATACTCACTGTCGATACCGAAACCACTTTAACAACTTTGTACATGGAGTGATGATCAAGAAGGAAATAGTTGGATTTGGCGTCGTTTTGCTGGATTTGAAGAAAGAGAACGATGATGGATTAGCCTGGCACTTGTGTCAATTTGAAATGACTAAAACAAGAGCCATACCGGCCAAGTGGGTTTGCTACCTCAGTGGACGCACTTCTTCATATTACCATCATTTACATTGTGATTGATTGGTGCGCAACCTTAGATTTTAGGAGTGTTGGACGCAGTGGGCGATCATGGCTATGATTCATTACCACCAGCCGGAAAGGGTAAACTGGTAGTATCATACCTTGGGAATTGCCTCATGTGCCTTGTCATACTTCTATCCTTATACGAGACCCGTACGATTTTGGTTTAGTGTCGTCGTATCACGGCGCATCCCTAACCACCGACGGTTTACTAGTGTTTTGTATGCAAACTGTATGACAATGCTTAAAAACAGGTTAAGGGGGATTAATGTAAAGCCTTAACGCTAAGAAAAATATTTATTTTACCAATTAGATATTACATATGTAGCGTATTCTACTACATATAAATATTTTGATGGATCCTTAAGAGATAGAAAATCTTTTAACATCCCTTGACTTATTGCACGCACGTTATACACTGAATAGGAGATATGAAATCCCATAAACATCTCCGACGCTATTACACTCATGTTATATGCGATATTGATTTAACTTACATAAGGATATTTTAGTCTTGACTCAAGTGTTTTTTCTTTTCATTATGCTCGGGTTAGTCCTGAGTTTTTTAGCTTATCGAAGATTATTCTCTGAAGGACGTAGACAAAGATTTGGTATATTATTACTAGTACTATTCCAATATTGTTTGTTTCGCTGCATTACTTTATTTATTCCTGATGTATATAACTCTGATAAAAGTTGTATAAAGTATAATCAAAAGTATAGTAAACAGCTTCATGAAATGTTTATTTGATTATTATATTTTGTCATTCCGCTACGAGATTATGTGTTTGTTTTCTTCTTCTTTTCTTATTTTTCTTAATTAACCCCATCGATTATCTATGTTCAGATTGTTTAAGTCGGACATGTTGGATTATTGTCAATTCAAACCTTTCGAAATGTGGGTCATCACAACTGGTATTAGAGCCTTGGTTAAGCGATAACCTTGGCTTTGAGGCGTAACTCATTAGAGATGGGGTCAGTAGCACCCTAGAATAAGTCTGAGTGTATTAATAGATATGAGCACGTATTTGTTAGTGAATATAAAAATTATTTTACATTGTTTTGGTTGAATTTTGTGTTGCTTATGATTCTTGTCAATACGAGTAATTAACGTTATTGATAGGGATCTCTAAACACTTGAACAGAACAATTCGACACGGTACTGTTTTAAAATTGGGTAAATGAAACATTTTTACCTTGATTATATTTTGTATGTAAAGGAATAATTATTAGAAATTATTATGGTTCATATAGTGTGTTTGGTTGTTAAGAATGATAATATTGATTATTATCATTAATTGGTTGTTGCGCCTTAATAAAAGATGTTTAATATAAAATAAGCAATGATAAATCATTTGTCAAATGTTTTAAGGAAGTGAAATTTGGTAAGTATAAAATTATATGCGACTTATAAATTAAAATGGATTTAAATTGAGAAGTTTCGAATCTAAGCCTCGAAAATTTTGAAAATGATTTTCAAAGTTCTGGAAAACAATGGTGATATTAGTTGAAAAATATTTTTAGAAGGATTATTAAATGAAATAAATTCAGTACTCCCCTCTTCTGCCACTCGAAAATAATTTCGGTGATGACTACGCAGCATCAACGACGTTCATTTTTGAGTCTCAAAGTGGAGGAGACTTTTGAGGAGCATTGCTACGAAATTGTTTTGATAAAACAGATTTTTGGTTTAAACTCCAAAAGTATGATTTGATATATAAAGAGATATAAGTATATATACTTATTTCAACTGATTTGAAATGAACTCGGTATTTAAAATTCTTGAGTTCTGTTAATTAGTAAACTTCAAATTATTTGAATAAAATGAAATATTTGAATAACCAGAACTTATAAAAAAAGAATTAAGAAATCTAAGTTAAAATGTTTTAAGCAACTCTAGAGTTGAAATTTGAAACTAAAAAATTAGAAGTAAATAAAATTTAAATAATTTAAAATAGTGAACTTTCTAATTAAGTAAAATGAATCAAATTAATTTGTATAATACCAAATTGCATTCTAATAGCATATAATAAGACTTACCAAATGTTAAAAGTTAAAATGATGATTTAGATATGTAATGGGATATTATACAAGTAGACAAAACATAAAGGTAATTAAACTGAATATAAATGGGAATTTAATAATAATAATAAATTTTATACTTAATTAGTATATTAGGAAATGGTTAATGGCTAAATGGAATAAGTAAGTGGAACTTAAGAAAGCAAACAAATGAATTAAATAATATCTTTGTAATTGGTTGTAGGATTAAATATAAATTTGCAAAAAAATTTTGAAATTGAATTTGTAACTTTTGAGATAACTATAAACTTAGCAAAAGTCATATATCAGAAGTTGGACTTTTATAGAATGATTATAAACTGAACTGATGATTAATAAAATGTTTCACTAATAAATTTATTATTAAATGAAATTATGAAAAATAAATGTGAATTAAGTTGTAAAGAAACTTAAGTAAAGTTATAAGAAATAATTCATTAATGGTGTTGATGCTAAAAATGGAGATATGAACATTATAATTCAATTTTCGTGAAAATGTAAAGTAAAGTAAAGTTCATAGTTTATAACTTTGATAAATGTTTGTTAAACAAGATGTTAAATGAATTGATATGAGTTGTTTGTAAACGAAATACGAAATAATTGAAATCTAACAATTGAAATGAATAAAATTGAATGCAATAAAATAGATTTGAATAAATTGGAAGTAAATCAATTAAATGTTGATGAAATTTGGATGTTAATAAGAAACAAAGCATATAAATTAAATATTGGCATTGCACAATGTAAATTTATATCGTTGTGAATTAATTGGATGAATACTAATAATTGAATGGTTTCTTTTGTTGTAAATCATCGTTATAATTTTTTTGCATTATAGATTGTTGTTTGTCGTAAATTAATACTTATGTTATGTTTTGGGTTTAAAATTCACGTTATATGCTCTATTACACTCATATATGCTTCCCATATCTTCATAAATGACTAATATTCTAAATTGAGTTGAGATAGGTACATACGAAGACCGTTTGGACGTATGCACGGATTATATTTTGCTTTTGCATGCTTAATACGAGCGAGCTCGCTCATATTAATAATAATAAGGTACACATCTTAGGTTACATACCGCCCTTTTATATTTTCCATATGGGATGCCTCATTATTGAGATGAGATGTATATTTGATATCTATTTGGTATATTTGGGTTATATATTATATTATAAAAATTTTCTGATCGAGCCGCGCAAAGGAGACTCTGTCGAAATTTTCCGTAAATCCGGGAGTTAGAAAATTTCTGAAATTTTAAATATTTTATAACTTGTTTTGATAACTAACTTGTAAATTCCGTAAGTCGATCGGAGTAGCATAGTAGAAACGTAGTAAAAGTTTTCTAATGGATTTTATGTTTCATAAGTTGATTATATTTTTAAATATATCAAATGTAAAATTCTCTACTTTTTTCCTTTTTGAGGACGAAAAGTTTTGAGTGGGGGAAATTGTAACAACCCTTATTTTTAACTATTTTAAATTAGAGTAATTATTAAATAAAAATGGTTAAAAATACTAATTTTAATGATTTGTTAATATAGTTATTGAATGTGAACTTGAACAAGATTTTAAAATAAACAAATTTCAAAGATTTAAGTTATAACAACTATTGAAAGGAGATGCTATGTATTGAATGTGTTTACAATCAATAGTTGAATTGAATAATAAATGTCGAATTTAGATGTAAATAAAGTAAATGGTTGATAACTAAAATTAATGAGAAAGCTAATATTAAAATTTATTGAATATTGGACAATTAAATTGCTTAAGATCTAATCCTGAAAGTTATATAAATAATTGAATCCTAAATTAAATATGAATTAAATGATTTCAAAAATTGATTTAGATGTTATTTAAATATGGATGAAGATGGTCAACACTTAAAAATTGAATTTACGTGAGTAATTTAAATTTGTAAGTTTTTGGTTTTAAATTAACGAGTAAAAATAGCCTTTTGGAACACAGTCTCGGATTTCGGCGAACCTAGTTCTATTGGATCCGTAATAGTGTATTATTATTGAATTCCAAATTTAATAGCGTTTGGAGTTATCATTTGGTTGTACGGGTTAAAAATGCGTTGAATTTAATATTGAAAATTCAATATGATAATCGGGTCCAAAAAGCTATCTTCTCCATACGATCGAATTAAGACTTAAAACTTGTTCCATTGCGTTCGGAATAGGGATATAATATTATGAACACCTGGCGGCGTGCCTTGATCGGAGTTCAATTTTTTTTTTACTTAAATCGAGATATTTTGAAATTTTAATTAATACATTTTTTCAAGTCAACCTTTCTTTTCAACACTTTTTCTATCATCCATCAGCAACCTTATGATGTGATCGTGCCTATTCCTTCTATATAATGCTACCCATCTTCTTCGTTTTTAAAAGTACGCAACAAAGAAGGAAAATATATGGAAATAGAAACTTCATAAATTCTAACTCAAATTCTTCTCAACAGAAAATTCACAAACTAATTTAAAATTTTAAGTTTGGTTGAGGGCTTCGATCTGGGATAGTTTCGTGAGGTGCGACCGTGGATTTGGAGGGATGGACGAATGAGTTTGGAGCTAGGGTTTGAGATTTTGTTTGATTTAGGGTTCGATTCGATTCATGGAGGGCGGATTCAAGTTCGTGATGCGAAGGAGCATCTCAGGAAGGATTTTGGAAGCGTGCGGTTCACCATGGAGGGTCGCGACCTGATGGTGCATGAATTGGAGTGGTTGAGTCACGATTAAAAGGGTTGGTGCGACACGATTGAGGTGATGGTGGATAGGTTAGATTCGAGGAGAGGAAGCCAACGGCGCTGTCCGTTCATCAATCGGTGGAGCGTAGCTCCGTTTCGCTGGCCATACGTGCACACAAGATTCGGGTCTTTGTGTTCTCATGCACAGGCATGTAGAAAAAGAAAGAAGAAGAAGGCGGGCCGAGTTTGAAGCATTTGAGTGGGTTTTAATAATAATAATATAATAATGTTTAATTTAATTATATGTTTATCGACAATCTAAAAATTTAATAACTCTCTCATATGAGGATGATACTTTTTACGTTGCGATCGTGATGTGAAAGCTTCGAAATGAAACTAGTTTCGATGGATTTGGAGACGGTGGAAATTTGGGCTAAAATATGATGTTGTTTGGTTTTAGTTCCAAACTGGAACATCTCGGCAACAACAGAAAATAAAGGTGAGTGTTTATTACGCTCACAACATACTAAAATATTTTATGCTAGTTAAATTCAAAATTACGAAGTGATATAAATTTATTGATCGTTGTTTAATAAATTTAATTGTCATTTGAATTAACTGTTAAAAATTTCAATAGATGGTTAAATTTAAATTGGAATTTAATTGCTAGTAAAAAAGCTGATACTGATAACTACAGAACTGTTGTGAATTATTGGTCGATTTGGATGTTGATTGTAATGGATGCTATTGATTTATGTTTTGGATGATTTGGATGTCTATTTATTTTGATATATCCCGTTATCATCCTGTATATTATTCACAGCATATAAAACTGTAAATTGAATTTCATTGAATAAAACTAAGAAATAAGTAGAAATGATATATACCTATGACACTGATTTGGATTGAAATGATATATATCCGTACTTGAAATTGAATTGAATTAACTGATCACTTGGCAATATGATAGAAAATTATATACGAACACTGGATTGGTTACATTAAATGATTTTAAATTTTTTGATTCGAAATTTATTTAAATGTTGATTTCAAGAAAATGAAAATCGAATTCATGGAAATCGAACTATTTTGAAATTGAATTATATTTGAGGATTTGGATGTCCTATTGGGTATTGAAGGTAAATTTGATTTAAGTGTTTTGAAAATCGAAGTCAGAATTGATAATTATCAAAATGGTTCAAAATTTTAAATCGAAATTATTTTGGAACTGTAATTGAAATTAATTTGAATTTGGAAATGAAGTAAATTTGAAATTGACATCGAAATTAATTTAGAATTGAAGTAAAATTCGACTTGAGATCGAAATTGAATCGATTAAATCGAAATAGAAATTTAAAATTGATTTGAATTGGAAAATTTAGAAATCGTATTAGTTTGACTTTGAAACTATTTTCAAATATATCATTTTGATACAAACTATTTAAATCTATCTTTTTAAATATTCAAATTATTTTGTATTTTCTAATCTATTTTGCTATACAAACCATTTTAATACTTTAACTATTTTATACTAAACAATTTTAACCATTTAAACTATTTTTAAGCATTTTAACCATTTCAACTATATTTAACTATTTTAATTATTTAAACTATTTTAAAACTATTCAAATTATTTTTCAAAAATTCAAACCAATCAATGGTTGAATGTTTATTTTTAAATCATGGATTTAAATACAAATTGGGTTAGCATGAAGTTATAACCTAAATTGAAATTTGAAACAATTTTGAAAGCAAAATCGGGATACTAAGGCGAAAATGATTTTGAATTGAAATAGTATATTTTGAGTAAATATGATTATTTTGAATTGGATTTGATTATTTAGCGAATATGATATTTTGATATTAAGTTGAACTGTCTTCGAATTGTAAAAGTACCAACCGATGTATAAAACGACATTTGGTTGTTAAAGAGACCGGGGCCGGATATGAGCATACTCTCTGTCGATACCGGAACCACTTCAACAACTTTGTACATTGAGTGATGATCCAAAATGAAGTGGTTAGATTTGATGTCGCTTGCTAGATTTGGTGAAAGAGAATGATGATGGATTAGCCTAGCACCTGTGCCAATTTGAAATGACAAAAACAAAAGCCATACCGGCCAAGTGGGTTAGCTACCCCAAGGGGACGTACTTTTTCGTATTACCATCATTTACATTGTGATTGATTAGTGCGCACCCTTGGATTTTAAGAATATTGTACACGGTGTGCGATCAGGGCTATGATGCGTTACCACCAGCCGAGAAGAGTATACTGGTAGAATCCTACCTTGGGCATTGCCTCACGTGCCTTGTCATACTTTTATCCTAATACGAGACCCCTATGATTTTTGTTTAGTGTGGTCATATCACAGCGCATCCCTATCCACCGACGGATTACTGGTGTTATATATGTAAACTGTATGACGATGCTTAAAATCACGTAATGGGGGATTAATGTAAAGCCTTAACGCTAGGAATAATATTTACTTTACTGCTTAGACATTATATATGTAGCGTATTCTACTACATATAAATATTTTGACGGATCCTTAAGAGATGGAAAATCTCGTAACATCTCTTGAGTTATTGCATGGCACCATACACACTGGATAGGAGATGTGAAATCCTATAAACATTGAAGCTATTACACTCATATTATATGCGATATTGATTTGACTTAAATAAGGATATTTTAGTCCCGACTCGAATGTTTTGCCTTTTCATTAGGCCTGGGTCAGTCCTGAGTTTTTCAGCTTATCGAAGAATACTCTTTGGAGGATAAAGACAAAGATTTGGTATATTATTACTAGTACTATTCAATCATTGTTTGTTCCTCTGCATTACTTTAATTATTCCTGATGTATATATAATTCTAATAAATGTTGTATAAATTATAATCAAAAGTATAGTAAACAGCTTCACGATCTATTTATTTGATTATTATATTTTGTCATTCCGCTGTGAGATTTTGTTTTTTTTTTCTTCTTTTATTAATTTTATTAATTAACTCCATCGATTATCTATGTTCTATATTGTTTAATTCGGACATGTGTGGATTATTGTCGATTTAAACCTTTCAAAATGTGGGTCCTTACAGGTTTCCTATATTGATTTTTGTGATGGATTCTTGTTGGACATCTGTTTTACAAATCCTTTATTCTCCTTATTGAATTTTCACAATGATTTGTGAACTTCTAATTAAATTTTTGAATCTAAGTTATATACAAGATGTTCTTAGTATTAGATGAAATTCTACTAGAGAATGGGGTAAAAGGGAGAGAAAGTCTTTGAATTTTATATGAACAAATGGCATAAATATCAAATTACTTACTAATTTTTCACTGAACAGAAACTACTAACCAATAATATAGGGATGAAAATAAAATTATATCAAAGAGGTGAGATAAGGCCACCGAAAGTGCGAAATTTATACCTACAGGATGATGGAAACCTAACTCAAGAAAAGGGGATCTAGGGTATATGATAACTTTCTTCGAAGGTTCATTTATTTGACCCAAAGTCTACTAATCAGGTGATATTATTGCATATTCTTAATAAGAGAGATTTAATCACATGTTATTAAGAATACTTTATTCAAAGATGGTACTAAATAACACTTGAAACATTGACATCATAGGTTTAGGATTATACATTAAGGTCTCATAGTTAAGTACAGTTCTTATAAAAATTATTAACTATTTTGCAGTAAGTAAAGAGAAAGAATCATTAGAGTTTTTGTCATAAAGAGAAAAAGTTTCTTTCATACTAAGGGGCTAAATGTTATCCATAAAATATTTGCAAGAGAAAAAGTATGAAAGAAGGGGTATAGCATTTATACAGATCGAAAAGCACCAAGATGGTCTAGTTATACATAGCTTTCGAAAAAGAGATGAAAGCGCCATCGGTACCTTTCGAGGAAGTTAAGATGACGTTTTGATAGAGTAAACAGAAAGCTTTCGGCTAGGTCAAAGGAAACCTTTCGAAGACATTAGTAAACATGTTAGCAGCTCCTACAGAGCTCAAAGGACACCTCTCGAGGGCAATGGATAGCAAACTTTCAAAATCTTGCGCCAAACCATTCGAAACGATTTAGTTTCGCCTTCACTCACCTCCAACGGAAGTTTGTCCAACCAAATCAACCCTTTCGAAAGCATATATAGCCTTTCGAAACAGTTAGGGTCATACTCACCTATGAAGGAACTACTACACATCTATTGCGATAAAAGCGTAAGGTTTTGAATTAGCCGGGACAAAAGCTTTCGAAGGGGACTATTAGGAACTGGAGGTAGTGGTTTTGATGACAACAACCTTTGTAACTTATTTTATTATAACTTATATACTGACATCATTGTCCAGATGTATATGAATATTATTATGCAGGACATATATAAGGCAAGTACTGATTATTGAAGACTGCATAGTAAAAGATCAAGAATGAAGAAATCAAGTTTGAAGACTCATGAGTGTCAAGATCAAAATTTCGAGATATGTGTCTGGTTTTTTGTTAAAACTTCATAATAGCATGGAAATCTTCATTCTGAATTTCATTTGGGATGGAACCCATTCCTACCTTCTTAGTGGCTTACAAACCCATGAAAAGTAGCCTACAAACCTATGACAAGTGGCTTACAAACCAACGAACATCCTGGTTTAGTACAAGTTCTCGAGTCCTGATGTGATGAGATATTTTATAGCAGAAGCTTGCAAAACTACTTCAAAATGGTTTTTCAAAACGTTTTTCAAAATTGATTTTCAATATGTTTTTGGCCTTAAAACAATCTTTTCAAATGATTTTCAAAAAGATGTTTTAGCCCAAAAATATTCTTCGTTTTTGTGTTTTAAAACATAATAAAATTAGTTTATTTTACTCCAGAATCATTTCATTTTGTTTTCAATTCAATACCATTTTCAAAACAAGTTTTTCTTTTTTTTAACATAGGGATGTCAACATCATGGGATACCCCATGTCGACATGGTGGCCGTTGAGTTCAAAAGTTTCAATTTTCAAAAGAAGTGTCTATTCGTTAAAATCTCTTCATGAATGGTTATGATCTGTGACGACCCGCCATTTATTCCACAGAATGACGCATCATCTTGAAGAAAGGAAGGGATAGCAAAGAGCAAAAAAAAGAGAAGAAAGAAAGAACAACATCAGAATCTCAACAGTGGAAGGAATACATTATATTAATAACATAAGTATATACATAATATACATCGCATACTAGATAGTTATAAACACCTGTCTAGTTTTTACAACTTAATACAATACAAAGAAACCACTCAGAGATACCAACACAGTGGAACACTATATATATTTACAGCGCTGAAGCCTCCTGCTCCATTGCTTCTCCATAATTCGTCAAAGCTACCTGAATCCCTTGGCTACTCGTAAAAATTTTAGTACCCAAGAACTAAGAAAACAAAAGATAAACTCCGGGTCAGACATGGGTCTGGTGTGAGTAACAGGTTAAGATTGCTTAACTTTGAAAACCTTTGAAAACAAAAGATATCACGTAAGACTTCCCACACATAAACATGGGTAAGTTTTTACCTTACGCTAACCAAAACATTTGATGGGAAATCAAGTGATATTACAATAGGGTCTAGGGTTTTCAAGTAAATAGAAAATAGCCGAAATTGTTACATTCATTAAAATCCAGCTACTAGCCACAAAAGTGGGTAATACAATCAAAAACGTAAGGGCACGTAGGAAGAATGGGTTTCCATCAATGGCAGGGCTACTGGGGTACCGCCCATCACAGTACAGGGCCTAGATCACCGTATCGAGGATTACTCTCAATCCCCTGCAACATAAGGCCGGAACCATTCCTTACTGAGCAGTTTCGAAAAAGACAACCCCGCAGTTGTGATCAGCAACCGCACCACACACCCGATAAAAGGGACATCTAGAATGGGATAAATCTTGTCCTACTTGGGCATGACCCACTTAGCCTTGCTGCACTTCCATTGTTTTAGCCATTACCAATTGATGAGGCTTGAGGCTATGATTACCTTAATCAGAACACATCACTTAGAATGCTCATCGTCCAACTGACGATGTTCTAAAAGCATTCAATCCATACAAGTTCGTTCCGGGTTCGAACGAAATCGAAGGCATTATCTCGTTACACTCATTTTGGAATCACCCTCAGAGTTAACGACAATAACCCTTGCACTCTGAATCTTCATCTTCACTTGAGATTCACGACCTATCGTTATCCAAAACCTGATCCCGATCTCATTGAAATCCAAAACGCCATCTTTTAGGTCCAAGTTGTTTTAAAGTTAAAACAATTCAATTCTATTATCTATATACACACAGATAGATAATTCACAATATCACAATAGATAATCTACATTATCATCACAAATAGATAATCCATATTATCATCACATTTCAACTAAAGCATCCATATCACACGACATTACTTATCTCATATCTGAGATCTCAAACCATTCAAGGCAACAATATCATCCATCCATACATAAGCAAGGATTTAATTAATCACACTATAATTAGTTGAAAATGAATTAAATTAATTACTTCATCTCTAATTAATTTAAAGTAGATTAAATTAATTACTTCATTCGATAAATCCTGCTTACTTAACCATTAATTAATTACAAATCAATTAATTAATCACCATCTAATTATCCACCTTAATTAATCATCCTAATTAATTATCCTTTAATTACAATCAAGTAATTAGCCTTTAACTAATTACACAAATTAATTATTCTTAACCAAATACAGAAATAAACCTTTAATTACTTCATTAATTAATTAACTATAACTAATTACATTAATCCTTAATTTATTATATTAATTAATTACTTCTTTAATCACTTATCATTGATCAATTAATCTTAATTAATCAACCGTAATTACATCATTAATTATATAAATTAATGATTCCTAATTACATTTTTAATTAATTTGTCTATTTAAATTAATTACATTAAGTAATTAATCATTAATTAAACCACGTTTATTAATCACTCTTGATTAATCTCATCCAGTAATTAATTGCCCTTAATTAGTTTATCAAATAAATTAATTACTCCTAAATTAGTTATCTTTAATTAATCACTTGATTAATTATACAAAATAATTTAATCCAAATTACTTTCATTCTTCAATTAATAACATCCAGTAATTACTCATTAATTACTTCACTAAGTAATTTCACTATATTAATTACATTAAGTAATTATACTAACAAATCATCCAGTGATTATTTAAATTAATTTATCTTAATTAATTAACTTAAACTAATCACATTAAACTCAATTAATTACATTAAGTAATTAATTCCTTAATTACTTACATTAAGTAATTGTACTTAACAAATTTCACAAATGATTATCATTAATTAATTAATCTAATTAATTATTAAAATTAATCACATTAATTAATTATTAAATAATCTTAAGTTATTGACCTTCATTAACTATTATCAATTCTTTTAATTACATTTTTTAAGTAATTAAACTTAGATTAATCATTATTAATCACAAATTAATAAATCTTAATTACCCATTAATTAATCTCAAATTATTTAATTAATTAAGTGTTTAACTATAACTTAATTAATCCTTAATTAATTGACTAATTAATTTCTAATCATTAATTAAAATCCAATCTTATCTAATTAATGATCCTTAATTACACATTAATTTTTCCTTAATTAATTAACTTAAACCTTAATTAATTAATTTTAACACTTAATTATTAAATTAATCAATCCAAATCATAAATTAATTAATTATTCATTAATTATCTTAATAATTTAATTATCCTAAATTATTAAATCTTAATTAACCTTTACGATAAAAACAATTTTTTTTACTTAATCAAAGCATTTAAAAACAATTTACTTTTAAATTTACTTTCAAATTTCATTTTAAATTTAAGATTTAAAATGAATATAAATTAACTTTTAACAAAGTTTAAAAACAATTTCAAAATCCTTTAATTCACATGTTAAAGAAATATTTATTTTATAAAAGAAGCTTAAAAGAATTTTAAACCAAATTCATTTTTAAATTCAAATCTATTTAAAATACACTCTAAACATTCAATGTTGTTTAAAACAATTTAAATTTAAAAACTTATTTTTATTTCAGAACTAAGATTCAAACTAAATTTGAATCCAGTTAAATTTAGATTCAAAACCTATTTACATTTTAAAACTTCATTTTTTTAAAATTCAAACTATTTAAACATTTTAAAGTAGTTAAAATAATTCAAATTTTAAATCTTTATTTATTTTTAAACTGAGATTCAAACTAAACTTGAATTCCGGATTTAAACTTATTTTAAGTCTCTACTTTACATTTTAAACTCAACTTTTAAATTTTTTATAAAATAAAAAACAGAACTGGTTTCTTTTAAAACCTAGAATTCAACATTAACCTGAGCCACCTCTTGTTTGCTTCAAGTCAAAACCCAAGGTACTTCGAGTAAAACCCCACAACACTTCGAGTCAAACATCAGCATGCTCGAGTACAACCAAAACCAAACTTCACCAGAATGACAATGCACCGTGCACATGCACGGTGCCGCTGATCATCTCTGGCCACCACCGAAGGCTTCCACATGTCACCGATCATCTTCTAACCTGATCACACACATCAGATCATCCACCCAAACTCGAATTCAATTCGAGTGCTTCAATTAAACTTAGAACAATATCTGGAACCACACATCCATACCTGGAAACGCCTCGACCATGAAAATCCGACCACCAAAAAATCTACAACTCCAGCCAAGTTCTCGTCAACGATGAAACTTCCATCACCCAAAACCTCATTACACTCGATCAACTGCAGAAGACGAGATGATTGAAACATCAAACCTAGTTAAAACTAGGGTTCCAGACAAAAATCCACTACTGATACCTCCACCATGAAATTTATCATCATCGGGCATTTTTCCCATCATCTGCGATCACTCCTCCATTAACAGGAAGAAACCAGACCTCTCCAAACATTTGGATCACCAGAAAATCCCAATTTCCCATCTTCAGTTCAAACAAGAATTGCAACTTCAATCTAGTATTAAAAATTATGATTTTAGTGTTAAAAATCATGTTTTAGTTTAGGTATTCGATTTATAATCTTGAATCAATGTATTACAAAGTTTGGATTTTGACTTATATTGATTTTGCTCAGTCATTTTGATTTCCAGATAATTTCCAGAGACATTTCATTTTTTCTTTAACTTAAGTATAATTTTTATCTATAGTTTGCGATGGAACAAATAAGTTTCATTTAAATCTTATGCTTTAAACAGAGTAAAAATCAAGAGGTTTTGAATTTTAAATCAAAACTTGAAAACTAAAAGCTATAAACAGAGATTACTTTGATGAAAACAACATGCATACCATACATGAATATATACACAGCAGATTTCACACAATACATATTCATTTCAAATTAAATAGCATGGAACCAAGTTTACATACTTAAACTTTTAAAAGTGATGTTACTCACCAGTTTTGAGAAGATGAACAGAGCACCAAATTTGAAATTGCTTTTGACACTTTTAAAACTGAATTTCCCCTTGCTTTATAAACTTGAGTTGCTGTGATGTTTTTAACTTTCTTTAGTTGGAAAAGATGTAGGCATTTCAAAATCTCAGGTTGAAGAAGAACTGGCTTTTGATTTGAAAATGAACTACAGGCTTTTGAACAGATTGAAGAAGAAAAATGCAGGCTTAATCATCTCAGGTTGAAGACGATGTTCAGGTTATTGACTTGGAAAAGGTATTACAGGGATTTTGGATTGCATTTTGATTTGTGGATTTGAGGGAGTGATTTACAGATTGAAGAGAAATCTTTGCAAACATACTCTCTAATATTGAAAATGCTATTACAGGTTTGCATGTTTGAATTTATTTCTGGTTTGTGAAATATTGATTTCAGATTTGATTTTGAGAGATAAGTTTCAGCTGAAGTTTTTTTTTAGAAATGAGAAAAAGAAAAAGAAATGAGAGATGTGTGCTTATATAACTTAATTTATGGTTTAATAAAAATCAAAGAAAACTGAAAATTAAAACATGACACTTGTCCTAAATATTAACATTTGTCAATGTCTTTTAAATTAATTAGTATTTGTAATTAAAGTTTTGATATAAGATTATGCTTAATTAATTAGGTTATAAATACTTATTTATATGTACAGATAATTTTAAAAGAAATAAACCAATTATATTCATAAATAAAAGTTTTTATATATATTTTAATCCAAAATAATTTAAATATTTATCCTTTGAAATTCCAAACTTTAAATTCAAATCCAAATCATATTCTAAAGTCCAATTTAAAGATCAAGTTATATATATACATATATAACTATATATTAAATTTTGAAAATAACAAATTTTATTTATATTAAAAATCCATATATATATTTATATATATAAAAAAACAATACATTATTAATATTGGTTAAAATAACAATTTATAAAAGAGATTATCTTATTATTAGTGAATTACTTAAATGAATTAAAATATCATATTTATTAAGCAACATTAAAAATAAAATAAAAAAACCTTTTTATTAATCTAAATTAATATTCAAACTTAAGTTAAAATATATTTTAAACAATTAACACTTACCTTAAGTATTTAAAACTATATAGTTATTTATTTTATAGCTTTGAAAAGCTTTATGTTAAATTTAAATCAAAATTTCCAAATTACCAAAATATATATTAGATTTTGAAAACAAGATTTATTTATTAAATTCAAATCAATCTTTTCTATTTACAATACATAATTATATATATATACACACACATTATAAATAGAAAACGTTTTATTAGCTTTTTAAAAGACAAATTTCACCAAATAAATATTTATTTAATTAGATTATTAAATCAAATCAAATTTTATTAACAAAATTATATGATTAAATTAAATTTTAATACAGATTATCAAATTGATATTGCCCAAAATTCCGAGTCAGCACATGACCGTTGGTGCTTTATAAATAGCCTTCTCAAACAAATTTTTTAACATACAATTCTCATATTTTCTTCACTCCTTCTCCACAAATTCATATTCTAAAGTTTTCATATTTTTAAGATCATGTCGAAATTCTGCCAAATTCTCAAGTGAATCAAATTAGAAGTTCATTCTTGTTTGATTCTCTGTCCTCTCTCGAAGATCAAAGTGTTATTCAGAGTTATAGGATCAATTTGTAATAAAAAGTTTATCGAGTCTCTCTATAAGGTGAGGTTGTGCCTGGAAATCAATTAGGTAATCTTGTAGCCCGTAAATCAAGAGAGTTTGCTTCTGACTCGTGAGACACGAGGGTACCTCAAGGCCTTTATAAATTGAGGAGTGTAATCTTGACACTGGTTTAATAAAAATCTGTATGAGGTGGTTTGCCTTGGTACAGGACTGGATTTAGGGTAACTCCGAACCAATATAAAATTCGATACGTTCTTTCGTTTTACTGCTTTTTACTTACTTTCCGCATCTATGTTTGATTCTGTTATTGTTCTGTGATTAAGTTCTGCATTTGTTTGTGTCATAATTTTTAAGTTAGTTTGCATAAGTCTTATAGTCCATTAAACACTATTCTATTGTTAAATTAGCCTTAAGATCCTTAATCCGTTGTCCCTTACAATTGGTATCAAAGCCTTGGTTCTCATAGTTTCCATAATCTGAAACTTGTAAACTTAAAAATGGCATTTTTAGAAAATTTTGTTAACATTAGTTTGAATTTATGCATTTCATCAAAGAATCATAAGTCTGCATATTGTTTTTATGAAAAATCAAGTTATCTACCGAATTGGTTTATTATGTAGGAACAGACATGTTACATGGCTTTTGGAGAGTCAACAACCAATGGACAAACTGTGCAAATTGAGAAAGATAAATGGATATTTGATGGTGGTTGTTCAAGGCATATGACTGGAAATCCCAAGATACTCAATGACATTATATATCAAGAAGGTGGATTGGTCAGATTGGCATCGGCAATGTCAGTAATTCAAAACTCATCTTATTTTTGATATTTTGCTAGTTAGGAATTTAAAACATAATCTGCTTAGTATAAGTCAACTATGCGATAAAGGATTTAAAATTAAATATGGAAAAGATAAGTGTCACATTGAAGATAATAAGTCAAATATTATCTTTGAAGGAATTAGGAAGAAAAACATTTATATCCTTAGTATGAAAGTTACAAACGATAACTTATGTCTTTTGGCTAATACAAGTGACCCTTGGATTTGACATAAAAGATTTGGTATTTTGAATTTCAAACTATTATCTAGGTTATCAAAACTTGACTTCGTTAGAGGTCTTCCCAAGTTAAACTTTAAAGTAGATAGTATATGTGATGCTTACCAATTAGGAAAACTTAAGAAAAGTTCATTTAAATTAAAACATATGATTTCTACTTCTAAACCTCTAGAATTACTTCATTTAGATTTATTTGGTCCATCTCAAGTTCAATCAATTAATCATAATAAATATGTTTTTGTAATTATAGATGATTATTCTAGATACACTTGGACAATTTTTCTTAAACTTAAAAGTGATGCTTTTGAATTTTTTAAGAATTTTGCTAAAAGAATTCAAAATCAACTTTCTTTAAAATTAAAAACAATTCGTAGTGATCACGGTGGAGAATCTGAAAATGAAATTTTTGAGAATTTCCGTAATCAAAAAGGAATTACTCATAATTTCTCTTATCCAAGAAATCCACAACAAAACGGAGTAGTAGAACGTAAGGATAGAACGATTCAAGAGTGTGCTAGAACACTGCTTTCTGATAGTAACTTTGCTAAAAAAATTTGGACTGAAGCAGTCGCTATAGCTTGTTATATATTAAATAGGATTTTAATTAGACCATTAACTAATAAAACTCCATATGAACTACTTTACAATTAGAAACCCATGGTAACTTATTTTAAAGTTTTTGGTAGTACGTGTTTTATTCTTAATTAATATAAAAGATAATTTAGATAAATTTGAACCTAAATCCGATAAAGGTATCTTCATCGGATATTCTAATAGAAGTAAAGCATTTAGAGTTTATAATTTGAGAACTAACACTATTAAGAAACAATGCATGTATCTTTTGATGAAAAATTTAAAGATACTGTAGAAATAGAAGATGAAGAAGATTTTGCAACTTTAAATAATGAATCTAATTGTGAAATTATTCAGCCTAATAAAAGGATTAGGCTATTAAAAGATCATCCTGTAGAAAATATACTTGGAAATATTGAATCTATAGTTAAAACAAGAAATCAACTAAGTAGTATGGGTAATGTAGCTTTTATATCTACTATCGAACCTAAAAATCCAAAGGAAGCATCATCTATTGATTCATGGATTCTTGATATGCAAGAAGAATTGAATCAGTTCACCAGAAATGATGTTTGGGAACTTGTTCCTAGACATGAGGATAAAAGTATAATTGGAACAATTGGATTTATAAAAATAAAATGAACGAACTTGGTGAGTTCGTAAGAAATAAAGCGCGTTTAATTGTGCAAGGTTATTGTCAAGAAGAAGGAATTCATAATGACGAAACCTTTGCACCCGTAGCAAGACTAGAAGCTATCAGAATTCTACTTGCTTTTGCAAACTACAATAATTTCAAATTATATCAAATGGATGTTAAAAGTTCTTTTATACATGGTTTTGTAAAAGAAGATGTTTATGTAGAACAACCTCCACTTTTTGAAGATTATAAATTTCCAAATCATGTATATAAATTAAGGAAGGCTTTATATGGTCTGAAACAAGCTCCTAGGGCCTGATATGAAGACTAAGATCTTATTTACTACAATCTGGTTTTGAAATTGGTAAAATAAATACAACTCTTTTTATTAAAAGAAACCAAAATGATATTCAATTAGTACAAATATATGTAGATGATATAATATTTGTATCAACTAATAACATAATGAATAAAGAATTTTCAAATATAATGAATAAAGAATTTGAAATGAGTCATATGGGAGAACTAAGTTTCTTCTTAGGACTTCAAATCAAACAATTAGATAAAGGAATTTTCATTAGTCAAGAAAAATATGCTAAAGATTTGATTAATAAATTTGGATTGACCACTTCTGGTGGGAAACCAACTCCAATGAGAACTAATGTAGCTTTAAGTAAAGAAGATAAATCAAAAGATGTTGATCAAAAATTATATAGATGAATGGTTGGTTCGCTGCTTTATATAACAACAAGTCATCCTGACATCATGCATAGTGTCTGTCTCTGTGCAAGATACCAATCTCAACGTAAAGGAACTCACTTAAAAGTGATTAAGAGAATTTTAAGATACGTAAAACATACTTTAGATTATGATTTATTTTATCCTAAAAACGATGTATTTGTTTTGATTTCATACCATGATGCTGATTATGCTGGTTGTAAATCAGACCGAAAAAGTACAAGCGGAACTTGTCGCTTTCTAGGACATTCTCTAGTTTCCTGGTTTAGTAAGAAGCAAAACACTATATCCCTGTCAATTACTGAAGCAGAATATATATATGCTGCTTTGGCTTGTTCTCAAGTTTAATATATGCAACAAACTTTAAAATATTTTGGTTTAACAATAACTAAATCACCAATTTATTGTGATAATACTAGTGCAATAAACTTATCTAAGAATCCAGCTCATCGTGTTAGAACAAAACATGTTGATATTAGACATCATTTTCTTAGAGATAATATAAGTAAAGAAGTCAAAACTTTTGAATATATTAATACTGAAAAACAAATTGTTGATATATTAACCAAACCATTAAATGAATAAATCTTTACTAAATTTAGAAGAGAATTAGGTATATGTTCACTAACTAAAATATAAATTATAAATAATACAAATATGGTTAATAATTAATATAAAAAAATTCTCAAAAATTGAACTGGGCATGTTGACATGACCCATCCCCCTATGTCGACGTATAGGCCGAGATTTTCAAATTTAAATTTCCCTCTAAAATTAGTTATTTGGTTATATATTTATATATTTCTACTTTTACTTCTTTTCTCTATTCTCCTCTTTGTAATAAACTTCTAAAACGGTAAATTAATGGCTTCCTCCTCTAATAATGAACCTTCTTCACCCACTTCTCCTTATTCTACCCCTTTTCAATGTTCCGCACACGTATGAGTGATCAAACTGCAAGAAAAGATGAAAGATTTACTTCAAATAATGGTGGAAATTCAAGTAAGTCAACTGCGAATGGCTAGAGAACAAGATACGCAAGGCAAAATCCTTAGGAATTTACAAAAATTCCTTATGGATAACCATGCCAATCCCATTGTCATCGAAGAATCATCACAAGCCATGAACTCTGAAGAAGAAGAGCCTCTACAAGAACCATAAGAGGATCAAGAAGAAGAACATCCTCTACGGAATCCGGATGTTCATATGGACGAAGACGATGGTGTGATTTGCATTGGAGATGTCCTTTTTGATGCTAATGGGAACTTAGTCGAACAATGTGGAAACTTTTGTCTTCACTATCCAAATTGTTCGGTCCATAAATCACCAATAGTTTAGGGTCCTCATTAAATGTTTTTTTTTTGTTTTCCTGATTGTATTTTAGTTTGTTAATTTGTATGTAAGTGTTATCTTAATTAATGTTCTTCTAAAAACAATCTTCGATGTATAGAAACATGAATTCCAGTTTGGATGCTACATTTCATATGTTATTCTTATGTCATGTGTTTGTTTATCTCTTTTCTATTAGTTTCAAGGTTTATAGGTTTTTTTTGATGACAAAGGGGGAGATAAGTTATATAAAATAGTAGGCTTGGAGTAAAGGTGTAAAGACCCGTAAATTTCGACAATTAAATTATTAATTAAAAAGAATTTTGAAATTTAAATTTTGTAGAAAAGGGAAATGTATATATATATAAAAGAGATAGATTAATACTAGATGAACGCTAAATGAAAATTTATAGCAACGGTAATTAAAAATCTTAATTAATTGTTAAATTAATAGAGATCTAATGATTGAGATAATGTAAGATTTATATCCTTGTGTAAGTTGAATAAATAAAGAAAATTTAAATTTATAATTTATAATGAATTTTAGAAACAGTTATTTAACCAAATTTTTGAAATTTAAGTGAAGTAAATAAAGAATTTGTGTAAATTGTTGCACTTGAATAAAATATAAATAAGGAATTAAAGACAGGAATTTAAATCACTTATGTATTAATATAAATTGATAAAACTGTAACCGTATGTGAATTAAGGTAGTAAAATAAATGGCAGTTGATAGACAATCAATTATATGCAAATTCAAGTGTGATTGAAACGACTGTTTGGGTTTTATGTAGTGTAATTGGAAATAGTTAAAAGCATTATAATTTCTTAATCAAATATGTTTGTTTAATTAATGCTGAAAGAAACAAAATTGGGAAATTTATTTATAAGATATGAATTGAAATTGTATAATGAAATTTATTTGTTAATTTGTGGATGTAAACATTTGATAAATAAATGGAAGTGAATTTTTAATGTATGTTGGATAGAACATAAGTGATTGTAATTCAGTAGTATGTATTGAATATAAAGTTCATTCAATTGTGGAGAAAGTTTTAATTAAGAAAAACGTTACTTTAGTAATTATTAATAAAGTAACGGAAGAGTGAATATAAATTTATGGTAACGTAAAACGTATTGTAAGGTAATAATTAAGTGTAGACTTATAAAATAGATTTATGACAATAATTATTGTACGTATTTATTCTATTTGTTTGTTAAGTTTTATTTTAATCAATTTCAATTTATGCACTAAATTATTGCAGTTAGTGTAGAATATTGGTAAGTGAATAAATAAGATGTAACCAAGGGAAAATTTCATTTTTATAATATAATAATTAGTGTAATCTTAAGAATGCAACCAAAGTGGAATGAATTAATTGAGGTTTTAAGTTTTATTTATATGTAAGTTAACAAGATTTCAATTTAATTGAAATCCAGTAATTTATGCAAATAAAAGATGGAAATTGGGAATTATTACTGTAATGAAATATAAAAGGAACGTTAACTGTAGCTGAGTAATAATTGATTTAGTGTTAAGTTTGAAATCCAATAAAATCAAATTTATTAGAATTCATGGCAATTAATTTGGATTTATTTGCAGTAACCTTTGGAAATTTATTTACTGAAATAATTGACAATGAATTTATATGTAAATGTGCTGCTAGTTGCTTTTAAATATCTAAGGGGTTAGAAATGACACAAATCGACTAGTAAATGTTTAGTTTAAAAGGTGGTAAGCAAATTTTTAAATATTTTGATACTAGGAAGATATATATTTAGATGGAATTAATTAATTTTTGTGTAAATTGAGATCTAAGATTAAATCGGAGATTTTTATTGTATAGATATTGAGCCAGTATTAATTCCATTTAATTGGCATCAATAAATTTGAATAATAGGAAGGGAGTGAATTTAATAGATTTAATCGAATTTATAATGTTGAATTTATTAAAATTGGAATTTAACCTTTAAGTTAAGGATTAACATTTAAATTGATGAATAGAACAACTATGTATTGACACTTAAATTGTTTAGAATTTGAGTAAATAATTAAGAAAATTTAAAGGGAGAAAATTTGGTCAATTTTAGAAGTTAAATATAAAATTGGATTTTTATAATTTATTTTAATTTATTTGATGAATATAAAAATAGCCATTTTGGCCACGGACTCGGATTTCGATGAAACCAGTTTCATCGGATCCGTATCGGTGAATTATTGTAGGGTTTCAAGTTTCGTAACGATCGGACTTGTCGTTTGATCGTACGAACGCGAAACGCCTTGAAATCAATTTTATTAAAATCAATTTGAAATCAATTTGGAAATTTTGTTTTCAGCATAACTTCTTCATTCGATCAAATTTGGATGTGAAACTTTTTCCATCGTGTTCAGAATATTTTAAATTACCTATTTGGATATATAGATTTAATAAATTCGGTTCCGGAGGCATAGCGGGCTTTTTGGGCCATAGTTTGTTCCGCACGTTCATTCTACGGTCTATCTACTCTATCTCTAACCCCTCTATATAAACCTAGCTACAATCCCTAGCCTCCGCCTAATTTCATTCATCTGCGCGTATATTTTCTTCAAGCTCCTCTTCTTCTTCAATGGGTGCAAACCCTAGATCCAATCAATTCAAAAACAAAGTGAAATTTCAAACTACTCCAAAAAATTCTAGAAATAATATATGTTAATGCTCTCGATGAGCGTAATTCAATGATGCAATTCGTTTTTCTGTTCGAATCACCAATTGGCCAGAAATCGATCGTTTATTTTTGGCCTTCGATTTCATCGAAATCAAACGACGACCGATCGTCGAATGGATAGTACCATCGTGTGGAGAAGGCTGAGTGGAGTTCATCGGAGTGATTTTTGGGACGAGATAACGGTCAGATGTTCGCCTAAAATTCAATTAGGGTTTGGAAGTGGAGGCGGCGGCTGACTTTTTGGCTGCGATTGGAGGTCCGCGAGTGACGTGCAGGTGGTGGTGAGCTTACCGAGGCGGCGGTGGGGATGTTTGCGTGCGGTGGAGGATCGCGTTCAGAACGAAGGGCACGGCCGAGTCTTGTTTCGTGATGGACGAGGATGCCTGTACGCGTGAGGAGCAAAGGTGACGTGTATAGTTTTGGTAGGGGTGAGTTATTTGTTTTAATTTAAATTTTAAATTTTTCCCAATCGAATTTATCGTGTAACTTTTTCATACTTTGTCCGTTTCACACGAGATTTCTTTTGTTAGGGTCGTAGTTAAATTCCGGATCTGTTGACGCTGGTTTGGACGGATTTGGAGACCATCGAATTTTTGAGTTTAAATCGAATTTAATTTCGATTTAAATTCCAAAGGTGAGTGTTTTAACCCACTCACAACTTGTAAAAGTTTTTATATTTGTTAAATTTATTTTAGAAATGAATAGAAATTTATTTATGAGTATTTGGCATGTTTATTTCATCATATCTGTTAATTGCATTTATTTAATTTAATTTAATTTAATTTATTTATTGCATAATTAATTGACAGTTAGAATTTATTTGTTTGCATATAAACTGCTAGTTAACAGTTATAAATTTTATTACTGAATATAAACTGTTAGATTAATAGTTGTTAAATTAAATTTGAATATAATTGCCAGTTATTAACTGTTATATATTATCAAATATATATTGATATTGATTGATATTGATTGATGATTGTGATTTGGATGATGGATGATGTTGATGAATGGATGTTTATTGTATATCATTAAATTGCAAGTTATCATGCATTTTTCATTTCATTTGGGATTGTGGTTTGAAATGATATACAACCGCATTTTATTTTAAATTGCGGATTGAAATGATAAATATCCGTATCACTTGACCATAGGATAGAAAATTATATACAGGCACCGTGGTCTATATATAAATTATTTTAAAAGTGATTTCTATGGTTTGGATGGGATACGGTTTATGAAACTTTTTAACTTTGATATTTTTTAAATATTATTCATCCATATATATATATACTTATGAAAGTTAAATTTTTGAATTTAAGCTGTGTATAAATCCGTTAAATAAAAATGAAATAAAAATTTAGAAATGGGATTGATAATCTATAATATATGCTAAGTTTGGAAAAGTTTAAATATATGATATTTATAAACTGAATTTTCCTAAATAAACTTAAAAATGTATATTCTAGTATAAAGTAAATTTGAGAAATTATTTAATTACTAGAATTTGGAGTTTTATTTATGAATTTTATGTGAATATTCAAAACTAAATAATAGAACATTTAATTTGTTGAAAGAATAAATTCCCACTTTAGTTTTGAAATATTAATACTCAAAATGGATATATATATATATATATATATATATATAAATTGAAGTGGTTTTGGAACTTGAAAGAGATAATATAAATTTTGGTTTAGACTTTAATAAAGAAATGTATTTGTAAAGCCATGAGAATTATTTTCTTTACAAGTAACATTTAAGTTAAACCATTTAATTCATATACCATTGAATGTCCAAACCATTCAAGTTTTAGAAGTTATGGTTTTAAAAGGTATGAATTCCGAAATATTATATTTTGAAAGTATAATTCAACTGTTTGGTTTCAATACATTCTAAATTTTAAACCAGTATGATTTTGGAAAAGAATTATATTTGAGATAAAATGATATCATATTGTTTGGGTTTTAAATTGATATCGGATTCATATTTTTGAAATGGAAATTTTATTCTGGTTTAAAGTATAAACTATTTTAAATGACCGCGGTGTTATAATAACGATGGGTTGGCAAAGAGACCGGGATCGGATATGGACATACTCTCTGTCGATACCGAAAACCACTTTGACCAACCGTGTACGCGGTGGAGATTCCAGAATGAAGTAGGTTGGAGACGGCGTTTCCTGTAAGGTAAATACGTGGACCCGACTCCCGTGAGTTGGCATAAGGTGGCTAAAACAGGAGCTATTCCCAGGCCAATGAGGTCATACCTCTGATCGGACACTCCTCTTCGATATTATACTATGACTTTGGATTGATTCAGTGGCCACTTTTATTTTTGATTTTGGGGGAGTTTGTTCGAGGTGGGCGGTAACTGCGGCTACGCGTTTCCATCAGCCTGGGTACGCAATTGGTATATCTACCCTGGCATTGCCTAGTTGTGCCGTGTCACCTACCATACCGAGCCTTTACTACGAGTTTCTATTTGTGTCGTACCTATGGAGTATCCTCTGGTAGCTTCCCGATCAGGAGGTATTACGGTACTGTATAGACTATTGGCATTATTTGTGTTAAGGGTTATATGGGTAACCCCTTAACGCTATTAAAAAGTAAGTTTATTTTATAAATAGACACTATTATAATAGCGCAATATACTACATAGTAAATAGTTTAACGGATCCTTAGGAGATGTAAATCCCGAGCATCTCTTGAGTTACTGTACTCATATTTATTTCTATTAATTTAACTCATATAAGATCTTTTAGTTCTGACTCGAGTGTTTTTGTCTTTTCAAATTTGCTCGGGTCAGTCCGAGCGTTTCAGGATTTGAGGATTTAGCTCTGGAGGACGAAGACGAAGATTTGTATTACTAGTATCTACAATATTATTTCACTACACCATTTAATTCCGCTGCATTGAATGTATTGGTATGTGTAACTCTGATATTTATTGTATAAAGAAGAATCAAGTGTTTGTAAACCATTTATGAACTATATAATTATTATTATATTTTATCCTTCCGCTGTGAGATTCTGTTTTGTTTTATTTCTTCTCTGTTTTTCTTATTTACCCCATAACAATCCGCCCTTCCGTATGGTTTGAATTGGCACGTGTGTCGGTTTAAAGTGTGCGAAAAGGCGGGATGTTACAGTTGGTATCAGAGCTTTGGTTTAGCGATAAACCTTGGCTTTCTGGGGTTTGACTCTTTACTAATAGGGTAGTAATACCCTACGGGAGTCACTGAGCATATATATATGAGAGAGCGTACTTGTTAGTGTTATAAAAAGATTTTGATATTGTGTTAATCTGTTTCGTTTTGTATTTATAAATTCTGGTTGGTGCATGGGACGCTATGACATCAATAGGGATTTCTAAACACTTAATAGGACAGACCGACATAATATTTGTTTTAATATAGGTGAATGGAATAATTTTGCCTATTATATTTTCTATATATAAAAATATATTTTTATATAGATATATATTTGGTTGCTATAGATTGGGTGTTAGGAAATAAAAATATTTATAATGATTGAAGCTAAGTTGAAATTATAATGAATCAAATTGGAGATATTTAGAACTTAAGTCCGGGATTTTGAAAATCTACTTTCAAAGGATTTATGAAATATAATGATTTGGTTTATAAGTATTTTCTTATATACATACTTAGTATAATTCGGAAGAATGGTTTTAAAGAAGATTTTGGAGAAATAAATTTTGTACTTTCCTCTCTGTCGCTGGAAAATAATTTCGGTGATGGCGGCCGCATCATCGACTTTCATTTTCGAGTTTCGAAGGGGAAAGGCCACTGTAGTAAAATTCTACTGCAGATTTATTTGAAATTATCTAAAATTTTAATTATTTTAAATATAATTAGAGATATATAAGTTGTAAGAAATTATTTATCCATCATTTTAAAAATATTTGAAATTTGACCCGGTACTTAATTCTTAAATTTCCATTTATTAATGGTTTAAATTATTTTGGTGAAATAAAGGTAAGTAATTAATTTATTGAAACCTCTAATGTAGGTAAGAGAATTAATGAAAAGTTATAAAGAGAAATTGAAATTGTTACAAAGAGTAATATTGATTAACATTAAATTTAATTAAAAGATGAGATAAAGCTTGTATAAGTTTAATTGCATTTTCTTTAACATAAATAACTTACCAAATATGAAAAGTTGAAATGTTAAATAAGGGATTGGAATAGAATGTTATGCAAGTAGAATTTTGGAAATAATGAAGTATTCAATAAATTGCTGTTAAATAAGAATTAAATGGTATAACTTAAGTATAATTGAAATTTTACTAAAAATTAAAGGTAAGTATTATTAATAGGGGATCTTAAACTTAAGTATATAATAGGAAATTCCTTAATTAATAAAGATTGATGTGTAGGGTTATAAACTTAAGTATGATATTAATGCTACTAGTTTAATATTATGGAAAGTAGGTAATATAAATAAATGATTGTAAACCCTAAGTAATAAATTAATAAAATCCTTTATTATAAGGATGGAGGTTAAAAGGTTAATAATTTAAGTGTAATTAAAAAGGGTTGAAGTTATTCTAAATATAATTTAGGAAAATAAATGAAAATAAAAGATAAACTGTTATATGAATGAAAAGATCAAACTGCTAATGTATGAAATGAAAATTTACAATGAGTTGATTGATTTGTTGATTTGAATTGTTATTGTTTGATGTATGGTTGGTCGGGTAAGAAAATTTGAAGTTGTTGGATGAATAAATAATCTATTTTGTTCCATCTAAGACTGTTGAGTAAATGATGCACTGGATGGTTATTTTTCATTCTGTACCATCTCAAGTTTGGAACCCGAACAACTATTTGTTGTTTGATTGAATGATTGTTGTATGTGTGTGCTGTTTGTTAAAATGGATGGTTGTTGTATTGATTTGTTGTTAGTAGTTGAAACCATGAAAATATTTCACTTTATATATATAGTTAACCTTTTAAACGATATAAGTGAAATGCAGGTTATGGAAGCAACTGCTACTACTTTTGGTTCCATAATAATAAGCGTATTGCTCGACAAATAGGTACGTTTTCCGGATTACGTTTGTAGCGCTATTTAATATAATTTTTCCGTGTTGGGATATAATATTTTGGATAATATTTGTATATATTTGTTATATTTTGGTATTTTATTTTCTCCCGAGCCTCTCCGTACAAAGGAGACTCTGCCAAAATTTTCTGTAAATTTTGGACTTAGAATTTTGTGAAGATGTTTTCCAACTTTAATAATTTAAGTATAAAAGGTTATAATGACTATAAAACGGGCATATCTCATTTAAGGAAATTAATTTAGTAAATTATTGTTTACAAGTTAATATTTGAAATAAGATGTACTGTTTATTAAATTCTTCCTCCTTCCTTCTTTTTCCTTTTCGGGGACGAAAAGTTTTGAGTGGGGGAGAGTGTAAAGACCCATAAATTTCGACAATTAAATTATTAATTAAAAAGGATTTTGAAATTTAAATTTTGTAGAAAAGGGAAATGTATATATATAAAAGAGATAGATTAATACTAGATGAACACTAAATGAAAATTTATAGCAACGGTAATTAAAAATCTTAATTAATTGTTAAATTAATAGAGATCTAATGATTGAGATAATGTAAGATTTATACCCTTGTGTAAGTTGAATAAATAAAGGAGATTTAAATTTATAATTTATAATGAATTTTAGAAACAGTTATTTAACCAAATTGTTGAAATTTAAGTGAAGTAAATAAAGAATTTGTGTAAATTGTTGCACTTGAATAAAATATAAATAAGGAATTAAAGACAGGAATTTAAATCACTTATTTATTAATATATATTGATAAAACTGTAACCGTATGTGAATTAAGGTAGTAAAATAAATGGCAGTTGATAGACAATCAATTATATGCAAATTCAAGTGTGATTGAAACGACTGTTTGGGTTTTATGTAGTGTAACTGGAAATAGTTAAAAGCATTATAATTTCTTAATCAAATATGTTTGTTTAATTAATGCTGAAAGAAACAAAATTGGGAAATTTATTTATAAGATATGAATTGAAATTGTATAATGAAATTTATTTGTTAATTTGTGGATGTAAACATTTGATAAATAAATGGAAGTGAATTTTTAATGTATGTTGGATAGAACATAAGTGATTGTAATTCGGTAGTATGTATTGAATATAAAGTTCATTCAATTGTGGAGAAAGTTTTAATTAAGAAAAACGTTACTTTAGTAATTATTAATAAAGTAACGGAAGAGTGAATATAAATTTATGGTAACGTAAAACGTATTGTAAGGTAATAATTAAGTGTAGACTTATAAAATAGATTTATGACAATAATTATTGTACGTATTTATTCTATTTGTTTGTTAAGTTTTATTTTAATCAATTTCAATTTATGCACTAAATTATTGCAGTTAGTGTAGAATATTGGTAAGTGAATAAATAAGATGTAACCAAGGAAAATTTTCATTTTTATAATATAATAATTAGTGTAATCTTAAGAATGCAACCAAAGTGGAATGAATTAATTGAGGTTTTAAGTTTTATTTATATGTAAGTTAACAAGATTTCAATTTAATTGAAATCCAGTAATTTATGCAAATAAAAGATGGAAATTGGGAATTATTACTGTAATGAAATATAAAAGGAACGTTAACTATAGCTGAGTAATAATTGATTTAGTGTTAAGTTTGAAATCCAATAAAATCAAATTTATTCGAATTCATGGCAATTAATTTGGATTTATTTGCAGTAACCTTTGGAAATTTATTTACTGAAATAATTGACAATGAATTTATATGTAAATGTGCTGCTAGTTGCTTTTAAATATCTAAGGGGTTAGAAATGACACAAATCGACTAGTAAATGTTTAGTTTAAAAGGTGGTAAGAAAATTTTTAAATATTTAGATACTAGGAAGATATATATTTAGATGGAATTAATTAATTTTTGTGTAAATTGAGATCTAAGATTAAATCGGAGATTTTTATTGTATAGATATTGAGCCAGTATTAATTCCATTTAATTGGCATCAATAAATTTGAATAATAGGAAGGGAGTGAATTTAATAGATTTAATCGAAATTATAATGTTGAATTTATTAAAATTGGAATTTAACCTTTGAGTTAAGGATTAACATTTAAATTGATGAATAGAACAACTATGTATTGACACTTAAATTGTTTAGAATTTGAGTAAATAATTAAGAAAATTTAAAGGGAGAAAATTTGGTCAATTTTAGAAGTTAAATATAAAATTGGATTTTTATAATTTATTTTAATTTATTTGATGAATATAAAAATAGCCATTTTGGCCACGGACTCGGATTTCGACGAAACCAGTTTCATCGGATCCGTATCGGTGAATTATTGTAGGGTTTCAAGTTTCGTAACGATCGGACTTGTCGTTTGATCGTACGAACGCGAAACGCCTTGAAATCAATTTTATTAAAATCAATTTGGAAATTTTGTTTTCAGCATAACTTCTTCATTCGATCAAATTTGGACGTGAAACTTTTTCCATCGTGTTCAGAATATTTTAAATTACCTATTTGGATATATAGATTTAATAAATTTGGTTCCGGAGGCATAGCGGGCTTTTTGGGCCATAGTTTGTTCCGCACGTTCATTCTACGGTCTATCTACTCTATCTCTAACCCCTCTATATAAACCTAGCTACAAGCCCTAGCCTCCGCCTAATTTCATTCATCTGCGCGTATATTTTCTTCAAGCTCCTCTTCTTCTTCAATGGGTGCAAACCCTAGATCCAATCAATTCAAAAACAAAGTGAAATTTCAAACTACTCCAAAAAATTCTGGAAATAATATATGTTAATGCTCTCGACGAGCGTAATTCAATGATGCAATTCGTTTTTCTGTTCGAATCACCAATTGGCCAGAAATCGATCGTTTATTTTCGGCCTTCGATTTCATCGAAATCGAACGACGACGGATCGTCGAATGGATAGTACCATCGTGTGGAGAAGGCTGAGTGGAGTTCATCGGAGTGATTTTTGGGACGAGATAACGGTCAGATGTTCGCCTAAAATTCAATTAGGGTTTGGAAGTGGAGGCGGCGGCTGACTTTTTGGCTGCGATTGGAGGTCCGCGAGTGACGTGCAGGTGGTGGTGAGCTTACCGAGGCGGCGGTGGGGGTGTTTGCGTGCGGTGGAGGATCGCGTTCAGATCGAAGGGCACAGCCGAGTCTTGTTTCGTGATGGACGAGGATGCCTGTACGCGTGAGGAGCAAAGGTGACGTGTATAGTTTTGGTAGGGGTGAGTTATTTGTTTTAATTTAAATTTTAAATTTTTCCCAATCGAATTTATCGTGTAACTTTTTCATACTTTATCCGTTTCACACGAGATTTCTTTTCTTAGGGTCGTAGTTAAATTCCGGATCTATTGACGCTAGTTTGGACGGATTTGGCGACCGTCGAATTTTTAAGTTTAAATTGAATTTAATTTCGATTTAAATTCTAAAGGTGAGTGTTTTAACCCACTCACAACTTCTAAAAGTTTTTATATTTGTTAAATTTATTTTAGAAATGAATAGAAATTTATTTATGAGTATTTGGCATGTTTATTTCATCATATCTGTTAATTCTATTTATTTAATTTAATTTAATTTAATTTATTTATTGCATAATTAATTGACAGTTAGAATTTATTTGTTTGCATATAAACTGCTAGTTAACAGTTATAAATTTTATTACTGAATATAAACTATTAGATTAATAGTTGTTAAATTAAATTTGAATATAATTGCCAGTTATTACCTGTTATATATTATCAAATATATATTGATATTGATTGATATTGATTGATGATTGTGATTTGGAAGATGGATGATGTTGATGAATGGATGTTTATTGTATATCATTAAATTGCAAGTTATCATGCATTTTTCATTTCATTTGGGATTGTGGTTTGAAATGATATACAACCGCATTTTATTTTAAATTGCGGATTGAAATGATAAATATCCGTATCATTTGACCATAGGATAGAAAATTATATACAGGCACCATGGTCTATATATAAATTATTTTAAAAGTGATTTCTATGGTTTGGATGGGATACGGTTTATCAAACTTTTTAACTTTGATATTTTTTAAATATTATTCTTCCATATATATATACATATGAAAGTTAAATTTTTGAATTTAAGCTGTGTATAAATCCGTTAAATAAAAATGAAATAAAAATTTAGAAATGGGATTGATAATCTATAATATATGCTAAGTTTGGAAAAGTTTAAATATATGATATTTATAAACTGAATTTTCCTAAATAAACTTAAAAATGTATATTCTAGTATAAAGTAAATTTGAGAAATTATTTAATTACTAGAATTTGGAGTTTTATTTATGAATTTTATGTGAATATTCAAAACTAAATAATAGAACATTTAATTTGTTGAAAGAATAAATTCCCACTTTAGTTTTGAAATATTAATACTCAAAATGGATATATATATATATATATATATATATATATATATATATATATATAAATTGAAGCGGTTTTGGAACTTGAAAGAGATAATATAAATTTTGGTTTAGACTTTAATAAAGAAATGTATTTGTAAAGCCATGAGAATTATTTTCTTTACAAAGTAACATTTAAGTTAAACCATTTAATTCATATACCGTTGAATGTCCAAACCATTCAAGTTTTAGAAGTTATGGTTTTAAAAGGTATGAATTCCGAAATATTATATTTTGAAAGTATAATTCAACTGTTTGGTTTCAAGACATTCTAAATTTTAAACCATTATGATTTTGGAAAAGAATTATATTTGAGATAAAATGATATCATATTGTTTGGGTTTTAAATTGATATCGGATTCATATTTTTGAAATGGAAATTTTATTCTGGTTTAAAGTATAAACTATTTTAAATGACCGCGGTGTTATAATAACGATGGGTTGGCAAAGAGACCGGGATTGGATATGGACATACTCTCTGTCGATACTGAAAACCACTTTGACCAACCGTGTACGCGGTGGAGATTCCGGAATGAAGTAGGTTGGAGACGGCGTTTCCTGTAAGGTAAATACGTGGACCCGACTCCCGTGAGTTGGCATAAGGTGGCTAAAACAGGAGCTATTCCCAGGCCAATGAGGTCATACCTCTGATCGGACACTCCTCTTCGATATTATACTATGACTTTGGATTGATTCAGTGGCCACTTTTATTTTTGATTTTGGGGGAGTTTGTTCGAGGTGGGCGGTAACTGCGGCTACGCGTTTCCATCAGCCTGGGTACACAATTGGTATATCTACCCAGGCATTGCCTAGTTGTGCCGTGTCACCTACCATACCGAGCCTTTACTACGAGTTTCTATTTGTGTCGTACCTATGGAGTATCCTCTGGTAGCTTCCCGATCAGGAGGTATTACGGTACTGTATAGACTATTGGCATTATTTGTGTTAAGGGCTATATGGGTAACCCCTTAACGCTATTAAAAAGTAAGTTTATTTTATAAATAGACACTATTATAATAGCGCAATATACTACATAGTAAATAGTTTAACGGATCCTTAGGAGATGTAAATCCCGAGCATCTCTTGAGTTACTGTACTCATATTTATTTCTGTTAATTTAACTCATATAAGATCTTTTAGTTCTGACTCGAGTGTTTTTGTCTTTTCAAATTTGCTCGGGTCAGTCCGAGCGTTCCAGGATTTGAGGATTTAGCTCTGGAGGACGAAGACGAAGATTTGTATTACTAGTATCTACAATATTATTTCACTACACCATTTAATTCCGCTGCATTGAATGTATTGGTATGTGTAACTCTGATATTTATTGTATAAAGAAGAATCAAGTGTTTGTAAACCATTTATGAACTATATAATTATTATTATATTTTATCCTTCCGCTGTGAGATTCTGTTTTGTTTTATTTCTTCTCTGTTTTTCTTATTTACCCCATAACAATCCGCCCTTCCGTATGGTTTGAATTGGCACGTGTGTCGGTTTAAAGTGTGCGAAAAGGCGGGATGTTACAAAAGGGGATTTGTTGGTGTAAGGGGTAGTTATGGTATGATCAAAGTGGTAATTATATTTTATAAGGCTATCATCATCAAAAAGGGGGAGATTGTTAGGAACTGGAGATAGTGTTTTTGATGACAACAACCTTTGTAACTTATTTTATTATAACTTATATACTAATACTATTATCTAGATATATATGAATATTATTATGCATGATATATATAAGGCAGGTATTGATTATTGAAGACTGTACAGTATAAAGATCAAGAATGAAGAAATCAAGTTTGTAGACTCATGAGTATCAAGATCAAGATTTCAAGGTATGTGTTTAGTTTTTTGTTAAAACTTCATAATAGCATGGAAATCTTCATTCCGAATTTCATTTGGGACGGAACCCATTTCTACCTTCTAAGTGGCTTACAAACCCACGACAAGTAGCTTATAAACCTACGACAAGTGTCTTACAAACCCACTAACATCCTTGTTTTGTACAAGTTCTTGAGTCCTGATGTGATGAGATATTCTGCAGAAAGAAGCTTGCAAAACTACTTCAAAATGTTTTTTCAAAACCTTTTCAAAACTGATTTTCAAAATTTTTAGTCTTAAAACTATCTTTTCAAATGATTTTCAAAAAGTTGTTTTAGGATTAAAATATTCTTTGTTTCTGTGTTTTAAAACATATTAAAATTAGTTTATTTTACTCCAAAATCATTTCATTTTGTTTTGAATTCAATAACATTTTCAAACCAAGTTTTTTATTTTCTTAACATAGGATGTCGACAACATGGGATACCCCATGTCGACATGGTGGCCGTTGAGTTCAAAAGTTTCAATTTTCAAAAGAAGTGTCTATTCGTTTAAATCTCTTCACGAATGGTTATGAACGTAGGTGCTTTATAAATAGCCTTCTCAAATGAATTTTTTAACATACAATTCTCATATTTTCTTCACTCCTTCTTCTCCACAAATTCATATCCCAAAGTTTTCGTATCTTTAAGATCGTACCAAAATTCTACCAAATTCTCAAGTGATCGAATTAGAAGTTCATTCTTGTTTGATTCTTTATCATCTCTCGAAGATCAAAGTGCTATTCAGAGTTATAAGATCAATTTATAATAAAAAAATTATCGAGTCTCTCTATAAGGTGTGGTTGTACTGGAAATTAATTGGGTAATCTTGTAGCCCGTAAATCAAGAGAGTTTGCCCCAGACTCATGAGACAGGAGGGTACCTCAAGGTCTTTATAAATTGAGGACTGTAATCTCGACACTGGTTTAATAAAAATCTATATGAGGTGGTTTGCCTCGGTACAGGACTGGATGTAGGATAACTCCGAACAGTATAAAATTCGATGTGTTCTTTCCTCTTACTGCTTTTAACTTACTTTCTACATTGTGTTTGATTCTATTATTGTTCTGTGATCAAGTTCTCATTTATTTGTATCAAAAATTTTAAGTTAGTTCATATAAGTCTTAGAATCCATTAAATACCATTCACCCCTCCCCCCTTCTAGTGTTAAATTAGCCTTAAGATCCTTAGTCCGCTGTCCCTTTTAGGGACCATGTCATGACCCGCCTTTCATTCCATAGAAAGACTCATCATCAATAAGAAAGAAAGAGGTAAAATTAGAATAGAAAGAAGAAAGAACTCAACAATATCAGAATCTCACAGCGGAAACGAAACAAAATATAATATAACAAATAGATATTATATAGTCATTTACATCAGAGTTACACACACACACAACATCACATTAGACAGTTATAAGGTTCCGTCTAATACATTACATTCCATTACAACAGACATAGACTACAATATAGCTCAGCGGAAATATAGATATAGCTACGTCTGGACTCCTGCTCCAAGCTATCCAATATTCGTCAAGCCAAAACCTGTTCTATTGGCTACTCATAAAAATTTGAGTACCCGAGAGTTTAAGAAAAACAGAAATATACTCCGGGTCAGACATGGGTCTGGTGTGAGTAAACGATTTAAAGTTGCTTAACTTTTGAAAAACCTTTGAAACAAAAGGTATCACGTAAGACTCCCCACAAATAAACATGGGTAAGTTTTACCTTATGCTAGCCAAAACATTTGATATGAAATCCAGTTATATAATAATAGGGTCTAGGGTTTTCAATTAAAATACAGAAATAGCTGGAATGCTTACATCTCACATTCCAACATAGTTGGGCACAATCAAAACGTACGGCGCTTATTGGAGATTGGATTCCATACAATGGCAGGGCTACTGGGGTACCTCCCGTCACAGTACGTGGCCTAGATCAACGTACCGAGTATCCACCCTAAATCCCCTGCAACAAAAGGCCGGGACCATTCCTTACTGAACAGTCCCGAACAAGACAACCCCGCAGTTGGCTGTAGACCAACTGCCTACACAGCTGAATAAAAAGGGACATCTAATAGGGGAAGCTCTCGTCCTACTTGGGCATGACCCACTTAGCCTTGCTGCACCTCCCATGTTTTAGCCATTCCCGATTGATGAGGCTCGAGGCTACAATTAACTTATAGAACACATCTATCTTCGAATGCTCATCGTCCACCTGACGATGTTCTGAAAGCATTCAATCCATACAAGTTCGTTCTGGGTACGAACGAAACCGAAGGCATTATCTCGTTACACTCATTTTGGAATCACCCTCAGAGTGAACGACGATAACCCTTGCACTCTGAATCTTCATCTTCACTTGAGATTCATGACCTAACGCTTAATTTGGATCGATGCGGTTTTCGAATATCCAAATTTGGAAACACGATCGCGGTCTCATCGAAATCCAAAACACCATCTTTTAGGTCCAAGTTGTTTTAAAGTTTAAAACAATTCATTTCAATTCAACTCAATACTTGAATTCACACAACATTTAACATAGATAAATATCACACATTTATCACTGATATATCCAATATCATATCACAAAATATCACAACATATCATCCAATAGATATCATCCAATAGATACCATCCAATATATATCATCCAATAGATATCATCCAATACAGATATTCTACACAAACAATTATCCATAAACAGGAATTATTAATCCGTGTTAAAATTAAATTAATCACCTTAAATTAATTACTTAAGAATTAATCACCTAATCCTGCTCAAACAATTATTAATCAATTACAATCAAATTAATTAATCACCATTTAATTCAACTATCCTCTTAATTAATCACCTTTGATTAATTATCCTTAATTACTTTATCCATAAATCAATTAATCTCTAATCATTGATTAATTATCTTTTAATTATCAATTAATGATCCTTAATTATTAATTAATCTCCTTCAATACAAAGTAATTAACCTTTTATTACTTTTATAATCAATTAATTAACCTTTAATTAACTGATTAATTATCCATTAACTGTTAATTAATAACCTTAATTATTAATCAATAATCTCTTAATACAAATTAATTAATCCATAAATAATCTTATAATTAATTAATTAATCATTAATTAACTAATTAATTATCCCTTAATTATTAATTAATAAACTTAATTATTAATTAACAACCTTAATTACAAATTAAGTAATCCATAATTATCAATTAATCATTCCTCCATTAACATTGGTTAATTCTTAATTACCTTTGATTAATCCTTAATCACTTTTGGTTAATCTTTAATCAACTTCGATTAATCCTTAATTACCCTCTGATTAATCCTTAGTCAACTTTTTGATTAATCAATTAATTAATATTTAATTTTAGATTAATCGTCCTTTAAGTATTAATTGATAAAACCTAATTATTAATTAAAAAAATAATAATAATTAATTACACATTAAGTACTTCTTAATTATAAATTAAGTAACCTCTAATTACTTAATTAACAATTCTGTAATACTAAATTAATCAATCTTAATTACTTGATTAATTAATCCTTAATCACTTAATCACTTAATTAATTAGTCTTTGATCATTAATTAATAATTCTTAATTACAATTAACATTTTTGAAACATTATAATTACCTTTGCTTAATTACATCATTAATTAAGTTTTGAAAAAAATAATCATTTAACTTGACAATTTTAAAGTTAACAAAACTTAACTTTCTTGTTTGTATTTTTAAAACTTACTTTTGTAAAATCTTGAATTTTCCACTTTAAATTAATGCTTTAAAATCACTTTAGATTTCACAAAATTTAAATCAATCAAGTTATCAAAACTTCTTAATTAATAGTTAAAGAAAATAATTAGAAAAGGGCAAGTTTTAAACAAGAAGCTGTAAACTAGATTTAAATTTAAATTTCAAAAACAATTCGATTTAAACCTTTTTAAAAACTGCTTTTCATCTCTACTGCTTCGAGTCACACTCGAAGATCACCCGAGTCTAACCCGAGTAAATATCTTCTCTACCCATTTTTTATTTTATTTAAACTTAGTTTAAATTTAAGTTTTAAAACTTACACGCAAAACCCCTCAAAACCACTCGAGTATGAACTCGAGTCTCTTCCCCAAACACTCGATATCTCCTTCGAGCAAAAACCAATCCAAACAACAGACAACCCAAATCTCCCCTTTGCACCTGCACAATCAACACCGACGCCGATGATCACCTCTGGTGACGTCGACACACCATCCATCACCTCAACATCAACGCTCGATCATCCAAACACACTCACGATCCTCAAATCAAAATCGAGCATGGAAGATGAAACCGCAACAAGAAACGTTGCCAGGAAATTTTCTCGCAGCCACTACTCCTATCATCGGAGTTGCTACCCCTCCGACTACGCCATGCCGACATCCTAAGCTACCATTACCTAAAATTCCAAGCCTCTCGATGCACGAGAGAAAATAAAGAAACCAGATCTTCTAGCGCGACCAAAACTTGGTTTAGAAACCCATTTGCTTTGCCGCCGACACCCCAATGATCAAACACCCCTTCTTCCATTTTTCCTCGCCTCACCGCACAGTCCTCCACCACCAGACAAAGCCCCACCACCCTAGACCCTTAAGCCATCAACAATTGCTTAGAAACCCAAATCCAGTCAACATTGAAATGCTCTTCTATCCTATTACTAAAAACCTTAATGTTTGTTTTAAAAATCATGATTTCCAGTGATGATTCAAGATATAAACTTTAATCAATAAAATTTATTATTTGGTTTTATCAAGTTTTGTGATTTACTGCTGTATTTCCAGATTTTAGAAACATATTTAAATTTAAAATATTTGTACATATTTTTAAATCTTAGCTTAAATTAAAACTCAACTAATTTGTTTGAAGTCAAGGTTTAACAATGATCATATAAAAAGAACTGGCATTTTTTTTAAATTTAAAACCCTGTATCAAAACTGGGAGGAACAGACATGCATGTCTATATCTTATCACATATTTCAACCTTCATACAGAAAAAAACACATAAATATCCATAAGCCAGCATCAGTTATCACAAGAATTTTTCACAAGCAACAAGTTATAATTTACTTAAACTTTTAATTTAAAAGTTTACTCACTGATTAAAGAGCAGAGGCTGGAAGCTTTAAATTGCTGAGGCTTTTAAAACTGGAAAGCTTTTGAAAATTGTGATGATTCAAACACTTGAAACCACCCTAATAATGTAAGATTTGATACTCTAGGCTTTGCATTTTGAATGTTTACAGGCTTGAGAGGATTGCTTGACAATGAACTTCAGGTTGCATTCAGATTTGAAGTGGTTGCAAGCTCCAGATTTGAAAATGGTTCAGGCTTTCGATTTTTTTTCAAAAATTTGTACAGAGGTGGATATTTTTGTTCTGAGGAGAAATATAGGCTTGCATTTGAAGATTCTTGCTTACAAGCTTGAAAAAAATGATTGTAGGCTAACACTTTCAAGTCTTTTGATTTGAAAAAGATATTAGTTACATCATTTGATATTGAAAAGATTACAAAGTTTTGGAAATGTTTCATGTTTGATCTGGTTTTGGGTATGAAACTTAAAATTTGAAAATTGTTTCAGGTTTTAATATTTCCAGACATTTGATTTAGGAAAAAAAAATGTGTTTACTGACAGAAAACAAACAATGTTGGTTTGCTTAAAGATCTTGAAAAAAAATGTTACATTGTTTAAACTTTTGGTTTGAAGAAATTTACCGATTTGTTTGAGGAAGTGATTTTCAGTGTTTTGGTTTATGATCTGAGTTTGGGAAAGTTTTTTATTCAAGAGGTTTTCAGTTTTGATTCAAAAATTTCTGGTTTATGGGAAGAGTTTCGGGTTTGTAGATAGATGAATATGGCTTTGAATATTTTTTTAGAAATGAAGATGGAAAAGAAATAAAAGAGATGGGAGGAGAGTTTATAAATGTGAGTTAGACTTTAATTTAGAATTAAAGAAAAATAAATCTTGACACATGTTTACAAATGCTACACTTGTCATTTCCCATTATTCTTTAACTTACATGTATTTTAACATGGTTTTAAAAAGCTACATTTGTATTAATCTTATTTATATTTATTTTTAAAAGACATTAAAAGCTTTTATATTAATTTTCTAAATTAATAAATACATTTGTAAATTAATATTTGCTCTCTAAATTTTATAAAACTAAAAACTTTTAAAAGAAAATAAAGTATAAACCAATTATAATTTAAATAAAATCATACATAATAATTTTAATCCATTTTAAAAGGTTAAAATAAACCTTTTGTATTTATTTTACAATTTAATAAACATTATCTTAATTTATAAAGATAAATTTTTTTTAAGGAAATAAATCTCTTTTTTTAAATAAAACTCATTCATATATTTTATATCAAAATAATTTCAAGATATATATATATATATATCCTTTTAAATTCATATTTAAATCTAAATGCAACTCAAATTCAAAATCAATTCAAATATATATATATATATATATATATATATATATATATATATATATATATATTAGTTATAAACAAACACATTATTACTTTTGAAAGATAATAACTTTATGTAAAAAATTATATATTAAAATTTAATCTTAATTATATATATAAACTCCTTATTAACTCAAAAATAATAATTCTATTTTAGAATTCATTTATAAATCAACACCATCTATATTTGAAAATAATTATTTCGTTTACAAATCTATTTATAAAACATTACCAATTAAATTTGCAAATAATTATTCTATTAAGAATCCATTTATAACTATATTTAAAATCATCATGTTATTAATTATTTTGGTTATTAATATTTGAAAATAACAATTTTATCAATTTTAATTCATTTATTAAGAAGATTATCACATTTTAAATTCCTCGAAATTCCGGGATATCACATTCCTCCACCCTTAAAAGAATTTCGTCCCCGAAATTCAAAATAGAGATAATCCAAAATATTTTATTTCATTTAACAATCCAAACATCCATATCAACCATACACTATTAATTAAACAAAAATTTATTCGAATAAACAATTTATTCCAACAAACAATTCATTCAAACAACCAATTTATTTGTATAAACAAATTATTCAAATCAAACAACTCTAGCTATCCGGACACAGATCTAGATAAGCCTTCCTATAACTATCCAGAGTTTCTCAAGGTAAACTCTGAAATCCCAGCTCCACAGAACCTTAACTAGCTATACCACTATGATCTAGAGCTTCCTCTTATTCCGATCAAAAAATCTGAACCAGATATCAGACCACACTAAAAACCAGTTCAACTACCATATCCTACTGAATTACAGATCCTAACTACGACAAATCATTCACGTATTTCCTCATATGAGATACGCGAAAAAAACACAACATGAATTCCAGCCATCCAAACTGGCAATTCAATCCTGCAGACCACAATCACCAAAGCTCTCGTGCACTCGGAATAGACCAATACATCTTGGAGAAAATTTCCCGTCTTTCCAAATCCGATAACTTCTTTAAATCGGGAAACTTTGACAAAGACTAAATCCTTTGATCTCAAAATCCAATTGTCTTTGCCTCTAGTCCATGAATTCTTCTGTCGATGCTACGCTGCTCTCAAACTCTTCTAGATAAGCTCCAACTTTGCAGAAGCCTCTCGGATCAAACTGGACCAAGAACCAGACGATCTCTCGACTCTACTCAATAGAATGGGAATCTACAAGGTCTTCCATACGAAAGTCCATAGGGTGCCATCTAGACCCTCGCCTGATTACAGAAATGATAATTCCATTCAATACAGATGGTCCTCCAAGACCTATCAAAATCCAAAACACAGCCAACAACATAATCTCAAATTTTCTATTCAGCCTTTCCGTCAGACCGTCGATCTGGGAATGATAGGATGAACCAAAACTCAAACTCAAACCCAAGGATGATCACAAAGTCTCCAAAAATTCTGCTGGAGAAGATAAAATCACGGTTGCTAACAATCCTGACTAAAACACCCAGCAGTTGGACAAACTCCTTCAAGAAAACTCAACCAAAGATGCTACAATACGGGTTGCCTTCACCGGAATAGGATTGGTGCTCTAAATTAACCGGTTTTCAATTACCCATATTCCATTTCCCTCTTTGATCCTTGGCAAACCGTCGACGAAATCCAAAGAAATCATTTTTCACTTCACTTCAGAACTTCTAAGGCTGCAACAACATGCGATCTTCTGCTGATCACCTTCACTTGCAGATTGACCACACATCTTCTGACGAAAGCAGCTACATCCTTCTTCGTGCTCATCTACTAGAAGATTTTCTGATAAAACTCCTTGCCTCAAATCCAAGAAAGCCTCTTCACTCTCGGGTCCACTAAACTTTGTTCCTTCCCGAGTCAACTCAAAGAAATCTTGGGTCAGTTTCTCCAACTCTTCTCTCCTCCTTCGGCGCAATCCTACTACTAGGCCAAACAATAGGCACTGCTCCTGGAACTGAGACGATCCGAAACTTTAACTCTTGATGAAGGCAAACCTTCACTCCTTTGAAAACATCCGAACAGTCTCTAACCACAATAACGAACTCTATGCTTCCTAGAGATGCCTTGCTTCCAAGCAACAAATGCTCAAAATAGTTCCGAAATCATCGCAAGTCACTTTTGCAATTCCTTCCAACTCAGCCTCCAAAGAAACAATCCTTACTATCCATCAAATCCATAATAAGATCAAACACTTCGGGATCCAATACCAATGGGTCACAAGAAATCTATGGGGGAGATAAGAAATCTTAAGCCTCTACAGACCTTATCTATCTCGGTTACTCCACCCATAGGATTAGATACAAGGATAGGACGGTCAACCAAGAAAAGAGAAAGAGATGAAACTCCTCTAGAACTCCTGTTGGAAATCCGAACAGATACCCAACAAATTAAGATAGGTATAATTATTAAAAATTACAAATACGCGCTCTCAAGATAGATACCACTCCAGAGCCTAGGTATTATCTCAACCTATGCTCTAACACCAACTGTCACGACCCGCCTTTCATTCCACAGAAAGACGCATCATCAATAAGAAAGAAGAGGTAGAATTAGAATAGAAAGAAGAAAGAACTCAACCATATCAGAATCTCACTACGGAAGCGGAACAAAATATAATATAACAAATAGATATTACATACTCATTTACATCACAGTTACACAGATACACAACATCATCACATTAGACAGTTATAAGGTTCTGTCTAATACATTACATTCCATTACAACAGACATAGACTACAACACAGCTTAGCGGAAATATAGATATAGCTACGTCTGGACTCCTGCTCCAAGCTATCCAATATTCATCAAGTCAAAACCTGATTTCTTGACTACTCAGAAAAATTTGAGTACCCGAGAGTTTAAGAAAAACAGAAATAAACTCCGGGCCAGTCATGGGTCTGGTGTGAGTAAACGATTTAAAGTTGCTTAAATTTTGAAAAATCTTTAAAACAAAAGGTATCACGTAAGACTCCCCACAAATAAACGTGTGTAAGTTCTTACCTTACGCTAGCCAAAACATTTGATATGAAATCTAGTGATATTATAATAGGGTCTAGGGTTTTCAATTAAATTACAGAAATAGCTGGAATGCTTACATCTCACTTTCCAACATAGTTGGGCACAATCAAAATGTACGGCGCTTATTGGAGATTGGATCCATACAATGGCAGGGCTACTGGGGTACCGCCCATCACAGTACGTGGCCTAGATCAACGTACCAAGGATCCACCCTAAATCCCTAGCAACACAAGGCCGGGGCCATTCCTTACTGAACAGTCCCGAACAAGACAACCCCGCAGTTGGCTGCAGACCAAATGCCCACAGAGCCGAATAAAAAGGGACATCTAGACAGGGGAAGCTCTCGTCCTACTTGGTCATGACCCACTTAGCCTTGCTGCACCTCCCATGTTTTAGCCATTCCCGATTGTTGAGGCTTGAGGCTACGATTACCTTATAGAACACATCTATCTTAGAATGCTCATCATCCACCTGACGAGGTTCTGAATGTATTCAATCCATACAAGTTCGTTCCGGGTTCGAATGAAACCGAAGGCATTATCTCGTTACACTCATTTTGGAATCACCTTCAGAGTTAACGACGATAACCCTTGCACTCTGAATCTTCATCTTTACTTAAGATTCACGACCTAACGCTTAATTTGGATCGATGCGGTTTTTAAATATCCAAATCTGGAAACCCGATCCCGGTGTCATCGAAATCCAAAACACCATGTTTTAGGTCCAAGTTGTTTTAAAGTTTAAAACAATTCATTTCAATTCAATTCAACACTTGAATTCACACAGCATTTAACATAGATAAATACCACACATTTATCGCTGATATATCTAATATCATATCATAAAATATCACAACATATCATCCAATAGATATAATCCAATAGATATCATCCAATAGGTACCATCCAATATATATCATCCAATAGATATCATCCAATACAGATATTCTACACAAACAATCATCCATAAACAGGAACTATTAATCCATGTTAAAATTAATTTAATCACCTTAAATTAATTACTTAAGAATTAATCACCTAATCCTGCTTAAACAATTATTAATCAAATACAATCAAATTAATTAACCACCACTTAAATCAATCATCCTCTTAATTAATCACCTTTGATTAATTATCCTTAATTACTTTATCCATAAATCAATTAATCTCCAATCATAGATGAATTATCTTTTAATTATCAATTAATAATCCTTAATTATTAATTAATCTCCTTCAATACAAAGTAATTACCCTTTAATTACTTTTATAATCAATTAATTAACCTTTAATTAACTAATTATTATCCATTAACTATTAATTAATAACCTTAATTATTAATCAATAATCTCTTAATACAAATTAATTAATGAATAATTAATCTTATAATTAATTAATTAATCATTATTTAACTAATTAATTATCCCTTAATTATTAATTAGTAAACTTAATTATTAATTAACAATCTTAATTACAAATTAAGTAATCAATAATTATCAATTAATCATTCCTTAATTAACATTGATTAATTCTTAATTACCTTTGATTAATCTTTAACCACATTTGATTAATCTTTAATCAACTTTGATTAATCCTTAATTACCCTCTGATTAATCCTTAATCAACTTTTTGATTAATCAATTAATCAATATTTAATTTTAGATTAACCATCCTTTATGTATTAATTAATAAAACCTAATTATTAATTAAAATAATAATAATTATTATTTACACATTAAGTACTTCTTAATTATAAATTAAGTAACCTCTAATTACTTAATTAACAATTCTCTAATACTAAATTAATCAATCTTAATTACTTGATTAATCAATCCTTAATTACTTAATCACTTAATTAATTAATCTTTGATCATTAATTAACAATCTTTAATTAATAATTCTTAATTACAATTAACATTTTTGAAATACCTTTACTTAATTACATCTTTAATTAAGTTTTGAAAAAAATAATCATTTAACTTGACAATTTTAAAGTTAACAAAACTTAACTTGCTTGTTTGTATTTTTAAAACTTACTTTTGTCAAATCTTAAACTTTCCACTTTAAATTAGTGTTTTAAAATCACTTTAGATTTCACAAAATTTAAATCAATCAAGTTTTCAATACTTCTTAATTATTAGTTAAAGAAAATAATTAGAAAAGGTCAAGTTTTAAACAAGAAGCTTTAAACTAGATTTAAACTTAAATTTCAAAAACATTTTGATTTAAACCTTTTTAAAAACTGCTTATCATCTCTACTTCTTCGAGTCGCACTCGAAGATCACTCGGGTCTAACCCGAGTAAACATCTTCTCTACCCATTTTTTATTTTATTTAAGCTTAGTTTAAATTTAAGTTTTAAAACTTACAGGTAAAACCCCTCAAAAAAAACTCGAGTATGAACTCGAGTCTCTTCCCCAAACACTTGATATCTCCTTCGAGCAAAAACCAATCCAAACAACAGACAACCCAAATCTCCCCTTTGCACCTGGACAATCAACGCCGACGCCGATGATCACCTCTGGTGACGTCGACACACCATCCATCACCTCAACATCAACGCTCGATCATCCAAACACACTCACTATCCTCAAATCAAAATCGAGCATGGAAGATGAAACCGCAACAAGAAGCGTTGCCAACAATCCTGACTGAAACACCCAGCAGTTGGACAAACTCCTACAAGAAAATTCAGCCAAAGATGCCAAAATATGGTTTGCCTTGAACGGAATAGGATGGGTGCTCTAAATTAACCGGTTTTCAATTACCCATATTCCATTTCCCTCATTTGTCCTTGGCAAACCGTCGACGAAATCCAAAGAAATCATTTCTCACTTCACTTCGGAACTTCTAAGGCTGCAACAACATGCAGTCTTCTGCTAATCACCTTCACTTGCTGATTGACCACACATCTTCTAACTAAAGCAGCTACAACCTTCTTTATGCTCAGCTACCAGAAGATTTTCTGATAAAACTCCTTGCCTCAAATCCAAGAAAGCCTCTTCACTCTCGGGTCCACTAAACTTTGTTCCTTCCCGAGTCAACTCAAACAAAATCTTAGGATAGCTTCTCCAACTCTTCTCTCCTCCTTTGGCGCAATCCTACTGCTAGGCCAAACAACAGGCACTGCTCCTGGAAATGAGATGATCCGAAACTCTAACTCTTGATGGAGGCAAACCTTCACTCCTTCGAAAACAACCGGACAGTCTCTAACCACAATGATGGACTCTACGCCTCCTAGAGATGCCTTGCTTCCAAGCAACAGATGCTCAAAAGAATTCCGAAATCATCGCAAGTCACTTTTGCGATTCCTCCCAACTCAGCCTCCAAAGAAACAATCCTTACTATCCATCCAATCCAGAATAAGATCAAACACTTCAGGATCCAATACCAATGGGTCACAAGAAATCTATGGGGGAAATAAGAAATCTTAAGCCTCTTTAGATCTTATCTATCTCGGTTACTCCACCCATAGGATTAGATACAAGGATAGGACAGTCAACCAAGCAAAGAGAAAGAGATGAAACTCCTCTAGAACTCCTGTTGGAAATCCGAACAGATACCCAACAAATTAAGATAGGTATATAATTATATAAAAATTACAAATACGCGCTCTCAAGATAGATACCACTCCAGAGCCTAGGTATTATCTCAACCTATGCTCTGATACCAACTGTCATGACCCGCATTTCATTCCACAGAAAGACGCATCATCAATAAGAAAGAAAGAGGTAGACATAGAATAGAAAGAAGAAAGAACTCAACCATATCAGAATCACACAGCGGAAACGGAACAAAATATAATATAACAAATAGATATTACATAGTCATTTACATCACAGTTACACAGATACACAACATCATCACATTAGACAGTTATAAGGTTCTGTCTAATACATTACATTCCATTACAACAGACATAGACTACAACACAGCTTAGCGGAAATATAGAGATAGCTACGTCTGGAGTCCTGCTCCAAGCTATCCAATATTCGTCATGCCAAAACCTCATCTCTTGGCTACTCATAAAAATTTGAGTACCCGAGAGTTTAACAAAAACAGAAATAAACTCCAGGTCAGATATGGGTCTGGTGTGAGTAAACGGTTTAAAGTTGCTTAACTTTTGAAAAACCTTTGAAACAAAAGGTATCACGTAAGACTCCCCACAAATGAACATGGGTAAGTTTTTACCTTACGCTAGTCAAAACATTTGATATGAAATCCAGTGATATTATAATAGGGTCTAGGGTTTTCAATTAAAATACAAAAATAGCTGGAATGCTTACATCTCACGTTCCAACATAGTTGGGCGCAATCAAAATGTACGGCGCATATTGCAGATTGGATTCCATATAATGGCAGGGCTACTGCGGTTCCGTCCGTCACAGTACGTGGCCTAGATCAACGTGCCAGGATCCACCCTAAATCCCCTGCAACATAAGGCCGGGACCATTCCTTACTGAACAATCCCGAACAAGACAACCCCGCATTTGGCTGCAGACCAACTGCCCACACAGCCGAATAAAAAGGCACATCTAGACAGGGTAAGCTCTCGTCCTACTTGGGCATGACCCACTTAGCCTTGCTGCACCTACCTGTTTTAGCCATTCCTAGTTGAAGAGGCTTGAGGCTACGATTACCTTATAGAACACATCTATCTTAGAATGCTCATCGTCCACCTGACGATGTTCCGAAAGCATTCCATCCATACAAGTTCTTTCCGGGTTCGAACGAAACCGATGGCATTATCTCGTTACACTCATTTTGGAATCACCCTCGGAGTTAACGACGATAACCCTTGCACTCTGAATCTTCATCTTCACTTGAGATTCACGACCTAACGCTTAATTTGGATCGATGCGGTTTTCGAATATCCAAATCTGGAAACCCGATCTCGGTCTCATCAAATAAAAAACGCCATATTTTAGGTCCAAGTTGTTTTAAAGTTTAAAACAATTCATTTCAATTCAATTCAATACTTGAACTCACACAACATTTAACATAGATAAATATCACACATTTATCACTAATATATCTAAAATCATATCACAAAATATCACAACATATCATCCAATAGATACCATCCAATATATATCATCCAATAGATATCATCCAATAAAGATATTCTACGCAAACAATCATCCATAAACATGAATTATTAATCCATGTTAAAATTAATATAATCACCTTAAATTAATAACTTAAGAATTAATCACCTAATCATGCTCAAACAATTATTAATCAATTACAATCAAATTAATTAATCGTCACTTAAATCAATCATCCTCTTAATTAATCACCTTTGATTAATTATCCTTAATTACTTTATCCATAAATCAATTAATATCTAGTCTAGATTAATTATCTTTTAATTATCAATTAGTAATCCTTAATTATTAATTAATCTCCTTCAATACGAAGTAATTAACCTGTAATTACTTTTATAATCAATTAATTAACCTTTAATTAACTAATTAATTATCCATTAACTATTAATTAATAACCTTAATTATTAATCAATAATCTCTTAATACAAATTAATTAATCCATAATTAATCTTATAATTAATTAATAAATCATTAATTAACTAACAAATTATCCCTTAATTATTAATTAACAAACTTAATTATTAATTAACAACCTTAATTACAAATTAAGTAATCCATAATTATCAATTAATCATTCCTTATTAACATTGATTAATTCTTAATTACCTTTGATTAATCCTTAGTCACTTTTGATTAATCTTTAATCAACTTTGATTAATCCTTAATTACCCTCTGATTAATCCTTAACCAACTTTTTGATTAATCAATTAATTAATATTTAATTTTAGATTAATCATCCTTTAAGTATTAATTAATAAAACCTAATTATTAATTAAATAATAATAATAATTAATTACACATTAAGTACTTCTTAATTATAAATTAAATAACCTCTAATTACTTAATTAGCAATTCTCTAATACTAAATTAATCAATCTTAATTACTTGATTAATGAATTCTTAATTATTTAATCTCTTAATTAATTAATCTTTGATCATTAATTAATAATCTTTAATTAATAATTCTTAATTACAATTAACATTTCTGAAATACCATTACTTAATTACATCGTTAATTAAGTTTTGAAAAAAATAATCATTTAACTTGACAATTTTAAAGTTAACAAAACTTAACTTGCTTGTTTGTATTATTAAAACTTACTTTTGTAAAATCTTAAACTTTCCAATTTAAATTAATTTTTTAAAATGACTTTAGATTTCACAAAATTTAAATCAATCAATTTTTCAAAACTTCTTAATTAATAGTTAAAGAAAACAATTAGAAAAGGGAAAGTTTTAAATAAGAAGCTTTAAACTAGATTTAAATTTAAATTTCAAAAACAATTTGATTTAAACCTTTTTAAAAACTACTTATCATCTCTACTGCTTCGAGTCACACTCGAAGATCACTCAGGTCTAACCCGAGTAAACATCTTCTCTACCCATTTTTTATTTTATTTAAACTTAGTTTAAATTTAAGTTTTAAGACTTACAGGAAAACCCCTCAAAACCACTCGAGTATGAACTCGAGTCTCTTCCCCAAACACTCGATATTTCCTTCGAGAAAAAACCAACCAAACAATAGACAACCCAAAACTCCCATGTGCACTTGCACAATCAACACCGACGCCGATGATCACCTCCAGTGACGTCGACACACCATCCATCATCTCAACATCAATGCTCTATCATCCAAACACACTCACAATTCTCAAATCAGAATTGAGCATGGAAGATGAAACCGCAACAAGAAGCGTTGCCAGGAAATTTTCTCACAGCCACTACTCCGATCATCGGAGTTGCTATCCCTCCGGTTACGCCATGCCGACACCCCATGCTATCATTACCCAAAATTCCGAGCCTCTCGATGCACCATAGAAAATGAAGAAACCAGATCTTCTAGCGCGACCAAAACTAGGTTTAGAAACCCATTTGCTTTGCCGCAGACACCCCAATGATCAATCACCCCGTCTTCCATTTTTCCTCGCCTCACCGCACAGTCCTCCACCACCAGACAAAGCCCCGACCACCCTAGACCCTTAGGCCATCAACAGTTGCTCAGAAACCCCAATCTAGTCAACACCGAAATGTTCTTCCATCCTATTACTAAAAATATTAATGTTTGTTTTAAAAATCATGATTGCCAGTGATGATTCAAGATATAAACTTTAATCAATAAAATTCAATATTTGGTTTTATCAAGTTTTATGATTTACTACTGTATTTCTAGATTTTAGAAACATATTTAAATTTAAAACATTTGTACATATTTTTAAATCTTAGCTTAAATTAAAACTCAACTAATTTGTTTGAAGCCAAGGTTTAACAATGATCATATAAAAAGAACTGGCCTTTTTTTCTAAATTTTAAGCCCTGTATCAAAACAGGGAGGAACAGACATGCATGTCTATATCTTATCACATATTTCAACCTTTACAGAAAAAAAAACACATAAATATTCACAAGCCAGCATCAGTTATCACAAGAATTTTTCACAAGCAACAAGTTATAATTTACTTAAACTTTTAATTTAAAAGTTTACTAACTGATTAAATAGCATAGGCTGGGAGCTTTAAATTGCCGAGGCTTTTAAAGCTGGAAAGCTTTTGAAAATTGTGATGATTCAAACGCTTGAAACCACCCTGATAATGTAAGATTTGATACTCCAGGCTTTGCATTTTGAATGTTTACAGGCTTGAGAGGATTGCTTGACAATGAACTTCAGGTTGCATTCAGATTTGAAATGATTGCAAGCTCCAGATTTGAAAATGGTTCAGGCTTTTGATTTTTTTTCAAAAATATGAACAGAGGTGGATATTTTTGTTCTGAGGAGAAATATAGGCTTGCATTTGAAGATTCTTGCTTACAGGCTTGAAAAATAATAATTCTAGGCTAACACTTTCAAGTCTTTTGATTTGAAAAAGATATTGGTTACAACATTTGATATTGAAAAGATTACAGAGTTTTGGAAATGTTTCAGGTTTGATCTGGTTTTGGGTATGAAACTTAAACTTTGAAAATGGTTTCAGGTTTTAATATTTCCAGACTTTTGATTTGGGAAAAATATGTGTTTACAGGTAGAAAGGTAAAATTCAGTAGCCGCTCACGAAAGCAAAGACTTTGAACTTTCGACCGCGTCGAAAGCTTAGAGTCGAAAGGTGCCAACCCATGTCTTTAAATAAGACCCCAAGGGTCAGTTGTAAGGGATCTGATTTCTTTACTTCTCACGTATTTTCTAAAGATTGTAAACCCTAATTCCTAAATAAAATTGGGGATTTGGTCAATTTGTACGATGGAATTCAATGAAAGAAAATTATGATAACCTTGATTATTTAGTAACCCTAATTTTCCTATTTTTCATAAATATATAAACCTATTGTCAATCTGATCGAAAGCTCCCACTTTGACCGAATTGAAACCTTTAGTTATCATATTTCTTAGATGCCTTAGCTCAAACCTATAAGATAGTAAGTACACACCTTTCTATAAAGTCGAAACCCTACCAGCTCTGCTATTCCCAAAAATAATTAAGTCGCCACCCAAAACTACCTAGTCTTTTCAAAAGGTGGTTTTGACAGGGTCATTATCAAGTAAATTCGAAAGGATTTATTAAGGGCAAAGCTAGCTTTTTGACTACGTCAAAAGGTACAAAAGAAGTGTTTTCACCCATATTTACCAACCTGAAAAGTCATAACAACCTTCATCTGTTCGAAAGAAGGTTTTGAAGACATCCTACACATTTCAAACTTTAACTTGAAGTTTTGACAAGTTTTTTGTCAACGAAAGTTTTATAAATGGATTTGGGAATTTAAATAAAGGAGATTTCATAAAATGGAAGAGATTTATTTACAGGGATTTTTCAAAGAAGTTTATAAAAGAAATTAACATTTGTTTTTCTTAAACCGACCTTCTTAATTATGGTGGTATGGAAGATTTGTTCCATACTTAACACCAAAAGAATAGTGTCTAGAGTTATTCTTATCTCCGTTTCTTTTTAAATAACTTTGTTTGATACGTTAATATGATTTTTGAATAAGAAATCTTCCATAATGTTTTGGGAATAATGTTATGCCAGTGAGATAAGTATATGGATATTTTGATAAATATTTTGGAAAGAGATTTGTAAATGAAAGATTTATTTAAATGAGGCTTGTTGTATTATCCGATTCAAAGGAGAGAATTTCTTGATAATTGTTGTGGTTCGTGTCTGCCAGTTGCTTGCATAATTTTTCCCACCCTTCGGCCTGCTTCAAATCATTTTGAATAGCCTGGAGATGTGACATACATGAGTCTCTACGAATTGGACAGAGATCACGATCAAACTTAAGCCTCCTTAAGAACCACCCAGTGAGCGCCGCCTCAAGCCTGGGAGGACCAGATTGAGGAACATAAGCGGATCTCCGGTGGGGCATGAAGCACCTGGGGAAAGAGCAACCGAAGATGATGGAATTCGAGTTGGAGATGGAACGGGGATAGAAGTAACTGGGATTTCTTGACCCGCTGAACAAAGTGTCAGAGCGAAAGCTTGTTGTTCTGAAGAATGGGAATCACGATCAAATTTTGACCTTTTCGACGGTTCCTCTCTCTTATCAAAAGCCTTCCTCTTTTCATACCTACCTTTGTATATTCGGCTCTGTTTCCTCTCACCTCGCTAATGAACTTCAACTTTTAAATCTTTTCTTCTTTAGTACTCCTCCTCTATCTCGTGCGGTTGGGGACAGTTGGAAGATCGCTTCGACCAATGCTAGGAGTCCGTGAATTCTTCGAGATCATCATAGAGACCACGTCCTCTCAAGATACCTAACATGGAAGACAAATTAAGAGCCTTAGAAAGGAAAATAAACATGAAAATTATGTGTATAAGCGAGTGTAACACTTGTGAACATGTAATGTGTTTACGAGGAGAGCTTAAAACGGCGTCATAAACCCAATCGGGCAGGTGCCACGGAAGGAATGGAGTAAATTCGGGTGCGACGTGGCTTGAATGGGAAGGCACTTCCTCAAATTTAAAATCTTCCTCCATGAGCACATCAAAATTGATGTAAACATTTCTCAAATACCCTAAGTCTGTGCCAGCGTCTTTAATCGGAGAATCCTGACGTCATTTGACTTATGGCGCATCCTCTGTTACTCATGTCTAGGGGAGGCAAGCTCGGAACAACGGGGCTCATCCCCAGATTGTTGACATATAATTCAAATTCCCCATCATTGGATTCTGCATAGGAATCATCACTACAAGTGGACTCATCGCTACTACTCCCTTCTCTTTTTCTAAGTCCGTCATGGCCTTGCCTTCCCTCTAATTAAACTCCTCTTCCTCTTCTTCCAGAATAGAAGGCATTTTGACTGGGCAACCGGCTCCGGTCATGACAGCATCCTTTTCGTCGCTGTCATCTCAGCCAACTCGCCAGATTGGCCTTCTCATTCTTGGAAAGTGCCCTCATCGGAACCTTAGGACGAGGAGGTAGATCGCGTCCGTACTTGGATCGAGAAGGGGATGGGATCCCAACTGGAACTGTAGACCTTCCCGGACGCTACAGTCTGTATCGAAGAAATTTTTTGTCAATCAATAAGACTTCAACATATCTCTCCTCAGCATCAATAGCCTTCAGTGCTTGGAAATTTTCATCTAGAGACAAGTCCCTGTTCAGCCTCGGAATAACTGTAAGAATTATTCGACTTGTTAGAAACTCCATAGTACTACGTCGGAGCACAATGAGTAAGAAAGGGAACTTAACCACCATTGTCCAAAAGATGGTGGAACCTCTCAGGACATCTAACAAAGAAGTATTGGGTCTTGAATTGGAAAAAGTTGCTCTGTAGGCGCAAAATAATTTTATGATTCCTCTGGGCCTCGATTACGACCAAGGAAGGACACTCATCTCTTCATTTAAATGAAAGAAAGCATCTCAACTTGTCAAAGGTCGGAGCACAATTGAATGTTCACATGAAAAGGACGTGTAGACAAGTTAAGATGGCATAGCCGTTGAGGTGAATCTGAAATGGAGCAATTCCAAAGTTCGAGAGGGTCTCTCTTAAGAAATCGTTAAAAGGGGGCACGACTCCGTTCAAGCACATATACCGATGACAAGTGGTATATCCCGAGGGCCCTACATAAGCAAATTCATCCTTCTCTAGGTGGCGTGCTATAACGACCCAGAATTTCTGTCATTTCAAATTCGTATATTGTATTGATTTTTAAATATTAACAAGTAAAATTTGTAAGTCGAATGAATTTTATTTCGAATATCTAGATTTAATTGGATAATTAAATCGATAATTTAATATTTAAAATTACAGAAATAATTGAAAATTGGGTTTAATGTGATTAAAATTGATTTGTAAAGTTGTATTTAATCATATTGGAGTTAGAATGATGTTATAGAACTTTTAAAATTGAATTAAAAGTTAATTTGTAGAAATTGAATATTTTAATATTTAATTGACGAGTAAAAATAGTCATTTTTCAAACTGTCTCGGATTTCGACGAAACTAGTTTCATCGGGTCCGTAATGTTATATTATTATAAGATTTAAAATTTCGTATCAATCGGATTTACGGTTTGTCCGGGGCAACCTAAAACTCACTGAAATCGGTCTAAGTGAATTTTAAATTTAAATAGTCGATTTGAAAACCTATCTTCCAAATACTATCGAATTGGCTCCCGATACATATTCCATTACGTTCGAAATGGGGGTAAAATATTATAAACGCCAGGCGGCACGCTTCGTTTGGAGTTCGGGGAAAATTCGGGTGAATAGTGTGCGAATATTTTCTATAAAAGGCCTCCATATTTCATTTTTTACACCAAAACCCTAACCCTATTCTTCAGCCACCACTCTACTCTATCAATGGCTGAAATCTTCCCACCTTCCTCCCTCATTTTCTTCAAATCCATCAACCAATTCGTAAAACTTTCTTCTACAAAGTTAAAGAGAGCATCAAGATCTCTCTATCCAACGGCTGTGATCAAGAATGGGGCAGTAAATCGACGGCAAAGGGGCCTTGAACGCCACAAGTTCATGCACATTTTCTGGGGAGATGATGTAGCCGAGCTCGACCGGTTTTAGGTCAGAGGGAGTGTTTGCAAAGGGCATCGACGTGATGGTGGTTGATCGACCTAAAATCGATTGCATATGGCGCGAGCATTAGGGTTTGGAGGCGGCCATAATGGGTTTTCTTGCGCGCGTATTAACCTGGAGTTGGAGAAGAAAGGCAGGCAACAGCCTTGATTTTCTTCATGAAATCGAACGACTATGATGGATTAAGGTTATAAATTAAATAAGAAAATTGTATATTTATTTATATTAAAATTCGTATAAACTTTACAAAGTTGTAACTTTTTCATACAAGGTCCGTTTCGCACGAAACGAATTGCGTTGGGTTCGTATTCGCGAATACTACACGATGGAGCTAGATTGGGATTGATTGGATCTAGTGTGAATTTTGGGTAAAATTAAACGCGTGTTTAATTTTATTCGAAATAAAATACTATGACTGTATTTGAAGCAAGGTGAGAACTTCTCACTCAATCAAATCTGTTTCGATTTAAATTTTTAATAGCTAAATTTAAAATTGCTTGATTGTATGCTTAGATGATAAATTGCTATTTGTTGTATTGAAATAGACCCTATATGCCGTATATTAAGCGGAGGTTATTTTATTAAACACATATACCGTGATATTCCACCTTGAAGTGGAATTGGTATTATATATGTACTTGAAGTTGATTTTCCCTTATTTTATAGCGGATGAGACCCTATTGCGCCGCATAATAGCGGATAATATTTTATATAAACCCATGTACCACGATATTCCGACTTGAAACGGGATTGGTATTGTGCTAACATCTGTGGATGCAGGGAAACAGGTTGGAGGGATCCAACTGGATTCCTCAAATAATTGAATTTGTTTCAATGTTGCGTGTTGATTTATTTATAATCTCTGTGTGATTATCTTTGTGATTGAAATTGCTGAAGGCTAAAATTTAGCCGAATATAATTTTGGTATCGTTGATACCGGAAATAAATAAAAATTTGATTTTTGAAAATTCAAGTTGAAAGTTTATATAAAAATTTATTTTTGAGGATTGGATAAATTTAAAAGAAAAGAATCTACGATTTGTGAAGTTATAGAATGAATGAATTTTTAAATAGAGAATTATAAGTAATTTGCTTATAATTCGGATTTTGGCGTGTAAATGGGATATGGATAGAATTTGTTAATAAAGTGATTTTTTAATAAGTTGAAGTTGTTATAAAATATAAATGGAATTTATAAACCTTGTTTTATAAATCCGAAATCGACTTATTTTGATAAGTTAATTATTATAGCTTATTAAAGGAGATATATACATGATTTTGGACAGTGGATAATATATTAAAGAAATGTTTTGGGGAAGTGATATTTTAAATAGAATTAAAACGATTTAAAGATGTTTTAAAATGTATTAAGTAACGAAACCATAGATTTCAACATTCATTGTTGAAATAGACGTTTTCGAGAAATAAGGAAATGGTGGACTATAACACTGTTGTTATAGTAAATGATTTTCGAAAGGAAATGTTTTATATGGTATTGGGATTTATATATCTATCTTAATTTTGAATCCCTATACTAGTGATTTTGGGTTGTCGCAACGATGTTTTACGCAACATTCGTTTTGACTCAAATAAATGTGTTTAAGAGAATGTTTTCCTCAAAGATTAAATTATATATACTTAATTGTAATTTAAGTATATTGAATATTTTTCAAATGTTGAAAATAAATAGATTTGTGAATTACTTATTATTAAATAAGTATGGAAATGTTTTCCAATATGAAGTGAAATGTTTTGAGATTTATATCTTTTAAAGATAAATTGAAAGTGAATATTTGAAATCGATTTGAAAATCATATATCAGTGAATATTTAGAAATTTAAATTCACCATGGAATTTATAAAGGAAAGGGAAATTTGTTTAAAAACAAACATTGATTTATTTTTGAAGTGTGGAAACAAATTTACGGATTTGGAACGTAAATTTAAAGTAAACAGTTAAGGATTTATTTAGTTGGTTTAAATGTACCATTTTGAAATGAAAGTTTATTCTCCCTGGAAAGCCGAGTATATTTCCAAAGTAGCTTTTAAAATATAAATTAAAAAGTTCTAAAGTAGTTTTAAAAGAATATTTTGGAGAAAACATTTTCTTAAGTTATTTTGAAATCCTTTTAGTAAAGATTTATTGAATTGATTTAAAGAAATGATTATTTCTAAGATTTAATCAATAATTGTTTTAGAAAATAGTTATTTAAAAATAGTTATACTCTATCTACTAATTTTATTTCGAAAATTAGTTTGGACTTAAGTTATATGTAATATTGGTATAATATTTTTATGACTAAAATTTTAAGTAAAGTGTTTAAAGAAAAATAGTTTTATTTCAAAGTGTTTTCCCGATATATTTTGGACAAGTGTTATCAATTATTTTAAAGTATTTGAACTCGGCAGATTTTCAGTGAACATGAATAAATATTTGAAAGTGCTTCCGCGTGAGGAAAATGATTTTAAATTTGTTTTCAAAAGTTGTAAAGGTGAAAAAGTGATTTGAAATTTGTTTTCAAATGGTTGAAGTGTGGAAAAAAAATATCTTGTAAAGATATTTTTGGAAAATAAATAATTTGGGAAATTATTTGAAATCTGGTGATGTTGTGCATATCTATTGATATTTAAATGACCGACTATCAATATTTACCTATAAATGGGTATTTGTTGTGATTTGCTTGAATTTGAATGTTACACTTATTTTAAAAATAAGCGCTCGTTATTCGGTTTAGCCGGGAGAGGACCTTTGGGTCATGAATCCCATTCCGAATAGTGATAGGTCGTAATGGATAACATTTGAAGACCGGTGTTGAAGACCGGATATTTTCGAAAACGGAAGAATTACTGTCTAATGTCTCTGCATCGGCTGATCTCCGATATAGAGATTTTATCACCCTTTATGATGGGAAGTCCGGTCGTGATTAGTGAATATCCCGATTGCAAGGGCTTCTTTGGAAGTGCCTTTGGTTCCGTTCGATCCCGGAACGGACTTGTATGGATGTGTGTCTGATGTTACAATTTGAGATGTAAAGCTGGTTTCTATCAAATACATATCTATTGTTGGCGAAGAATTATTTCTTTTAGCTTAACACCCTTCTCTGAGGCGTACGAGCTCAGAGGTTATGTAGTTGATGGTTACTAGTGATACATTCCCAATTTGGTAATGTGGCATACGAAGTGATGCTGATCATTTGTTGATCAAAGCATAGCTTTTGTGAAAAGCGTAGCTTTGTGGACGAGACTTCGTCGGACCTCACACCCCGGTAATGGTCAAAACAGGAAAGATGCAGCAAGGTTATAGGGAGTAGCGCCCCTTAGGGTATGTGCATTTCCTTCTGGATAGAAGTGGTATCATGGTATGGAGCCCAGATACTTAACTTATGTGTATGTCGCAAATATATATGACTTTGTGATTGTTGTTGGTTGAGGATCCTCGGATAAAGGTTGTTTACAACTGAGGGATGACATACTCGTGTCAGTAGTTACCTACTTTTGCAGAGGTAACCCGGCCTTGTGTTGGCAGAGATCCGGTTAGGTTCTCGGGGTGTCTCTCCAGAGGCGTACCCATATGGCAATGGAAAGTTCCTTGGCCTGACCATTTGTTGGAAATCTAAACTACAATACGCACCTTGTACGGTTTTAGTTGTAGAACCTGCCATTTACTTAAGGTGGTCACCACTGTTTAGATGGTAGCTATAGTAGGCATAGTTCGGAATGTCTATGTTGGCTAAGATTTATATTGTACTTTCAAAATGTTTTCCTACACTTTGCACTTATAGTAATAATATCAAAGAAATTTTCGTATCAAGCATGTTTGACTATCATAAGGAGAAATCTCCTTTGATTCTGCGTTTGCATTGTGTGTGTGTGTTTGTGTGTGTGCGGGAGGCCTTATGGTAGTTTCATTTTCCAAAAGCATTGCGGATCTATCTTAAAATATTTCTTTGTTGTTTTAAGATAAATTGTTTTAAGTTCTCACACCAGTCACATGACTGACCTGGAGTTTATTGTTCCCTTCCTAAACACTAGGTGCCCACCAATTTTCACACGGGCAGTCTAGAGTCAGGTTATCAGGATATTCTGGAATTCAGGAGGTGTTGTGAAGCTCAGGAGGCGAGCTGGTTGGCGAAACGTATCACTTGTATATGATATTATCTTTTCCGCTGTGTATTCAGTTGTAAGGGAAGGTTATATAACTTTCCATTATTGTATTGTGTTGTATATTGACTCTGATGATGTATGTATAAAATGTACAGTTCTTTTGATTTAAAGATTATTCATTCATTTATTATATGTTGTTCCGCTGCGATTGTGAGATTCTGATATTGTTCTGTTGCTTCTTCTTTCTTGCTTCTTCTATCTTTTTCTTCTTCTTAAACCCTAAGGGTTCGGTTTTCCGGCCTTCGATTGCTCGGCAGTTGATATAGTGGACGTATTAATGTCGATTTTCGGAAGTCGAAAGTCCAACTCTTCACATGTGCATCTTCCTCCAAGATGTCATGTTGCAGGCAGATATTATGCAGGACTCTAGCTGAGATCACAAACGAAGCTCTCTTTGGTGGATTGAAATGGACTCTAAAATTAAGGGGAGTTTGATCCATGACCGGACTGACAAGAACTAAATGGCCATACTCAGCCCGTAAAGCAGAATAAGGAGGGGCGGTAGACGACAACTCAGCATCCAAAAGCACATGAATTCCTCCGCTGGACTTGCGGCGAGAAGATGGGCACTTCATTCTAAACAATAGAACTTGCGTCTGAAATGGTCAGGTGATTTTTTAAAATAAGAATTCCCTATACCACACTTGAATTCCATAGAAATATCGATTTAAACCGATGTGTCAGACTTCAAGTATGTATCGGGGCAAGTACGGTGTGTTATCTATGGGTGGTGGGCTCGGTGTGTTGAACACTGCAAATGCTCTATCTCGTGTACATAGTACACTCACAGCTGAGAGGTAAATGGACTTCTTGGATCACTTTCTTTTTTAAATTACTTCTCCAACACTTACCCATTATTATTCAGCGATCGATAGAGGATCCACTATATGAAACAACGTGGAAAGTCCCTTTCAGTATAGATACACCATGCGTGCAAAAGAAAGCAAAATCAATCTGAATCCTCTAGAAGGACGAAACCAATTCACAACATGTCATGCGATATCGGCTATGGGACCTGGCACAAGTCCATTTTGGCTCAATGGACGAAGACAACAAAACATGTCAAGCACCGGGGAAAGGCCCGAATGCCGTTCTGTGAGGGAATCAAGACTCGATTTAATATCTTCCTCCATTAAGCCACAATCGACTCAAACTCCTCAAGACTAACACTAAGAATAAAACTCCACATCCAAATCAATAAACGAACGTCTTCCTCAGCAAACCCACCTTGGATTAGTGCTCTAAACGCAAAATTGGTCAAAGCCTTAGAACAACGAGCCAGAAACTTGTTGGGGGCGATCTAAGGAGGGGTCGGTGGCGATCCAAGGCACATGCAAATTAGGGTTTTGATCGAAGGCAATTTGAGAAGCCGGGGACAACGCTCTAGAGTTGGCGGTGTAGAAGGAATCACGGCAAGGGTTTGGACAAGGTTGGATCACCAGAGTCAGTGGATCAGATCAATCAAAAGATGGATCGAGTTGCAGGTGAAAGGTTGGATCGCAGGAAGAAGCTAAGCTCGAATGGTCAAAATGAATAGATCGGCTCGAGGATGCTTATATAGGGAATGAAAACATACCAAAAAACTTCTAAGTCGTTGGGTCGCTAGCGATCCATCATCTATGGGTCACTAGCGATCCATGCAGTTGCATGCAATTTGTCTCCAATTTTCCTAGCGACATTTACCTTCCACTTCAAGACATATTGAGAAGCTATAGAGAAAATTTTGATATATGATGAGAAAAGGCAGTCGAAATCAAAACTAAGCAAGCAATAGCATAACCTAGTTCACATTCGTGAAACTCTAACATGATTACTTGAAATTCAACAAGTAGAGACTAAAAGCGATTACTTCCAGAGCACGCCTTGTTTTCAAAATAGACGAACTTTGGAGGGCAAATATTATCCGGGTTTTTAACTCAGTAGGGTCCAAGAGAAGCTAGAACAACTTGGTGTCGTTAGAATAGCTTAGAAGTCGGCCAGAGGGACTAATGTAACAAGTTAAAGAGAGCTATGGAAAAAGGATAAAGAAATCTCCTAAGGGAATGGATCGCTAGGGATCATTGGCCTATGGATCGCTAGCGATCCATGGGAATAACTCAAGGTTCAACCTGTTTTCTTACATCATGATTCAATGCATATTACAAAAACAGAGGCCGAGTTTGTTGAGATTCAGGTTTACCTAGATTAAGAGACAAGCATCCGTCTAGTCTGATTAGCGGCTAAATACAACTAGCAAGCAATCTATCATCAAAACAAGGCGATGTGCAATTAGACTATACAAACAATGTCGACACAAGAAAACGAAGACAGTTTAGAAACCAAAGTCCAAAAATAGGATAAGCGTATGGAATGCCAGCGATCCATATACTATGGATCGCAGCGATCCATACTTGATCGTAGAATAAGTGCAACCCAAACAAAGTGAAGTAGAGGAAAAGGCTAAGTAATTAGCTCGCCTTCGAACCATTGGTATGGATCGCTAGCGATCCATGTTTTTGGCTCGGGTCGTGAGCTAAGCTCCACTGCGTCTTCTTGTGACCATCTACAAACAGCTGGAAAATAGACTTGGCCCAATAGCTCTCCGATCTCTATAAATACCATCCTATCTGCAACATAATCAGGATCTACTCCAGACTGGTTGTTGAAACTTTACTGGAAGCTTTCTTCACTCCTCACCTCCTCCACAATGGTCTTCAAAGGAATTCACTGTGATTCTTTCGTGAATTCCAACCATGGAGATTCAATCTAGCAAAGGATAATCAAGAGCTTTGTAATCAACTACATCTTTTAAGAACAATCAGTCTATAATAAAAACTATAAATTAGACATAGGCTCTGTTAACAGCCGAATCACTATAAAAATCTTCTTGTCTTCTTTCTCTTACCGCCTTTTCTATATCTATTATCTACATTATTGCTCTATGAGAATAAGGCTAGTTCTTTCATGCTCAAACCAGGGTGTTGATCCCTTTTTTGGGTTAACATGGTGGTTGCTATGGGTAATTAAATATTTGAATTGTTGTAATTTGTTTACTTGATAGTTAATTAATCGATTATCAAATCTTGGCTAGTTTGACTTGGGAAATATGATTGTATATTCTAGTTTCCCGGTGAGGACTCAAATAGTTTTTGTGCACTTATAAAAGAAATAGGATTGAGTCGACCAAGAATTATCGGTTGTTGGTTCGAAGAGACCAAGATCGAATAAGTATAAATTATTTAAAAGTCACTTCGATCCAACTCAAGCGTTATAAACTAAAGTTATCTTGAAGAGTATGTAATCAAAGATGGAGCTTTTGAAGTGCAAGGGCTACTTGCTACTAATCCTAAGGGTAATTCCAAAATGAATGTAGCGGAGGCAGTCCCTTCGGTTTTGTTCAGACCCAGAATAAATTTTTATGGATAAATGCTGGCATTGCATTTCTTCAATGGAGGGCTGTGTAAGCATTCCAAGAGGGAAGTGCTAAAATAAGGTAAATCATTAGCTTAAGCCTCACAACTTGAAAATTCCTAAAATAGGGAATATGTAGCAGAGCTATATGGGTTGCTCCTAAAAGGGTGTGTCATCATCTTTCTAGATTATCATATTATGGATTTTGTTGTGCATGAGAGCTCTTTATAAAGGTTAGAAACAATTAGGGTGATGACATATTCAGTACTATCCAGTGAGAGGTAGGCTGGTCCTGTGTTGGTAGAGGGGCAATTGCAATTATAGCCCTTGGTACATTTTATCTATGGATGTAATGTACGGAAGGTAATCCCTTACCTTGCCATTTTCGAAATCCATCCTCCAATACGTGCTTTACGGACATAATTATGTCCACCTGTGTTGAAATATTAGATGCAAGCATTTTAGCTATTTTATATATTTATTTTAAACCCTAAACATTAATAAAATATCGCAAGATTTCTTATAGATTTGTTTTGGTTATCATAAGGTAAAAATCATTCCGTGTTTATATGTGGCATGGTCTTAAGAGATACCTTTTATTTTGAAAGGGCTTTATAAATATAGAAATCAATATAATTTTATTGAGTTTTCTCATGCAGGTTTACCAAACTGATCGGGGCTTTATTTTATTATAATGCTCGGGTTAGCCCAAGCATATTTTTTAGATCTAGCCGGACACTTTAGAGCTTTTAGGAGACGAGCTGGATTCTCTAAGATGTATTCACGTTCCTTATATCCTTCCGCTATTTTGTATTATTCTTGTCTATATTTATCAAAAATTGTAAGACTAGGTTATTATAACTGTCCAGGCTGATAATAGGATAGTGTATTCTGATGTTGTGTATAAATAAACATGATTTCTATCTGTAAAGATTTTTTGTATATTATATATTTCTCGTCATGATATGATATTTTGTTCTATCTTCTTTTCTCTTTACCCAAATAACCTATCTTTCGAACACTTAAATGATCGGCACACGAATACCAAGGATGTATTAAGTGTCGTAGGTGTAAGAAAGGCAGATCATTACACAGCTCGTCTCATAAAGTGTGTGCACCTGAATCTAGAAAATATGTTCGGACTGACCCTAGCATTATAAGAAAAATAATACCCGGATCAGTCTTGTAAAACTAGCATGAGAAACATAATCAAATGGATTTTAATATTTTAAAAACCTTTCAAAATAAAGGTATCTCTTAAGACAAAGTCACACATAAACACGGACGATTTTTTACATTACATTAACTAAACCATTTCAATAGAAAATCCAATAATACTACAATAATATATAGGAGTGGAAAATAGATATATAACATATCTGGAATGGTTACCCATAATTACATTCAACGGTACTAGGTTCTACAACTAAAACCGTAGGGAATGTAGTAAGATTGGATTTCCCTCAATGAAAAGGCTACTGGGGTACCGCCTACCATAGTGCTTCTCTAGACAATGTACCGAATGTCTCATATGAACCCCTTGAAAATCAGAGCCAGCCTACTCCTCAAACATGATAAGTCAGATTACGTCATTCCCCGAGCCCCAAGGCTGTAAAACATTTGCACTAGGCCATGGCCCCTGTAACAACCCGGTATTTGCATCAATTAATAATTGACATTTTGACGATTGATATTGACACAAACTTCTATTTGAAGTTTTTAAATTTTGAATTAAAATTGATTTATAAATTGTTAAAAGAAATTTAGGACTTTAAATAAATATTTTCTTTTTATTTTATTTGGCCTTATCCCCTCTTTATATTCAACCGGCTTCTTATCCCCCTTTCCTCCATCTTCATTTTCGTTCGACCCGACCCCCCTCTCTCATTTTTCATTCAATTCGAAAACCCTAAAACAAAAGCAAGCGAAATTAATGGCGCCCCTTTTTTTTCATTTCTCGTTCATCCTCTTTTCGAGATTAGGGCTTTTGAAGCGCCGGCTTTAATTAGTCGATCGAGCGTCTCCTCGTTGCTCTCTTGCGGCTGCTTCATTCGCGACAAAGGTGAGTGATTTCTCACTCACTTCTAATTCAAATTCAAATGCTCCTTGGTTAATTGACCTCCATGGCTTTGATTTCGGTTTGAATTATTTTTCTCGGCCATGAATTTTTGATCGTATGACTTTGAAATTCCTGACTTGATCTTCATTCGATTATACTGCGATATATTTAACCTTCGATCAAACATACTGTTATATATTCACATATACGTTGTCCCGGTTTGGACAACTTCTGATTTCAAGTTTTACTTTCTGATTTTTGGCATGAACTTCTGTAGACTTGATTTCATTTTTGAATTTCTTTTGTTAATGTTGATCCGCTGCTTTGAGTCAATACAGTATGTACATGTATATGTATGCATATATACACATATATGGGATATGTGTACATGTCAATTTGATAGAATAGGGCGTGTGTGAAGAGCTTGCTACTGTGTTCCTTTGCTTTGATTATTGCCCGAGCATAAGTGCATTGAAGTCTATTACACCAATGTGCATATGTTTAAACCTGGTCTTGTGTACTGAACTGTTTCGACCCTCCTTGTGGTTCTTTGAATTCTTTTGGTGACACTGCTTGTCTTGTGAGAACTTGCATTGCCTTGTACCTGTGTATTTAAATCCACTACCTGATCCTCTCCTTGCTGTTTCATCTCCACTTGGGATTGCTTGCAAACTGTCATCAGTTATGTGCATGTTGTATTTGTTGTGCCCCTTTTGTATATTTTGCCTGAGTTTGAGCATTGGCACATTTGTTCACCTGCACTTGTTACTTCTGTTCACCTGTTGTTTGCATTGCTTCACCACTGTTGCAAGCACTCACATTGATTTTGAATTTGTAGTACTCGAATCTTTCTTGATTCTCTGTTGCTACCTGGTTGTCATTGCGTACATGTTGCAGCGTGATTTTATAGTGTCACTGCGTGCATACATGTTGTATTTGTTATATTTTGAGAAAGATCATATTCACAAGTGACTGTCCTGGGTTGCTTGATGCATTTTGGTGTAGAAGTTTCATTGTTGCATTCATGTGAACATCCCTTGTTGTTGTTCCACATGTTTGTTTCTCTGACCTGCTTTCTGACTTGTTCTTGTTGTTCAATTTTTACCTTGCCTTATTTGTGCTTGCTGCATTTTAACTTTGGGTTCGACCCAGTTTCAAGGGTTCTGATCGAACTATCTTTGGCAATTGCCTATGCTAAGTGATGTTTCAATTGGTGTAATATGTATGTGTATTCATACATATGCATGCATGCAACCATGTTGATTTCAATTTTCCTATGTGTTTTACTTGGACTTGCCTCTGTTGGGTACTGACTCTCTATGTTCTTTTATGTTGTGTTGTGGTGCCATGTTTATGGTGCCCCCACCTTCATTTATGATGACTTTATGCAGTAACAGTGCCTTTGTGCACTTGTGTGTCTGGTCAGTAGCTTGTTCATGTGCATTTAAATGTTTCATGATTTTGTTTTGGTGTACATGGCTTGCTACTTTGCTCATTGCCTTGTGTTGAGCCTAAAATTCATTGGGCTTGACCTCGCATTTCTCTCTGCAATTTAATCGACACTCGGCCTTATGAAATTCACGGCGATGCTAGTGAATCTTTATTGGGTACCTCATCACTATAGTGGCACGGCAGTGCACGCAAGCGTGAACTGCAGCCACACGGTATTGAGTTCTTCGGCACGACATCACTATAGTGGCAAGGCAGTGCACGCAAGCGTGAACTGCAGCCACACGGTATGGCGTGTATGATATTCTTTTTGTTTTGACTTATGGATCTTTTTGCGTATTCCATATTCCGTAGTGGCGAGGCAGTGCACGCGTGCGTGTACTGCAGCCCTACTTGAATTAATATTTAATTGATATTTCAATGGTTTGAACTGTTTTGTTCATTTCAATTCAATATTCTGAATTGCACTCTGATCTGGTTTAATTACTGTCGTCTATTCATTATTTAATTATTATTGCTTCTGTGCACTAATAACTGAGTTTGAATTAGACTGACCCGAGTATTATTTCCTTTAAATCTAATACTCGGGTCAGACCGAGTATTTCAGGTTGTAGATATTCTGCTTTGGGTTGCTGCTAGAGCTATGAAGTTCTTTCATATCTTTTGGAGTAGTCGTCGTCACTTATAGTAGTCTGTATAATTGTATAGGAAAATATGTATTCGTGTATATTATATACGTTAATGTACTTGTATATGTAACTTCCTGAGTCGACTGTGGTAGTTGTATCATATGTACCGTGTCATATGTATTGTATCAAATGTATTGTAACTGACATCAGTTATTATATATATGAGACTTTCTATTTTATTTGTGTTCCGCATTATATTATCTGTGTAATATTTTATATTTACTGTTCTAAACTATTATGAACCATCGTAGTTCGTTTTATACTGGAATTGGGGTATTTCGATGAGAGAAAATAAATCAGAGATGGAAAATGAAAGAATATATATATTTACATACCACTCCTATCGAGATAACCAATACTAGTGTAAGGCCTAACTATTGATGGCCGCTCCTCAACAGCCTTATTCTCCGTGCTAGTTGACAGCACTACACCGTAGTGTTCTTGGCTAGCGTGGGTATAGAGGTGGGGCGTCACAGCTTGGTATCAGAGCCTGGGGTTTAGAAAAAATATAAAACATAACTTAGATAGTACATGTGTTACAACTATTTGTCGACGTTTTATCTCTCATATTTGCATATGACTGTCTTTGAATTGTTAGGTATGAATTCCTAACGCTTATTCATATGCATTTGATTTTGAATTCTTGTGTTTTCGGCTTTGATTTGATTTAGCCGATGATTAATTTTGTTCGAATCTTAGCGATTCTGAACTTGATATTTTATGTTTTCCTCGGCTTGATTTCCATTCGACTTCGGTCACTTTGTTTTTGAGAAATTTCTAATTTTCTTGATTTCCAAGACTCTGACTTTGTTTGCCGTTGAATTCTTTGTTGATGATGTTGAATCGTTTTGTACTCTATTATGGCCATTACTTGTTGACTTCGGCATTGACTTGATTTTCATTTTCGTTGAAGTCATTTATGTATTTATGCTCGTTCTGCTTTGTTTTTCCAAATTTAATCGATTCTTGTTAATTCCCCGATTTGTTGCTACCATTTATTAGCAACTTTGATAACATTTTCTTCGGGATTTTTGTGAACATTCCTTTTGATGGATACAGTATCGATTTCTTTGGATTCTATTCACATCTTTGTATGTGAATTCTTATGCTTGATTGTTCCTACAATCATTTTTGTGATTTGTCACTTTAAAAATATAAAGGTTTTCTATACTAGTAGTAAATATCAAAACCCTTTTCTCCAAACGATTTCAAAACTATTTTACTACAAAACTCTTTTTCTAAACCGTTTTCCAATCTATTAGTATATACTAACTGTTAACGCCTAAATTTGAACGCTAACACCCCGGTGTGTAGATGACTGTTGTGAAAGCACCACCCGTGAATACGGGAACAAGATACAAGTAAAGAGATTGCAGAAAAGCAGTAAAAACACAAGTTTTATAGTGGTTCGGCCCAAAATCAGGCCTACGTCCACTTAGATTCTCTTTATTGCTGATATGAGTACAATTTATATCACTTTCTTCAATTACAATTAACTTCAGACAAATAGCTCAAACTCCCATGAAGAATAATCTTTCGAATTCATCTTGAATGATTGTGATTCTTCTTTGAAGTGTGTAGTAGCGTCCTTGGAGTTTGGAGTGCTTGGAGTGTTGCTTGAGTTGAGAAAATGGCAGAGTAACGGTGCTTCGAGAATTAGCCCAAAAAAGGTCCTTTGAATGTTGGTGATGGTCGTGTATTTATAGAGGTTCTCGGTGTTGAGTTATAGGTAGTAGCCGGGTCAAACTGGGTCGTGAGTTGGTGCCGAGCTAGGCTAGGTCGTAGGTCGCCCCCCTTCTCTTATGCATGGTCTTCAGTTTAAGTTGACGTCATGTGCTAAGTCCTAGGTCGTTACCGAGATAATGTGTTACGTGTTAAACTCCTGCGCAACTTCACTCCTCAAATCCATAGATCGGTCACGACTCATCATGAGTCATAAGCCGGCCACGGTTTAGATTGGATGAGTTTGTGCTTGATAGTTAAGTCGGCTAGCATCTTGGATAGTTAAATCGGTAAATAGGTTAAGTCGGTGGGCTTTTATAAGTTTTTAGATCGGGTCCTTCTAAGGCACTAGATCGGTAGCTGCCTTAGGTCGTAAACCTTGTAAAGTACTAGGTCGGCTTCCATACTAGGTCAGAACTATCCTTAGGTCGGCATAGCCTCGTTAGACCGGCATCCCTTCATGCCTTAGATCGGTGTCCTTGTAATTCCCCTTAGGTCGGTAACCCTATTAGGCAGTTAGGTCGGCAACCATGTTAAGTCGGACCCTTTGTTATCTCTTAAGTCGTTAGGCCAGTCTCTTCTGAGGCACTAAGTCGGCACCCGTGATAAGGCATTGGATCAGTACGATTCTTAACCAGTTAGGTTGGCATCGAATTAAGTCCTGAGCTCTTAGATCGGCAAACCCTTTGGGTTGTTAGGTCGGCATAGCCTTAGGTCGGCAACTCCTCTGGGTCGTAACTTTCGGCCGAGGCAGAGTTAACATTTGCCCCTCGAAGTACACGCCTATCGGTTAGGTCGTGTGCTTCGATATTCTTTAACTCGTCCTCCACCAAGTCGGTAAGTATTTAGACCGTACGCGATCCAACAGTTCTCCCCAATGTAAGGTATAAAACATCCATCCTCTTCTTTCTTTTCATCACTTACTCCTTTGCTCGATTTCGCCATTAAAATTTTCTCAAGCTCTTACAAGCGACCTCATTCCAGTCGATCACCGATAATCACTACTATCCATTGCGTAAGTGAATCCGTCCCCTTCTCGATCATAGGTTGCTGTCGGTTCATGAATTCTGTCATTTGAATACGAATCGTTTCTTTGCGCAACGTTCCATCACGAATCCCACTATACCTGTAGTCGATGGAGTTTAGGTTACTCGATTTTGGCTTCAGATGATCGTTGAGATGATGAAGATGGTCTATCACTCAGGTTCAATGATCTCTGAAGGCAGAGCAATGGATTTATGCAATTTGGAGCTGTTTTATTGGGTGACCCGATAGCTTGAATGAAGGCTGCTGTTGATTGAATGACTATCGGGTTAATGGGTTGAAACCGAAAGAGATGTTTGACTCGGAAGTGGCTCAGTGAATTTGGGTGGCCTAACTTTTGACCGATCTGACCTTGAAATGGCCTTAAGTTGTGGTTGAGATAATATTTGAAAGAAACTCGCCGATCTGAACAAGGCTTGGACCGTGGCCGAGTTAAAACTTGGGGAAATTTCGGCCTCTTGAACTGGAACGTGCCTTCTTATTTTTCCCCTTGCGACCTAGGGAAATAAGTCGCCAAGCTGAACCACCTAGACTTTGACCCGTTACCGACTTAGTCTTATCTCGCATGAGACTTTTGACCCGTAGCCGAGTTAATCTTATCTCGCATGAGACTTTTGACCCGTAGCCGAGTTAATCTTATCTCGCATGAGACTTTTGACCCGTAGCCGAGTTAATACTTAGGCTCTGGACGTATTGACATTTAGGAGCATAGGCCTTCTTTAAGTATTCTGACCCGGACTACCGAACTAAATTGCCTTTATTTTGAACATCTTGAACTGCCCCAACTTAAAATTTGTTTGAGTCTCAATGTATTATCTCACAGATCGTATTAACTTATAAGCTGCTAACCTGCTGAAAATAACAAACAAACAAAGAAAACCAAGGCGCACATACTGCCATTGACTGCCCATATCAAATGACAGATTAGTCAAGACAAGATAAGAGGCATGAAATGTTGTGAGTTAACTGACTAAAGTAAAATATTAATGCAAAGTATCAACAATTTGAAATGATTTGTTTGCATCCACATTGTATTTGCATAATCAAACTCAAAACAAAGATTCCTGGTCTTTATAACTAACAAATGTTTGCTAGGTCTTATTCCAGTTGCCTTTGCTTATTGTTTGATTGATACTTGTACAACACTTCACACACTTTAGGAAACGTGCACCTTCATGTTTGAATATCCAGTTGTTTGTGTAGAATGACTTCTCATCAACAAGAAGAAATGGTTGCTCAAGAGGAAGAGACTTTCCCGGTGGCTGTTCCCATAGAGAATCCTCCGGAGAGAACTTCAACCATTATAACCCCAAGAATGTTTATTCAGATACGCACTCAATTCGGCTTTGCTGAAAGTGATGTCTTATTGCCCGGGCCAAGCGACACTGCCGATAATCCTCCTTACGGTTTTGTTGCAGCCAATCGCCAAATGTGCTTAAGTGGGGCAATTCCCCCTTTCAATGACTTCCTTCGAACTCTTCTTCTCCGGTTGACGATCTCTCCATTTCAACTTCATCCTAATGGTTATGCCATCTTGATGGGGTTATGTGTTTTGTTTAGAAGAACTCTTGATCGCCTACCGAGTTTTGAAGAAATTCGTTATTTGTGCTCATTTACAAAGAGTAAAGATCATCCTTCACTCATTATTGTGAGAAGTGCCAGAAACCGCAAGCTCCTTTCCGATCTCACTGAAAGTGTTCATGGATTTTTGAACCAGTTTTTCTTTGCTCGCTGCCCTCCAGGTTTTTATGCCATCTGGAGAATAGGAAGTAAGATTAGTGTTTCCATTTTTTCGTTTTTGAAACTTTTTCCGAGATCCGAACTTTCAGTTGCTAACTTCATTCTTTGCTCTTTTCAGCACTTCCTCTCCCTTCTAGAGATCCGATTCATAAACAAGTTTTCGAGAGGTTGAGTGCCGTGGCTGCGGAAGAAAGGAGCATAAAATTTCTGCTGAAGGATGAATTTTTACACCAATACGGGCTTCTACACGCTTCTCGTTCTACGCATGCCCATGAAGTTCCAACAGAAGTTCCCGATTCTCCGACGAAAACTCCTGACGCCCCGGTTACTGTCGAACAACTCGCATCAAAAGAGTCTAATATTGAAGCTTCATTGGTGAAGTGTTCCACTTCTACCGACATTATGGGGTCATCCAGTAAGACGGTGCTTGCCCCGATCGAGGAAGAAGAAGAACCTTCACAGCCTCTCGGGGGATTAGCTGATGTAGGAATTGAGAAAACAAGTCCCACCAAGCATGATGGTGACGATGTTTATGAGGGGTTGAGCGACATAATAGTGACTTCGCAGGAGCTTTTTAGAGATGACGTATCTAAAACTATCTCTCCTGTAATTGAGGCGACGTCTCTTCTTCGACAAACGCCAACACAAACATCAACTCCTCATACCCAAGCTATCATCACCTCTACACCAAAGAGTGGTTTGTAGCTTAATGCGTGTAGCTTGCACATCACACAACACTTAGGATTTTTTGGCATTTGTTCACATTTAACTTCTTTTCTCTGGAAGTTTTTAAGACTTGTTATTTTTGCCTTTCAGATTCCTCTATGGGGCGCAGCGGCAGCGGTTCTTATTACAAAGACTTTCGACGCTATGGAGGGCGTGGAAGCTATGATTACAAGCAATACTATACCGATTCCAGAGAGACCAATGAGCAGAGAGCTGCGCGAAAAGCTGAAGAGAGGAGAAAGTATGAAGAACGCCACGAGGGAGCAGGCACGCGATACGAATCCTTCCCAAGGGTGATGATTCCCATAAACGTAAAACGCATGATGATAGGGGGAAGAGCCATATTGAGGATTCGAGAAAGCGGACCAAACTTGGCGAGGAACACGCGCCTGTGACATCTGAGAGACCTGGCGCCTCAGTTTCTACTGACATCCCTTCCAAATCTCCTGCTCTTGAAGGAAGTGCCATTCAAACACTCCTCAACAGGCCTTCATACCATGTTGAAAGGGGCCCCCCGACTTTGCAGAGCCGATTCCCGAACTGGTGTTTGAGGGGGGTACGCTTCGACCTTGATTTGGTCCCCATCGACAAAGAAGCCATGTACAGAAATCTCGATGCTGTCAGGCTTGATATTGACAGAATGTCTGGTTGGCAAAAGCTTGTTGATGAACTTCAAAGAGTTAATCGGGCTAACATCGAAGCAATGCTGACCATGGAAAATGATAAATCAGAATGGCAGAAGATTCTTGATCAACACAACGTTGAGATGAAGGAGATAGCCGAATACAATGAAAAACTCGAAGCCGAAGTAAAGCAGCTCAAAGATGATCTTGCCTCTTCTACTAATACTTACACCCAAAGAGAAGAGGTATTGCAAAAACAAGTGCGAGATGCGCACGCCAGCCAGAGGGACGCCGAAGCTAAAGCTGAGAGGCTAGAGCAAGCTGTAGAGAACCACCGCACTGATGTCACCCAGTTGCAGAATAAACTGAGCGCCCGGGACATGGAGATTGAAGCGCTAAAAGCCCAACTTGCTCAGACCGAAAAAGATCGAGATGAGGCCATGGCTGGTAAGATTGCAGCCGAAGAAACTGTTCAGACCATGGAAACCGACATCAATTCGACTTTATTCGATTTTTATGTACACTGTGTCTTGGGACGCGGCAGCCTCTCTTTTCTTGGTCCTAAATATGAAATCACCCTGGCCGAGGTGTGGGAAGCTGCTCTTAGCATGTTTAAAGACGCCGGGTATGGCGATGAAGATTTTGAGGCGCGTTACCTGGATGAGGAAGCTCGCGCTGCTCTTGTGAAGGGGCAAGAACAACTTGCCAGGATGAGAGCTGGAATGGCGGAAGAGGAACATTCTGGAAAGGAATTACCACTTACTCCCTCTGTCCAACCTCCAGTTTCTCCCGTGGTTGACATCACGGGTTCTAGCTCCTACACTCCGCCTGCGACTAAGATAGTAACTGAAACTACAAGTGCACAAGGCGGGGATGAAGGCGGTGAAAGCAACGAAGCGCAGCAATATGAAATCAGCATCAGAGATCCAACTGCCCCAGGTAAACTTGACATCGGACCAGTCCAAGTGGTGAACTGCTCGTTTGCTCCTTGTGAACTTGACGATCTTCTTGATTATTTTTCGAATGTCAATGAATTCCCGACTTTTGATTATTCTTCAAATGTCAATGAATTCCCGACTTTTGACGAGCCGTCATCCCCTCTCTTTTCGAAAGATACTGATATTTTAAGTTTTTTCTCCTTTGTAGTGAAAGCACCGAGCCAAACTCAAGCTTCTTCTCCCCCGGTTATCCTTCCTCCATCTCTTCAAGTGGCGCCTCCTTCTGCCTCGCAACCTGGATCACAGGAAGAACAAATAGAGGCTCTTCACGGCTTGGATGATCCCATCGCTTCGCAAGAGCAGAAAGATGAGAGACCTGAGGGAGGTGACATTTCCCCGGAACGGACTCCTTCTGACGACATTGTTCTATCAAAACTTGTCACTCCGGGGAGTGAGTCTTCCTCACAAAGGAGAGAGAAGCGTGGGACATCAAAGAGGAGGGGGAAGAGAATCACCGCCACTGAAGAGGAGCCGGAAGTTGAACCGGTTACACCTGCCTCTCCTACTTCCCTTATACCCACTGGCCGACCTGAAAAGCTGGTTATTCGACCGAGTAAAGGGTCCAAAGGAGGGAAGAAGAAGTGAAGATTTTAGCTTTTTGCCTTTTGTATGAACTGGCCGAGAGTTGTGCGGGTACCGGCCCCCGCTTTTATTTTGAAACCTGTACCTGCATTATAGTTGAATAAAATGATTCTTTGTTTGTACAAACTTCTGTTTGAATTTGAGAATGCATTTACTATTTATTTTTGCACAAGTTTGTTTATATAGTATTGCAGCGGGCTTATGGTATGTTGCTTGAGTATTACTTTACTGAGGCAGCTATACTACTATACCATGTTGCCCCCATACCTTAAGCTTGTTGCAATATTTTATACTTCGAGGGGACTTGCACTCTTATTTGTTAAAGAATAATTATTTTATTTTTTAAAGAAAATTTTTATTGAGTACAACTCCCTTCGTATAAGTTTTTACGCTTTGTCGTTCGAAGAAATCACTTTTCTCTTTTGCTTATGTGCATATTTTACCAAGTGAATTCCTCTATGTGGTAAAGCGGACCTCTGAAGGGTACTTTAACTTCTTTTCTTTTTACAATCATTTTCCATTTGAAAGTTAAAGTACGCTTTTTGATGAGGAATTTTTTTTATACAGAATTGTACCTCTGAGGAGGGATTTTTCACGTTTCAACACTTGGAAGTTTTATTTCAATCTCGGTGAAACGTGTACCCCCAAAGAGTTGTGCCTTCGAAGAAAGCCTTCTCACGTTTCAACACTTGGAAGTTTTATTTCAATCTCGGTGAAACGTGTGCTTCCAAAGAGGTCTTTTTTTTTTTTTTTTTTGATTGTGTCCCCGGGAGGGGGTCGTACCTCTAAGGAGGGATTTTTTTTACGTTTCAACACTTGGAAGTTTTATTTCAATCTCGGTTAAACGTGTACCCCCAAAGAGTTGTGCCTTCGACGAAAGCCTTTTCACGTTTCAACACTTGGAAGTTTTATTTCAATCTCGGTGAAACGTGTGCTTTCAAGAAGGTCTTTGTTTTTGCATTTCAACTTTGGTGAAGTGAAATCCCGAAGAGCGGTTGTTACACTTCAACTCCTGGCGAAATGTGCCTCCGAAGAGGGCTTTTATTTTGTTTACATTTCAACTCTGGTGAAGTGAAATCCCGAAGAGCGGTCACAACACTTCAAATCCTGGTGAAATGTGCCTCAGAGAGGGTTTTCATCGCCTGGAAGTTACTCTCTCATGGTTGGAGGGTCATGACTCCTCCAATCTTTTTTGTTGAGTAGAGAACTTTCTTTTTTTGTGGCGTATGACCCATTAGAGGTCTTTTATCCTCCGAAGAGTTGCGCCTCCGAAGAGGACTTGTGCCGCTGATGGTAGCTTTGGTTGTTCCTCTGTTCACTTGCTTATGCCTTTTCAGCGATCCTCTTTTTTTTTTTTTTTTTTTTTAAGTTTTCATTCCCCTTTCTCTCACAAGTGGCTTGTTTAATCCAAGGAAGTGTACTTCATTGCCAGGCAAGTTCGTGAGAACGGGCACTAGCTTCCTAATTGGATGTTTGTTTGTTCAAACAATCTCAATTTATCAGCAAGGGCTCGTTTCTATCGAAATCATTAGCCGTTCAATTGAAGTATTTCCTATCTAGGATTTGAATTCGGGGTCTTTGTGACTTGAAATTTGTTTGTTGAGTGGTGGTGAGAATCGCTCGGTCTTATTATGCGCAAGTTTTATTTCCATTGTCTGCAAAAATTTAAATCGACATTTTAGCAATACATTTTATGTATTTTTATATCGAAAACAAAGCAAACATATAATGATAATAAGGAACACAAGATTTATAGTGGTTCGGCCATGAAATTGGGCCTACATCCACTTTATATTCTTTCATTATTTATTTGCATCAGTTTCACAATTGCTTTCAATTACAAGAATCATACATTCATAATTCTTTTTACAATTTTTCAACAAAATTTTCAAGTAAAGTATGGACGCAAGTGGTTGCTGTTCCATGCCCTTGGAATTTGATCTCCATCAACGGTGGTGAGCTTGAATGTGCCGTCAAGAAGCTTCTGACCTATTACATATGGTCCTTCCCAATTTGGCCCAAACACACCTGTCGCGGTCATAATTCTTTTCAGGACTAGATCTCCAATTTCAAAGCTGCGTTGACGAACTTTGGAATTGAAATGTCTGGCTATCCTTTGCTGATGAGCTGCAATTCTGAGGTTAGCTTCATCTCTTTTTTCATCAAGGAGATCCAGCGCTTCAAGTTGCAACTTTTCATTTTCTGCTTGATTGAAATGAATTCTTCTGTGTGAAGGGACCTCTGTTTCAACCGGGATCATTGCTTCCGATCCGTATGCTAACGAAAAAGGAGTATGCCCAGTTGCAGTTTTGTGAGTAGTTCTGTATGCCCATAGTGCAAGTGGTAGTTTATCGACCCAACCACCTTTTGCTCTCTCGAGTTGCTTTTTGATGGTTGATTTGATGATCTTGTTCACTGCTTCCACTTGCCCGTTTGCCTGCGGATGAGCTACTGCCGAAAAGCTTTTCTGGATTTTGAATCGTTTGCAAAAATCCTGGAATTCCTCGCTTTCAAACTGAGTACCATTGTCTGTGATTATTTTCTGAGGCACACCGTATCTGCAAATGATATTCTTGGTCACAAAGCTTATCATTTTCTTAGAAGTGATAGTAGCCAATGGTTCAGCTTCAGCCCACTTAGTAAAATAATCAACTGCAACAATAGCGTATTTAATCCCTGATTTAGCAGTTGGTAGCGGCCCAATGAGATCCATTCCCCAAATTGCAAATGGCCATGGACTGACCATCTGTGTGAGTTCGGTAGAAGGTGCTCTAGGAATTTTGGCATATCTTTGGCACTTGTCACATTTTCGGGAGTAATCTGCAGCATCCCGATTAATTTCTGGCCAAAAATATCCGTATCGGAGAATTTTCTTTACTAGTGTTTGACCACCTGAATGATCACCGCATTCTCCTCCATGCACTTCAGCTAGGATTGTTTTGGACTCTTCCCGGGATACACATCGAAGCAATGGCATTGAGAATCCCCGTCTGTACAATCGACCATCCTGAATTACATAGCGAGAGGCCTTCCTTAGAAGCTTTCGTCTTTCTATCGAGTTTTCTGGCAGAGAACCCCTGAGTAGGTAATCCAGTATTGGAGTCATCCATGACTCTTGTTCTTGAGATACATTCATAATCCAGTCTATATCCATCTCGTCTATACTTGGCGCTGAAAGGACTTCTACAGGGACCAATCCCAATAGTTGAGCTTCACCAGAACTTGAATACTTTACGAGGGAATCTGCCTTCATATTCTCTTCCCAAGGAATGTGGCTTATTGAATAGTGATCGAGTTCATATAGGAGTTCCCAAGCCTTTGACAAGTAGGAAGGCAGGTTTCCACCTTTCGCTTGAAATTCCTTCTTGACTTGGCATACAATAAGCTGAGAATCACTGAAAATTTGTAATGCTCGAATGTTTAGCTCTTTAGCGATTTTCAGACCTGCAATAAGAGCTTCATATTCTGCTTCATTGTTTGTTGAAGGAAATTCCAGTCTTAGTGCATAACATAATGATCGACCTTCAGGAGTTTCAAGTATCACTCCGGCTCCCGAACAGTAGTCATTTCTTGCGCCATCAACATACATCTTCCACTGGATTGGAGAATCATTGATCGCTTTTTCCTCACCATTATCTTTCTCTGTGAATTCTGCAATGAAATCGGCTAAAGCTTGTCCGTTGATTGCTTTTCGGGGGTGATAGGTAATGTCATATTGACTAAGTTCAATGTTCCATTTTAGAAGACGACCCGAAGTTTCAGGGCGAAACAGGACTTGCTTCAGAGGTTGATCAGTGAGTACTTTGATAGGATGAGCTTGGAAATATTGCCTCAGTTTCCTCGATGCAACTAGTAGGCAATAGGCGAGTTTTTCCAACTTGGAGTAATTCAGCTCTGCCCCAGTGAGTCTTTTGCTGATATAGTAAACTGGATGTTGAATCCTTTTGTCTTCCCGTATCAGCGCTGCACTTAGAGCATGAGATGATACTGCCAAGTATATAAGAAGATCCTCACCATTGCCTGGCCTAGAAAGTATCGGAGGCGTTTCCATATGACGGATCAACTCTTCAAAGGCTTTTTGGCATTCGGGAGTCCATTCAAAGTTCTTCTTTCCTTTTTTCAGGGCATCGAAGAATGGGATGCATTTATCAGTAGCTTTGGAAATGAACCGACTCAGGGCGGCGATCTTTCCGTTGAGACTCTGCAATTCCTTCTTTGTTCTAGGAGCTTTGATTTCTTTCAAGGCAGTAATTTGAGCTGGGATAGCCTCTATGCCCCTAGCACCGACAATAAAACCTAAGAACTTTCCGGATTCGACCCCAAATGTACATTTCAGAGGGTTAAGTTTCATTCTGTATTTCCGGAGGACGGCGAACATTTCTGCTAAGTGTTCAATGTGATCCACTGCTTTCCTGGACTTCACTAACATGTCGTCGACGTAGACTTCCATAGTTTTGCCCAATTGCGGTTTGAACATAGCATTAACAAGTCTTTGGTAGGTTGCCCCTGCGTTTTTCAATCCGAAGGGCATAACTCTGTAGCAATAAAGTCCAACACCTGTGATAAAGCTTGTATCCTCCTGGTCTGGCTCATACATCATGATTTGGTTATAACCGGAGTAGGCATCCATGAAGGATAACAATTCATGTCCCGCAGTTCCGTCTACCAGTTGATCGATCCTGGGTAATGGGAAGCAATCTTTGGGGCAAGCCTTGTTTAGATCAGAAAAATCGATGCACACTCTCCATTTTCCATTAGCTTTCTTGACCAACACAGGATTCGAAACCCAATTCGGATATGTAGATTCTCTGATGAAGTTATTTTCCATGAGTCGATCAACTTCTTCTTTTAAAGCTGCTGACCTTTCTGGACCTTGGGTTCTCCTTTTCTGTTTAACTGGCGTAAATTTTGGATCAATATTCAGAGCGTGTACTGCAACTTCTGGAGATATCCCACACATATCGGCATGAGTCCAAGCAAAGACATCCAGATTTGCCTTCAGGAAAGATATCAAGATGTTCTGAATTGACACATTAAGCTGTGAACCCACATTCAACACCTTATTTGGATCTTTTGGGTCAACAGGTACCGGAACTGTCGTTTCCACCGGTACTACTCTATTCTCCCCTGTACTGGCTTTTCTGGGATCCATTTCTTTCCATGCCTCGCTGTGCTCGCCAGTGCAGGGTCCGCTCTGTAATTGCTACAAGGCTGGTTCCTTGATGCGGACTGGGGTTGCCGCACCTTTCCCATTTCTCTTTTTCTTGACTCTCGCAGCTCTGTCAAATAGCACTCTCGCGCAGCATTCTGATCCCCTTTTATAACTCCTACTCCATTGTCAGTAGGGAATTTAATAGTGAGGCACCACGGGGCTAGGATAGCTTTGAATGCTGCGAGTGTTGGACGGCCAAGAAAAGCATTATAGGCAGAAAACTCATCGACAATCACAAATGTTTGCTTTCGGACCACTTTCCTTTCTCCTTCCCCAAGTTCTACAAACAAATCGATGGTTCCTACTGGTTGCTTTGGCTCCCCAGTGAAGCCCACGATTTTCTGTGATGAGGCTTGCACATCGATCATAGGGATTTTCATCTGGTCGAATGTCTTTTTGAAGAGGATATTACATGATGCTCCGCAGTCAATGAGGACTCTTCTGACAATGGCTGGTCCAATACCAGCCGAGATGACCAAGGGATCTAAAGTAGGAGCTTCAATACCTGTAGAATCTCTGGCTCTGAAAATAATATCATCACTGAAAGTTTTTTGTTGTTTAAGGGGCGTAGTGTCTTCTAGAACAAAGACGTTTTCTTCGGCTGGAGCATATTTCAAAGCCCTGGAATATCTCTCCATCTCACCCCAACTCTTGCCAGCTGGGTGAGGTCCTCCGGAAATGACATTGATAACGGGCCTTCCAGATTCATGCCCCGTAGCTTTCTCACCTGCCCCAGGCTGATGAACAGGAGCCCGCTGCCCCTGACTCGATGATGCAGGATTGTTGCTATTCTTTTTCACAAATTGCTGCAACTTGTTTTCTCTTAGCAACTCTTCAATCAGATTCTTCAGCTGGCGGCATTCATCAGTTTCATGACCTGGTTGATTGTGGAAGCGGCAAAATTTCCCACTTTGTATGGCTTTTCTCCCAGTTCTCAAAGGGATAGGTTTAGGGAAATCGACGGAATCTTTGGTGGCAAGGTAGATGTGCTCCGGCGTATGTGATAATGGAGTATATTCTGATGGCTTGAAGGACCGGGGCTTTTTCAGATTACCCTGTTTCTTTCCATTATTATTCTCCCTTTTCTGCCCCACCGACTCATTCTTGCGTGAAGCGACAGTATTGTCTTCAGCTTTTTCCAACACTGCCTTTACTGGCAAAGGACGACTTTCCAAGCGAATGAATTCGTCCGCTTTTTTGTAGAACTTCTCGAGAGAGGTTGGCTCTTTCATATTTAACCATTTCCCAAATTCGCTTGACTTATCAATAGCCCTCATCAGATAAGTCAATATCATTCGTGGTTCAGCATTGTCCACCTCAGCCAATGCTATATTGAAACGGTTCAAGAAAGATCTGATAGACTCACCAGGATTCTGCTCTAAACTGGACAATGACATGATATCCTTGGCCTTCGAAGCATATAGCCTAAACTGCTCCTTAAATTTTCTGGTCAAGTCTGAAAACTGATCGATAGATCGAACTGGCAACTTGGTGAACCACAGTAAAGCCACGCCTTCCAGGTATACGGGGAAATATCGGCACTTTATTTCGTCGGAGGCCCTGGCACCTGTCATGTGCCAATCATATTTATACAAGAACTCATTCGGATCACTTGTCCCTTTGTAAGCTGGAATAGTTGGAGGGACAAACTTCCTTGGAAATTCCGCCTTCAAGATTTTTCCAGTAAACGGAGTTTTACTTGGAGCAAAACCCCATTCCTTCTCATCTTCAACCCTTTGCATACTTTCCTTCATGATCTGCCGGACCATTCCAGAAAGATATTCCTCATCATGCCGAGTTCTAGATCCACCGGCGTCAGGTACTGCCTGCTCAAAGGGACTAGTAGGCCTTTCAGGAGCATTCCTTTCATTAACATCATGAATGTTGCCATCATAGTTCCTTTCATTGCCATCCGGTTGATTGTTTGCCCCAAGTAAGTCGTTCAACTTATTCAGAATCAGAGCATTCTGGGCACTTTGAGCCTCTAGTTGTGCATTCTGGGCGTTTATCTGCTGGTTTAGCCCTAGAATCACAGCATCCAATTCCGCTTTTGTAACTCCAACAGACGGCGTGGGTAGATTAGGCACAGGGGAAGCGGAGGTTCCCTCTTGAATGTTCCCAGATCTGATAGATCTACTTTTCCTTCCAGGAGCCATAATCTCAGATATACTTCTAGTTTTTAAGGAAATTCTTTCTTCTAATCTCTGCGAAGCAATGATGACAGCTGTCCTGAGTTTAATTCTCAGTGAAAGCACCAAAAATGTTAACGCCTAAATTTGAACGCTAACACCCCGGTGTGTAGATGACTGTTGTGAAAGCACCACCCGTGAATACGGGAACAAGATACAAGTAAAGAGATTGCAGAAAAGCAGTAAAAACACAAGTTTTATAGTGGTTCGGCCCAAAATCAGGCCTACGTCCACTTAGATTCTCTTTATTGCTGATATGAGTACAATTTATATCACTTTCTTCAATTACAATTAACTTCAGACAAATAGCTCAAACTCCCATGAAGAATAATCTTTCGAATTCATCTTGAATGATTGTGATTCTTCTTTGAAGTGTGTAGTAGCGTCCTTGGAGTTTGGAGTGCTTGGAGTGTTGCTTGAGTTGAGAAAATGGCAGAGTAACGGTGCTTCGAGAATTAGCCCAAAAAAGGTCCTTTGAATGTTGGTGATGGTCGTGTATTTATAGAGGTTCTCGGTGTTGAGTTATAGGTAGTAGCCGGGTCAAACTGGGTCGTGAGTTGGTGCCGAGCTAGGCTAGGTCGTAGGTCGCCCCCCTTCTCTTATGCATGGTCTTCAGTTTAAGTTGACGTCATGTGCTAAGTCCTAGGTCGTTACCGAGATAATGTGTTACGTGTTAAACTCCTGCGCAACTTCACTCCTCAAATCCATAGATCGGTCACGACTCATCATGAGTCATAAGCCGGCCACGGTTTAGATTGGATGAGTTTGTGCTTGATAGTTAAGTCGGCTAGCATCTTGGATAGTTAAATCGGTAAATAGGTTAAGTCGGTGGGCTTTTATAAGTTTTTAGATCGGGTCCTTCTAAGGCACTAGATCGGTAGCTGCCTTAGGTCGTAAACCTTGTAAAGTACTAGGTCGGCTTCCATACTAGGTCAGAACTATCCTTAGGTCGGCATAGCCTCGTTAGACCGGCATCCCTTCATGCCTTAGATCGGTGTCCTTGTAATTCCCCTTAGGTCGGTAACCCTATTAGGCAGTTAGGTCGGCAACCATGTTAAGTCGGACCCTTTGTTATCTCTTAAGTCGTTAGGCCAGTCTCTTCTGAGGCACTAAGTCGGCACCCGTGATAAGGCATTGGATCAGTACGATTCTTAACCAGTTAGGTTGGCATCGAATTAAGTCCTGAGCTCTTAGATCGGCAAACCCTTTGGGTTGTTAGGTCGGCATAGCCTTAGGTCGGCAACTCCTCTGGGTCGTAACTTTCGGCCGAGGCAGAGTTAACACTAACCTTTACCTCACTCGTATGAGAAATCTAATTAAACGACTTAGTAAAACGAGTGGTATATAACGCTTGCGTTTACTTCGCCGGTTAATTCTTGGACTTATTCGATTGAATCTCTTGTGACAATTTTATTAGTGAAGATTTACAGTTTGTTCGTAAATATTTAAGTTAAGCAAGTGGTTATGGGACATGAAGCTAAACTTTTATATTTACTAGCTTAGTGTAATTGACACTTCTCGTTGATCTTGACGATCGCTTTATGAACCAGACTAGCAATTGTGCTATGTCTTTTTATTTGCGAGGTTAGACTAGACACCACTTGTGTGATTCCATTCACACATACCTTTCTGCTTTTTGGTTAGTCTTGACCTCAATCTGTGTGATTCCATTCACACATGCTTAGTGTAATTGACACTCCTCATTGATCATGATGATCGTTCTGATGGTCAGACTAGACACCACTTGTGTGATTCCATTCACACATACCTTTCTGCTTTTTGGTTAGTCTTGACCTCAATCTGTGTGATTCCATTCACACATGTGGGGTAGCTCCCCTTGGTCTTCGGACCGTCATGTGATAGGCCTCTTTCCCTTTTTCCGTGATTTCTAGATTCCTTATGTTGATTTCTGGAAATTTTATGCTTCACCTATTTTTGTGTATTGGTGAATTCATATGTTATTGATTTGTCATGAGTACAAATTTGGGGTATGATACCTCTTTGGATCTTTGAGAAGATTCTTGTGATATTGATTATCTCATCGGTTGATCTCCTGTTAATCATTATTTACATACTTATAGTAGTATGTTATTATGGATATTTTATGTTTTGCGTTGCACGTGTTGGTGATTTTCATGCTCACGTGTAGGTGAGATTCCGTGCTCCCGTTCTCGCTTTGCATTGCACGTGTTGGTGATTTTCATGCTCACGTGTAGGTGAGATTCCATGCTCCCGTTCTCGCTTTGTGTTGCACGTGTTGGTGATTTTTCATGCTCTGTGTAGGTGAGTTTCCATACTCCCATTCGAGTTTTCATACTCCGGTTCGAGTTTTCATACTCCGTTCGAGTTTTCATACTCCGGTTCGAGTTTTCATACTCCGGTTCGAATTTTCATACTCCGTTCGAGTTTTCATACTCCGGTTCGAGTTTTCATACTCCGTTCGAGTTTTCATACTCCGTTCGAGTTTTCATACTCCGTTCGAGTTTTCATACTCCGGTTCGAGTTTTCATACTCCGTTCGAGTTTTCATACTCCGGTTCGAGTTTTCATACTCCGTTCGAGTTTTCATACTCCGGTTCGAGTTTTCATACTCCGTTCGAGTTTTCATACTCCGGTTCGAGTTTTCATACTCCGTTCGAGTTTTCATACTCCGGTTCGAGTTTTCATACTCTCATCTTGTGATTTCTGGATTTCTTGTGTAGATTCCTAGAATTTGTGCTTCACCAATTTTCGTGATCTCTATTGATAAGTTTTATCAATTTTTGTGCATTGGTGAATTCGTGTGATATTGACTTGTTATGAATACGAGTTTAGGGTATGATACCCCTTCCTATCTTTGAGAAGATTCTTGTGACATTTTTGATGAATGAAAATCCACTTATCGAAGTTGCTACGGATGTCGCTGTTTTAATCACGTGTTTTAAAAATTGTTTTCAAAATTTTTACGATTTGCGCTTTCAAAAGAATGAGGAAGCGAATTAAACGTTTCAGTAAAATCGAGGACTATGACCCCTTTCTTTTGCTGATTCGCTTAATTCCGGACTTGTTCGTTTGAGAATGTAAATTGTAATTTTATAAATAAAATGGTTTTCAAATTTTTTTTTACAGTTTACGCTTTCAAAAGAATGAGGAAGCGATTTAAACGTTTCAGAAAAACCGAGGACTATGACCCCTTTCTTTTACTGATTCGCTTAATTCCGGACTTGTCCGTTTGAGAACGTAAAATGTTATTTATTTAAAATACACAATTTTGCACTTTCAAGGAAACGATGAAGTGAATTAAACGATTTAGTAAAACTCGTGGTTATGGGTCATGTGCATTTGCTATTTCGGTTAATTTCGGACTCGTTAGTTGAAAAAATTTGTGATTTGAAATTTGATTACCGTTGTGGTAATTTCTGATTATCGTTTTGATAATTGGATGTTTATGATTTCTGATTTATCGTTTTTGATAATCGGATATTTATTGTTTCTAATTATCGTTTGTGATAATTAGATATTTGAGATTTAATTATCGTTTGTGATAATTAAACAATTGTGATTTGAGATTTGATTATCAATTGTGATAATTAAACATTTGTGATTTGAAATTTGATTATCAATTGTGATAATTAAATATTTGTGATTTGAAATTTGATTACCGTTGTGGTAATTTCTGATTATCGTTTTGATAATTGGATGTTTATGATTTCTGATTTATCGTTTTTGATAATCAGATATTTATTGTTTCTGATTATCGCCTGTGATAATTAGATATTTGAGATTTAATTATCATTTGTGATAATTAAGTATTTGTGATTTAAGATTGATTTTCGATTTTTATAATCGAATACTTGTTGATTTGATTATCGTTTTTGATAATCGAATATTTGTGATTTGAGATTTCTGAATTATCTATTGATAATTAGATTTTGTTGATAATTTGTGAATTTCTTTTATGAAATTAAAAGATTTCTTTGGTGTTTACATTGTACTACGTCGGAGTACCGGTTCAATTTTCTGTTATTCATGACGTTTCCTACGTCTTCTGGTTCCGGAAATGCCTTATGGATTTCCGATCCTTATTCTTGAGCAACCTTCTATTCACATCATTGCTTCAGAGGTTCAGCACCCTCAAAATAAAGATGTTTTTCTCGTGAAAGCTCAGTGGTTCTCAAATCCTATGGGTTTCACTTTGGAATCCAAGTTTATTCTTTCATGCTCTTGTGGTTGTTACCTTTTGTCCAGTTATTCCTTATGATTGCGAGGACGCAATTTCTTTAAGGAGGGGAGTCTGTAACAACCCGGTATTTGCATCAATTAATAATTGACATTTTGACGATTGATATTGACACAAACTTCTATTTGAAGTTTTTAAATTTTGAATTAAAATTGATTTATAAATTGTTAAAAGAAATTTAGGACTTTAAATAAATATTTTCTTTTTATTTTATTTGGCCTTATCCCCTCTTTATATTCAACCGGCTTCTTATCCCCCTTTCCTCCATCTTCATTTTCGTTCGACCCGACCCCCCTCTCTCATTTTTCATTCAATTCGAAAACCCTAAAACAAAACGCAAGCGAAAGTAATGGCGCCCCTTTTTTTTTCATTTCTCGTTCATCCTCTTTTCGAGATTAGGGCTTTTGAAGCGCCGGCTTTAATTAGTCGATCGAGCGTCTCCTCGTTGCTCTCTTGCGGCTGCTTCATTCGCGACAAAGGTGAGTGATTTCTCACTCACTTCTAATTCAAATTCGAATGCTCCTTTGTTAATTGACCTCCATGGCTTTGATTTCGGTTTGAATTATTTTTCTCGGCCATGAATTTTTGATCGTATGACTTTGAAATTCCTGACTTGATCTTCATTCGATTATACTGCGATATATTTAACCTTCGATCAAACATACTGTTATATATTCACATATACGTTGTCCCGGTTTGGACAACTTCTGATTTCAAGTTTTACTTTCTGATTTTTGGCATGAACTTCTGTAGACTTGATTTCATTTTTGAATTTCTTTTGTTAATGTTGATCCGCTGCTTTGAGTCAATACAGTATGTACATGTATATGTATGCATATATACACATATATGGGATATGTGTACATGTCAATTTGATAGAATAGGGCGTGTGTGAAGAGCTTGCTACTGTGTTCCTTTGCTTTGATTATTGCCCGAGCATAAGTGCATTGAAGTCTATTACACCAATGTGCATATGTTTAAACCTGGTCTTATGTACTGAACTGTTTCGACCCTCCTTGTGGTTCTTTGAATTCTTTTGGTGACACTGCTTGTCTTGTGAGAACTTGCATTGCCTTGTACCTGTGTATTTAAATCCACTACCTGTTCCTCTCCTTGCTGTTTCATCTCCACTTGGGATTGCTTGCAAACTGTCATCAGTTATGTGCATGTTGTATTTGTTGTGCCCCTTTCGTATATTTTGCCTGAGTTTGAGCATTTGCACATTTGTTCACCTGCACTTGTTACTTCTGTTCACCTGTTGTTTGCATTGCTTCACCACTGTTGCAAGCACTCACATTGATTTTGAATTTGTAGTACTCGAATCTTTCTTGATTCTCTGTTGCTACCTGGTGTCATTGCGTACATGTTGCAGCGTGATTTTATAGTGTCACTGCGTGCATACATGTTGTATTTGTTATATTTTGAGACAGATCATATTCACAAGTGACTGTCCTGGGTTGCTTGATGCATTTTGGTGTAGAAGTTTCATTGTTGCATTCATGTGAACATCCCTTGTTGTTGTTCCACATGTTTGTTTCTCTGACCTGCTTTCTGACTTGTTCTTGTTGTTCAATTTTTACCTTGCCTTTATTTGTGCTTGCTGCATTTTAACTTTGGGTTCGACCCAGTTTTAAGGGTTCTGATCGAACTATCTTTGGCAATTGCCTATGCTAAGTGCCGTTTCAATTGGTGTAATATGTATGTGTATTCATACATATGCATGCATGCAACCATGTTGATTTCAATTTTCCTATGTGTTGTACTTGGACTTGCCTCTGTTGGGTACTGACTCTCTATGTTCTTTTATGTTGTGTTGTGGTGCCATGTTTATGGTGCCCCCACCTTCATTTATGATGACTTTATGCAGTAACAGTGCCTTTGTGCACTTGTGTGTCTGGTCAGTAGCTTGTTCATGTGCATTTAAATGTTTCTTGATTTTGTTTTGGTGTACATGGCTTGCTACTTTGCTCGTTGCCTTGTGTTGAGCCTAAAATTCATTGGGCTTGACCTCGCATTTCTCTCTGCAATTTAATCGACACTCGGCCTTATGAAATTCACGGCGATGCTTGTGAATCTTTATTGGGTACCTCATCACTATACTGGCACGGCAGTGCACGCAAGCGTGAACTGCAGCCACACGGTATTGAGTTCTTGGGCACGACATCACTATAGTGGCAAGGCAGTGCACGCAAGCGTGAACTGCAGCCACACGGTATGGCGTGTATGATATTCTTTTTGCTTTGACTTATGGATCTTTTTGCGTATTCCATATTCCGTAGTGGCGAGGCAGTGCACGCGTGCGTGTACTGCAGCCCTACTTGAATTAATATTTAATTGATATTTCAATGGTTTGAACTGTTTTGTTCATTTCAATTCAATATTCTGAATTGCACTCTGATCTGGTTTAATTACTGTCAACTATTCATTATTTAATTATTATTGCTTCTGTGCACTAATAACTGAGTTTGAATTAGACTGACCCGAGTATTATTTCCTTTAAATCTAATACTCGGGTCAGACCGAGTATTTCAGGTTGTAGATATTCTGCTTTGGGTTGCTGCTAGAGCTATGAAGTTCTTTCATATCTTTTGGAGTAGTCGTCGTCACTTATAGTAGTCTGTATAATTGTATAGGAAAATATGTATTCATGTATATTATATACGTTAATGTACTCGTATATGTAACTTCCTGAGTCGACTGTGGTAGTTGTATCATATGTACCGTGTCATATGTATTGTATCAAATGTATTGTAACTGACATCAGTTATTATATATATGAGACTTTCTATTTTATTTGTGTTCCGCATTATATTATCTGTGTAATATTTTATATTTACTGTTCTAAACTATTATGAACCATCGTAGTTCGTTTTATACTGGAATTAGGGCATTTCGATGGGAGAAAATAAATCAGAGATGGAAAATGAAAGAATATATATATTTACATACCACTCCTATCGAGATAACCAATACTAGTGTAAGGCCTAACTATTGATGGCCGCTCCTCAACAGCCTTATTCTCCGTGCTAGTTGACAGCACTACACCGTAGTGTTCTTGGCTAGCGTGGGTATAGAGGTGGGGCGTCACAGCCCTGCTCTTCTCATGCACAAGCATACCAAATCCAAAAATACCCAATCTGGATCGAGGAATGACAGCTCCTTATGGCAGCGATCCACAAAGCTCAGAAGCATATACTATGATTTAGTTATTACGGGGTTATGAGGCCTGTAAGGTAACAATTACCTTTTTCCTCCTTTAGAAATTCCCACTTGTAATGCTAACACTACTTTCCAGGCATAATACAATGCCAACATTCGTCCATACAAGTTGTTCGGGATAAGAACAAACCGAAGGCACTACTTATACTACATCTATTTTGGAATCACTTTCGAGATTAGTAGCAGTTAGCTCTTGCAACTCAAATAACTCCTTCTTCGATTCCACTAACTTCGATATGTCTTCCAAAGCATCGAATACATATATGATTTTGGAGTGGTTACTATTTCGAGTCATCTTACATAAGTACACTCCCCCGCTTACCAGTAACTCTAAATCCAATCGATATTCCCCGTAAACTCAACTCCGGTTCTTTAGGAAATAAACAGACAATACATAAGAGTGGAGATCACATTCTAACCATTTAAGTGGACAAATTTCCTTATAATTTGTCCTAGGAGAACAAAATAAGATTTATACACATAGTACAACATCATCAAAGATGACTGTGCCATATAACCCTTGTGTTTCTCCTAGATATTTCTAGAGTTATGTTTTGGCTAAGTTTTGATAATCGATTATTTAAGTATCAAAGAAACAACAATCAAACATAGATTTAACTTCATGTAGAATCCACTAAGCTTCTTTGATTTAATTGCCATCTTTTAAATCACTTTCAATTATTGGATTTAAAAATACCTTCGTAGAAGATGTTTTCACAAACCCCTTATACTCCTTTCAATACTTGGAAAAACATTCATATACTTATCTCACCGGCATAAGTATATTATAGACATTATACTTTTAATTCATATAAAATATATCCATATGCTTATCTCAACGGTATAAGTATATTAAAAAAACTCAAGGAAGATTCCCTCTTTTCCAAATTCATATATAAATGGGCCAAAAACAAATATTATTTAAAAAAATTCTTACCCTAAACCCAAAACACTTTCCCTCGGTGTTAAATATGAAAAGAATGCTTCCATACCACCATAATTAAAAAGGATCACTTATCAAAATCGAATCTCAATCTTTTTATAAAGTGTCCTTTTATACACTCATTCCACATTTACTAATCCTCTTATAAATCTCCAAATTAATTTATAAACTTCTTTTATAAATGTCTAAAATTATTTATAAAATTCCTTTCAATTTATAAAACTTTTTTATATTTATAAAACACTTTTATAAATCTTCCTTTATAATTCCCTTTTGAAAATATATTATAACACCCTTTATAAAAATCCATATATAAATCTAAAACTTTTTTTTTTCCAAATCTTATATATTTAACAGAAAACTTTGTTATTTTTAAAAATAAATATAACTAATAAATCCATTCTTTCATTTATAATACTAATTATAAACCTCCCTTTATATATAAAATACCATTAATAATTCTCTCTTACAAAATATCACCTATAAAACTCCTCTACAAAATGTCATTTATAAATCTCCTTTGCAAATTATCATTGTAAATCTCCTTTAAATAAATCCTTTTTATTAAGTAAATCCCTTTTATAAAACAATTAATTAACTTTAAAAATCTCTAAAAATAATTAATTAACTTAAACATCGTTAATAAAATAGTTAGCTACTTAAACATTATTAATAAAATAATTAATTAACTTAAACATCATTAATAAAATAATTAACTAACTTCAAAACATCATTTATAATTGTATAAAAACTTAACCTCAAAGTGTTATAAAATGGAAGTTAATTCAATTTCATAATATTTCAAATGCAGAAAGAGGCTTAGAGACCACGTAGGTACTTGGACAAGCTACCATTTTATTTTAATTCAACTTTCCAAATTATATCACTAGTATTTACATAAGCAAGCATATATGTAAATAAAACCAACAATTTACAATCACCAGCTAATCCATCAATTATACTATATTAATAAATCCACGTATTAATTAATTGGCATATAAATAAATATCCAAACTAGTTTAATAGCAGAATGGAACTAATTCAGCTAAACGGACGTCATCAATATTCAATTCCACTTTATTATAATAGAACGATATTTTATTTTGCTAATGAGATGTTAGTGATAAAATATAATTACGTACTGACGTAATTATTTTCTATGACTGTTAATTTATCAATAATTCACACTCGACAAATTTTCAAATAATTACACAAACGCGATCTACTAGTTAGTACGAACCTAACGTTGGAATCTATGGGTCAAACGGACTTCGTACGGGTGCATTTTGATTCCAAAAAGTTTAAACTTATTAAATAAAATTTAATTAACTTAACACTACACATCTCACTACCCAGGCATAAACTCTAACATGGTCCAAGCTATAATAACAAACCCTATACCAAAATTTCTTTCCCCTTACTAAATCCCAAATTGAAATTCTACAATTCACAAGACCTAGAGCCGAAGAAAACAAGCACGAATGTGCACATGCACCTCGCATGCCACCTCTACCATATGACCACCACGACGACCAACACCACAAACCGTAATCGCCACACTCGACTCGTCCACACCCTCGTCGTGTAACAAACGGGGATTTTCGGCCCTCGAAAATCGACATCAATACGTTCACTTTATAAAATGACGAGTAGTCGAGTGCCGGAAATACCAATTCATCAGGTGTAAAGAAGAAAACGGAAGGAGATAATATAGAAACAACAACACAGAATCTCACAATCGCAACGGAACAAAATATAATATATAATAACAGATTTTAAATACAAGAACTGTACTGTTAATGTACATACAACTATCAGAGTACAACAACTCAATAGATCAATCTGGATAGTTCAATAATTGTCCTCACACAGCGGAAAATAACAAGTATGTGATATACGTCAGAACTCTTCTAGCTCATGACCTTAGCTCCATAGCATTTAACCTAAATCTGTAACACTCGGTCTGACTCGATCATTATAATAAATTAACACCCGAGTCAGTCTGGAAAAGCAGCATGAGAAAACACACTCAATATAATTATTAACTATCTGAAAACCTTTGAAAACAAAGGTATCACATAACACCACGTCACAAATAAATACAACGCGTTTTTACCTTACGATAACCAAAATTTTTTTTATCAAAATCGTCTGATATTATAATAGTGTCTATAGAAAGTAAATAGAAAATAGCTAAAATAATCGCATCTCACATTCCAACATAGTTAGGCACAATCAAAACCGTACGACGCTTATTGGAGAATGGATTCCATCGAATGACTTGGCCATTTAGGTACCACCCACCACAGTACACCTCTAGAACAATGTGCCGAGGACCAGCCGGAATTCCCTACCACACAAGACCGGCCTACCCCAAACCTAGATTGATAGGATATGTTATCACCTCGGATGTTCCCACCCTTACCATCGAGCGCCCCTTCCATGAACAACCATATCCAAAATATAAAGGTTTCCAAGGACATCTAGAAAGGTGATAACATACCCTAATTGGGTGCGACCCACTTAGCCTTGCTACATCTCCCCTGTTTTAGTCATTCCCGGTTGATGAGGCTCGAGGCTAAGCGTTACCTTTCAAGGAACGATTTCTCTTAGAATGTTTTTCATCCTCAAATGATGATGTTCTGATAGCATTGGTCCATTCAAGTTGTCTTGGGTCTGGACAAACCGAATCACCATCTTTATCATCTTCACGGTTCGTTCGTAACGTTCAAACTGGATCGAAGTGGTTTTCGAATAACTAAACCCGATCACAGTCTCTTCGAAACGATTAACGAAATTGGCCAAAATTGATAGTCGGTTATTTAACTATCAACACACCTCCATAAACAATCATCATGCCTTATTATAATTTTTCAAAATTTATTTCATATTATCTTTATAAGATATTACTTTCAGTTCTTCAACATTTGAAAACAATTTTCAAATCCTTATATTTACAACGGAACATTTCCAACCCTTCCCAATACTTAGAATATTTTCCCCACTTAATTTTATATTCGATACATAGAAAATATTCCTTTTATTTTCTATTTCTTTCCCAAAATCATTTACAATTTTATTTGTAAACTCGTTAACTAGTTTATAACGAATTCTATAAATTCGGAATTCCTTAATTAGTTCCCTTTAATATTTCCAAGGCCCATATACATACTTATAATTCTGATTCCCCTTCCCAATTCTTAATGAATTTTATTTCATTCTTCGAAGTTCACTTTTATCAACTACTACGGAAATTTTCTAACTTTTCTTCCCATTTCTATTTTAAGAATTTTCTTACAACTCCCATATACTGAATAACCCCATTTCCAGTCTTCCGAGAAGGTTTATAAAATAAATTTAAAAACATTTCAAAACTCTGTACATATATATAATAATACATATTTAAAAGAATAATAATAATTTATTTTAAGGCATGTTCAAATAATTATCTAAAATATTGAAATACTCTTTACAACATCATTTTTCCAAAGCAGGTTTTAAAATTTAGGATTTATTAAATTATACTAAGTATTTTGAAAATTTTACTTTTGAGTTATTTAAATACTAACCGACTTTAAATTAGATATTTTAGCAAATAAAAATTTCCATTTTAAAATTTCAAACCTTACCTATTTATAAAAATATATTTTTAAATCTGGGTAACCAAATTTTCAATTTATAACCCCTTTCGATTTTCATCACATTTCTCCCATTCTAGTGTCCTTAACCATCTTCACTTTAAAAAATAGTATCTACTATTTTTCTCACCCTATTTCCAAATTCCAATATAAATTCTTCCCCTAAATTTATCATCTGATATCACTTTCCTTCGTTTATAAACTTTGCTTATAAATTTTTATAAATCATTTGAGTTTCACTTCTTTCCATATTTTTTTGAATATCACTTTAAAATCCAGTCTTTAAAATTCCTTTATATAATTAATTTTAAATTCTCTTTTTTAATATTTCGTGCATTATTTAATACAATCAAAAATTTACCATCTCTTATTTAAACCATTCTCTTTTATAAAATCCAAATTCAGATATACATATTTTTATATAAAAAAAAATCTCTTTTTGATTCCTTAAAAATTTGAAATAATAGTTATGGTATTTAATATACCTAGAATTAATTTCCATGCCATTATAACATTTAAAAACTTACAACACGCAATGATCCAGCATTATACATACATACACCCACACGTGCGCGCACACACACACACACATAAATATATGAAAAATAATCACATATTTCAAGGAATCCAGTTGGATCCCTCCAACCTGTTTTCCCTGCATCCACGGATGTTAGATAACATTAAAATTCCAATCCCACTTCGAGGGGGATATCGTGGTACATAGGGTCATATGCTATTATGCATGGGGGGCGCATAGGGTCTCATCCACTATAATGTGCGGGAATATCACTCTAATTACTAATATATATACTAATACATACATACATACATATATATATATAATCATCCAATAGATAATTATAATTTACCCATTAAATCAAGCATCGAGTAATTTAAATTTAAACAATTAAATGTAAATGTGGAAATCCGAAAGAGTGAGTAATTCTCACCTTGATTTTTAATTGCAAATCATTCCCATCTCGACTTGTTTTCATGATTTTTAGACCTCGTATAAATGAATTATGAATTTTATAAATATGTGAACCATAAATTTATTTAAATCAACAAACTTTTAAAACATTAATTACCTTCATATAAGAAAACCTAATCGCCTCAAATCATTCTCCCCACGCTTAACTAGCGGGACCAGATCTTCACTGACAAGCTGCATCTCCTCGTATGCTCTGCCCAGAACACGAATGCCCCTTTAAACTTTGACTGCATCACATTCCATCACCCAAGCTTCTCCATTTGCCACAATTTTCCACTTCCAACGCCACTCCTCTAATCGTCCAGCACTCCACTCTAATAATGACGCCCTTGGACAGCTCAACCCACCATCTCAGAGAAGGGTGTTAAGCTAAGAGAATAAATTCTCCGCCACCAACAGAAATATATTTGATAGAAACCAGCTTTACATCTCAAATTGTAATGTCAGACACACATCCATACAAGTCCGTTTCGGGATCGAACGGAACCGAAGGCACTTACAAAGAAGTCCTTGCAATCCGGATATTCACTAATCACGTCCGGACTTCACGTCACTAAGGGTGATAAAACCTCTATATCGGAGATCAGCCGATGCAGAGTCATTCGACGGTAATCCTTCCGTTTACAAAAATATCCGGTCTTCAACACCGGTCATCAAATGCAATCCATAACGACTTATCACATATTCGGAATGGGTTATACGACCCCAAGGTCCTTTCCCGGCTAACCCGGATAGTGAGCGCTTATTTTGAAAATAAGTGTGGCATTCAAATTCAAGCAAATCACAACAAATACCTATTTAAAGGTAAATATTGATAGTCGGTTATTTAACTATCAATAGGCATGCACAACTTCACCAGATTCCAAATAATTTTCCAAATTATTTATTTTCCAAAATATCTTTACAAGATATATATATATTTTCCACACTTCAACCATTTGAAAACAAATTTTCAAATCACTTTTCACCTTTACCACTTTTGAAAACAAATTTCAACAATTTCCCCATACGGGATATATTCACAAATCTTTATTCATTTTCATTTCAAAATGGTTCATTTAAACAAATTAAATAAATCCTTACCGTTTTACTTTATATTTACATTCCAAATCCGTAGATTTGTTTCCATACTTCAAAAATAAATCAACGTTTAACAAATTTCCCTTTCTTTTATAAATTCCATAGTGAATTTACAATTCCAAAATATCTATGAATATACGATTTCCAAATCGATTTCTAATATTCATTTTCAATTTATCTTTAAAAGATAAAATCTCAAAATATCCACTTCATATTGGAAAACATTTACATACTTAGTTAATAATAAGTGATTCACAAATCCATTTATTTTCAACACTTGGAAAATATTTAATATACTTAAATCAAAATTAAGTATATATTTCATTCTTTAAAGAAAACATTCTTTCAAACACATTTATTTGAGTCAAAACGAATGTTGCGTAAAACATTATTACGACGACCCAAAATCACTAGTATAGGGATTCGAAATTAAGATAGATATATAAATTCCAATACTATATAAAACATTTCCTTTCAGAAATCATTTACTATAACAACAGTGTTGTAGTCCACTATTTCCTTCTATTTCTCGAAAATGTCCATTTCAACCATGAATGTTGAAATCTATGGTTTTGACACTTAATGCATTTTAAAACAACCTCAAATTGTTTTAATTCCATTCAAAAGATCACTCCCTAAAATATATCCATTTTATTTAATAATATATTCACTGTCCAAAATCGTGAATATAATTTCCAACCAAACTCTTATTATTACAACATCTAACTTAAAGGATAATTCGCTGTCCAAAATAACGAATATATCTCCTTAAATAAACTTCTATGTTTAATTTATCGAATTTGATTGACTTCGGATTTATAAAACATCGTTTATAAATTCCATTTCTATTTATAAAAACTTTGATTTATAAAATCGCTTTATTAACCAATTCCTTTTATAACTCAATTTTATACCAAAAATCTAATTTATAAGTTAATTACTTACTATTCATTTTATAACTTCACAGTTTATAAATCTATAGATTTCATTTACTAATGAAATCCATTTTATTTAATAATATATTCACTGTCCAAAATCGTACTTAAGTACTATTTTCCAAAAATATAATTCTTATAACAATAAAATTATAATGCTTATTTGTTTTAACAATTCAAAATTTAATAAAAAGTATACTTTCAAAAATCACTTTAAAATTCTTTTTAAAATCAAAATCATTATTTTAAAACTTCAAAAATGGATCCGATGACGCAACACACCAAATAGTCAATCACGACTTCCAAACATCATATATCGATATGATAATCAATCAAATATCACAATATCCGTAATCAAGTAAATACTAGTGAGGAATCCAGTTGGATCCCTCCAACATGTTTCCCTGCATCCAAAGATGTTAGCACAATACCAATTCCGTTCCAATACGGAATATCGCGGTATATGGGATTTATAAAATATTATCCGCTATTATACGGCGCAATAGGGTCTCATCCTCTATATAATGCGGGAAATCAACTCCAATTACATATATAATACCAATTCCAATCAAGATGGAATTATCGCGGTATATGTTTTTAATAAATAAAACCCTCTTAATATACGGCGTATAATATCTATTTTAACAATCAATTGATAATAATTTATCTTCCAGGCATACAATCAAGAAATTTTTAAATCTAACTATTTAAAATTTAAATCGAAACAGATTCGATTGAGTGAGAAGTTCTTACCTCGATTTTCAATTTCCAACATTTTATTTCGAATAAAATTAAAACTAGCTCCAAAATACTCCAATCTAGTACCATAGCATAGTGCTCGACAAAACGAATCCAACGCAATTCGTTTCGTGCGTTTTCGACCTCGTATGAAAAAGTTATGGTGTGACAAAGATTACACGATTTATATAATATAAATTTACATTTCTCTTAATATATTTAAACCTCAACCTAATCTGGCCGTTGGATCTTGCTTCCCAAATCTTGGCCGTAGAACGCAACTTCATCCCTTCCAGTTTTGTACGTGGCCGAACAACCCATATATCACGTTACACCCTAGATGGCCGCACTTAATCCATCGACTTCCAAAACGATCAACATACACCACTTCGAAGCCCACTGCGAGCACGACTCTCGGCCCAAGGATGATGAAGCTCGGCCTCATCATTGCATGGGAATTCATGCATGAATGCGTGCTCTTTGCAGCCAAATTGTCGTCGATCCGTAGCTCTAAAAACGATCTTGACCGTTGGTTTTGTAGCTCTCGACGAGCTCTTTAACTTTGCAGTTGGACAATTCTCAAATTTGTGTGTGGATTTGAAGAAATCCGAGGAGAAAGGATGGAAATTTTCGGCCATTGGTTATATAAGTGGCGGGTGAAGACAATATTAGGGCTAGGGTTGGTTTCTTTGCAAAATTGAGGTTGTGAGGTGCTTATATAGGAAATTGACGAAAACACTATTCACTCGAAATTTTCCAAACTCCAAACGAATCGTGCCGGTAGGCGTTTCTAAGGTTTACCCTACGTTCTGAACACAATGGAACGTGTTTCGTAGGCTAATTCGATCATCTGTGCGAGTTACGGCAATAAACGATTGATTTTAAATTAAATCGATTTAAACCAATTTGTATGCGTTTTGGCTTGCCCCGGACAAACGGTAAATCCGATTGACACGAAATATGAAACCATACAATAATTTGACATTATGGATCCGATGTAACTAGTTTCGTCAAAATCCGAGACTGTTTGAAAAATGGCTATTTTAATTCGTCAATTAAATATTAAAATATTCAATTTTCGCAAATTAACTTTTAATTTGATTTTAAAAGTTCTATAGCATCATTCTAACTCCAATATGATTTATTAAAATTTTACAAATAAATTTTAATCATATTAAACCCAATTTTCAATTATTTCTGTATTTTCAAATATTAAATTATCGATTTAATTATCAAATTAAATCCAATTATTCAAAATAAAATTTATTCGACTTACAAATTTTACTTATTAATATTTAAAATCAATTAAATATACGAATTTTAATTAACAAAATTCCTGGGTCGTTACAAACTTCCCCCCTTAAAAGAATTTCGTCCTCGAAATTACCAAGTAAGAAAAAGTTACAGAATCCATTAACTTTCCAAAACAAACCATTCAAGTTGGATTTTTTTCATATCTCTTAAGTGTTTAACTTTCCCAAAATTCATAGTTAAACTTCTTTCAACAAATTTACTAAGTTTTCAAATTCATACTTAGTTTTCAAAAAAATTCCAATTTTCTCAAAAATATTCTAACGCCTTAAATTTTCGAAAAAATTCGGCAGAGTCTCCTTTGCGTGGCTCGATCCGAAAAAAATGATAGTATATATATCACAAATATACATCTCATCAAGTGATGAGGCATCTCGCAGGGAAAAAAGTGTAAAAGTACGGTATGTAATCCGATATATGTACCTCATTTATTATTAGCGAGCGTATACGGCTAATATAGCGCGAAAGCGAGCTCCAAATGCGAAGCAAGCGCAATCCGCACCTACTAAACACTCAACAAACCGTTGAGAAACATGTATGTATGAAAATAATATCAATATACAACATATATCACTACAACAACTACATACGTCAATACAGCAAATGCAACAAAAGTAATAAATGCAACCACCAAACAACTATCATCCAGCAAATCCATATCAAATCAATATACATTCACTTTTCATTAATATTCATTGGATTGGTTTTTTTTCATTTTAATCACAATTGTTTTGTTAACATTGGATTTTATCAACATTCGTTTTCAATTTGTTTACTTTCAATTCAAATTGAATTCAATCTCTTAGCTTCCATTTTTTTTTTGCTAATTCAATTTCATTAACACTTAATAAATTTTACACAATCAACTAACAAGCAAATAACAACCAATGTTTATTCAACACAACCAAATTTTTTTAATTTACATTCAATTTGGTCCAACACCTTCCAATTGGTTTATATTAAATTGACTTCCATTCAATTTATTCAATTTCTCAACTTCATTAGCTTCTAATGGATTTACACTTACATTCATTTTTCTATATCAATTCTTTTACATTAGATTGATTAACATTCAATCCATTTATTAATTCAATTGCTAATTTATTTAACAAATAAGGTTAAATTTCTTTTAAATAACTCAAGTTCAAATTCTTAATGACTTCATTTCCTTAATTCACTTATTAATTTACTTCGACACCAAAATCAACTTCATTCAACATCACTAAAGTTATATTCCATTTCAAACATCATTTGTTCAACTTCACTTAAATTCCACTTATAAATCCAATTCAGATTTTATTTCTATTTAACTTTTACCAAAGTCAAATTTTCATCACTTATTCAAATTCAGATTTATTTTGCTTAACAAAATTGTTTAACCATTTTTAACAATTTGTTTCACTTTCATTTTCTCATTTCATAAGTTATACAACTTATATTCAAGAATTACCACTTGGATTTTTATCGATTCACTTATACTTCCTTTAATTTAACTCCATCCTTTAAGTTAAATTTATTCTATCAAAATTCAAATTGTATAAGTTATCAACTCATTTATCATTCCTATAAATATTTTAAATAGGATTCCAGAGTTTTTTAAATCTTTCAAAACCATTTTTGAAACTAATTCAAATTATCTTCTGAATTTCCAAAACCAAATCCAAATTTTCCAAACAACTACCATTTAAAATAATCTGGCAGCAATTCCTCTTTTGGAAACCCGAAAATGAACATCGATGATGTAGCAATCATCACCGGAATTATTTTCCAGCGACCGAAAAGAGTTTAGAGCTTTAATTTCTCCAAAAAAATTTCCAAAATATCAAATCCTTTCGAAACCCTTCTCTGGAATTTCGTTTTTAGATTATAAATCACATTTACAAATCTTTCACTTATATAATTTCATTTCTTATATATAAGATTATTTCACAAGTGTAAATCATTTTAATTATAACTTCCATACTTATAATTCAATTGCTTATACAATTCATTCTTTTACAGCTGTTGTTTTTATTTAACTTATTCAACAACCAAACAATCAATTCATATACACTTTAATAAGTCTGAAAAATTATTCCTTTATATATAAAATATAATCAAGGTAAAATTATTTCATTTACCCAATTTAAAATGATACTATGTCGGTTTATCTCGTTTAAGAGATTAGAAACCCCTATCGATAATATGGCGTCCCATCTACCGACCAGAATTCACAAAGAGCTCAACGGATAAGCAAACACAATATAAAACATTTTTATATTCACTAACAATTACGCGCTCATAGCTATTATTACACTCACACTCATTCTAGAGTACTACCGACTCTACCTCTAATGAGTAATTCCCAACAGAGCCATGGTTGTCGCTTAACCATATGCTCTGATACCAAATGTAAAGTTCACGACTTTTCGACGCTCGAAAACCGACATCAATACTTCCACTGTATCAACTGCCGAGCAATCGATGGTCGGAAAACCGTACCGTTCTGGTTAAAGAAGAAGAAAATATAGAAGAAGAGAGAAAGAAAAGCAACAGAACAATATCAGAATCTCACGATCGCAGCGGAACAACATATAATAGATAAATGAATAATCTTTAAACAATGAACTATATCAGTTATTACGTTACATCATATTACATTACATCACATCATCAGAGGGTATAACAACAAACAACAACAAACAGCGGAAAAGAAATACTATATACTAGTGAATACGCCATGCCATCCAGCTTGCCTCCAGCAACACCTGAATTCCAGAATATCCTGATAACCTGACTCTTGACTGCCCGTGTGGAAATTGGTGGGCACCCAGAGTTTAGGAAGGAAAACAATAAACTCCGAGTCAGTCATGTGACTGGTGTGAGAACTTAAAACAGTTTATTCTTTTAAAAACAAACAAAGAAATATTTTTAAAGTCAATTCGCAATGCTTTTTGAAAATGTAACTACCATAAGACCTCCCACCACACACACAATCCAAACGCAGACTTGGAGGATATTTCTTCTTATGTTAGTCAAAGATGCTTACTATGCAAAATCAAATCATTTTTGATATTATTATTAGTGCATAGTGTAGAAAACATTTCGAAAGTAGAATATAAATCTTAGCCAGCATAGGTACCATTATATTATGCCTACTATAGCTACCATATTAGATGGCAGGTTCTACAACTAAAACCGTACAAGGTTCGTATTGTTTCTTTGGATTTCCAACAAATGGTCAAGCCAAGGAACTTCCCATTGCCACATGGGTACGCCTCTGGAAAGACGCCCCGAGAACCTAACCGGATATCTGCCAACACAAGGCCGGGTTACCCTTCAAACTGGGTAACTACTGACACGAATATGTCATTCCCCGATCGTAACCGATCTATATCCAAGGATCCTCGATTCCAACAACCACAAAGTAATAAATTCGCAGCAACAACATAGGTTAAGTACCTGGGCTCCATACCATGATACCACTTCTATCCAGAAGGAATGACATACACTAAAGGGGCGCTACCCCCTAATAACCTTGCTGCATCCTTCCTGTTTTGACCATTTTCGGGGTGTGAGGTCCGACGAAGTCTCGTCCACAAAGCCACGCTTTATACAAAAGTTGTGTTTTGATCATCAAATGCTCAACAACACTTCGTATGCCACATTACCAATTTGGGAATGTATCACTAGTAACCATCAACTACATAGCCTCTGAGCTCGTACGTCTCAGAGAAGGGTGTTAAGCTAAGAGAATAAATTCTCCGCCACCAACAGAAATATATTTGATAGAAACCAGCTTTACATCTCAAATTGTAATGTCAGACACACATCCATACAAGTCCGTTCCGGGATCGAACGAAACCGAAGGCACTTACAAAGAAGTCCTTGCAATCCGAATATTCACTAATCACGTCCGGACTTCCCGTCACTAAGGGTGATAAAACCTCTATATCGGAGATCAGCCGATGCAGAGTCATTCGACGGTAATCCTTCCGTTTTCAAAAATATCCGGTCTTCAACACCGGTCATCAAATGCAATCCATAACGACTTATCACATATTCGGAATGGGTTATACGACCCCAAGGTACTTTCCCGGCTAACCCGGATAGTGAGCGCTTATTTTGAAAATAAGTGTGGCATTCAAATTCAAGCAAATCACAACAAATACCTATTTAAAGGTAAATATTCATAGTCGGTTATTTAACTATCAATAGGCATGCACAACATCACCAGATTCCAAATAATTTTCCAAATAATTTATTTTCCAAAATATCTTTACAAGATATATATATTTTCCACACTTCAACCATTTGAAAACAAATTTTCAAATCACTTTTCACCTTTACCACTTTTGAAAATAAATTTCAATCATTTCCCCATACGGGATATATTCACAAATCTTTATTCATTTTCATTTCAAAATGGTTCGTTTAAACCAATTAAATAAATCCTTACCGATTTACTTTATATTTACGTTCCAAATCCGTAAATTTATTTCCACACTTCAAAAATAAATCGACGTTTATTTTTTTAACAAATTTCCCTTTCTTTTATAAATTCCATAGTGAATTTACAATTCCAAAATATCTATGAATATACGATTTCCGAATCGATTTCTAATATTCATTTTCAATTTATCTTTAAAAGATAAAATCTCAAAATATCCACTTCATATTGGAAAACATTTCCATAATTATTTAATAATAAGTATTCACAAATCCATTTATTTTCAACACTTGGAAAATATTCAATATACTTAAATCGAAATTAAGTATATATTTCATTCTTTAAAGAAAACATTCTTTCAAACACATTTATTTGAGTCAAAACGAATGTTGCGTAAAACAACGTTACGACGACCCAAAATCACTATTATAGGGATTCAAAATTAAGATAGATATATAAATCCCAATACTATATAAAACATTTCCTTTCGGAAATCATTTACTATAACAACAGTGTTATAGTCCACTATTTCCTTCTATTTCTCGAAAATGTCTATTTCAACCATGAATGTTGAAATCTATGGTTTCGGCACTTAATGCATTTTAAAACAACCTAAAATTGTTTTAATTCCATTCAAAAGATCACTCCCTAAAACATATCCATTTTATTTAATAATATATTCACTGTCCAAAATCGTGAATATAATCCCCAACCAAACTCATATTATTACAACATTTAACTTAAAGGATAATTCGCTGTCCAAAATCACGAATATATCTCCTTAGATAAATTTCTATGTTTAATTTATTAAATTTGATTGACTTCGGATTTATAAAACAACGTTTATAAATTCCATTTCTATTTATAAAAACTTCGATTTATAAAATCGCTTTATTAACCAATTCCTTTTATAACTCAATTTTATACCAAAAATCTAATTTATAAGTTAATTACTTATAATCCTTTATTTTACAAAAATCTATTCATTTTATAATTTCACAGTTTATAAATCTATAAATTTCATTTACTAATGAAATCCATTTTATTTAATAATATATTCACTGTCCAAAATAATACATAAGTACTATTTTCCAAAAATATAATTCTTATAACAATAAAATTATAATGTTTATTTATTTTAACAATTCAAAATTTAATAAAACGTATACTTTCAAAAATCACTTTAAAGTTCTTTTTAAAATCAAAATCATTATTTTAAAACTTCAAAAATGGATCCGATGATGCAACACACCAAATAGTCAATCATGACTTCCAAACATCATATATCGATATGATAATCAATCAAATATCACAATATCTGTAATCAAATAAATACTGGTGAGGAATCCAGTTGGATCCCTCCAACCTGTTTCCCTGCATCCAAAGATGATAGCACAATACCAATTCCGTTCCAATACGGAATATCTCGGTATATGGGATTTATAAAACATTATCCGCTATTATACGACGCAATAGGGTCTCATCCGCTATATAATGCGGGAAATCAACTCCAAGTACATATATAATACCAATTCCAATCAAGATGGAATTATCGCGGTATATGTTTTTAATAAATAACATCCGCTTAATATACGGCGTATAATGTCTATTTTAACAATCAATAGATAATAATTTATCATCCAGGCATATAATCAAGAAATTTTTAAATCTAACAATTTTAAATTTAAATCGAAACAGATTCGATTGAGTGAGAAGTTCTCACCTCGGTTTTCAGTTTCCAACGTTTTATTTTGAATAAAATTAAACACGCGTTTAATTTTACCCAAAATTCAAACTAGCTCCAAACGACTCCAATCAAGTTCCATAGCGTAGTGCTCGACAAAACGAATCCAACGCAATTCGCTTCGTGCGTTTTCGACCTCGTATGAAAAAGTTATGGTGTTACAAAGATTACACGATTTATATAATATAAATTTACATTTCTCTTAATATTTTTAAACCTCAACCTAATCTGGCCGTTGGATCATGCTTCCCAAATCTTGGCCGTAGAACGCAACTTCATCCCTTCCAGTTTTGCACGCGACCGAACAACCCATATATCACGTTAAACCCTAGATGGCCGCTCCTAATCCGTCGACTTCAAGGACGATCAACATACACCACTTCGAAGCCCACAGCGAGCACGACTCTCGGCCCAAGGATGATGAAGCTCGGCCTCATCATTGCGTGGGAATTTGTGCATGAACGCGTGCTCTTTGTAGCCAAATTGCCATCGATCCGTAGCTCTAAAAATGATCTTGACCGTTGGTTTTCTAGCTCTCGACGAGCTCTTTAACTTTGCAGTTGGACGATTCTCGAATTTGTGTGTGGATTTGAAGAAATCAGAGGAGAAAGGATGGAAATTTTCGGCCATTGGTTATATAAGTGGTGGCTGAAGACAATATTAGGGTTAGGGTTGGTTTCTTTGCAAAATTGAGGTTGTGAGGTGCTTATATAGGAAATTGACGAAAACACTATTCACTCGAAATTTTCCGAACTCCAAACGAAGCATGCCGGTCGGCGTTTCTAAGGTTTACCCCGTGTTACAAACATAATGGAACGTGTTTCGGAGGCTAATCGATCATCTGTGCGAGTTACGGCAATAAACGATCAATTTTAAATTAAATCAATTTAAACTAATTTGTATGCGTTTTGGCTTGCCCCAGACAAACGGTAAATCTGATTGACACGAAATTTGAAAGCATGCAATAATTTTACATTACGGATCTGATGAAACTGGTTTCGTCCAAATCCGAGTCTGTTTGAAAAGTGGCTATTTTAATTCGTCAATTAAATATTAAAATATTCAATTTTCACAAATTAACTTTTAATTCGATTTTAAAAGTGCTATAGCATCATTCGAACTCCAATATGATTTATTAAAATTTTACAAATCAATTTTAACCATATTAAAACCAATTTTCAATTATTTCTGTATTTCCAAATATTAAATTATCGATTTAATTGTCAAATTAAATCCAATTATTCGAAATAAAATTTATTCGACTTGCAAATTTTACTTATTAATATTTAAAATCAATTAAATATACGAATTTTAATTAACAAAATTCCTGGGTCGTTACATTGCCCCTCTTTTTTATATGAAGTTTCAATTTGAATCAATTTCCCTCTTTTCATAAACAAAATCTATTTCGATAATGAAGAAAGGGGTCGTGTGAATATATGGGACATGCAATTTTTTCTCTCTTTGCTTTTGCTTGGCCGTATTTTTTTTAAACTAAAAGATTATGAAGATTTGAAATTCGGTAGGGGAAGGAGACGTGATTTAAAAGGTGAAAAGGGGATGTCGCATGTGATTTTGGTCTAGTGTGTTTTAGAAGACAGAGCCTTGACTTGACTAGTTATAATATTATTTAATTATAAATATTTCAATTTTAACAATTAAAATTTTTGATCTCCTATCGAGGCGTGCCGCTAGGCATTTATAATGTTATATACCTATTCCGAACGCAATGGAAAAGTTTTCGGGTCCAAATTCGACCGTATGGAGAAGATAGCTTTTTGGACCCAATTAATCTATTGAATTCGATATTAATTTCAACACGTTTCTATATCGTACGGCCAAATGATAACTCCCAATGCTACCAAATTTGAAATTCAATAATAATACAATATTATGGATCCAATGGAACTAGTTTCGTTGAATTTCGAGACCTTGTCTCGGATGGCTATTTTTAAATGTCAATTTGAACAAACAATTTACAAAATTGAACAGACCACTTTTAAATTAAATTTTAAAACTTTTATTATCTTCATTATTGTAAATATAAATTTTACAAGCCTTGAAAAAAATATTATCAGGCTTAAAACTCAAGATACAATAATCTAACCAATAAACTTCAATAATTAAATTATCCAAAAAATTGCTATATTTAAATTCTGAATCCATTTTATAAATAACCCAATTTTTCATATTCAAAATCAATCTATAATCAAATTCAATATTTAAAACCATTTAAATGTTCAAAATCGAACAATAAAAAATCTAGGTCGTTACATTCCTACCCCCTTAAAAGAATTTCGTCCTCGAAATTGCTAGCTAGGAAAAAATGCCCTTAACTCATTTACTTATAAAAAACCCACATAGTGAAAGCTTGATACTTCACTTTTCAAACCCTTTACCTTCATTCAACAATTAGTTTTCCATCCTAAACCAAAATCCTTTATTTCCATTACTAATTCGAAATCAAATTTTTATTAACAAAATTTTTTCAAAATTTTTCTAACACGCTAAATTTCTAAAAATTTTTGGCAGAATCTCCCTTGTACGGAGAGCCTTTTGCAATATGACAAGAGAGATAAATATACATACATCGACCCACATGGTCTAACAGAAAAATATATATCAATATTTTATACATTTGTAGTATTTAATCCGAAAACATATCTTATTTTAGCATTTTTAAGCATTATTAAGCTAGCAGTTTACTTCATATGCAAATACGCAACCAAAATCTAGTCTGACAGCCTCCGGTTACCTGTACTTAGTCACTATAAACCATGTAAGTACCAAAACATGAATTTAAATAACATTTCACTTATTTAAATGGTTAAAACACATAAGTTTCTTACACAATGCATGCCAATAATTATTTATAAGAAACTATATGGTTCCAACAATAATTTAATCACTTCCAATCGATCCATATATCATTTTATTCAACTCAAAATGATCTTCAACTCAATTTATTGCATCTAATTCGTATTTATGCCAAACGAGCTCATATCCATTCCCAATTGATTTTAAAATCAATTTTATTCGCTTCTATTAATGCATAGAATTTTATTTACTTTCGTTTACGCCAAACGCCAGTTTTTCGATGCCAATTCGGCACTATTCATTTAAATGAATAACCATTTAAGCTTATAACTTTTTTAATCGATTCCAAATCAATTTATATTAAATTTTATTCTATTTCCAATTTTTATTTAATTTGCTCCGTCTAAATTGAAATTTATTTACAACTCAAGTTCTATCTCCAATATCCATTTTTAATCCACAATCCAATTTTTAACTTGGCCAAGTTAAATTCCATCTCACACTCATTCAACTAATTAATTATCTATTAGTCCACTTCTATTTTATAATTCAATATTCGATTTTTATTCCAAAATTCACTTCAACCAATTTACTTGAGTTCAAATTTATTTTATAATTCAAGTTTGGGTTTTTATTTCGTTTCCAAAATATCAAACTCTTTTTATTTTGGCTTATCTATTCTAATTTTCAAATTTAAAAGTGACACAACTATTATTTTTCATATTTCCATCAATTCTGTACTTGAGTGTATTTACATTTTATTTTTACTCGAGATCATACGTTTATTTATAGTCTAAATATATTTTTATTCAATTTATTTCAATTATTATAAGCTATTCCAATTGATTTATTCATAATTCTAGATTTTCACTCAAGTTTAACTCATTCAAGATTTATGCCATATGTTTTTTATAATATTCCACAATTCAAAATTTATATTTACTTCAATTCGATATTATTACTAGTCCAATTCAAATTTTATAACCGATAGTTATATAGTCACTTTATAATTCTCATTTACATATTTTAATTCAATTCCATATAACTCAAATCCGATTCACTTTTTATTTAAATTTCAATTCGTCTTTACCATCATTCCAAACCATACTTAATTTTAAATTCTACCCCAAACAAGTTTACTTTTAATTCATTCAATCTAATCAAGTAAGAATTTAATTCCAATTTCAAATCACAATTGATAAAGTTTTCTAAAATTTAATTCGTTAAACTTAGCTTAAGTTGAATTCCATTCAACTTTATACCTCAATCCAATTTTAATTTTCAATTTAATTCAACTTCATCTCAATTTTAATTAGCTTAAGTTAAATTTCAAATCCATACCATTATCTTTAACCAATTTAATTTATTTAAATTTCATAAGTCAAATTCAATTTATAAAATCCACTTTAATTAATTCACTAATTACTTTTTATTATTGCCATCACTTCATTTAATTATTCCATTTGCTTTGCTTAAGTTTAATTTTATCCATTTTAACTTCACTCAAGTTAAAATTTAATTTCGAAGTACAATTTCCATTCTTTTCCCTTTTCTTTAAAATAATTCTCAGTTTTATAAGTTCATACTTATTTCCTAATGTTTTCTAAAACATTTTAAATAAGGATTCCGGAATTCAAACCCCCGGTATTTATTTCAAATCATTTTGAAAGCACAAATATCCAAAATCACACTTTCTAAATTTAAACCAACTCTGGTTTTTATCTAAAACAATTTTCCTTGGAATTTCTAAACAACGTTTGTTTTTTCCAATAAAATCTCCAAATCAATTATTTCGGTAATAACCCGTCATTTAGAAACTACAAATTAATACCAATGATGAGGTTGTCATCATAAGAATTACTTTCCAGCGACTAAAGTGAGTTCGGTGCTATATCACTTTCAAAAATCCATTAAAAACCATTTTTTCAAAAATATCTCCAAAATAATACTACTATTATTATTTTTCTCAAAATAGTTTGGAAAACATTTCCAAAAGTCACCGGGATTTAAATTTCCAGATTCCAATTTAAATCCAATTTTAATTATAATCCATTCGTGCAATTTACACTTATACAAATTTTCATTTGGTTATATAAACCATTTCCAATTTTATAATCTTGTTTGATTATTTATTATCATCCAAACACTACAAATATATATAATAACTTCAGAAAATTATTTACTTAAAATCAAATATATCTTTGGGTATATTTATTTCATTTACCCCATTTAAAAATAACACTGTGTCGAATTTCTCTATTCAAGTGTTTAGAAACCCCTATAGATGCAGTTGTACGGACTGTGTCGACCAGAGTTCATAAGCCACCAAATAAATCAACAATCATAATATAAAACATTTTAAATTCACTAACAAATACGCGCTCATATCTATTAATAAACTCAAACTTTTTCGAGCGAGAGTACTACTTACTCTATCTCTAATGAGTAATCCCCACCAGAGCTAAGGTTCTCGCTTAACCTTCAGCTTTGATACCAAGTGTAACGAACGAGGATTTTCGGCCATCGAAAATCGACATCAATACGTTCACTGTATAAAATGCCAAGCAGTCGAGTGCCGAAAATACCAGTTCATTGGGGGTGAAGAAGAAAAAGGTAGGATAAAATATGGAATAAACAACATAGAATCTCACAATCACAGCAGAATAAAATATAATATATAATAACAGATTTTAAATACAAGAGCTGTACTGTTAATATACATACCACAATCAGAGTATAACTCAATACATCAATCTGGACGGTTCAATAACTTGTCCTCACAAGGCAGAAAATAACAAGTACGTGATATATGTCTGAACTCACCAGCTCATCTCCTGATCTCTATAGCATTTAACATGAATCTGTAATACTCGGTCTGACACGGTCATTATAATAAAATAACACCGAGTCAGTTTGGAAAACAAGTGTGAGAAAACACGCTCAATTTGAATTATAAACTTTTCAAAATTATTTGAAAATAAAGGTATCTCGTAAGACCACGTCAAAAATAAACACAACGAGTTTTTACCTTAAGATAACCAAAACAATTTTTATCAAATTCGTCTGATACTATAATAGTGTCTATAGAAAGTAAATAGAAAATAGTTGAAATGCTTGCATCTCACATTCCAGCATAGTTGGGCATAATCAAAACTGTATGGAGCTTATTGAAGAATGGATTCCATCGTATGACTGAGCCACTGGGGTACCGCCCACCACAGTACACCTCTAGAACAATGTATCGAGGACCACGCCAGGATCCCCTGCTACACAAGACAGGTCTACCCCTAACCTGGATACACCCAATATGTTAACACCCCGGGTGTTCCCACCCTTACCATCGAGTGCTCCTTCCATGCACAACCATATCCATAAAGGTTTTCATGGACATCTAGAAAGGTAATAACATACCCTACTTGGGTGCGACCCACTTAGCCTTGCTATATCTCCCCTGTTTTAATCATTCCCGGTTAATGAGGCTCGACGCTAAGCGTTACCTTTCAAGGAACGATTTCTCTTAGAATGCTCATTGTCCTCAAATGACGATGTTCTGATAGCATTCGTCCATACAGGTTTTCTTGGATCTGGAAAAACCGAATCACCGTCTTCATCATCTTCATGGTATTCATTCGTAATGTTCAAACCGGATCGAAGTGGTTTTCGGATAACTAAATCTGATCCCGGTCTCTTCGAAACAATTAACAAAATTGGCCTTGATAGTCGGTTATTTAACTATCAACACACCTCCATAAGCAACCATCGGGCCTTATTATAATTTTTCAAAATTTATTTTAAAATATCTTTATAAGATATTACTTTCAGTTCTTCAACATTTGAAAACAATTTTCAAATCCTTATATTTACAATACTTAGAATATTTTCCACCTTTTATTTCCTATTTCTTTCCCCAAAATTATTTTCAATTTTATTTGTAAACTCCTTGACTAGTTTATAACGAATTCTATAAATCCGGAATTCCTTAATTAATTCCCTTTAATATTTCCAAGGCCCATATACTTACTTATAATTCCAATTCCCCTTCCTACTTCTTAATGTATTCTATTTCATTCTTTGAAGTTCACTTTTATCTATTACTTCAGAAATTTTCTTACTTTTCTTCCCAATTCTATTTTAAGAATTTTCTTACAACTCCCCTATACTGAATAACCCCATTTCCAATCTTCCGAGAAGGTTTATAAAATAAATTTAAAAACATTTCAAAACTCTATACATATATATAACAATATGTATTTAGAAGAATAATAATAATTATTTATTTTGAGGCATGTTCAAATAATTATCTAAAATATTGAAATACTCTTTATAACATCATTTTCCCAAAGCAAGTTTTAAAATTTAAGATTTATTAAATAAATACTAAGTATTTTGAAAAATTTACTTTCGAGTTATTTAAATACAACTGACTTTAAATTACATAGTTTAATAAATAAAAATTTCCTTTTTAAAATTTAGAGCTTAACCTATTTATAAAAATATATTTTAAATTCTAGGTGACAAATTTTTAACTTATAACCCCTCTCGATTTTCATCACATTTCTCCCATTCTGGTCTCCTTAACCATCTTCACCCTAAAAAATAGTATCTACTAGGTTTCTCATCCTATTTCCATATTCCAATATAAATTCTTTCTGTAAATTTATATTCCAAATTTATCATCCAATGTCACTTTCCTTCATTTATAAACTTCGTTTATAAATTTTTATAACTCCTCTAAGTTTCACTAAAAATAATCTCATTTATAAATTCCATTTTATAAATTCAATTTCTTATGAATTTCATTTATTTTTGCCATTCTATTTGATTTCAACTTCTTTCTATATTTTTCCGAATATCACTTTAAAATCCAATCTTTAAAAATTCCTTTTTATAATTTTTTTAATTCTCTTTTTAAATATTTCCATCATTATTTAATACAATCAAAAATTTACCATCTCTTATTTAAACTAATCTCTTTTAAATAATCCAAATTCCGATATATATATATATATATATATATATACATAAAAAATCTCTTTTTAATTCCTTAAAAATTTAAAATAATATTTTTGGTATTTAATATACCCAAAATTAATTTCCATGCCATTATAACATTAAAAATTTACAACACACAATATTCCAGCACTATATATATATATATATATATATATATATATATATATGAAAAATGATTTCATATTTTGAGGAATCCAGTTGGATCCCTCCAACCTATTTTCCCTGCATCCACAGATGTTGGATTACAATAAAAATACTAATCCCACATCGAGGGGAATATCGTGGTATATAGGGTCATCTGCTATTATGTTGGGCGCATACGGTCTCATCCGCTATAATGTGCGAGAATATCACTCCAATTACTAATATATAGACTACTACATATATATAATCATCCAACAGATAAATATAATTTATCCATCCAATCAGGCATCAAATAATTTAAATTTAAACATTTAAATTTAAGTGCGGTAATCCGAAAGAGTGAGAAATTCTCACCTTGATTTTTAATTGCAAATCATTCCCATCTCGACTTGTTTTCACAATTTTTAGACCTCGTATAAATGAATTAAGAATTTTATAAATATGTGAACTATAAATTTATTTATGTAATGACCCGCAAATCCGTACCCCTTTGAGTCGACAATATTCTCCATCAGTTCAACTCAAATTGGACGGAAATACAAACCATTAGTGTTAATGAAAAAAGAGGTAGAAGAAGAAATAGAAAACAACATCAGAATCTCACAGTCGCAGTGGAACAATATATAATAGATATCAACTGATCTTTATACAAAAAGAACTATTACTGTTTACACATTACATCATCAGAGTACAACACCAAACAATAACACAATACTGGATAGTTATAATAACTTGTCCTCACCAGGCTGAATATACAGCATACCATACAAAGTGGAATATAAGTCAGATACGTGATGTGCGTCTCGTCATCTAGCTCGTCTTCTGAACTCCATTGCATCCTATCCTATATCGTTAATACTCGGTCTGACTCGAGCATTATAATAAAATAACAATCGAGTCGGTCTGGAAAACCAGTGGGAGAAAACACACTCAATTGAATTATTAAAGTTTTCAAAACCCTTTGAAATCAATGGTATCTTGTAAGACCATGCCACAAATAAACATGTTGGGTTTTTACCTTACGATAACCAAAACATTTCTTATCAAAATCCTCTGATATTATAATAGTGTCTAAGTACAAATACTTATTCAAATAGCCGAAATTGTTGCATTCATTAAATTCCATCATACTAGGCGCTACAACCAAAACTATAAAGGGCATGTAGGAAGAATAGATTTCCAACTAATGACTAGGCATGGGGTACCACCTGTCGCGGTACCTGGTCTAGATCAGCATACCGAGGACCACTCCCGATCACCTACAACATAAAACCAGAGCTACCCCTTACTGGATAGTTCGAATTAGATCATCCCGCGGTTGGGATCAGCAACCGCCCACACAGCCGAAAAATAAAGGGACATCTAGACAGGGGAAATCTTACCTTAATTGGGTGCTACGCACTTAGCCTTGCTGCATATCCCCTGATTTTTAGTTATTCGCGATTGATGAGGCTCGAGGCTAAGCGTTGCATTTTTAGAAATATTCACTTAGAATGCTCGTTGTCCTCCAATGACAATGTACTGATAGCATTCATTCATACAACTCCATTCCTGGTCCGAACGGAACCGAAGGTACTACTCCTACTACACGCATTTTGGAATCATCCTCGGGATTAATAGTAATTAGCCCTTGCACTTCACTGCTCCATGTTCGACTCCAAGCTCTTGTCTTTCTTACGAGAAACCTACTCGTTGGATTGAAGTGGTTTTCGAATCACAAATCTGATCTCGGTCTTTTCGAAACAACGTTTGCTATTTCCCGGTAAACTCAACCCTGATTCTTTAGGAAATACACATACGAAAATAAGATCGGAGATCACCTCCTAACCGTTTTTGGTCGGATTTCCTTATAAACTTCCTACAAGAACGAACGAGTTTATACGTACAGTATAGCACCTCGAACGATAATTATACCATATATTCTCGTACTTCTCCTAGATATTTCCAAAGTTAGATTTGAGTCCAGATTTCTTAGTCGTTTATTTAACTATCAAATAAACAATCATTCAACCAAATATTTTATTTCCGTCGAAAGACATCAAGTCTCATTTAATTTAGACTTTAAATAAATTAAATCACTTTATCCAAAAATTTACGCTTAAACATTTAGCATAAGGCTACTTAAAATATTACTTATGAAAATCTGTAGTAATTTCCTAAGTAAAACTTAGACAAAAACTACTTTTTAAAATAAAACTACTATATAAAGTATAAACACTTAATAATTATCTTTTAAATCATAATACTAATTAAACCTTTAAAATAATTACTACTATAATTAACTTAAATAAATATTTACTTTAACACCTTTAAAACAATTAAATAAGAAATTTTCCTAAAAACAATCTTTTAAAAACACCTTTTAAACTTCTAATTTATGTTCAAAAATCTTTCTTTGAAAACATACTTCACTTTTTAGGAAATTACACTTTCCACTCCAATCAACACGTCTAATCTTTTATAAATCCTTCTCGATTTATCTCCAATTTGACTTACGCCCCAATCTCGTAAATCTCCTTTTCCGCACCTTTAAAAATAAATCCAATATTTATTTTTAAAACGAATTACCCATTCCTTTTTAAATTTCCCCCTGAATTTATAAGCCTAAATTATCCACTGATAAATATTCACTTTATTATAAACCTAGTTTACAAATTTCACAAACACTTAATCGATCTCCAAATCGATTCTCTGAATTAAAATCACTTTAAAATATAATTCTCGTTTTATCCAAATTTATTCCAAAATCCATTAATTCCTGAGCCACTCTTTATTTATGATTTAAAACCTTATTTAAATCTGAAATATAAATTTCACACTTTATTCCAAAATTCTCCTTTTATTTTCCCCAACTCATTCAAATGTTGAATTTAAAAATAAATCCTTTTATCTTTAAAATCGTATTACTTAAGTCCTCAAATCTCTTTTATTCCCTTTTATACAAAATCTCTATTTTTTTCATTTTCCTGAATTTATTAAATAGGATTTCAAAGTCAACTATTTACTTTTCTCAAATTCGTTCTTTTTATTTATTCAACTTTACTGTAATTAGTTTTACATAAAAATCCACTTTTTATTTTCTTTCAAAAATAAAATACTTCTATTTATAATATTTCAAAATGCTAAAATATATCCAACCATATCATAACACCCAATAAATTAAATTTTTCCCAACATAACCTGTCACAAATAATCAAATAAATCATATCACTGAATATATAAATAATTTCAACGTTTTTTTAAGGAATCCAGTTGGATCCCTCCAACCTGCTTCCCTACATCCACAGATGGTAGCACAAAATAAAAATACCAATCACACTTCGAGGGGGATATCGCGGTATATAGGGTCACCCGCTATTATGCGGGGCGCATAGGGTCTCATCCGCTATATAAAGCGGGAATATCAATCACTCTAATACACACACACACACACTCCATTATATATAACATCACATCCAGACTGATAATAATTATCAAATTCAATTAATCGTCCAATAGTTTAATTTTAACTAATTAAATTAACCAGCAACCCAATTTTAGTGAGATTAACCCACCTCCCCTTTTATTGCATCGATTCCAGCAACGAACCAACCCATCTGGTTTCATTTGATTCTGGACCTCATATAAATGAAATTTCTAAATTTATTAGCATTCGCCATGATTTTAAACTACCATTAATATTCTCATTTTAAATTTAAATTTATTGGATTAGTAAAATTTTAAAATTACTTTACTTTTAAATGGAATAATACATCAACAAATTAAAGTACAAGTTTTAAAGTTAAGTAACATTAAATTAAAGTGTTTAAAATCAAGTTACCTACTCGAACAGGAAAAGAGAAACTACTTTTTAAATAGTTTATAAACTAATTTTTTTTTAAATGACTAATTTATTCAGCAGTTAAAAAAACAAAGTACTATACCTTCATAATATTAACCTCATAATTAGTTGAGCTGAATCCCTCCTTTCACGCGTTCAAAAATCCTTGGCAAACGCCTTCCCGATGAGTTCGGTCATCCCTACGCAGTTGGGACTCGGGGAGTTGAACCTCCACATGGAACTATCTCTTCCCCAAACCTCCTTCGAGAAGCAAGTTACTAGGTACGCAACAGCCAACAACAAGAAAACCTACGAGACACCTCGTTTCACCCATCGTCGATCAACAGGCCCGACGATGGAACCCTAGTCTCTCGCTAATCGACCACCACCTGTCGAGCTATTCCCAATCTCGACCGTGCCCCTCCTCAAAATGCTCCAGACTAACGAGTTCGACAACTCGATTCGACTCAATCCTTTATCTTCTTCTTCAACTCGAAATCGCATAGGGATAAGGCGATACGAGATGGGTAGGGTTTCTCTAGGTGATGTCTTCTGATTCAAATAAGAAAAGAAGCACAGCCGTTTTATTTCGTTTTCAACTGTGTGAATTCGATCGGCTTTAGAACGAAGGAAATTAAAAGAGGACTCGTGATTTTTCTCTTCCTCTGGTTAGCATTTTATTTATTTATGGAGCTCGGCTATTTTTAAAATTTATAAAAGGAGGGAAGTGATGGGAGAAGGATGGTAGGTTGCGTGTGAAGGGGGGTGTACAGTGATTTGAGGTATTTGAAAAGGTTCCGATGTGAAGAGAAATGAAAAGCACTGATGTGAATAATTGAAATATATGTATATATAAATTAAATTTTTATTTTACAAATCGTCTTGATTCCGCAACTTAAAAATTCAGCCTCCTATCGAAGCGTGCTGCCAGGCATTTATAATGTTATATCCCTATTCTGAATGCAATGGAAAAGGTTTCGAGCCCTAACTCGATTGTATGGAGAAGTTAGCTTTTTGGACACAGTTATAATATTGAATTTTCGATATAAATTTCAGTGCGTTTACAAACCGTACGGCCACACGATAACTCCAAGCAATACGAAATTTGAAATCCTACAATAATACTACTACGGATCCAATGGAAATGGTTTCGTCGAATTTCGAGACTGTGCCTCAGAAGGCTATTTTTAAATATCAATTTAAATGATATATTTTCAAATCTGAACAAAACACTTTTAAATTCAAATTCAAAACTTTAATTATATTTAATATTATCAATACAAATTTTACAAGCCTTCCAATTATTTTTAACAAGCATGAAACTCCAGATTCAATATTTTACCCAGTTTCCAATTATTTAATTCAATAATTAAATAGTCCAATAAGTACTTATATTTGAAATTCAAGTCAAAATTAACCTTTTAAAAATTTAAAATCAATTAAATATTCCAATTTCAAATATCAAAAATCCCAGATCGTTACATTTCTCCCCCTTATAAGAATTTCGTCTCCGAAATTGCTAATTAAGAAGAATGGTCCAATACCCATTTACTATTTTCCCAAAACCAAATAGTTTTTAAAAACTCCCCAAAACAATCATTTTATTGAAGGCACACTATCACTCTTACTAACTTACCAAATTCATCCATAGGTTCCAAATAATATTATCCCCTCAATAATTTAAATTATAGTTTAAAACCAAATTTTAAACTATCAAAAAAATTCTAACTCCTTAAATTTTCAAAAAATTTCACCAGCGTCCTTTGCGTGGCTAGATCGGAATAACTACAAAATGCCTTCTACGGGTACTTAATTTCCAAAAGAAAACAAAAGCTAAGTGGCTAGATCAACCATTAAATTACCTATGACAATTTAAATACATACCTTTTTGTCGGGCAATTCAAATTTATCTTCTGAAATCAAAACACCAATTTTAGCTTTGCTTTTAATTCCCCGCACCCTACTTAGCAATAATGTCCAATCACAGAATCAAAAATCATTTTAATCATTTCTTTTCAAAATTTCCATATTTATTTCATACAAGCTCGTACGATGTACACATATCATCCGTACGTAATATCAAATCTGATCGCTCACTCGATCACATAATTTCACTTTCGAACTAGAATCGTTCACACGACTCTCTAGTGTGGACTCAGATCTGGTTCCTTTATTAGCAACCTTCGTTCTCCTTGCACAGCCATAAATTATGATAGAGAATTTCAAGAATCAATTAAAATCCATATCTAAGGTTCGCCATCGAAAATTGAATGAAAAATCCTAACTCGGATCGATATTACTATCTCGAAACACTATGCTTAAATCTGGTTCAAATCGCTATGCGAATAAAATAATTTACGTACATCCTACGTATTTATCTCAATTGATTATTAGCTATATAAATTTTCTTTTTATTCACATTTATTTTCATTTCTATTCACTTATCCACAACTTCCCTTTTCACCACTTTTATTAAATCTTCATTCATTTAGTATATCTCTCAATTCCATATTTACTTAAGAATTCACCATTCATTCCTTAAGTTCAATATAAATATTTTATAAACTTCTTATATTTATTTTCACTTTAACACTAAAGCTTTTATATCGATTTTCATTTTAAAATTTTCAATTCCATTCGAATTCAATTTGCTCCAATTTACTAATTAATTTCAAGTCTCAAAATTTTTATCTCCAAACTTTATTTTATTTAAAATGATTCAAGTTAGATATCGTTCCACTATTCAATTCCAATTCATTTACTTCAAATCAATTATTCCACACGCTACCTTTTATTTTCAATTCCAATAAGTTTTAATTCGTCGAACTTCGTTCTTTTAGTCCAACTCGAATTAATTTTTCAATTTCACTTTACTTAACATAATTCAAGTTAAATATTCCATTCCGATATTCAGTTTAAATTCCATTTCCATTCAAAAAAAATTAAACTTTCATAAGTTTTCCCATCTTATTTAAATTCCATTCACTAATCTCTTTAATTTACTTCATTGAATTGGTTTACTTTTCTAACTTATTTCGTTTTCACACTTACTTTAATTTTAACTCTTCTTCATGTTGAATTTTTATTCTAACAAATTTCAATTTTTATAAGTTCTAAAACTCATTTATATTCCATAAACATTTTAAATAAGATTCCAGAGTTTAAACAATTTCTCAATATTTCAAAATCACCTTCGAAATCAACTATATCCAAAATCCTTTGGTATACCAAATTATTTCTTTGCATTTCAAAACCAAACCCAATTTTGCAAACAACTTCAATTTAAAACACTCAGGTAGCAATTTCTATCTTGGAAACTCGAAAATGAACACAGATGATGTCGCAATCATCATCGGAATATTTTCCAATGACCGAAATGAGTTCAGTGCTTTTACTCTTTAAAAATATTTTCAAATAATTTTAGTTCTAAATTTCACCAAATTTCATATCCCATTTAAAAATATTTCCGAATAGTACCACCATTATTCCTCCAAAACCTTTTAAAATCATTTTTGAACTCAAAGGAAATTAAATTTCCCAAATTTTTGAATTCCAAATCCTTTCGATGTATATTCAAATATTACTTTGGAATTTTATTCTATTTCAAATTATAAATCGCATTTATAATTCACATTTACAAATTTCATTTTGTTATATAAATTTATTTCTCAACTTTCGGTTATAATTCAATTCTTTATTCAACTTCTACACAACAATGATAATAATTTAATATTATCATTCCTTAACAACCAAGTAACCAAATATACTTATAATAATTTACGAAAAATTATTTCTTTCATATATCAAAAATAGTTTGGGTAAAATTATTTTATTCACCCTATTTTAAATAATATCGTGTCAAATTGTTCTGTACAAGTGTTTAGAGATCCCTATCAATAACATTAATTACTCGTATTGAACAGAATCCAAAAGCCACTGAATAAACCAATCAACATAATATAAAACAATTTTATATTCACTAACAAATATGCACTCATATCTATTAATACACTCGAACTTATTCTAGGGCGTTATTAACCCTATCTATAATGACTAATCCCCACCAGAGACAAGATTCTCGCTTAACCTTCAGCTCTGGTACCACTGTGATGATCCATAGGCCTTTCAACCATCCGGACAGCGACCACTCTCCACCGTAGCACACTGGTACCTCGAATTTGCTTTTACGGCCAGTCTCTCCACTGCAACCAACCACTCTAGGACATGTAGGAGGAAGAGTCATCCGTTCCCTACCTAAAAAGAAGCGAGAAACCCCTACCATGTTGTAATGAAGCAAATCCGATCCCGGTCTCTTCGAAATAGCGTTTGCTATTTTCCGATAAACTCAACCTTGGTTCTTTAAGAAATATACAGACAAAAATAAGATTGGAGATCACCTCCTAACCATTTCTAGACGAATTTCCTTATAAACGTCCTACAAGAACAAACGAGTTTATAGGTATAGTATAGCACCTCGAACAGTAACTGTACCATATATTCTCATACTTCTCCTAGATAATTCCAAAGTTATATTTGGGTCCAGATTTGATGGTCGATTATTTAACTATCAAATAAACAATCATTCAACCAAATATTTTATTTCCCCCGAAAGACATCAAGTCTTATTTAATTTAGATTTTAAATAAATTAAATCACTTTATCTAAAAATTTACACTTAAACATTTAGAATAAAGCTACTTAAAATAATACTAGTGAAAATCTGTAGTAATTTCCCAAGTAAAACTTAGCGAAAAACTACTTCTTAAAATAAAACTATTATATAAAGTATAAACACTTAACAATTATCTTTTAAATCATAATACTAATTTAACCTTTAAATAATTATTACTATAATTAACTTAAATAAATATTTACTTTAACACCTTTAAAACAATTAAATAGTAAAATTTCCTAAAAGCAATCATTTAAAAACACCTATTAAACTTCTAATTTATGTTAAAAAATCTTGCTTTGAAAACATACTTAGCTTTTCAGGAAATTACACTTTCCACTCCTATCAGCACGTCTAATCATTTATAAAACCTTCTCGATTTATCTCTAGTTTAACTTACGTCCCAATCCCGTAAATTTCCTTTTCCATGCCTTTAAAAATAAAACTACAATTTATTTTTAAAACGAATTACCCATTCCTTTATAATTTTCCTCCTGAATTTATAAGCGTAAATTGTCCACTGGTAAATATTCACTTAATTTATAAACCTAATTTACAAATTTCAAAAACACTCAATCGATCTCTTAATCGATTCTCTGAATTAAATTCCCTTTAAAATTTATTTCTCGTTTTGTCCAAATTTATTCCAAAATCCATTAATTCTTGAGCCACTCCTTATTTATGATTAAAAACCTTATTTAAATCTGAAATATCAATTTCATACTTTATTCCAAAATTCTCCTTTTATTTTCCCCAACCCATTGAAATCTTGAATTTAAAAATAAATCCTTTTATCTTTAACACCGTATTACTTAAGTCCTCAAAACTCTTTTATTCCCGTTTATACAAAATCTCTATTTTTCCATTTCCCAGAATTTATTAAATAGAATTTCAGAGTCAACTATTTACTTTTCTCATATTCATCCTTTTTATTTATTCAACTTCACTATAATTAATTTTACTTAAAATCCACTTTTTATTTTCTTTCAAAAATCCAATACATATATTTCTAATATATCAAAATTCCAAAATATATCCAACATAACATAACACCCAATAAATTAAAATTTTCCCAGCATAACTGTTGCAAATAATCAAATAAATCATTTCACTGAATATATAAATAATTTCAAAGTTTTTTTTGAGGAATCCAGTTGGATCGCTTCAACCTGCTTCCCTGCATCCATAGATGTTATCACAAAATAAAAATACCTATCCCACTTCGAGGGGGATATCGCGGTATATAGGGTCATCCGCTATTAGGCGGGGCGCATAGGGTGTCATCCACTATATAATGCGGTAATATAAATCACTCCAATATATATATATATATATATATATGCCATTATATACAATATCACATCCAGACTGATAATAATTATCAAATTCAATCTATCGTCCAATAATTTAATTTTGACTAATTAAATTAACCAGCAATCCAATTTGAGTGAAATTAACTCACCTTCGCTTTAATTGCATCGATTCCAGCAACGAACCAACCCTGCTGGTTTGATTTGATTCTGGACCTCATATAAATGAAATTTCTGAATTTATTAGCATTAGCCATATTTTAAATTACCATTAATATTCTCATTTTAAATTTAAATTTATTGGCTTAGCAAAATTTTAAAATCACTATACTTTTAAATGAAATGATACATCAACTAATTAAAGTACAAGTTTTAAAGATAAGTAACATTAAATTAGTGTGTTTAAAATCAAGTTACCTATTCGAACGGGAAAACAGAAACTACTTTTTAAAAAGTTTATAAACTAATTTTTTTTAAATGATTAATTTATTCAGCAGTTAAAAAAACAAAGTATTATACCTTCATAATATTAACCTCGTAACTAGTCGAGCCGTATCCCTCCTTCCACGCGTTCGGAAATCCTTGGCGAATGCCTTCCCGATGAGTTCGGTCATACATACGCAGTCGCAGCTCGGAGAGTTGAACCTCCCCATGTAACTATCTCTTCCCCATACCTCCTTCGAGTAGCATGCTACCAAGCACGCAGCTGCCAACAACCAGAAAACCTACGAGACAACTCGTTTCACCCATCGTCGATCAACTGGCCCGACGATGGAACCCTAGTCTCTCGCCTAATAACCACCACCTGCCGAGCCGTTCCCAATCTCGACCGTGCCCCCCTCAAAATTCTCCATACTCACGAGTTCGACAACTCGATTCGATTCCATCCTTTGTCATCTTCTGCTTCAACTCAAAATCACACAAGGATAAGGCGATACGAGATGGTTAGGGTTTCTCCAGGTGATGTCTTCTGATTCGAATAAGAAAAGAAGCGAGGCCATATTTTTTTAGTTTTTCACTGTGTGAATTCGATCGGATTTAGAACAAAGGAAATGAAAAGGGGGCTCATGATTTTTTTCTTCCTCTAGTTAGCATTTTATTTTTATTTATGGAGCTCGGCTACTTCTAAATTGATGAAAGGAGGGAAGTGATGGGAGAAGGACGGTTGGTTGCGTGTGTAACGACCCGATATTTTCAACCATTCGCATCCGCACATGTCGGACTTGAATTGCTCAAAAAACCATGTTGTAAATAAAGTTTGAAAAATCTCAGAATATACAGTAAATAAATAATCACAGACCACAGAGTAAATAATAATGCAGCGGAATTAAAAGATTTTGTAGTTCATGAAGCTACTATATATATATATATATAAGATACATCAGAGTTAAACAAGATACAACAGAAGACTAACAAGATACATCAGGTACAAATCAGAATACATCACTGGAAACACTGGATACTGAAAGCAAAGATAGATGGCTGAATCTTCAAGCAAAGGTCCAACTTTAAAGGTGAGTCTTGAATGCTGAATCACTCAGTCTGACTCGAGCGTAAAGCAAAACACAAAACACTTGAGTCAGGACATAAATACTTATAAACTGTAAATCAACTAAAGTGAGCAATAACAAAAATGTATCGGTAACTTAAAGGATGCTTGGGATCGTCCATACTTTAAGGACCCGTTAAACTATTTACTATGTAGTAATATTGCGCCATTATAATAATGTCTACAGTAAAATAAACTTACTTTAAAATAGCGTTAAGGAGTGACCCAATATTCCCCTTAACACATAATAGTGCCAATAGTTTGTACAGTACCTACGTATCTCATGATCAAGAGACTATGAGAAGATACTCCATAGGTACGACACAATTAAAAACTTATAGTAAGGCTCGCTACGGTAGGTGACACGGCACACGAGGCATTGTCCGGGTAGATATACCAATTACGCACATGGGCTGGTGGTAACGTAGCAGCCACATACGCCCACCTCGGAACACACTCCCAAATCAAAAATCGGAGGATGGCCATCAAATCAACCACAAGTAAGAGTGTAGTATCAAAGAAGTGCGTCCGACCTTAGGAGCTACCCCTTTGGCCCGAGATCGCTCCTGTTTTAGCCACCTTATGCCAACTCACAGGAGTTGGATCCATGTAATATACCTCAAGAACGACGCCACCATCCTACGTCATTTTGGAATCTCCACTGCGTACACGATTGTTAAAGTGATTTTCGGAGTTGGCATAGAGTATGACAACTTCCAATCCCGGTTTCTTTAACAACCAAACGTTATTATAACGCCATGGTCATTTCAAAATAGTTCATACTTCAAAAAATAAATCATTTCATTTCAAAACTATATCCCTTTCAAAATAGTTAATATTTCAAAACCAAAACTATTTTTATTGCAAAACATATATCAACCTTTCAAAATTATAATACTTTTAAAGTTATAACTCTTTCAAAACCAAAATGCTTGAAATCATTACACTTTGAAAATCATAACATTTCGAAAACAAATTTCCAATTCAATTCAATTCAAACCATCAGTTTCAATTCAACTTAGTTTCCCAACAACATTCCAAGTCTTATCAATTTCAAATACAGATTTGATCCACAAAATAACTATTCAATTTTCAGTATATATTTCAAAGCTTTAATATCCCACATTTCAAAACTAAATTTGAAAATCTCATATATCTCAAATTTAATTTCATTATTACTTAGTCCTGAAATATTCATTTTCATAAATCAAATATTATTTAAATGACTCAGGTTACAAGTAAACCAAATATCCTTTCATACTAATATAAACTTCAATTATTCAATTATCAAAATCAAATAACATTTCAAATTCACATTCTTTATCAAAATAAAGATTAAATCATTTCCAAACAATTTCAATCATCAAAATATCATATCCTTTCAAAACCTCATTATCAAATCATTATTTGAATTTAAATTCAAATATTTAAATTTAAATATCATTTTTAAATCAAGTAAATCATTCATTTATTATTTCAAATATCATTACAAAACAAATTTCAAAATTTCATTCAAAAATTCATTTATCTTATTACATTTCATTCCATTTAACATAAAATCCTAAAAAATTCAAATTTAAATATTAAATTATATTTAAAACTCCTTAAATTTCACAAATACTCAATGTCAAAAGTTAAATCATTTAACACTTTAAAATATAACTCAAACAGTGTTAAATCTATAACATTTCAAAACATTGTCAAATTTTAGCAACAATAGCATTTTTAAAGTGCTATCGTAGCTTATAGTTTCCAAATGGTTTAGTTCAGGACTAATGGCATTTATAAAATGTCGTAATAGATATATAGTTATTACAACATAGTTAAATTCAAAAACACCAGCATTTAAAAATGCTGTCATAAGACTACAGCATTTTGGAAATGCTATTAATAAAATTCTTGATTTTATTATAACTTTACAAAAACAATAAAACTTCAAATTTAGCAAATTTTAAACTTATAAATCATATTTTTAGGCTTTTAAACTTTACATTTGTATAATTTTAACATATGATTTATCACAACAAAATTTTATAATTAAATATCAAATTAAAACTCAATTCATTTATTAAGTCAAAATTCACTGTTTATTAACTTATAAATTAAATAAAACTTAAGATTTTACTTTAAATATCATTTCAAAAATTTAAATTAAATTTCCATTATTTATTTACATTTTAAAAAAAAAATTAAAGTCAAAAATCACATTTACTTCAAATTTACATACTTAAATTCACAAATTCAAAAGGTAATGTTTAGCTTTCTTAAAACCATAAAATATATATTTTTAAATCAAATTTCATACTTTTAAAAATACATATCTTAATAAAAATCATTTAAAAATATACCACTGGGTCTGTATGTAATTTTCTAACCTAGGTCAAGTGATACAGATATGTATCATTTCAATTCATAGTTTACAAAGAAAACCCGGGTTCTATCCTTTCAAATCTGCAATCCCAAGTAAATAAAATAAATAAAAAAATCGCTCAGGCCTATCATTTCAGTCCATAATGATTTTTCTCTATTCTAAAGTCCATTCGGGTATGTATCATTTCAATCTATAGTGATTCTATTCTAAAAGGGAACTTGCAGTGTGAATATATGCATAAACAATATAAACGATGTCAATGTCACCGTATAATGTCATATATCAGATGTTAGGCGAAAATTAACAAAGTTAACATGGTAATGACATGGCATAGCATATCATACAATCATCATTTACTTGCATAACATTTTAAATTACTAAACACTTGTCAACGATTCACTATTTCATTAGTAAACATGTCAGAGTGAGAAAGACCCACCTTTCTCAAGCTGGAGTTAGCAAATCAAAACACGCCGAATAAATTGCAAAAGGCACAATACGGCACGGCACAGCACGACAATTGATTCAAGAGTGAGAGAGATCCAATATGATGATTTTGTAAACAATCCAAAACAAGACACTATAACATAAGTATACAACACAAAATAACAATGAAACAACTTGAGATTAAAAAAAACAACAAAGTGCAAAATAATTTGACCTTGCTCTTTACCATCCAAATGCTTGGTCATAGCAGGACCTAGGCTCGGCCATGATATGTTTGGGCTCAGGTGAGCATCATATAGGTCGGGTTTAGCACACCTATACAAGGTAACATGAAGTGATGTGAAGGGGAGGAGTTGCATATAAAGAAGATAAAGGGACAAAGGCAAAATAGAGTGGAGTTTTGAGCACACAAGGCTCGGCCATGACCACAATTGGGGTCGGCCATAGCGGTTTCATGTCAGGTCAGAGATGAGCTGAAGGTAAGAGGTGTTGAACATTAGATGGTGGTGGTCCTAAGGGGGTGGCCGAAGTGAGAGGGTGGTGGTGAGGTGGTAAGGCAAGCAACATGAAGGGATTTGGTGAATGGATGGTTTGTTCATGGTTCTACAAGTTTGGATGGTGGGGTTTTGGCCTAGGGCTCACAGCCTGGCTTTGGGAGGAGGTGATGGTGGTGTAGGCCGTGGATGGGAAGGTGGAGGAGGAAGGTGGTCAGCAAGGATAGAGGTGAGGCCAAGCAAATATGAATGAACTAGGCAAAACAATGAAGAAAGAAGAAGAAAAGAGGAAAAGAAGGAAGGAGAGAGGCCACTGCCTTCCATATTTTTTTCCAAAAATGGGATGGCCGAACAAATGAAGGAAATGAGAAGTTTTTCGCGTGTAAGAGAACGGAAGTACATGGCTATAGCAAAAGAAAGTGAAAGGTCAAGGCAATAAAGAGGCAGGAAAAGGAAGAGTCACAATGAAAATGAAAGGCCTTTTGTCTCTTGGTATTTCCATTTCTTTTAAATCAAAATAACTAAATAAATATTCGGTAAATAAAAATAAGAAACTGAAAAAATGAAGTAGAAATGAAAATAAAATAATATCTTGTAAAATAAAAAATAAAATAAAGAAAATGCTTAATTTAATTGAAACTAGAAATTAAAAATTAAAAACAATATACAGTAAACATTTGAAAATTTATAACAACACTGTAACGACCCTGGATTTTGGCCCTATTTATTTTAATAAATATTCAAATCAATTTAAATAAAATGTAAACTTATTCATTTGAAACAGATATAATTTTGAAATAATTGCCATTGTTTATATCAATGGTATTTTTAAAAGAGAAATTGATTTGGAAGTTTAATAAATTATCTCCAAAAATATTCATAATAAAATTTGTCTTTTATGATTGAATTAAAATATCTTACTTTGTTTATAGTTAGTAAGTACACATATGAATGATAATGTTTGGAATAGAATTAAAATATAAATGTGAAATATAAGTTAACTTATGCTTATAATTTAAATAAAATACAAATGGAGATAAATAAGTATAAATATAAATAAATCATATTATTCATAATTTAAATATTTATGGTTAAATACAAATAAAATAATATAAAATAAAATAACATAAATAGAATTTAAATAAATAAATAAGCATACAACATATTCTTAAACTTTGTAAGCAAAATAAAATGAAATATGACATATATGCAAAATATTCAAACTAGAAGATGTTAAAACATATACTTTTAAACAAATGTTATTGCAAATGTGAAACAGAAGCACAGGTCTCATAATATTCCTGCAAGTATACTTAATACAAATAAAATAAAATGAATGGCTTCATGTCCAAGCTTTGTGAGCCTGCAAAATGAAGAGGAACAGAACTAATATCTTCATGTATAGTACAAAGCAATAGTACATGATAATTATGTAAACATTTAATAACTATACAAGCTAATTAGGGTTCAAAACAAATATAAATTAATGAAAAGCTTCTTGTGCAAGCTGGCCTGCAAAATGATAAAGAGAGCAAATCAATATATTTCTGCATAGTACAACAATTATATATGAATATGCAGCTGAAGATAATGAGTGTGTAAACTTATTTAGGAAACAAAATATTTAATGCTAATCTTCTCAGCCTCCATTTTGTCAACTCAAGATATTTATGAACCTGGTCAATTAAGAAGTTACTGTCCAGTTGAAGCCTCCACTCTATTCTATTTATATGTATCTATCATACTACTTCTAGTTCGTATAACAAAAAGGAAAAAAAAAGAAAAATGAAACCTGAAGAAACTAAAAACAAGAAAAGGAAACATGTTCAAATCTAAAGGAAAGCAGATTCATAAACAAAGTTACAGACAGTTTTGAAACTACAGTAATTCAAGATATCAAAGGGGTTTTCTATTCAACCATTATTTGAGGTGAGTGAACATTAAATTTGAAGTTTAAGTTCAATTTAAATCAGTGTATGATTCAATAATCCTATGGTCTGGAATATGCCTTATTTTATATAAGTATATGTTGCTCTGTGCTCTGTGATGGTAACAGTTGAAATTTATTTTCAAAACTTAAAAGAAAAAGAAAAAGATTTATTTCATCTAGTCATGTTTAATGTTAGAATTACAAATATATAAGGAAATTAAAGTCTAGATTAAGATTATTGACACTGTTATGAACATATTACAAGAACAGCATCTGGAAACCATGATTTACAGAAAATGAAATAAAAATGTGATAAGAGCATCTGATGAAATAAATTAATTCAAGCTTATAATTTGAAATATCACTGGAAATCATGATTTTTGAAACAAAAATGAAGTCTTCTACTTAAGTATTTCACGAGCATTTCGATATTGAATGAAATTTGAAATTTTATCAAATTCACGAATTTGATCCATTATAAAATGCTGCAATTCTTACTGAAGCAAGTGTAAGGGATAGTAGACTGAGGAAAAATATTCAATAATTTTTCCATTGCATAGGGATTGAATACGAAGTCAAAATAGGGTTTATTGCGCGTTTTTATACCTGTCAGTAAATTATGAAATTCATCTCGTACCTTTGACCGAGTGGATCAAGGCTTGGAGGGGAGGTTTCAGGTGACGTTGTCAAGGTGTGGTTGAGGTGGCATCGCCTCTGGTGAACTGTGCGTGCGTGGCGCAACGTTTGTTTGCTGAGGGGTTGACAGTTCCTTCCATTCGAACTGTAAATTTTGATTTTTGATTGTTTGGAGTTATGCGACTTAGGATCTCGCGAATTCATGTTATTTGGGATTTGCACGACGCCTCAGATGATCGCCGGAGTTATGAACGGCGCTGTACACGTGTACACCACCGAGGCGTATCAGTGTTTGAAGTTGGGGAGAGGGAGGGTCGCTGTCTCGAGTTATGCTCGAGAGTTTTGGTTGCTCGCTTCGGGTTGTCGTGCGAGTTCGAGTGCGTGAATCTCTGATGTTTATTATATAATTTAAGTTTTTATAAAAGCTTGCTGTAATAAAAAGAAAAGAAAAAAAAACGAATGGATGAAGAAGGTGAAGTCGCGATACTGGGTTGGGTAAACTCGGGTAAAGGGACGATTTACTCGAAGCAATGCTTGAGTTTTTGCAGGGAAGACCTCGGATCTTTTATACCCGAGTGTAATGATATATATAGGCTTCAGTAAGGTATCACAGTGACAATAAATACTGTTCATTCAAGTATTAATTAGCCTAGTAAGGTTTAACAATAGTTCAACTCGAGATTAATTATTTAAGTTAACTAATTACTTTTGTTTAAGCTTAACCTTGTTTTTAAAATCTTGTTAATATTTAGTAACAAATCAAGTACATTAACGAATATTGATTCAATTAGTAATATAATTGAAAACAAATTTTAAGAAGAATTGATTGTTAATTATGTGAATAATCAATATTAATTGATGGGAGGCAGAAGTAATTAAGAGTAATTACTTTGTAATAAAATTAGTAAATGTATTATAAAGAAATAAGTGAAATTGTAATTGAACACTTAATTAATTCATGAACGAGTAACAGTTAATTAATCAAGTGTTTTAAACTAAGAATTGAGAAATGATTAATGAAACAATTAGCAATAAATAAACATGTTATTAAGTTCTACTTAGGTCAAAGAATAGTGATTAAGAAATAATTACTTAAGTAATTAAAGTCAGGTAACTTGACTAAGAAAGTAATTAGTTAAATAATGTGAATAAAGTAATTAAGTAATTAAGCAATTAAGACATAAACATTAATTAAGAAATGATTTGTTGATTAAATAATAAGTGATTAACCAGAGATTAACTCTCAAGTAATGAAGTAACTGATGGATAATTAAGTTTTATAAGTTAATAATTAAAGTTATTAATTAATAATTAGGAGTAATTAACTAAGTAATGAAGACATAATTATTAATTAAGAATTGATTATTAATTAAATAATTTGTAATGGAATAAGTAATAAGTTATTAACTATTGATTAATCTATCAGGTTTAAGAGGTTAATCCTCAAGTAATTGGTTTTATTGAATTGACTAAATTTAGAATGTATGATGACTGCTTATGGATGTTGGATGTGTTGTATATTTGTTTGTGATGATTATTGATGATATTCTGTGATGCTCTCTGATATGCTGTAATATATCCATGGCAATTATGTATGATTTATCTGTAATAAATGTTATGTTAATTCAATTATTGAATTTTTTTTTTTAATCATTAACTGTTTAAGTTAATTAGACAACTTGGACTTTAAAATGGCGTTTGGATTTCGATGAGACCGGGATCGGGTATCCAATTGATATTCCGAAAACCACATCGATCCAAATTAAACGATAGGTCGTGAATTCTGAAGTGAAGATCAAGATGGTGCTTTCAGAATGCAAGGGTTATTGTCGTTGACTCTGAGGGTGATTCCAATATGAGTGTGACGAGATAATGCCTTCGGTTTCGTTCGAACCCGGAACGAACTTGTATGGATTGAATGCTTTCAACACATCGTCAGGCGGACGATGAGCATTCTAAGATATTTGTCCTATAAAGGTAATCGCAGCCTCAAGCCTCATCAACCGGGAATGGCTAAAACATGGGAGGTGCAGCAAGGTTAGGTGGGTCATGCCCAAGCAGGACGAGATATACCCCTGTCTAGATGTCCCTTTATTCGGCTTTGTGGGCGGTTGGAATTGCGCACCAACTGCGGGGTTATCTTGTTCGGGACTGTTCAGTAAGGAATGGTTCCGGCCTTGTGTTGTAGGGGAGTTAGGGTGGCTCCTCGGTACTGTGATCTAGACCACGTACTGTGACGGGCGGTACCCCAGTAGCCCTGCCATTGTATGGGATCCAATTTCCAATAAGCGCCGTACGTTTTGATTGTGCCCAACTACGTTGGAATGTGAGATGTAAGCATTTTAGCTATTTCTGTATTTTACTTGAAAACCCTAGACACTATTATAATATCACTGGATTTCCTATAAGATGTTTTGGTTAGCGTAAGGTAAAAACTTTCCCGTATTTATTTGTGGGGAGTCTTACGTGATACCTTTGATTTTAAATGATTTTCAAAGTTAAACAACTTTAAACCGTTTACTCATACCAGACCCATGTCTGACCCGAAGTTTATTTTTTGTTTCCATAAACTCTCGGGTACCCAAATTTTTACGGGTAGTCAAGGGATTCAGGTTAGCTTTGACGAATTTTGGAGGAGCAATGGAGCAGGAGGCTTCAGCGTTGTAGATATCTATCTAGTTCCGCTGTGTTAGTTGATGTATTCTGCATCTCTGATGTATATAGTGACAGATGTATGTATGATTGTCATGTATATTGATGTTGTATAACTCTGATGTATGTAAACTATGTAATATTTATGTGATATATTATATTTTGTTCCGTTCCGCTGTGAGATTCTGATGTTTTTGTTCTTTCTTCTCTATCTTTTCTATTTTCTCATCTCTTTCTTTCTTAATGATGATGCGTCTTTCTGGTAGTTGAAGGGCGGGTCGTCACACTTGGTATCAGAGCGTTAGGTTGAGTGAATACCTAGGCTCTTAAGTGATTTCTTTCTTGAGAGAGCGTATTTGTAATTTTGATATATATATATATATATATATATATATATATATATATATATATATATATTTATTTCTACCTATTTATTTGGTTACCTGTTCGGGTTTTCCAATATAAGTTATAAAGGTAGATAAGATAGTGGTGTGTGAAACACGACTACCGATGGTTGGAGTTTCGAATATTTGTAGTTGGAGTGTATCTGTTGAGACTGTAGACCTATTACCGTCCCTAGTGAGTTTTGGGTAATGTGAGAATTTCATTGTTGGAATGTAATTTTGGATGAACTTGAGTTTGGATCTATCGGTTGGACGGGAGTAAGTCATGATATCTTGATATCTCAGGGTGTGGTAGTTGTGTGATGAGACACAGTGATTTTGGATGTCTCCGAAAATGTTTCTTTGGAACAAGTTAAGGAAGTATGTCCGTTTCGGAATTATGACCAAGTTCAGTAGGGTAATTTTGTTTTGATTGAGGCCCGAGTATCTCGAAGAGTTTTGAATAGAAGTCTTTGGACATTGAGGTTAACCCTATAGCTAGAAGTGTTCTGTGTGCTGTCGAGAAGGTTTGTTGATTAGCAGTTTCCTTGAGGTGATTTCAGACGTAGTAGAGTGGATTCATTACCAAACAGTATATGACTATTCTGGATTGTGATGGGAGGACAAATTTATTTGAGTAGAATTGCCAGAGTGTTGTGCGACAATTCTGGAATTCATTTGAGTAGTCTTTTATTGGAGTTGGGACTTCTCAAGAGAAGTTTTAAGTTATTGATGTGATCCAAATTGTTTGCCTTCCCTTCGAGAGATAGAGTTTCGTGTTGATTTGATGCCAGGTTAGTGCTAGTAATTTAGTCTAGTTGGAGAATGGTTCTAAGAAAGGAAGAAGAGTTAGTTGAGCAGATTTAGGATCGATAAGAGTATGAATAAGTTGTTTATGTATATCCTAAGTTTGAAGAGAAGCTCAAGCCGTATTCGAAGATAGTGTTAGAGACACTGAGGAGACAAGTTTTGAAGGCGAGTTCTTTAAGTGCCATTTTTGGAAATCGGAAGTTATTTTGAGGCACATTATTTTGGGTGAAGATATCTCTTTAGACCCAGCGAAGGGAGAATCTATTCTAAGATTGGAAGACGAGGCTAACCAGTACTCCAGTGATTGTTATTCTGAAAGTGAAGGGCAGCTTTGGAATTTATACGGATGCTTGTATAATTGGTTTGGGAAGCAGTGTTGATGCAAGATAGGAGAGTAACTACGTATGCGTGATAGCAATTAAAGCAACATGAAGGGAATTACGCTACGCATGACCTTGAGTAGTTAGCCATTTTGTTTGTTTTGAAGATTTGGAGGCACTAACTGTTGGAAGAGAGGTTGGGTTATTAACGGACCACAAACCATTGGAATTTTCTCTCTCTAAGGGAATTTTAATCTGAGGCAGCATTGATGAGTCGAGTTTCTAGAACTCATGTGATATGGATATTCTGAATACCCAGGATAAGCGGATGTTGTGGTTGATATTCTTAGTAGGGATGCGGTATTGTTCTTTTAGAAGTTATTTCTCTCTAGGGCAGGATCATAAGTAAGCTAAGGGAGGATAGATCTTTTAAGGAATTGATTCTTAAACTAAGGACGGAAGGTGTTCAGGTTGTAAGGTAGATGATCAAGGTGCCTAAGGGATTAGTTGCCGTTTGTGTGTTTGATATGGATGAATTGAGACAATAAGTTTAGCTAAATGTCATCACTCCAGACTGAATATTCACCCGAAATCTTTAAGATGTATAAAGATGTGAGAAGAATTTTTTTTTGGAGATCGAGCATGAAGAGGATTGTAGTTGCTTTCGTTTATAGTTGTACTTTCTATTAGCAAGTTAAGGTGATTAATAGAAGTTGTCTAAGATTATTGCAATCTTTAGAAATCTCATATGAAAGTGGGCGATGATTTCGATGGATTTCATCGACGGTTTGCCAAGAACCAAGAAGAGAAACGATGGAATATGAATAATTGTGGATCGATTAACTAAGAATGTTCATTCTATACTAGTTTGATAACTCGGACTACAGTTTCTGGCCAAAATTTTTCTTGAGGAAAATAGTAAAGTTGTTAGGTATTCCTGTTAGCATAGTAAGTGATCGTGACCCTAATTTTCACTAGCAAAATTCTGGAAGGTTCTACAATTGACTTTGGGATCGAGTTTGAAATTTAGTATAGCCTATTATCCTTGGAAGGACAGAGAGACTGAACCGTATTCTTGAGGATATGCGGCAAGTTGGAGTTTTGGATTCTAGTGAATTATGGAAAGACTATCTTGTGTTTGGACCAGTTTTGTTTTGTGAAGTTTCTGATAAGGTTAGATTTATCAAAGGATTGACAAGAGCTTCTCAAGACCGTCAGAAGAAGAAGTACGCAGATAATAAGGAGACAAATGGAATTTGAGTTTGGTAATTTGTTCTGGCCAAAGTTTCCCAATTAAAAAGGAACTATTAGATTCGGAGGGCAGGAAAACTTGACTTGAGATATATTGGACTATTTCGGATATTGAACAAGATTGGATCTGTAGCTTGCAGAGTTGAATTGTCAGAATAGATGTCTGGATTTCATAGTGTATTCTGTGTGACCCATCTAAAGAAATTTGTTTTTGATTCAGTATTAGTTGTAAAATCAATAGTACAGAAGGACATAGAAGATGAGCCGAATGTGACTGTGGATAGAAATTCAGTTCGGATTGTTAGTTAAAGTGAGAGGCAACTCAGGATCATAGTAGTGTAGATTGTTATAGTATAGTGGAGCGAAGATTCCGGAGTTTTCACCCAGGAAACTCCGTATAGTTTAGAAAAGCTTATCTGGATTTGTGTCCGGATGGCTAGCGATGTTTGTTAGGATAGATTATTGGTTGTTTGTTAATATATGAATGATATATATATTTGAATGGTTGATATGACAATTTTTAAATTATCTTTGTTTTAAATTTCGGGGACGAAATTCTTTTAAGGGGGGAGGAATGTAACGACCCTGGATTTTGGCCCTATTTATTTTAATAAATATTCAAATCAATTTAAATAAAATGTAAACTTATTCATTTGAAACAGATATAATTTTGAAATAATTGCCATTGTTTATATCAATGGTATTTTTAAAAGAGAAATTGATTTGGAAGTTTAATAAATTATCTCCAAAAATATTCATAATAAAATTTGTCTTTTATGATTGAATTAAAATATCTTACTTTGTTTATAGTTAGTAAGTACACATATGAATGATAATGTTTGGAATAGAATTAAAATATAAATGTGAAATATAAGTTAACTTATGCTTATAATTTAAATAAAATACAAATGGAGATAAATAAGTATAAATATAAATAAATCATATTATTCATAATTTAAATATTTATGGTTAAATACAAATAAAATAATATAAAATAAAATAACATAAATAGAATTTAAATAAATAAATAAGCATACAACATATTCTTAAACTTTGTAAGCAAAATAAAATGAAATATGACATATATGCAAAATATTCAAACTAGAAGATGTTAAAACATATACTTTTAAACAAATGTTATTGCAAATGTGAAACAGAAGCACAGGTCTCATAATATTCCTGCAAGTATACTTAATACAAATAAAATAAAATGAATGGCTTCATGTCCAAGCTTTGTGAGCCTGCAAAATGAAGAGGAACAGAACTAATATCTTCATGTATAGTACAAAGCAATAGTACATGATAATTATGTAAACATTTAATAACTATACAAGCTAATTAGGGTTCAAAACAAATATAAATTAATGAAAAGCTTCTTGTGCAAGCTGGCCTGCAAAATGATAAAGAGAGCAAATCAATATATTTCTGCATAGTACAACAATTATATATGAATATGCAGCTGAAGATAATGAGTGTGTAAACTTATTTAGGAAACAAAATATTTAATGCTAATCTTCTCAGCCTCCATTTTGTCAACTCAAGATATTTATGAACCTGGTCAATTAAGAAGTTACTGTCCAGTTGAAGCCTCCACTCTATTCTATTTATATGTATCTATCATACTACTTCTAGTTCGTATAACAAAAAGGAAAAAAAAAAGAAAAATGAAACCTGAAGAAACTAAAAACAAGAAAAGGAAACATGTTCAAATCTAAAGGAAAGCAGATTCATAAACAAAGTTACAGACAGTTTTGAAACTACAGTAATTCAAGATATCAAAGGGGTTTTCTATTCAACCATTATTTGAGGTGAGTGAACATTAAATTTGAAGTTTAAGTTCAATTTAAATCAGTGTATGATTCAATAATCCTATGGTCTGGAATATGCCTTATTTTATATAAGTATATGTTGCTCTGTGCTCTGTGATGGTAACAGTTGAAATTTATTTTCAAAACTTAAAAGAAAAAGAAAAAGATTTATTTCATCTAGTCATGTTTAATGTTAGAATTACAAATATATAAGGAAATTAAAGTCTAGATTAAGATTATTGACACTGTTATGAACATATTACAAGAACAGCATCTGGAAACCATGATTTACAGAAAATGAAATAAAAATGTGATAAGAGCATCTGATGAAATAAATTAATTCAAGCTTATAATTTGAAATATCACTGGAAATCATGATTTTTGAAACAAAAATGAAGTCTTCTACTTAAGTATTTCACGAGCATTTCGATATTGAATGAAATTTGAAATTTTATCAAATTCACGAATTTGATCCATTATAAAATGCTGCAATTCTTACTGAAGCAAGTGTAAGGGATAGTAGACTGAGGAAAAATATTCAATAATTTTTCCATTGCATAGGGATTGAATACGAAGTCAAAATAGGGTTTATTGCGCGTTTTTATACCTGTCAGTAAATTATGAAATTCATCTCGTACCTTTGACCGAGTGGATCAAGGCTTGGAGGGGAGGTTTCAGGTGACGTTGTCAAGGTGTGGTTGAGGTGGCATCGCCTCTGGTGAACTGTGCGTGCGTGGCGCAACGTTTGTTTGCTGAGGGGTTGACAGTTCCTTCCATTCGAACTGTAAATTTTGATTTTTGATTGTTTGGAGTTATGCGACTTAGGATCTCGCGAATTCATGTTATTTGGGATTTGCACGACGCCTCAGATGATCGCCGGAGTTATGAACGGCGCTGTACACGTGTACACCACCGAGGCGTATCAGTGTTTGAAGTTGGGGAGAGGGAGGGTCGCTGTCTCGAGTTATGCTCGAGAGTTTTGGTTGCTCGCTTCGGGTTGTCGTGCGAGTTCGAGTGCGTGAATCTCTGATGTTTATTATATAATTTAAGTTTTTATAAAAGCTTGCTGTAATAAAATTAAAAGAAAAAAAAACGAATGGATGAAGAAGGTGAAGTCGCGATACTGGGTTGGGTAAACTCGGGTAAAGGGACGATTTACTCGAAGCAATGCTTGAGTTTTTGCAGGGGAGACCTCGGGTCTTTTATACCCGAGTGTAATGATATATATAGGCTTCAGTAAGGTATCACAGTGACAATAAATACTGTTCATTCAAGTATTAATTAGCCTAGTAAGGTTTAACAATAGTTCAACTCGAGATTAATTATTTAAGTTAACTAATTACTTTTGTTTAAGCTTAACCTTGTTTTTAAAATCTTGTTAATATTTAGTAACAAATCAAGTACATTAACGAATATTGATTCAATTAGTAATATAATTGAAAACAAATTTTAAGAAGAATTGATTGTTAATTATGTGAATAATCAATATTAATTGATGGGAGGCAGAAGTAATTAAGAGTAATTACTTTGTAATAAAATTAGTAAATGTATTATAAAGAAATAAGTGAAATTGTAATTGAACACTTAATTAATTCATGAACGAGTAACGGTTAATTAATCAAGTGTTTTAAACTAAGAATTGAGAAATGATTAATGAAACAATTAGCAATAAATAAACATGTTATTAAGTTCTACTTAGGTCAAAGAATTGTGATTAAGAAATAATTACTTAAGTAATTAAAGTCAGGTAACTTGACTAAGAAAGTAATTAGTTAAATAATGTGAATAAAGTAATTAAGTAATTAAGCAATTAAGACATAAACATTAATTAAGAAATGATTTGTTGATTAAATAATAAGTGATTAACCAGAGATTAACTCTCAAGTAATGAAGTAACTGATGGATAATTAAGTTTTATAAGTTAATAATTAAAGTTATTAATTAATAATTAGGAGTAATTAACTAAGTAATGAAGACATAATTATTAATTAAGAATTGATTATTAATTAAATAATTTGTAATGGAATAAGTAATAAGTTATTAACTATTGATTAATCTATCAGGTTTAAGAGGTTAATCCTCAAGTAATTGGTTTTATTGAATTGACTAAATTTAGAATGTATGATGACTGCTTATGGATGTTGGATGTGTTGTATATTTGTTTGTGATGATTATTGATGATATTCTGTGATGCTCTCTGATATGCTGTAATATATCCATGGCAATTATGTATGATTTATCTGTAATAAATGTTATGTTAATTCAATTATTGAATTTTTTTTTAATCATTAACTGTTTAAGTTAATTAGACAACTTGGACTTTAAAATGGCGTTTGGATTTCGATGAGACCGGGATCGGGTATCCAATTGATATTCCGAAAACCACATCGATCCAAATTAAACGATAGGTCGTGAATTCTGAAGTGAAGATCAAGATGGTGCTTTCAGAATGCAAGGGTTATTGTCGTTGACTCTGAGGGTGATTCCAATATGAGTGTGACGAGATAATGCCTTCGGTTTCGTTCGAACCCGGAACGAACTTGTATGGATTGAATGCTTTCAACACATCGTCAGGCGGACGATGAGCATTCTAAGATATTTGTCCTATAAAGGTAATCGCAGCCTCAAGCCTCATCAACCGGGAATGGCTAAAACATGGGAGGTGCAGCAAGGTTAGGTGGGTCATGCCCAAGCAGGACGAGATATACCCCTGTCTAGATGTCCCTTTATTCGGCTTTGTGGGCGGTTGGAATTGCGCACCAACTGCGGGGTTATCTTGTTCGGGACTGTTCAGTAAGGAATGGTTCCGGCCTTGTGTTGTAGGGGAGTTAGGGTGGCTCCTCGGTACTGTGATCTAGACCACGTACTGTGACGGGCGGTACCCCAGTAGCCCTGCCATTGTATGGGATCCAATTTCCAATAAGCGCCGTACGTTTTGATTGTGCCCAACTACGTTGGAATGTGAGATGTAAGCATTTTAGCTATTTCTGTATTTTACTTGAAAACCCTAGACACTATTATAATATCACTGGATTTCCTATAAGATGTTTTGGTTAGCGTAAGGTAAAAACTTTCCCGTATTTATTTGTGGGGAGTCTTACGTGATACCTTTGATTTTAAATGATTTTCAAAGTTAAACAACTTTAAACCGTTTACTCATACCAGACCCATGTCTGACCCGAAGTTTATTTTTTGTTTCCATAAACTCTCGGGTACCCAAATTTTTACGGGTAGTCAAGGGATTCAGGTTAGCTTTGACGAATTTTGGAGGAGCAATGGAGCAGGAGGCTTCAGCGTTGTAGATATCTATCTAGTTCCGCTGTGTTAGTTGATGTATTCTGCATCTCTGATGTATATAGTGACAGATGTATGTATGATTGTCATGTATATTGATGTTGTATAACTCTGATGTATGTAAACTATGTAATATTTATGTGATATATTATATTTTGTTCCGTTCCGCTGTGAGATTCTGATGTTTTTGTTCTTTCTTCTCTATCTTTTCTATTTTCTCATCTCTTTCTTTCTTAATGATGATGCGTCTTTCTGGTGGTTGAAGGGCGGGTCGTCACAAACACTTTTAAAAATGTTTTAAAAATAAAAATATATATATACACACAACATGTCATATTACACATAAATTCAAATTTAGAACAAGATATGACAAATAAAAATATTATTTATATAAAATAAAATAAACAATTTTGTTAAACAATGTACATACAATATTGTAAAAAGCATAACTTTCACAATATTAATCGCACTTCAACGAAACAAAAAGCAGTGTTCGTGAAATTAAATTTATTTTCATAATAAAAGATAAAATTCAAAAATTAAAATATTTAAAATTTAAATATAAAAGTCAAAGTTTGACCAAATTGACCAAAATTCACATTTTTGGAAAATATTCTATTTATTCAGGTCTGACATTATAATTCACATACCAATCAAAATTTATATTTAAAATAAAAAAATTATCCTTTTTCATAAATAAAATAAAGTTTTTAAATCAGGAATTTAAGTTTAAATAACTAAAATATACAATTAAAATAATCAGAAAATACAGGGTTGTTACACTCTCCCCCACTCAAAACTTTTCGTCCCTAAAAAGGAATGAGGTACGGAAAAGCAGAGAAAAAACTTCCATAAGTAAGATCAATTTATCACATGATTAATTTAAACCAGATTAATTACTTATGAATTCAATTACTAATCCTAGTTAATTAATATTAATTAATTACAAACCTTTTTAATTAATTATCCTTTAATCATTTATTAATTAACCTTTAATAATAAATTAATCAACCTTTAATTATTAATTAATCTACCTTAACTAATAAATCAGTCAACCTTTAATCATTAAATAATTAACCTTTAATTATTTAATTATCCTTAATTAATTACAATAAGTGATTATCCCTAATCACTTATATTAAAAAATCACAAATTAATTACATTGAGTAATTATCCTTTAGTCATTTGATTAATCGACTTTAATCATTACTTACTTACTTTTTTTAATTAAGTAATTATCTTAAATTAGCTTCCTTTATTTACCTACATTAATTAATCTTAATTAATTAATTATCCTTTAATTAATTACTTTAATTAATTAACCTTTAATTATTAAGTAGTTAACCTTTAATTACTTAATTAACCTTCAATTACTTATATTAAGTAATTATCCTTTTAATTAATCACATTAATTAATCATCTTAATTAATGCCATTAAGTAATTAACCTTTAACTACTTATATTAATATACCCTTAATTATTCTTAATTAATCACATCAAGTAATAAATCCTTAATTAAGTAATTAACTACCCTTTAATTACATATTAATTAAACTTTGTTAAATCACATAAATTAATCACATTAATTAATTAAAGATAAACCTTTTTATCTAAATTAATCATTAAATTTCATTTAGGAATTAATTATATAATCAACCTAATATATATTACTTTAAAAACAAATCAATCTTAAAACATTTAACTTTAAAAAAAAATTAAACTTTGAAAATTTTGTTAAAAACTTGTTTAAAATTTAATTTGGCTTCTAAAACATAGTCAATATATCTTGAAATCTTGATTAAATTTACCATTGCTTTTTAAACTTTGTTCACCTTCTTATGTTTGTTAAAAATTTGATTTAAACATTTACATTGTTTAAAACTTTGCTAATTATTTGCTTTAAATTTTAATAGCCTGTTGTATTACAAACACCCGAACCAATGTTCAGAATTTCCAAGAACAAACCCGAGTATTCTCGCATCATCTCAACTCCGAGTAAGAACCCGACCGACATCGAGCTGAGACCCGAGAAACTCGTCTTCTTCCCAAATTTTCAACACACCAGACATCATTGATACTTGTGCACGTGCACGGGCATTCTGGTCATCTGCGACCGCTGCCGCAACCATCATCATGTCGGCGACATCATCGTCAACCCGCCCGACAACCCAGAAAACTCGAAAACCCATCAACTTGAAATCGAGCAATTCGAATGAGTCCCGGAACAAAGTCGATCACCAAAAACTTCCCAGCATCGCCACCACAGACCACCGGTGATCACGAAACTCCGGTCAAAGCTTCGTCATCCTTCCCTTCAGCTAATACCCCTACATCGCACTTTCCAGTCGTCACTGCAATGCCACAAATGATCGAAAACCCACCACGACTCAAAACGAACCGAAAACCCTACTTTCGTCTTTTCCAGTCACCACGGCCATCGAAAATTCCAGACACCATTTTTCCCTAGGTTCACTTACTTTCACCTTCCTTCAACAACGAGCACGACCAACCCTTAACGCCGATCGCCGAAATTTGGTCAAAACACGATTTTCGTTTAACCCAAAAATTCTCAATATCCATCAACATAAAAATCACCATATTATTATTAAAATTCATCATTTTCGTAAACAAATTCGATTATACAATCAAAGCATGGAAATGTGCTAATCAAAATTCTGACATTTATTGGTTCTTCACTATAATATTTTATTCCTGAGATATTTGCTAAATATTTTCACTTGAATCAATTTTTAAAGTGATGTTATACACCTAGAAACACTTTTATTTAGAGATCAAAGCCTAAAAATCATTTAGGTGGATGATTTGAATTTTTAAATCAGGTTTTAGAACATGTAATGTTTGAACAAAGGCTTGTTTTGCCTATTCCCAGACATGTACACATATATTAACACACATATATATAAATAAAATCATTTTTAACAACATGCACATCATAATTTATATCATACTTTAGAGATCATCACATGCTAATTCAAGATATACCAGGTTTTTAGAGTTTACTCACCTGAAAATGAAAACATAGAGAAGCATTGATCTGGAAACTATTGTTTTATCAGTACTTGATTTTTCTTTTCCTTTTGATCAGAAGTTTTGTTAAAGTTGAGCTTTGATCTTTGCTTGATACTTGATTTAGTTGCTTTAGATTTGAACTTGGTGAAGATTGTTTGTTGTTTGATATTTTGCTCTAGAACTTATTTTTGAATTTTGAAAACTGATCTGAATCTTGATCATGTTGAGTTTGAATCTGAACTTTGATCTCAAGTTGAAATGTTATTGTTGTAGTTTGGTTTCAGGTTAATGATGAGATGATCTTTGCATTGTTTGCAAGTTTTTATTTTTTTCTTTAAGTTTTGAAAGGATGAAAGAAATTGAAAAGTGAAGAAGAATTTTTTTTAAGAATGTTGGAACTGAGAATAAAATGGCAGGTTTTCTCAAATACACTTGTTATTTATAAATTATTTTTAAAAGAAAATTTTGTTTGCCACTTGTTTAAACTAAGCTTACAAGTGTTTATGCATATAGTTATTATTTCACAAATGTCAATAACAATCATTTTTATGTTTAAACCCCTTAAATTTTATTAAGCACTTATGCATACATATAAATTTATGTTTATATCCTTACACAAATTATATTTATCTTATGCTTAACTCATTAATTACAATATATATATATATATATAGTTTCATATATTTATTAATATATGTATTACGTTTTATATGTATATATACATACAAATTACATTTAGTTATATGTAAATTTAAAATAAAACTTAAGTTATTATACTTAAATTTATGTAAATAATACTAGTATTGAATATGTTCAGATTTAACTTTTAGAAAATTATTATATTGAATTCAAAATAAAGCTTCAAAATCAATATACATATATATATGCATTATAATATTGAAAAAAAACTTTTATTAACTTAAAATATAGAGTTTTCAAATATATTATTCAAAACATTTATTTTTGAATTTCAAATTACAATCTATTTATACAAATAAACAGGCACGTATCTTATTTAATATGGAAAATTTCAAATTAATTCACAATTTAATCCAAATTTTATATTAATTACCAATTTATATTTGACTCAAAACCGAGATCGTAATAGAAACCATTCAACAATTATTAATATTTATCTAATTAACCCAAATTATCAAAATTTGCATTTTCGATGTCAATATTTAATCTACACACTTCATTTCTCATTAACATTCAATTTTTATTAACATTTAATTGGTTTACTTCCAATTTATTCAAATCTATTTCAATCACATTCAATTTATTCAATTCAATTGTTAATTTCCAATTGTTTTACTTTTTGTTTGACATATTTCATATAATTTCATTTATGAGCCATTTTATAAATCATTTAAGTTAGATTTTGTTTCATTTGCACTTAGTATATTCTATTTAATACTAATATCGTTTATAAACCAATTCATAACCATATTAGTTTATTATAAAATTTTATAAAATGCACTTCATATTTACTTTTCATAACTAAAGTTCATACTATTTATTTGATTCACTTCATTGGTTCATTTCATAAATTCATATCATTAATTTTACTTAAGCGAATTTTATTTTATAACTCAAATTCATATAAATAACTTTTTCGTCATGATCAATTTTATTCAAATTTTCTTAAGTTAACTTTCATTTTATAATTTATTTCAATAGCTTATTTCAATTTCAATTAGTTACTATTCAATTATATTGAAACTCATTCTACTTGCATTTAATTTATTCACATCCAGTTTAAATCAAATTCAATGACTCACATTAATTTTACTTTCTCGTTTATTTTTATTCAATTTCTTCCACAATTCAAATTGCATTTCATTTTTATAATTTCAACTTTGTATTTATTTTATAGCTTAAGTGGAATTAATTCACTTTATTAATTTATCTAGTTCATTCAAATCCAATTCAATTCAATTAATATTTACTAAGTCAAATTTATTTAATTTAATCCATTACTTATTTTATTTAACTTTATTCAAGTTAAAATTTTCTTTTCTTATCGTTCATATTCAACAAATTTAATATTTGTTTTTAGCTTAATATTACTCAAATCTATAAGTTATACAACTTTATTCACTTAAAAATTTCATTTCATTATTTAATCAAATTCATTTCAATACAATTCACTTTTATTTATACCTTCATGACTTAAACTTCATTTTATTTACTCCATTTTTCTAACTTAATTTATTTAATATTTCTTAAGGTAATTATTTTATTTCATATTTCAAATTCAAATTTTCTTATGTTTAACCATTTTCATATATTTATCAAATCATACTTAAAATATTTTTCACAACAAAACTTGTTTTAATCGAAAACAAATTTATTTTGGTAGCAATTCTCACTTAGAAACTCGAAAATGAATAATGACAATGTTGCAGTCATCCCCAGAATTATTTCACATCGACTAAAGCGAATTCAATGCTTTATTTCTTTCAAAAATCCTTTTAAAATATTTTTCTAGTCAAAACTCTTCCAAATAATATTATTGTTCATTTTTGAAGGTTTTGAAAAAAAATTTGTAAGCAATAGGTTTTAAATTCAAAAATTCTCGACTTTTAAATCCTTTTAATTTATAAGCCATTTTATAAATATACTTATACAAATTTTATTACCTTTTTTTCCAACATTTCATTAATTTACAACTTTGTCATTTTAAATAATTTTATTCTAATTAGATTCAATTCAATTTAATTATCGAATGCTTCGTAAAATAAAACTCATAAAGTATTCATTTTATTTTAATTCAACCAATAATCGATTATAATTAAATATTATCATCTCCTAGCAACTATCGTTCATTAAAAATTATAATTATATATATATAATATAATATAGGTAAAATTATTTCATTTACCCTATTTTAAAACAATACTATGTTGACTTGCCTCGTAAACTCCTATCGATAACACAGCGTCCCACGCACTGACCAGAATTCATAAACAACTCAATGGATAAGTTAACATAATATGAAACATTTTATATCACTAAGAAGTATGCTCTCTCATATATGCATACACTCAGACAACTCATTCTAGGGTATTACTACCCTATCTCTAATGAGTCGAACCCCACAAAGCTAAGGTTATCGCTATACCAAAGCACCGACAACAACTGTGACGACCCACATTTCAGAAGGTTTAAATCTATAATAATCCACACATGTCCGACTTAAAAAATCCGAAACATAGATGATCAGTGGGGTTATATAAGGAAAATAAGAAAATAAGAAGGAAGCAAACACGGAATCTTGCAGTAGAACGATAAAATATAATAATCAAAAAACAGTTCATGAAGCTGTTTATACTATACATTTGATTATAATCTACACAACATTTAGTTATATATACATTAAGGATAAATAAATAATGTAGTAGACAACGTGATGTACGAATAATAGTAGTAATAATATATCAAAATCTTCGTCTTCGTCCTCCAGAAAATGATCTTCAATGCACTGAAAAACTCAGGGATGACCCGAGCATGATGAAAAGACAAATCACTCGAGTCAGGACTAAAATATTCTTATGTGAGTCAAATCGATATCGCATATAACATGAGTGCCATGGCGTCAGAGATGTTTATGAGGTTTCACATCTACTATCCAGTGTACAACGCGCATGCTATAACTCAAGAGATGTTATGGGATTTTCCATCTCTTAAGGATCCATCAAAATATTTATATGTTGTAGAATACACTACATATATAATGTCTAATCGGTAAAATAAATTTTTTTCTTAGCGTTAAGGCTTTACATTACTCCCCCTTAATGCATTATTAGCCATTGTCGTACAGTTTTCATTTGACACAACTAGTAGCACGTCGGTAGTCTGTGATGCGCCATGATACGACAACACTAAACGAAAAACGTAAGGGTCTCGTATAAGGATAAAAGTATGACGACACACGTGAGGCAATGCCCAAGGTAGGATACTGCCAATTTACTCTTCCCGGCTGGTGGTAACCCCTAATGGTCCACCGCAACCAACACTCCTAAAATCAGAAGGTGCACTCTAATCAATCATAATGTAGATGATGGAAATATGAAGAAGTGTGTCCGCTAGAGTTAGCTAGCCTCATTGACTGGTACGACTCATGTTTTAGTCATTTTAAATTGATACAAGTGTTAGGCCAATCCATCATCGTTCTCTTTCTTCAAATCTAGCAAACGACGCCAAACCCAACCACTTTGTTCTAGAGTCTCCTCCCCGTACACAATTGTTAAAGTGGTTCCAATATTGACAAAGAGTATGCCAATAAGAGGCCCTGGTCTCTTTAACAACCAAACATCATTTTACACAACGATTGACACTTTTATATTTCGGAAATAGTTCATACTTGATATCAAGATATCATATTTGCTTCAAAAATCAAATCCATTTCGAAATCATCATATTCGCTTCACAAATCATGTTTTATTTCCAAATGTCAATTCGGTTCGATATATCGATTTCACTTCAAAATTTTGATTCGAATTACAATTTAGGTTATAACCTCACTTTAACCCAATTCGCATTTAAATCCATGATTTAAATATAAACATTTCACCCTATTGACCAGTTTGAATTTTAGAAAATAGTTTAAAAGAATTGAAAATAGTTAAATATTTTAAATAGTTTTATAGAAAATAGTTCGAGTATTAAAAATGGTTTATATAGTAAAATAGTTTCGAAAATTAAAATAATATGAATATTTAAAGAAGATAGATTCTAAACCGTTTGTACTAAAATAATTCATTTGAGAATAGTCACAAAGTCGAACCGATTCAATTCCAAATTTCTTAATTCAAATCAATTTTGATTTCCATTTCGATTTAATGGATTCATTTCCAATTTCAAGTCGAATTTTACTTCAATTCCAAATTTATTTCAATTTCAATTCCAAATTAATTTCAGTTCCAATTACAAACTAATTTCAATTGCAATTCCAAATTAATTCAGTTCCTATTCCAAAATAATTTCAGTTCCAAATTTAAACCACTTCGATTTATATCAATCCTGAGTTCGATTTTCAAAGTATTGATTCAATACACTTAAATCAAATTTACCTTCAACATCCAATTTAAAATCCAAATCCTCAAATATAATTCAATTCCGAGCTTAATTTCGAAATATTGTTTTATATCACTTTTACCTGGCAATATTAAAAGTTCGAATAAAAGCCCAATCTTTTAAAACAAATCAATTTCAGAAATTCACATCATACTTCGATTATCACTTCAAAATCTCAACTTCAATTATTAAAAACATTCCTATTATCAAAACTAGCTCAAGTTCAAAAATAGTTCGATTTCCATAAATTTGATTTTCATTCTCTTAAGATCAAATCATTTAAACAAATTTCAAATCAATTTTTTTTTAAATCATTTAATTTAACCAATCCTGTATCCATGTATAATTTTCTATGCTATGGCAAAGTGAATAGTTATTTCGATTTAATTTCAAGGATGGATATATATCATTTTAATCCAAAAGAAATGCCATAGCTATATATCATTTCAACCTATTTTTTAATTTATTTGAAATAATTCAATTTACAGTTTTATATACTGCAATAATTTTCAAGGTGATAACAGGATGTATCAAAATAAATAAACATCCAAATCATCCAAAATATCAACCAATAACATCCATCACAACCAACATCCAAATCAACCAATAATTCACAACAATTTCATTTTTATCACTATCAGGTAATTTACTGGCAATTAAATTCCAATTTCAAATTTAACTATCGATTTTAATACCTACAGTCAACTCATATGTCAATTTCATTTTCAATTAACAGTCAATAAAATTAGACAACTTCACGATTTAATTTTAATAAACTTAAAAATATTATAGTACATCGTGCACGTTAAAAACATTCACCTTTTGTTTGAAACAAAAAAATTTCCAGCTTCAAATAAATATTAAACCAACTCCAAGATGTAGCCTTCGCCAATATGAATCCAATGCAATTTGTTTTGTCTATTTCTGACAACGTATGACATTTTTAAAAGTTCACGATTTATAATATAAATAAATTTACGAAAAATAAAATTTAACCTAAAACACATCTGGTCGTATATCTCCAGCAGCAAATCATGGCAGCGTGATTTCCTACCTTCATCTTCATTCCCAATCAAATGAAGAAACCCAATACACGACCATACTTTGACCGCCTGCTACGCCTCCGTAGGACCACTTGCCGCACATCAGGCGACGCACCCTGAACCCTCTACCTCCGCCGCACCTCTGGTCAGAACCATGATGAACTTGGAGCCACTTCACATGCGTAACTCTAGGTCGAACGGCCGGCAAAAATGAGGAGATCTCGCCTCAATCGCCGCGCCATATGACGAATCCTCCATTGGATTTATAGACCTTGAAATGCTCTACCAATCTCTAGTTGAAAGATTTTGTTATTGGTTTACAGATCAAGTGTAATGACCCGAATTTTTAGTCGGTTGATTTTGAACATTTAATTTATTTTAAATGCTAGATTTGAAATGTAAATGGATTTGTAATGTGAAGTTATCAATCAAATTAGTGGAATACAACTTAAGTTCCAAATATGACGATTTATTGAATAAATTTAATTGTTGAATAAATAATTGAATTGGAGTTGAATATGAATCGAAACAATTTCTAATGTTGATATAAGTTGTATTGGTATTATAATTGAGTTAATAAACTCTTAAAACTGGTATTTCAAGTGATTTGGTAAAATTTTGAAATCGTCGATTTAATCGACGCGTTAAAATAGCGATACAGGGCATAATCTCGGAATTCGACGAAACAAGTTCCATTGGATCAGTAATAGTGTTTCATTATTGGATTTCAAATTTTATACCATTTGGTTACCATTTGGTCATACGATCTGAAAATGTCTAGAGATAATTTAGTTGAATTTAATTTAAATAGTCGGTTTAAAAAGCTATCTTCCACTATGATCGAATTAGGTCCCGAAACTTATTCCACTGTGTTCAAAATAGGGGTATAACATTGGGAATGCCTGGCGGCACCCCTTGATAAGGGTGGAAATGAAATATCTAGATATTTTAGAATTTTAAATGTATATATTATTATCATTTCACCTCATCCCACAAAAAATTAAATCAACCACACTATGTTATTAACATTTCACCTCGATAAGGGTGGAAGGATCCAACTGGATTCCTCAAATTCATATTGATTGTTTTTCATATATAGTAATATATGATATGTTAGAAAAATATGTTATAGATTATTGTTATGATGTGAATTATTGGATACTATAGTAGCACTAGCCTGGATTTTGGTATTTTAATACCATAAATATTATTTGGAATTTGAAGGGAATTAAAAGGAGATTTGAACATAGAAATATTTATATCGAAATTTGCATTATTTTAAGGAATGTTGATTTGGACAAAATAAATGATTTTACATTAGGGTTGTACTTATCTTTTCGTAAAACGTTTAAAATAAGGACTTTAAAAAATATTTATTTAGAGAATTTTTAAAGAGGAATTTTTAAATGATATTTCTGGAAAAAATGTAAAAGATGTTAAAATCGATATTTTAAATGGATTTGTGAAATAAATGGAATCTATTAAGAAATGGATTTATAAAATGAGATTTGATAAATTGGATTAGTTTTATAAATAAGTGAAAACTCAAAGGAGTTTATAAATTTGTAAATGATGTTTATAAATAAGGGAAAAGGATACCAATTGATAAATTGGATTAAAATTCCACATTGTGATTTATATTGAGGTATGAAAACAGGATTTTGGAAAAAAAATAGTGGATTCTATTTTGAAAGATGAGAATGGTTAGGGAATCAGAATGAAGTCGATGTGTTGAAATCGAGGGGGATTTCTAAAATGAAATTTGGTTATTGGGATTTTGAAAATATATTTTTACTAAGAAGTTAAGTTTTTATTTTAAAAAAGAAAATTTTATTTACTAAACTATGTAATTTAATGTTAGTTAGTACTGTAATACTTTGGAAAGTGGATTTTTCAAATATTTAATATTAATTGAAATAAATTCTAATTTTTATAATCAGCTTTGGAAATCAATTTGTTTTATTTGAAAATGATTTGGAAATTGCATTATTAAAGTTTTAATTAAAGAGTTATGATATTTTAAACAGTAACTTAAACTTGTTTTAAAATAAATTATTATTCTTTTAAAATACTTGTCATATATATAGAGAGAGTTTTGAAGTGACTGAAATTTATTTTTAAATTCTCTCAAGGTTCGTAAATGGGGATTATAAAAATGGATATGATTATGATAAGAGGAATTTTATAAGGGATTTGAAGAAAATGAATTTCAAGAACGTTAAATATGGGAACTTCGAAAATGAAATCGGAATTCATAAAAGACGTTATAAATTGTTGGTTGGATTTATGAAAGAATATAAATTAGTTTTGGAAATTGTAAGATGGAATTTATTAATAATTCCGAAGATTATAAGATAAGTTATAAAATATTCTCCTAAGTATTTAAAATAGGGTTTTGGGAAATATTTTAAGTGTGAGATGATTTATATGGGAATAAATTTCTAAGTGTTGTAAATTGAATTGGGAAATATTTCTAAGTGTTGAAATGGTTTAAAAATATTCTATTATAGATAAATATTTGAAGTTGTTTTCAAGTGTCGGAATACAAGAAGGCGTTGAATATATATATCTTTGTAAAGATATTTTGAAATGAATGTTTTGAACAATTTATAAGACTGGTCTTAGTGACTGCTTATGGATGTTATGTTGATAGTCAAATAACCGACTATCAAATATTAGCCAATTTCGTTGATCGTTTCGAAGAAACAAGGATCAGATTTAATTATCCAAAAACCACTATGATCCGATTTGAGCGATACGAATGGATATCGTGAAGATAGTGAAGACGATGATTCGGTTTGTACAGACCCAGGATGACTTGTATGGATGAATTCTATCATTGCATTGTTGCCTGGAAGGCAATGTTAGCATTCCAAGGATGAATGCTATTATAAAGGTAAATGTTAGCCTCAAGCTTCATCAACTGGGAATGACTAAAACAGGGGAGATGCAGCAAGGCTAAGTGGGTCGCACCCAATTAGGGTATGTTATCATTTTTCTAGATACCATGGAATATATTATAAATCTGTAACAACCCACATATTTAACGATTTTATATTTAAATATTTTATTTAAATATAGCGTCGTTAGTCGGATTTAGGTCCGACATGTTACTTTCTGCAAATGGCCGAATTGGAACTCGAAACTACCTCCATTGGTTCCAAAATGGCGTTTGCGATCTTTTTGAGTATAATCTTTGATATGTTTGGAGTAAGTCAAATTTTGCTACTTTTTCTATTGGGTTTTGAGTTTGGGTTCAGCCCCAATCTCCACTTAACCCTCTAACTCAACCCCTTCTCTTCATTCATCTCCATTTCATTTCTTTTCTCAAGCAAAAACTTAAAATGGTGGAAGGGAAGAGGAAATAGAAATTGCAAGCCCTAGTTTCAACTTCCAACTTGATTTCTTGCTCCAAAATCAAAGAGAAGCCATTGGTAAGCCTCCTCTTCATCTTCTCCAACTCTTCTCCTCTTCAATTTCAGAAAATTTCCTAAACCTAAATGGGAAATATGTGTTTTATTCTTAGATTGAAGCTTGTTGAGTTGAAGTAGTGTTTGGTTGGTCTTCTCCTTGTTATTGAGCTCTTTCTTCTTTGTTTTGGGTAAAAGGTGAGTTTTGAACTCACATCTACTTCTCTCGATTTCATTGATGTTGGGTATGAATTCCTAGCACTTGTTCTTATGCTCTTGCTTTTGGTTTGGATTGAACTGGAGAATATCCAAATTTTTAGTGTTTGGGTTCAATTCTATAAAGATCCTAACTTTGATGTTTGAATATGTTTTTGGTTGCGAATCGGAGAGCTAATGGAGCTGGGGTATCTATTGGCAAAAGCTCCTTAGGTCCATTGCTCGAACGATCGCATTTCAGAAGAAATTGCAATTCATTGAAATAGGGCAGGAATTGCAAATTCATCAGGTTCGGCCAACCGAACCCTGTAGCCGGTCGACCGACCTGCTACCCCGAGCCATGTTATGTTTCCTGCATCTGGCCAGCCGACCGTGCCCTGCAACCGGTCGACCGACCTGCTCCTATTTTGCTGTTTTGCCTATTTTTGCTCATTTTGATTTGTTTTCCAAATTTTATCGATTCAAGTTGCTTTTTAGTGGATGTCATTGCGTCTTTGGCTTTGATAACTTATTTTTGACTTCATTCACGGGTTTTCATAAATAATCGCTCAAAATCGTATTAAAAGTTTCCTTCTCCAATTCTTAAACTCTATTTAAAACACGCACAATTTCGCACTTTGAGCGAAGTGGAAGGGTGATTAAATGGTTGGGCAAAACACGGACCATGAATCTGTGCGTTTATCCTTCTGATTAATTCCCGACCTATTCAATTGATTGTTTTAACCTTCGAGTTGGTTTACCGATGACATGAGGTGAACTTTGTACTGCTTTGAGTGTGAAAGTGACTGACGGATAGTAAATCGTTTACTGCGAACGAGTGGTTATGGGACATACGTTAACACTTTTCGGATTCCTTTTCGAGAGTTGTGACACATTCTGCCAGTTAGTGGTGTCCAGTACTGGGTCTCTGACCTTCACCACTACGGTTTGTTGCCTTCGGGTATGTGCCTTCGGGTTTGTTGCCCTTTAGTATCGCTTCCGATGTTGGTCGTTATGAGCCGCATGGGTGATATTGGGTTGCCCTTTAGTATCGCTTCCGATGTTGGTCGTTATGAGCCGCATGGGTGATATTGGGTTTGGAGTCTTCGGGCTCATGGATCCTTGTTTGAACAGTACTGAGCTCGAGCAAATTTTCTGATGTTTCATTCATATGTATATTCCCTTAGTATCGCCCTTCGGTGTTGGTCATTATGAGCCGCATGATGCATAGCGTTTACCTTGCGGAACCTGTATACCTTATTGGTATTTGTTATTTGCCTTTTTGGCTTGATTTGGGATATTCGTATCCTTTGTTTCTATATGTTGCCGACGATATGAGGCTTGTTCTATATGATTCATCTTTTGTTAGATGATTGTGATATCTCTTTTAGAGATATTTGTTATACTTTGTAACCTTGCAGGTTTATTGTTGTTCAGTTTATCTAACTGATTTCTTTAGCTAGACTGACCCGTGTATTTTATACTCGGGTCAGACCGAGATGTTTCAGGTTAGGTGCTTTTGGACTTAGCCTATTTTGCTTCCGCATGGACTACTCCGCTAGCTTCTTTTTGTCATAGCTTTTTTTGTAGTCCCTTTTATTTGTAACTCTGATATGTATTCTATTGACTCGTCTGTATATTGTCGTTTGCTATACCACTTGACATGTATTATTTTGTATACCCTGTTATGTATCAATATATGTGTATATGATAATTTACTGTTCTGTGATGTATATTACATTTGAGTTGTTATATTCTGTTCTGATAGATCCTTCAACCACCTATGGTTTTGTTTTAAGTATTCATTGGGTATGTCGACCTGCTTGGTATGTTTATTGTCGATGTATTCAATAGATAGTTAGAGCAAGGCTATGGATGGTCGCTCCCAACCATCCTTATTCTCCATGTTAGTTGACGGCATTACCTTGTAGTGTCCTTGGCTAGCGTGGATATAGAGGTGGGGCGTCATAGCGTGGCATCAGAGCTGAGTTCAGAACAAAATATGACGAACACAGAATAGATGCACATATTACGGTACATCAAAGTGTACAGGTGATACAAATCTGTGAATCATCGTGTCTCTTTATTCCATCAAGGTTAGACAGATATTGGGAATACGTCTAGGAATGCATTTTAATCCGTAGTATTTCGTAATGAAGTATCTACCTTGTGAATAATCTTGTTCTTATCTTACTTTCAGCGTATGGCTGGAAGAGGCAGGGGACGACGTTCGGATGCTGGGCAATCCAGTGGCACACATCCGGATGGCGTTTATATGTTTGTTGATCAGTTTTTGGAGTTGTTTAGGAGCACTCAGCCTCCAGTTCCTCCTCGAGTGTCTCCACCTCGCAAGTCTGCCTTTGCATGTCAATGCAGTGATTTTGCTCATCTTGGGGGAAAGCCGTTTAAAGGCTCTAAATCCGTTCTTGAAGTCCAAGCTTGGTTTCGCACATGCGAGCGTATCTTCTCTCGTATGGATCTTTCTGACCATGATAGAGTTCTTGTAAGTTCTAGCTTATTACAAGAGCGTGCACTTGATTGGTATGAGCTTCTTGTAGCCGAGACTGATGAGTCTACTCTTTCTTGGACTCAGTTTCGGGAGCGATTTGAACTCAAGTTCGTTCCTGAATCTGAAAAGGTTTTATTGACCCGTCGCTTCCTTGAGTTGAAGCAAGGGAAATCTTCTTTTTCTGAGTATGTTGCATCATTCGAGGCTTTATCTAAGTATGGTCTTGAATTCATCAGCACTTCTTATAAGAAGAATTTGAAGTTTGTCTCTGGCCTTAAGAAATCTTTGTTGCTCCAACTTAAACTTTCTTTTGAGGAGTTGGTTGATTCGGCACTTCACCTCGAGACAGTCGAGAAGGAGTGTGATAGTGATGTTGATGTTGAGGTTTCCATGAACCCCAACAAGAGGCCGTTTCCAATTCAGAAGAAGCCTTTTCCTTCTAAGAAGAAGAAGACTGGTGGTCCTAGTTCTCAGCCTCAGTCTTCCGAAACACCTTTCGTTCGAAAGTGTTTTAATTGCGGTTCTCCGGATCATATTATTCGAGCTTGTCCTAAGCCTCTCTTCTGCCGTTATTGCAAGAAGGAATGTCACCATGTTTCAGCTTGCCCTACTGTTCCGACTGGTGCCAAGTCTAGCAATCTTTATGCTACCAAGGTTTCTAAAGGTCCTTCTCAGCCCAAAGGTATATCTCCATCCATTTTGGAAGGTTCTATTTTATTTCAGGATCATAGTATACGAGTTCTTTTCGATACGAGTGCTTCACATTGTTTCATATCGAAGAAGCTCGTCGATGATTTATCTTTGGATGTTTCTTGTTTGGTTACTTCTTTGAGGATTCGAATCCTACTGGGGGATCCGCGACCCTTAGTTTGCTTTGTGATGATATTGAGATTGTTTTATCTGGATTTTCTTTTCGTGCGAATCTGCATGTTATTCTTGTCTGGGATTTGATATGATTTTGGGTATGGATTGGCTAGTGAGATATGATGCCAGGATTATTTGTTCGGAGAGAATTATATATCTTCGACATCCGGATTCGCATACTCAGTTATCTCTTGATCTTCGGGATGTGGATAATTCCGAAATGGCTTATTATTCTCTTGATTCGCGAGATGATGATGATATATCTCGTATTCCTATTGCTTGTGACTTTTTTGATGTTTTTGAGCCTGTATCGGGTTTACCACCTAAGCGGGCAATTGAGTTCCGCATTGATCTCATTCCAAGCGCGCAGCCAGTTAGTCGTCCTCCCACGAGGATGTCTACAAAGGAAAATGAGGAACTCAAGAAGCACCTTTTAGAGCTTGAGTCCAAGCAGTTGATTCAATCCAGTTTTTGTCCATGGGGATCCGCGGTCGTCTTTGTGAGGAAGTCCGATGGAACTCTTAGGCTTTGCGTTGACTATCGCAAACTTAACGAGTTGACCATCAGGAATAGGTATCCATTGCCTAGGATCGATGATATGCTCAATCTATTGAGTGGTGCTAAGGTCTTTTCTCAGCTTGACCTTGCCACAGGTTTTCATCAATTACGAGTCGCGGAGGATAGCATACCTCTTACAGCTTTCCGCACTCGATATGGTTCTTTTGAGTGGCTCGTTATTCCTTTCGGTTTGACGAACGCTCCTGCTTTCTTTGTTGATCTAATGAATCGGGTATTCCGGGAATATCTCGATAAGTTCGTCCTTGTGTTCATGGATGATATCCTTATTTATTCTAAGTCTGAAGCTGAGCATGCTAATCACTTGAGAATTGTCTTGAGTACCTTCCGTCATCATCAGCTTAGAGCCAAATTCTCCAAGTGCCACTTTTGGGAGAATAAGGTTAAGTTCTTAGGCCATGTTGTATCTTCCGATGGCATTTTTGTCGATCCCTCAAAGATCGACGCCATCCAGAATTGGAAGAGGCCTGAGAATGTGCATGAGATTCGTAGTTTCCTTGGATTGGCGGGTTATTACCATCGGTTCATTAAGGATTTTTCCCGTGTTATGCTTCCTCTTACTTGCCTTACTCGGAAAGGCATTCGTTTTGATTGATCCAACAAGTGTGAAGCTTCCTTTCTGACATTGAAGGAACTTCTCACTAATGCTCCTACTCTTGTGGTTCCCGAAGGGAATCATGATCTTGTTGTCCACACCGATGCTTGTGGTAGTGGCCTCGGTGCTGTTCTTATGCAGAAGGATCGGGTAGTTGCTTATGCTTCTAGGCAACTGCGTCCGAATGAAGTCCGCTATGCCACTCATGATCTTGAGTTAGCCGCCATTGTCTTTGCCTTGAAGATTTGGCGACACTATTTGTTAGGCGAGCGCTTCATTCTCTATACCGATCATAAATACTTGAAGTATTTGTTCACTCAGAAGGAACTCAATATGAGACAACAGCGTTGGCTCGAGTTTCTTGCTTCCTATGACTTTGATATCCAGTATACCCCTGGTAAGGGTAATCGTGTTGCAGATGCGCTTAGTCGCAAACATTCGGCGGTTGTTTCTATGATGCTTGCCGAATGGAATATTCTTGAGACTCTATCTTTTTGTGAAATTCGTGATCGAGATTCATCTTCTGATTCTCTTATTCTATTATTTAGTTTGGGAGCTCGACCTGTTTTATTGGATCGTATTGCCAATGCCCAACGGCGTGATCCTGATTTGTTGCATCTTATTCAGCTTTGTGAGTCTGGATCTTGTAATGAGGCGTTGCAAGATTTTAGCATTGATTCTCATGGGTGTCTTCGTAAGAAGAACTGTCTTTTTGTGCCTTCTGATTTTGCGCTTAGGCATGACATTCTTGATGACTGTCACCGTTCTAAGTATACTATTCATCCCGGTAGTAGCAAGATGTATGCCGATATGCGTCATCTTTATTATTGGGAAGGCATGAAGCGCGATGTGGCGAGTTATGTGAGTAATTGCATAACTTGTCAGCGTTTTAAGGCCGAACATCAGCATCCTTCGGGTCTTCTTCAGCCTCTTGAGATTCCATTATGGAAATGGGATCAGATTTCTATGGATTTCATTGACGGCCTACCTCGTTCGAGATCAGGCCATTCTAGTATTTGGGTTATTGTTGATCGCCTCACTAAGTCTGCTCATTTTGTCCCTATTAAGTCTAATAGAACTGCTTCGCATTTGGTTAAGTTATATGTCAAGGAAATTGTGAGACTTCATGGTGTTCCTAGTTCTATTGTGAGTGACCGTGATCCTTTATTCACGAGTCATTTTTGGAAGAGTCTTCAACAAGCTTTGGGGACAAAGCTTAATTTTTCTACAGCTTATCATCCGCAGTCTGACGGACAGACAGAACGGGTGAATCGTATCTTGGAAGATCTTCTCCGTATTTGTATTTTTGATTTTGGTGGAAGTTGGGAGGATCACCTACCTCTTGTAGCATTCTCCTACAACAATATTTTTCAATCTAGTATCGGTATGGCTCCTTTCGAAGCCTTATACGGAAGGCCATGTCGATCACCTTCTTGTTGGTTGGAATCTGGAGAGAAGCTTATTCTTGGTCCAGATTTTGTTCGTGATTCTTCTGAGAAGATTGATCTTATCCGGTTGAGAATGAAAGAGGCACAGAGTCGCCAGAAATCCTACGCGGACAACCGTAGGAAGCCTCTCGAGTTCTCGATTGGTGATCTTGTCTTTGTTCGTCTCCTTTGAAAGGGGTTATGCGTTTCAGTACGACTGGGAAATTGGCTCCTCGCTTTATAGGACCATTTTCTATTACTGAACGTATTGGCCCTGTGGCTTATAGAGTTTTACTTCCAACTCATTTATCTGGTATTCATGACGTGTTTCGCGTCTTGCAACTTCGGAAGTGTCTTCGGGAGTCGGATTCTGTTATTACTTCTCCTTATTTGCGAGAGCTTGAGGTCTCACCGTACTTATCTATTGTACAGCAACCTATTCGCGTGCTTGACACGGAGGTGCGACACCTTCGGAACAAGGACGTGCCGCTCGTTAAAGTTCAATGGTTCGCTAATCCCAATGACTGTACTTGGGAAACCAGAGAGTTTATTGAGCGATCTTATCTGGGTTTTCTATCTTAGCTTGTGAACGGTGAGTATGTCTTTTCATCTCAGGCTTATTTCCTTTTTCTTTTGAATATTGTATGTATGTAGTTGTTACAAATATCGTCTCTAGGAATTGCGGTGACGTAATTTTGTAAGGAGGGGAGATCTGTAACAACCCGCATATTTAACGATTTTATATTTCAATATTTTATTTAAACATAGCATCGTTAGTCGGATTTAGGTCCGAAATGTTACTTTCTGCAAATGGTCGAATTGGAACTCGAAACTAACTCCATTGGTTCCAAAATGGCGTTTGCGATCTTTTTGAGTATAATCTTTGATATGTTTGGAGTAAGTCAAATTTCGCTACTTTTTCTATAGGATTTTGAGTTTGGGTTCAGCCCCAATCTCCACTTAACCCTCTAACTCAACCCCTTCTCTTCATTCATCTCCATTTCATTTCTTTTCTCAAGCAAAAACTGAAAATGGTGGAAGGGAAGAGGAAATAGAAATTGCAAGCCCTAGTTTCAAATTCCAACTTGATTTCTTGCTCCAAAATCAAAGAGAAGCCATTGGTAAGCCTCCTCTTCATCTTCTCCAACTCTTCTCCTCTTCAATTTAAGAAAATTTCCTAAACCGAAATTGGGAAATATGTGTTTTATTCTTAGATTGAAGCTTGTTGAGTTGAAGTAGTGTTTGGTTGGTCTTCTCCTTGTTATTGAGCTCTTTCTTCTTTGTTTTGGGTAAAAGGTGAGTTTTGAACTCACATCTACTTCTCTTGATTTCATTGATGTTGGGTATGAATTCCTAGCACTTGTTCTTATGCTCTTGCTTTTGGTTTGGATTGAATTGGAGAATATCCAAATTTTTAGTGTTTGGGTTCAATTCTTTAAAGATCCTAACTTTGATGTTTGAATATGTTTTTGGTTGCGAATCGGAGAGCTAATGGAGCTGGGGTATCTATTGGCAAAAGCTCCTTAGGTCCATTGCTCGAACGATCGCATTTCGGAAGAAATTGCAATTCATTGAAATAGGGCAGGAATTGCAAATTCATCAGGTTCGGACGACCGAGCCCTGTAGCCGGTCGACCGACCTGCTACCCCGAGCCATGTTATGTTTCTTGCATCTGGCCAGCCGACCGAGCCCTGCAACCGGTCGACCGACTTGCTCCTATTTTGCTATTTTGCCTATTTTTGCTCATTTTGATTTGTTTTCCAAATTTTATCGATTCAAGTTGCTTTTTAGTGGTTGTCATTGCATTTTTGGATTTGATAACTTATTTTTGACTTCATTCACGGGTTTTCATAAATAATCCCTCTAAATCGTATTAAAAGTTTCCTTCTCCAATTCTTAAATTCTATTTAAAACACGCACAATTTCGCACTTTGAGCAAAGTGGAAGGGTGATTAAATGGTTGGGCAAAACACGGACCATGAATCTGTGCGTTTATCCTTCTGATTAATTCCCGACCTATTCAATTGATTGTTCTAACCTTCGGGTTGGTTTAAAGATGACATGAGGTGAACTTTGTACTGCTTTGAGTGTTAAAGTGACTGACGGATCGTAAATCGTTTAGTGCGAACGAGTGGTTATGGGACATACGTTAAAACTTTTCGGATTCCTTTTCGAGAGTTGTGACACATTCCGCCCGTTAGTGATGTCTAGTACTGGGTCTCTAACCTTCACCACTACGGTTTGTTGCCTTCGGGTATGTGCCTTCGGGTTTGTGCCTTCGGGTTTGTAGCCCTTTAATATCGCTTCCGATGTTGTTCGTTATGAGCCGCATGGGTGATATTGGGTTTCCCTTTAGTATCGCTTCCGATGTTGGTCGTTATGAGCCGCATGGGTGATATTGGGTTTGGAGTCTTCGGGCTCATGGATCCTTGTTTGTACAGTACTGAGCTCGAGCAAATTTTCTAATGTTTCATTCATATGTATATTCCCTTGGTAACACCCTTCGGTGTTGGTCATTATGAGCCGCATGATGCGTAGCGTTTACCATGCGGAACTTGTATACCTTATTGGTATTTGTTATTTGCCTTTTTGGATTGATTTGGGATATTCGTATCCTTTGTTTCTATATGTTGCCGATGATATGAGGCTTGTTCTATATGATTCATCTTTTGTTAGATGATTGTGTTATCTCTTTTAGAGATATTTGTCATACTTTGTAACCTTGCAGGTTTATTGTTGTTCAGTTTATCTAACTGATTCGTTTCGCTAGACTGACCCGTGTATTTTATACTCGGGTCAGACCGAGATGTTTCAGGTTAGGTGCTTTTGTACTTAGCCTATTTTGCTTCCGCATGGACTACTCCGCTAGCTTCTTTTTGTCATAGCTTTTTGTGTAGTCCCTTTTATTTGTAACTCTGATATGTATTCTATTGACTCGTCTGTATATTGTGGTTTGCTATACCACTTGACATGTATTATTTTGTATACCCTGTTATGTATCAATATATGTGTATATGATGATTTACTATTCTGTGATGTATATTACATTTGAGTTGTTATATTCTGTTCTGATAGATCCTTTAACCACCTATGGTTTTGTTTTAAGTATTCATTGGGTATGTCGACCTGTTTGGTATGTTTAGTGTCGATGTATTCAATAGATAGTTAGAGCAAGGCTATAGATGGTCGCTCCCAACCAGCCTTATTCTCCGTGTTAGTTGACGGCATTACCTTGTAGTTTCCTTGGCTAGCGTGGGTATAGAGGTGGGGCGTCACAAAATCATGGATATGGTTGTGCATGGAAAAGTGAGTGCTTGATTAAAGGGTGGAAACACCCGGGGTGATAACATATTCAGTACTATCTAGGTTATGGATGGGCCGGTCTTGTGTTGGCAGAAATCCTGCCGAGTTCCTCGGTACATTTATCTAGAGGTCTACTGTAACGAGCGGTACCCAAGTAGCCCAGTCATTGTATGGAATCCATTCTCTAATACGAGCCTTTGTTTGTAGAGCCTTGTATGCTAGAATTTAATTAATGTGACAATTTTGGCTATTAGAATAAGTATTTGAACGTAGACACTATGATAATTGTAACAACCCTGATTTTAGCGATTACATGAGAATATTAAATTATAGTGGCGATTATAATTTAATAGTGTAAATTAATAATTAATGTGTAATTTAAATTGTTTATTGGGAATAAACAATATTTTGAGGATAAAATGAGAAAATAGAATTTTGAAAACTTTAGTAAGATGGTTTGTAACGACCCGTCTTTTCGGATTGTTATGGGGTAAAAAAGAAAAAAAAGAAAAAAATAAAAAGAAACAGAATCTCACAGCGGAAGGATAAAATATAATAATCAAATATACAGTTTATAAATCTGTTTACAAAACATTTGATTATATTTATATAATACATATCAGAGTGAAACATACCAATAACAGTGTAGTGGAACAGTATGAGTGTTGAGGAATAATATAGTATATAATAATATTACAAATCTTCGTCTTCGCCCTCCGAAATAAAATCTTCAAATCCTGAAACGCTCGGACTGACCCAAGCGAATTGAAAGACAAAACACCCGAGTCGGAACTAAAAGATCTTATGTAAGTTAAATTAATAGAAATAAAAATGAGTGTAGTAACTCAAGAGATGCTTGGGATTCACATCTCTTAAGGATCCGTTAAACTATTTACTATGTAGTATATTTTGCTATTATAATAGTGTCTATTTATAAATTAAACTTACTTTTTTTCTTAGCATTAAGGGGTTACCCATATAGCCCTTAACACGTAATAGTCCCAGTAGTCCATCCAATATCATAGTCTCTCCTGATCGGGAAGCCACCAGAGGATACCACACGGGCTACCGGAGAAATCCAAACTCGTACAAGGCGCGATAGGGTAGGTGACATGGCACAACTAGGCAATGCCAGGGTAGATATACCAATTACGCTTCCGGGTCGGTGGTAACGCGTAGCGCGCAGCTACCGCCCACCTCGAGCCACACCCCCAAATAAAATCAAAAGTGGCCACCGAATAAATCCAAAATCAAAGTATAATATCGAAGGGATGTGTCCGATCAAAGGTGCTACCTTATTAACCTGTCGATCGCTCCTGTTTTAGCCACCTTATGCCAACTCACGGGAGTCGGGTTCACGTATTTACCTTAAAGGAAACGCCACCACCATCCTACTTCATTCTGGAATCTCCACCGCGTACACGGTTGTTAAAGTTGTTTTCGGGGTTGGCAGAGAGTATGACAACTTTCGATCCCGGTCTCTTCAACAACCAAACGTTATTATAACACCACGGTCATTTAAAAAGTTTATACTTTGAAACCAGAAATTAATTATCCATTTCAAAACCCATAAATACTATATCATTTCCATTTCCAAAACAACTCATTTTGATATTATTTTTATAAAAACCCAAATCAATAATATCATTTTTATTTCAAATATATTTCTGTTCCAAAATCATACTGCTTAAAATTTATAATATTTGAAAACCAAACATTTGGACTATAACTTTCAAAACATAATACTTCGAAATTCATAGCTTTAAAACCATAACTTCTAAAACTTTAATGGTTTTGGATATTCAATGGTATATAGAATAAAATAGTTGATTTCATATTACTTTATAAAGTAAATAATTTTCACGGCTTTACAAATTTTATTCATTTAAATTTAGTCTAAAACCATAAATTTTAAATTCACTTTCAGTTAAATAAACCACTTCAATTTCCAATATATTCCTAACTTTGAGTATTTAACAATTTCAAAACTTGAGGTTGGAAATTCTATTCAAAAATTTATTGTCCTATTATTTAGTTTTGAAATATTAATAAAATAAATCCATAAAATAAACTCAAAATTTCTAACAATTAAATATTTCCCTCAATTTATTCATACTAGAAATATGCATTTAATTTATCTTGAATAAAAATCCAGTTATAAATATCATACCTTTAAAATTTCCAAGTTTAAATAAGTTACATCACTTATATAGTTTAATTTTTAAATACGCTCAATTCCAATTTAATTCTTAATTTACCTTCCAATCTAGATTGATTGAAATCGTTAGAACTCCATTATTCAACTTATTTAGTTTATTTAACAAATTTATACATAATAATTTAACTATATATGTACATAAAATAAGATTTTATATAAGGTCAAAAATTAATATTTATTAAACCGTATCCTATCCAAAACCAAAAATCCTTTCAAAAATAATTTTATATATATACTGCAGTGCCTGTATATAATTTTCTATCATATGGTCAAGTGATACGGATATTTATCATTTCAGTCCGCAATTTAATTAAAAAAATGCGGTTGTATATCATTTCAAACCTCAATCCCGACTGAAATGAAATGCATAACAACTTGCAGTTAATATAAATAAACATCCATTCATCCAAATATCAATCATTAACCATTTATTACAAATCATCAACCAATTTAAACAAACATCAATATAGAGCATTAAAATATAACAGGTAATAAATACAGGTATTAACTAACAGTTTATATTCAATAATAAATTTAATAACCGTTTAACTAGTAGTTTATATGCAAATAAATAAATTTTAACTTTCATTTTTTTATGCAATAATAAAATTAATTCATAATTAATTTAAATAAATGCGATTTAACTGAGATAATGAATAAAACATGCCAAACAGTCATAAATAAATTTCTACTCATATCTTAAGTCAAATTAACAGACATAGGAAATTTTAGAAGTTGTGAGTGGGTTAAAACACTCACCTTTTGAATTTAAATTGAATTCAAATTCAATTTAAACCCAAAAATTGGAAAGTCTCCAAATTCGTCCAAACCAGCGTCATCAAGTCCGGAATTTTATTACGATCCTAACAAAAAAAGCTGCGTGAAATTCCGATATCGTATGTGGAAGTTACTCGAATAAACGTTTGGAACAAAATTTTGAATAAAAATGAAACTAACCCACATACAAGACACGCCACTGCTTCCCAAAGTCATCCCGCACCTCTCTTCTTCCAGATCCAAGCTTTAGCACGCACGCACTGCTTCGCGAAAAACAACGACCCCTTCATCCATAGTCCATCGCTACCCCCGCCAACACCTAGGGACCCCATCGCCATTCTCCTTCCATGCCGACACACCCTTGACCACCACTGACTCCCATCGGCCGAGAATAGGTAGGCAGCCGCCACCTTAAACCAACTCTAATCGAATTAATTCCCTCAATCCATCCGTTAGTTCGACGAATCAACAACTTCGATGAGCAGCACTCGGCTCCCTCTTCAAAACGTTACCCTTCAATTGATGATCCGTCGTAGATCATCAAACGCCCATGAACAGCCGAAATTAAATGATCACTTTCTAAGCAAACGATAACTCGAATTAAAAAATGAATTACACCAACACATTACGCGTTTCGAAAGCTTCAACACATATTTTTTTGAGATTTTTCTGAGGACTTGCATTTTTATTTGATTTTTTGAATAGAATTGGATCTGATATTTGCATCCATTGAGGAAGAGAAAGAGTTGAGGAGAATTAACGCACAAACAAATGAGAATAGATGGAGGCCAGGATTTATAACTGGGCTTATATAGGTAGGTTAGAAATAAAGTAGATGGATCCGATAAACGAACGTGTTGAACGATAAATGGCCCAAAAAGCCCATTTCGACTCCGGAACGAAATTGGGTAAACCCATATATCATAATAGGTATTTTAAAATATCCTGAACGCGATGGAAAAACTTTCACGTCCCAATTCCATCGTATGAAGAAGTTATGATGAAATTAATATTTTCAAATTGATTTCAAATTGATTTCAATTAAATCGATTTCAAGGCGTTTCGTGTTCGTACGATCAAACGACAAGTCCGATCGCTACGAAACTTGAAACCCTACAATAATTCGCCGATACGGATCCGAGGACACTGGTTTCGCCGAAATTCGAGTCAGTGGCAAAAATGGCTATTTTTATATTAATTAAATAAATTTACCCCTTATTATTTTATTCAAAATTTCAAATAGAAAGGTTTACCATTGGACTTAAATTTATTACATAATATTATCCAATTTCAACTTAATTTTTATATTAACGTTGTAAGGACTCGATTCTTCGACTTTCGAAAACCGACATCAATACGTTCACTGTATCAACTGCCGAGCGATCGAATGACGGAAAACCGAACACTTAGGGTTTTAAGAAAAAGAAAAAGACAGAAGAAGAGAGAAGAAGATAGAAAATAGAGAGAAACAGAAAACAACAGAACAATACCAGAATCTCACAATCGCAGCGGAACAACATATAATAGATGAATGAATAATGTTTAAACAAAGAACTATATTAGTTATTACATTTTATACATTACATTACATCAGAGTGTACAACAACAAACAACAACAAACAGCGGAAAAAATATACTATATACTAGTAGTACACCATGCCATCCAGCTTGCCTCCAGCAACTTCTGAATTCCAGAATATCCTGATAAACCTTAACTCTTGACTGCCCGTGTGGAAATTGGTGGGCACCCAGAGTTTAGGAAGGAAAACAATAAACTTCGAGTCAGTCATGTGACTGGTGTGAGAACTCAAAACAGTTTATTTATCTTTAAAATCAAAATAAAGGAATATTTTTAAAGTCAATTCGCAATGCTTTTAAAAATGGGACTACCATAAGGCCTCCCGCACACACACACACATGCAAACGCAGAATCGGAGGAGATTTCTCCTTATGATAGTCAAAGATGCTTGATACGCATTAAAAAGAACATTTGATATTATTACTAGTGCATAGTGTATAAAACAATTTCAAAAGTAGAATATAAATCTTAGCCAACATACAACCATTATCGTATGCCTACTATAGCTACTATGTTCAATAGCAGGTTACCGCCACATTCCATAGCAGGTTATACAACTAAAATCGTACAAGAATCGTATTGTTTCTTTGGATTTCCAACGAATGGTCAGGCCAAGGAACTTCCCATTGCCACATGAGAACGCCCCTGGAAGGACGTCCCCGAGAACCAAACCGGATCTCTGCCAACACAAGGCCGGGTTACCCCTAACTGGGTAACTACTGACACGAATTTGTCATCCCCCGATCGTAACCGATCTATCCGAGGATCCTCGATTTCCAACAACCACAAAATATGCAGCAACAACATAGGTTAAATATCTGGGCTCCATACAATGATACCACCTCTATCCAGAAGGAATGACATACACTAAAGGGGCGCTACCCCCTAATAACCTTGCTGCATCCTTCCTGTTTTGACCATTTTCGGGGTGTGAGGTCTGACGAAGTCTCGTCCACAAAGCCACACTTTATACAAAAGCCGTGCTTTGGGTCAACAAATGATCATAGAAATGATCACCAAGATAAATGATCAAATAAATGATCCTATCACAAATGATCAAACATTGATCAATTCACAGCAACACTCAGCATGCCACACTACCAAATTGGGAGTATATCACTAATAACCTTCAACTATAAAACCTCTGAGCTCGTACGTCTCAGAGAAGGGTGTTAAGCTAAGAGAATAAATTCTCCGCCACCAACAGAAATATATTTGAAAGAAATCAGCTTTATATCTCAATTTGTAATGTCAGACATACAATCCATACAAGTCTGTTCCGGGATCGAACAGAACCGAAGGCACTTACAAAGAAGTCCTTGCAATCCGGATATTCACTAATCACGACCGGACTTCCCGTCACTAAGGGTGATAAAACCTCTATATCGGAGATCAGCCGATGTAGAGTAACACGACGGTAATCCTTCCGTTTTCACAAATATCCGGTCTTCAACACCGGTCATCAAATGCAATCCATAACGACGTATCACATACTCGGAATGGGTTATACGACCCCAAGGTCCTTTCCCGGCTAACCCGAATAGTGAGCGCTTATTCAAAAATAAGTGTGGCATTAAAATTCAAACAAATCTCAACAAATACCTATTTAAAGGTAAATATTGATAGTCGGATTATTTAACTATCAATAGGCGTGTTCAACATCATCAAATCCCAAATAATTTCCCAAATTATTTACTTTCCAAAATATCTTTACTAGATATATATCTTCCACACTTCAACCATTTGAAAACAAATTTTCAAATCACTTTTCACCTTTATCACTTTTGAAAACAAATTTCAATCAATTTCCTTACGCGGAATTTCTTTCATTTCAACGTGGTTCATTTAAACCAATTAAATAAATCCTTAACGATTTACTTTATATTTATGTTTCAAATTCGTAAATTTATTCCCCCAGTTCAAAAATAAATCAACGTTTATTTTTAAACCAATTTCCCTTTTCATTTATAAATTCCATAGTGAATTTATAATCCCAACATATCTATGATGTACGATTTTCAATCGATTTTCAATATTCACTTTCAATTTATCTTACAAGGATAAATTCTAAAACGTTCATTTCACATTGGAAAAATATTTCCATACTTATTTAATAGTAAGTACATCACAAATCTATTTATTTTCAACACTTGGAAAATATTCAATATACTTAAATCGAAATTAAGTATATATTTCATTCTTTAAGGAAATCATTCATTTAAAAATATTTATTTGGGCCAAAACGAATGTTGCGTAAAACATCGTTACTACGACCCAAAATCACTAGTATAGGGATTCGAAATTTAGATAGATATGTAAATCCCAATACTATATAAAACATTTCCTTTCGGAAATCATTTACTATAACAACAGTGTTATAGTCCACCATTTCCTTCTATTTCTCGAAAACGTCTATTTCAACAATGAATGTTGAAATCTATGGTTTAGATAGTTAATACATTTTAAACCATAGTTAAAACAATTAACTTCATTCTATAATATTCCTTTTGCCAAACATGACTATTTCATTCAATATCGTATTCACTGTCCAAAATCGTGAATATATTTCCTTTAATAAACTTCAATATTCAATTTGTCAAATTTAATTGATTTCGAATTTACAAAACAATGTTTATAAATTCCATTTCTATTTAAAAGCTTCGATTTATAAATTTCCTTTATTAACCAATTCCATTTGTATATCTCAATATATACCAAAAGTCCATATTATAAGTTGATAAGTTATAATTCATTTATTTACAAAATCGTTCTTTTAAACTTCACAAATTATAAACCTTATAAACTCATTCACTTATGAATCCATTATACTTCATTTTAACACTTATAAAAACTTCGTTTTATAATTCCAATATTTTTAATTTATAAATATCCATTTTATAAATCTTTTATAAAAATTATTTGTAATAGTCCAAAAATTCCAATTTAAACCATTTCATAAATTTATTAACTATTTATTTCAAAAATCACTTTTCACTTTCATTTCATAAAAATCATACTTTTATAACATTAAAATTCTAACGTTTATTTATTTTTAACAATTCAAAATTAAATAAAACGAATACTTTCTAAAATCACTCTAAAAATTTCTTTAAAAACCAAAATCATTATTTTAAAACTTCAAAAATGGATCCGATGATGCAACAGCACCAAATAGTCAATCACGACATCCAAATATCATATATCGATATGATAATCAACAAATATCAAAATATCTGTAAATAAACCAATACAGTTGAGGAATCCAGTTGGATCCCTCCAACCTGTTTCCCTGCATTCAAAGATGTTAGCACAATACCAATTCCGCTCCAGTACGGAATTATCGCGGTATATGGGATTTATAATATTATCCGCTTAATAGACGGCGCAATAGAGTCTCATCCGCTATATAATGCGGGAAATCAACAACTGCAATATATACATATGCCAATATATATATATATTGCTATTATTTATAATACCAATTTCACTGTTTATGAAATATTCGCGGTATATGTTTTTAATAAATAACATCCGCTTATTAACGGTGCATAATGTCTATTTTAACAATCAACAGATAACAATCTTCATTCAAACATGCATTCAAGTATTTTAAATATAACTATTTAAAATAAAATCGAAACTGATTCAATTGAGTGAGAAGTTCTCACCTTGATTTCAATTTTGCTTTAGCGATTTATTTCGAATAAAATTAAACGGACGTTTAATTTTACCCGAAATTCTCACTAACTCCAAACGACTCCAATCCAATTCCATAGCGTAGTGCTCATCCATATGATTCCAACGCAACTAGTTTCGTGCGTTTTCGACCTCGTAGCAAAAAGATACGCATTTTTAAAGTTACACGAATAAAAACATAACTAAATTACAAATTCTTTTATAATTTTTAACCTAAACTAATCCTGGCCACTCATCTCGCTGCCATCAGATCTGGACTGTACTCCCCATCCTCTCCCTCCTTCACGTTTTTTCTCCAGGTTATCACGTTGAAGAGAACCCATATGGCCGCACTTAGGGTCTAACTTTGCCACCACCTCGTTGACCCAGAGTTCGATCAGGAAGTGCCAAACGAAGCCCCTCACCTCCCTCTACCTTCGGCCATAACGTAGTTGAACGCGGCCCTGACTTTGGCCTCGAGAATCGTGCCAACCTGATGGTAAATGCGAGCAGATAGCTCCCTCTATGGTTGACGAATCGACGAAGTAGCCGTATGGATCTGAAGCTCTCTTCGTGCTCTTCAATTCGTTAGTTGAAATCTCTTGCTAATTCTCTACGGATTGAGAGAGATTAAGAGGAGGAGGATTGGATGATGGTGGCCATTAAAATTTTAGGGCCGGCTGTAGTTTCTTTGAGCTAGGGTTTTATTATTTTTGCAAAAATGAAAGATGAAGGGCTTATATAGAAAATCGACGAAAACACTATTCATCCCGAAATTTCCGAACTCCAAACGAAGCGTGCCGGTTGGCGTTTTTAAGGTTTACCCCGCGTTCTGAACACAATGGAACGTGTTTCGGGAGCTAATTCGGTCATCTGTGCGAGTTATGGCAATAAAAGTTCAATTTAAAATTAAACCGATTAAACGATTTTCTAGGCGTTTTAGCTTGCACCGGACAAACGGTAAATCCGATCGACACGAAATTTGAAACCATACAATAATATCACATTACGGATCCGATGAAACTGGTTTCGTCGAAATCCGAGACTGTTTGAAAAATGCCTATTTTCACTCGCCAAATTAATATTAAAAAAATTCGATGCGTTTCGAGCTGCCACGATCAAACAACAACTCCGATTGCTACGAAAATTGAAATCCGATAATAACAAACTATTACGGATCCAATGGAACTAGGTTCATCCAATTCTGAGACTGTTCGAAAATTGGCTAATTTCACTAGTCGTTAAATATTAAAATATTCAATTTTCACAAATAAACTTTTAATTCGATTTTAAAAGTTCTATAACATCATTCTAACTTCAATATGATAAAATAAAATTTCCCAAATCATTTTCAATCATATTTAACTCAATTTTCAATTATTTCTGTATTTTCACATATTAAATTATCGATTTAACTATTCAATTAAATCCAATTATTCGAAATAAAATTTATTTGACTTATAAATTTCACTTATTAATATTTTAAAATTAATTAAATATTCAAATTTTAATTAATATAAATTCTGGGTCGTTACAGACTTCCCCCCTTAAAAGAATTTCGTCCTCGAAATTAACAAGTAAGAAAAATTACATAATCTATTTTCTTTCCAAAACAAATTTAAACTTCTTACCATACTTTACTAAGTTTTCAAATCATACTTAGTTATCTTTTCAAACCAAACTATCTTGTTTGACTTTCTATTCCAAATCAAAGTTATAGCTTTTCACAAAATTTCCCAAAATTTTCTCAAAATTTTTCTAACGCCTTAAATTTTCGAAAAAATTCGCCAGAGTCTCCTTTGCGCGGCTCGATCCGAAAAAAAATGACAGTATATATATCACAAATATACATCTCATCAAGTGATGAGGCATCCCGCGGGGAAAAAAGTGTAAAAGTACGGTATGTAATCCGAGATATGTACCTTATATTTTATTAGCGAGCATATACGGCTAATATAGCGCGAAAGCGAGCTCCAAATGCGAAGCAAACGCAATCCGCATCTACTAAACACTCAAAAAATAGATGAGAAACATGTATGTAGATAATAGCATCGATATACAACATATAGCAACATAATAACTATATATGCCAATATAGCAAATGCAATAAAAGCAATATGTTCAACCATCAACCAACTAGCATCCAACTAATATCCATAACCAATAAATATTCATTCATATTCTCATTAATATTCAATGAAATAGGTTTTCAATTTAATCACATTTAATTCACTAACAGTGGATGTTTTTACTAACATTCATTCTCAATTAGTTTATATTCACTAATTTATATTCAAGTTGGTTTACTTCCAAATCAAATTCAATTCTATTTAAGATTCACTTAACTTCCAATTGAATTTCAATTACTTTAGCTTCCAATTTCATTAACACTTAATGAATTATATACAATCAACTAACATCAAATAACAACCAATGTATATTAATTACAACGAAATTTCTTTGCTTATATTCATTTAATTTGGTTTAACACCTATAAATCCAATTCAAATTCCAATCCTATTTAACTTTTTACCAAAGCTAAATTTATTAACTCCTATCATAAGTTCAAAACTTATTTCACTTATATTCATCATCTCATAAGTTATACAACTTATATTCAACAATTACTACTTGGATTTCATTAATTTACTTATACTTCCTTTAATTTAACTTCATCCTTTAAGTTAAATTTATTCTATCAAAATTCAAATTTTATAAGTTATCAACTCATTTATCATTCCCAAAATTACTATGGTAGTAAATCTACCACATGGAGACTCAAAAATGATACTGATGATGCTGCAGCCATCACCCTTATTATTTCCCAGTAACAATAGTGAATTCAGTGCTTAATATTATTTCAAAAAAAAAATCCTTTCATTTATAAATAACATTTATAAATCTTTTTCTTATAGAGTTTCACTTTATATATATACAAGATTATTTCACAATTGTAATCATATTAATTATAGTTCCATACTTATAATTCATTTGCTTATACAATTATTCTTTTACAATTGTTGTTTTTATTTAACTTATTCAACAACCAACAATCAATTCATATACACTTTAATAATTCTGAAAAATTATTCCTTTATATACAAAATATAATCAAGGTAAAATTATTTCATTTACCCAATTTAAAACAATATCGTGTCGAATTGTTCTGTACAAGTGTTTAGAGATCCCTATCAACAACGTTAATTACTCGTAATAACCAGAATCCATATACCACTCAACAAACCAATCATCACAATATAAAACAATTTTATATTCACTAAAAAATACGCTCTCATAGCTATTATTACACTCAAACTCATTCTAGAGTACTACTGACTCTATCTCTAATGAGTAATACCCAACAGAACCATGGTTGTCGCTTAACCATATGCTCTGATACCACATTGTAAGGACCCGATTCTTCGACTTCCGAAAACCGACATCAATACGTTCACTGTATCAACTGCCGAGCGATCGAATGACGGAAAACCGAACACTTAGGGTTTTAAGAAAAAGAAAACGACAGAAGAAGAGAGAAGAAGATAGAAAATAGAGAGAAACAGAAAACAACAGAACAATATCAGAATCTCACAATCGCAGCGGAACAACATATAATAGATGAATGAATAATCTTTAAACAAAGAACTATATTAGTTATTACATTTTATACATTACATTACATTACATTACATTACATCAGAGTGTACAACAACAAACAACAACAAACAGCGGAAAAAATATACTATATACTAGTAATACGCCATGCCATCCAGCTTACCTCCAGCAACTTCTGAATTCCAGAATATCCTGATAAACCTTAACTCTTGACTGCCCGTGTGGAAATTGGTGGGAACCCAGAGTTTAGGAAGGAAAACAATAAACTCCGAGTCAGTCATGTGACTGGTGTGAGAACTCAAAACAGTTTATTTATCTTTAAAATCAAAATAGAGGAATATTTTTAAAGTCAATTCGCAATGCTTTTAAAAATGAGACTACCATAAGGCCTCCCGCACACACACACATGCAAACGCAGAATCGGAGGAGATTTCTCCTTATGATAGTCAAAGATGCTTGATACGCATTAAAAAGAACATTTGATATTATTACTGGTGCATAGTGTATAAAACAATTTCAAAAGTAGAATATAAATCTTAGCCAACATACGACCATTATCGTATGCCTACTATAGCTACTATGTTCAATAGCAGGTTACCGCCACATTCCATAGCAGGTTATACAACTAAAACCGTACAAGGATCGTATTGTTTCTTTGGATTTCCAACGAATGGTCAGGCCAAGGAACTTCCCATTGCCACATGAACGCCTCTGGAAGGACGTCCCCGAGAACTAAACCGGATCTCTGCCAACACAAGGCCGGGTTACCCCTAATTGGGTAACTACTGACACGAATATGTCATCCCTCGATCGTAACCGATCTATCCGAGGATCCTCGATTTCCAACAACAACAAAATATGCAGCAACAACATAGGTTAAATATCTGGGCTCCATACCATGATACCACCTCTATCCAGAAGGAATGACATACACTAAAGGGGCGCTACCCCCTAATAACCTTGCTGCATCCTTCCTGTTTTGACCATTTCCGGGGTGTGAGGTCCGACGAAGTCTCGTCCACAAAGCCACACTTTATACAAAAGCCGTGCTTTGGGTCAACAAATGATCATAGAAATGATCACCAAGATAAATGATCAAATAAATGATCCTATCACAAATGATCAAACAATGATCATTTTACAGCAACACACAGAATGCCACACTACCAAATTGGGAGTATATCACTAATAACCTTCAACTACATAACCTCTGAGCTCGTACGTCTCAGAGAAGGGAATTAAGCTACGAGAATAAATTCTCCGCCACCAACAGAAGTATATTTGAAAGAAATCAGCTTTATATCTCAATTTGTAATGTCAGACATACAATCCATACAAGTCTGTTACGGGATCGAACAGAACCGAAGGCACTTACAAAGATGTCCTTCCAATCCGGATATTCACTAATCACGACCGGATTTCCCGTCACTAAGGGTGATAAAACCTCTATATCGGAGATCAGCCGATATAGAGCAACTCGACGGTAATCCTTCCGTTTTCACAAATATCCGGTCTTCAACACCGGTCATCAAATGCAATCCATAACGACGTATCACATACTCGGAATGGGTTATACGACCCCAAGGTCCTTTCCCGGCTAACCCGAATAGTGAGCGCTTATTCAAAAATAAGTGTGGCATTCAAATTCAAACAAATCTCAACAAATACCTATTTAAAGGTAAATATTGATAGTCGGATTATTTAACTATCAATAGGCGTGTTCAACATCACCAAATCCCAAATAATTTCCCAAATTATTTACTTTTCAAAATATCTTTACTAGATATATATCTTCCACACTTCAACCATTTGAAAACAAATTTTCAAATCACTTTTCACCTTTATCACTTTTGAAAACAAATTTCAATCAATTTCCTTACGCGGAATTTCTTTCATTTCAACATGGTTCATTTAAACCAATTAAATAAATCCTTAACGATTTACTTTATATTTACGTTCCAAATTCGTAAATTTATTCCCCCAGTTCAAAAATAAAATCAACGTTTATTTTTAAACAAATTTCCCTTTTCATTTATAAATTCCATAGTGAATTTATAATCCCAACATATCTATGATGTATGATTTTCAATCGATTTTCAATATTCGCTTTAAGTTTATCTTGCAAGGATAAATTCTAAAACGTTCATTTCACATTGGAAAAATATTTCCATACTTATTTAATAATAAGTACATCACAAATCTATTTATTTTCAACACTTGGAAAATATTCAATATACTTAAATCGAAATTAAGTATATATTTCATTCTTTAAGGAAATCATTCATTTAAACATATTTATTTGGGCCAAAACGAATGTTGCGTAAAACATCGTTACGACGACCCAAAATCACTAGTATAGGGATTCGAAATTTAGATAGATATGTAAATCCCAATACTATATAAAACATTTCCTTTCGGAAATCATTTACTATAACAACAGTGTTATAGTCCACCATTTCCTTCTATTTCTCGAAAACGTCTATTTCGACAATGAATGTTGAAATCTATGGTTTAGATAGTTAATACATTTTAAACCATAGTTAAAACAATTAACTTCATTCTATAATATTCCTTTTGCCAAATATGACTATTTCATTCAATATCGTATTCACTGTCCAAAATCGTGAATATATTTCCTTTAATAAACTTCAATATTCAATTTGTCAAATTTAATTGATTTCGAATTTATAAACAATGTTTATAAATTCCATTTCTATTTAAAAGCTTCGATTTATAAATTTCCTTTATTAACCAATTCCATTTGTATATCTCAATATATACCAAAAGTCCATATTATAAGTTGATAACTTATAATTCATTTATTTACAAAATCGTTCTTTTAAACTTCACAAATTATAAACCTTATAAACTCATTCACTTATGAATCCATTATACTTCATTTTAACACTTATAAAAACTTCGTTTTATAATTCCAATATTTTTAATTTATAAATATCCATTTTATAAATCTTTTATAAAAATTATTTGTAATAGTCCAAAAATTCCAATTTAAACCATTTCATAAATTTATTAACTATTTATTTCAAAAATCACTTTTCACTTTCATTTCATAAAAATCATACTTTTATAACATTATAATTCTAACGTTTATTTATTTTTAACAATTCAAAATTAAATAAAACGAATACTTTCCAAAATCACTCTAAAAATTTCTTTAAAAACCAAAATCATTATTTTAAAACTTCAAAAATGGATCCGATGATGCAACAGCACCAAATAGTCAATCACGACATCCAAATATCATATATCTATATGATAATCAACAAATATCAAAATATCTGTAAATAAATCAATGCAGTTGAGGAATCCAGTTGGATCCCTCCAACCTGTTTCCCTGCATCCAAAGATGTTAGCACAATACCAATTCCGCTCCAGTACGAAATTATCACGGTATATGGGATTTATAATATTATCCGCTTAATAGACGGTGCAATAGGGTCTCATCCGTTATATAATGCGAGAAATCAACAATTGCAATATATACATATGCTAATATATATATATTGCTATTATTTATAATACCAATTTCACTGTTTATGAAATATTCGCGGTATATGTTTTTAATAAATAACATCCGCTTACTAACGGCGCATAATGTCTATTTTAACAATCAACAGATAGCAATCTTCATTCAAACATGCATTCAAGTATTTTAAATATAACTATTTACAATAAAATCGAAACCGATTCGATTGAGTGAGAAGTTCTCACCTTGATTTCAATTTAGCTTTAGCGATTTATTTCGAACAAAATTTAACGGACGTTTAATTTTACCTGAAATTCTCACTAACTCCAAACGACTCTAATCCAATTCCATAGCGTAGTGCTCGTCCATACGATTCCAACGCAACTGGTTTCGTGCGTTTTCGACCTCGTAGCAAAAAGATATGCATTTTTAAAGTTACACGAATAAAAACATAACTAAATTACAAATTCTTTTATAATTTTTAACCTAAACTAATCCTGGCCACTCATCTCGCTGCCATCAGTTCTGGACCATACTCCCCATCCTCTCCCTCCTTCACGTTTTTGCTCCAGGTTATCACGTTGAAGAGAACCCATATGGCCGCACTTAGGGTCTAACTTTGCCACCACCTCGTTGACCTAGAGTTCGATCAGGAAGTGCCAAACGAAGCCCCTCACCTCCCTCTACCTTCGGCCAGAACATAGTTGAACTCGGCCCTGACTTTGGCCTCAAGAATCGTGCCGACCTGATGGTAAACGCGAGCAGATAGCTCCCTCTATGGTTGACGAATCGACGAAGTAGCCGTATGGATCTGAAGCTCTCTTCGTGCTCTTCAATTCGTTAGTTGAAATCTCTTGCTAATTCTCTACGGATTGAGAGAGATTAAGAGGAGAAGGATTGGATGATGGTGGCCATTAAAATTTTAGGGTCGGCTGTAGTTTCTTTGAGCTAGGGTTTTATTATTTTTGCAAAAATGAAAGATGAAGGGCTTATATACAAAATCGACGAAAACACTATTCATCCCGAAATTTCCGAACTCCAAACGAAGCGTGACGGTTGGCGTTTTTAAGGTTTACCCCGCGTTCCGAACACAATGGAATGTGTTTTGGGAGCTAATTCGGTCATCTGTACGAGTTATGGAAATAAACGTTCAATTTAAAATTAAACCGATTAAACGATTTTCTAGGCATTTTAGCTTGCACCGGACAAACGGTAAATCCGATCGACACGAAATTTGAAACCATACAATAATATCACATTATGGATCCGATGAAACTGGTTTCGTCGAAATCCGAGACTGTTTGAAAAATGACTATTTTCGCTCGCCAAATTAATATTAAAAAAATTTCGATACGTTTCGAGCTGCCACGATCAAACGACAACTCCGATTGCTACGAAAATTGAAATCCGATAATAACAAACTATTACGGATACAATGGAACTAGTTTCATCCAATTCTGAGACTGTTCGAAAATTGGCTAATTTCACTAGTCGATTAAATATTAAAATATTCAATTTTCACAAATAAACTTTTAATTCGATTTTAAAAGTTCTATAACATCATTCTTACTTCAATATGATAAAATAAAATTTCCCAAATCATTTTCAATCATATTTAACTCAATTTTCAATTATTTCTGTATTTTCACAAATTAAATTATCGATTTAACCATTCAATTAAATCCAATTATTCGAAATAAAATTTATTTGACTTATAAATTTCACTTATTAATATTTTAAAATTAATTAAATATTCAAATTTTAATTAATATAAATTCTGGGTCGTTACAAACGTAATAGTTAAATATTTGATTTTATTCATTTTCAATAAATCTAATTTTTATAAATTAAATCAATTAACTCACTACTAAAAATTCAAATTTTAAAATTCATAATTCTGATCATCTTGTATTTTTATTAATTTATAATTCCTTAGACAAATTCCCATCTCAAATTTTTAAGTGTAAATTATTTCACCAATTATAGTATTTATTTCAATTTCTTAAAATAACCCTTTTATTACACTTTGAATCCAATTTATTTTAATAAGTCTCCAATTAAACGGCTTAGATTCAATTTCAAACTTACACATAAGTTTAGGTTATAATCAATTTATAACGTATTACTTTCATAGTTATTTACATACTTCTCGTATTAATTTCTCAATTAACCATAATTATTAAAATAACGCTTATAATCAATAACGACATTGTAATTACTCACATTCAAATGATCGTTATTTCAAATAAATTTATCGACCAATTAATTATGGAATTTATAATAGTTGTTATCTACCCTTATATTTACTTCCTAATAACGTACTACCTACTCTCCTTTAATTGTGATTTGAATTCCAACCTTTATTTATCATACTAAATAAAATAAACAACACATTGATTGCTACCCATTTCCTTACATGCCTTTATAGGTTTATTACTTAACAGTCACCGTTTAAAATCCCATGTAAACACAAATTATTACTTAACATAAATCTACTCTTTACTTTCTTTACGTTCATACTTCAGTTACTGTATAATTAATCACCAAGTAACGTTATCATCAAACCAACATTAATTAATATATTAAATGCTTACATTTTTTTCTCTACATCTAATTTGTTCCAACTGAATTTATATTAATGCTATTCCCTTATATGGTTATTATTTATCCACTTGTGCTAACTTTTATTACCTAAATTTTCCATTATTGTAAGCCTTTAATATTTCCATTTAAATTAAATATAAATTTCAATTAAATCAACCTTCTTCAACACGCAACTTATAGTAACGACTTACAAGTACGAATGAAATAATCATTTAGTATAATATTTTCTTAATTTACACTAACATATAAATAAATTTCCTTTAAATAAATTTTATACCCAGGTATAATACTTACTCCATTTCGTTTATTGGAAATTTATTCAAATTGCAAGTAAATAGGTTTTAAGTCACCATTTATATAATTTAATTTAGCGTTTATTTCAATATTTGTTTATAAAGTTTTTCTTTCTACTAAATTTAATTACAAAACTCATTAATTTCACCAAATAAAATCCACGAAATTTACGGGTCGTTACATTCTCCCCCACTCAAAACTTTGCGTCCCCGAAAAGGAAGAAGAAGGGAGAAGGAAGAATTAAATAAACAATACATCTTATTCAAAATATTAACTTATAAACAATAATTTACATAATTTATTACCTTATATAAAATATACCCATTTTATAATCATTATATCTTTTTATACTTAATTAAGTAAAGTTTGGAAAAACATTTTCAAAATAATTTCTAAGTCCAAAAATTTACGAAAAATTTCGGCAGAGTCTTCCTTACATGGAGAGGCTTGGGAGAAAATATAATATCAAAATATAAAAATTATATTACATATATTATCCAAAATATTATATCCCAACCCGGGAAATTATATAAAATAGCGCTATAACCAGTAATCCGAACGTACCTATTTGTCGGGCAATTTACGCTCAATTCATGAAACCAAAAGCAGTAGCAATTGCTTCCATAACCTGCATTTCACTTATAAAATCTAAAAGGGTTACAATTTATATAAAGTGAAATATTTAAGTGGTTTCAATTACTAACAACAAATCAATACAACAACCATCAATTTCAACAAACAGCATACACAACAAATAAAAAACAACCATTCAATCAAACAAACAAATAGTTGTTCGGGTTCAAAACCTTTAAATTGTACGGAATGAAGAATAAACTACTAGCGCATCATTTACTCAACAGTCTTAGATAAAACCATATAGATTATTCATTTACTCAACAGTCTTAGATAAAACCATATAGATTATTCATTCACCCAAATCCAATTTTAAAGTATCCTTCCCCAAACAACCATCAACTAAACAACAACAATCCAAACAACTAAAACCCAAAACAAACGACAACCAATTTGAACAACAAATTTTGTTTATCCTTATTAGTTTCATTCATACATTTGTTGTTTAATTTCTCTTTTTATTCATACCACATAAATTTTCCTTTTATAATTTACATTTATTTCTAACAACTTTAAATTTTATTTACTCATTCAATGTTTGTTTCATTTATTTTCACTTATTACTTACAATTATTCATTTCCATTTACTCAGGTCATGCCAGATTATTTATTTTATTATACTTATTCATTCATATAACGGTTTATCTTTTTATTTTCATTTATTTCTTTCAATTTTATTTACAAATAACTTCAACAATTTTACTTAAGTTTACAATTTCTCTTTATTATGTTACATTCATTTTTAATTGCATGACCTCATCTATTTACACTTTAATTACTTAAGTTTATAATCATTTATTTATCATACTTACCTTAAATTATATTTACTTGGTAAAATTTCAATTATAACATAAGTTTATAACATTAAATTCTCATTTATAATAGCAAATTCATTGGATACTTCATTACCTACTTTTACTTGTACAATTTCCATTACATTTCTTATTAAACATTCAACTTTTTATATTTGGTAAGTTATATATGTTAAAGAAAATGCAAATGAACTTATACAAGTTTTATCTCATCCTTTAATTAAATTTAATGTTCAACAATATTACTCTTTGTTTCATATGTTACAAATTTCAAATTTCCTTTAATTTCCATTTATAACTTAGCATTTAAATCTCTTATTTTATTTAGGGTTCCAATTATTAGTTAAATTCTGTTTCACTACAATAATTGAAATAATTAATTAATGGAAATTTAAGAATTTAATACCAGATTAAATTTCAAATTATTTTAAAATAATAGATAAATATATTCTTACAACTTATATATCTCTAATTATATTTAAAACAATTCAAAATTTATATTTTATCAAAATGAATCTACAGTAAAACTACTACAGTGGCCTTCCCCTTCGAAACTCGAAAATGAAAGTCGATGATGCGGCCGCCATCACCGAAATTATTTTCCAGCGACAAAGAGGGGAGCACAACTTTGTCTTTCCAAAATTCCTTTTAAAAAATTTCTTCCACATTACATAGACATACTTATATCAGAAAATACTTCCTTTAATAATATTATTATTTATATTTCAAAATCATTCAAAAGAAATTTCAACACCCCGGACTTAAGTTCTAAATTTCCAAATTTCATTTATTTTATTTTCAATCTTATTTTACCTATTATTTATAAATTTTATTCCTAACAAACTAAATATTACAGCCAAAGATAGATATCATTTGAAAAAAATTATTTTATATATAGAAAATATAATAGGAAAAATTATTTCATTCACCTATATTAAAACGAATATTATGTCGGTCTGTCCTATTAAGTGTTTAGACATCCCTATTGATGTCATAGCGTCCCACGCACCAACCAGAATTTATAAATACAAAACGGAACAGATTGACACAATATTAAAAAAATTATAACACAAACAAATACTCTCTCTCATATATATACACACACACACACACACACACACACACACTCAGCGACTCCCATAGGGTATTACTGCCCCATTAGTAAAGAGTCAAACCCCACAAAGCTAAGGTTTATCGCTAAACCCAAGCTCTGATACCAGCTGTAACGACCCGTCTTTTTGCATGCTTCAAATCGACACACATGCCAATTCAAACCATACGGAAGGGCGGATTATTATGAGGTAAATAAGAAAATAAAGAAAGAAATAAAAAGAAACAGAATCTCACAGCGGAAGGATAAAATATAATAATCAAATATACAGTTTATAAATCTGTTTACAAAACATTTGATTATATTTATATAATACATATCAGAGTGAAACATACCAATAACAGTGTAGTGGAACAGTATGAGTGTTGAGGAATAATATAGTAGATAATAGTATTACAAATCTTCGTCTTCGTCCTCCGAAATAAAATTTTCAAATCCTGAAACGCTCGGACTACCCGAGCGAATTGAAAGACAAAACACCCGAGTCAGAAATAAAAGATCTTATGTAAGTTAAATTAATAGAAATAAAAATGAGTGCAGTAACTCAAGAGATGCTCAGGATTCACATCTCTTAAGGATCCCTTAAACTATTTACTATGTAGTATATTTTGCTATTATAATAGTGTCTATTTATAAAATAAACCGACTTTTTTTCTTAGCATTAAGGGGTTACCCATATAGCCCTTAACACGTAATAGTCCCAGTAGTCCATCCAATATCATAGTCCCTCCTGATCGGGAAGCCACCAGAGGATACCACACGGGCTACGGGAGAAATCCAAACTCGTACAAGGCGCGATAGGGTAGGTGACATGGCACAACTAGGCAATGCCAGGCCAGATATGCCAATTACGCTTCCGGGTCGGGGTAAGGCGTAGCGCGCAGCTACCGCCCACCTCGAGCCACACCCCCAAATAAAATCAAAAGTGGCCACCGAATCAATCCAAAGTCAAAGTATAATATCGAAGGGATGTGTCCGATCAAAGGTGCTACCTTATTAACCCATCGATCGCTCCTATTTTAGCCACCTTATGCCAACTCACGGGAGTCGGGTTCACGTATTTACCTTAAAGGAAACGCCACCACCATCCTACTTTATTCTGGAATCTCCACCGCATACACGGTTGTTAAAGTGGTTTTCGGGGTTGGCAGAGAGTATGACAACTTCCGATCCCGGTCTCTTCAACAACCAAACGTTATTATAACACCGCGGTCATTTAAAAAGTTTATACTTTGAAACCAGAAATTAATTATCCATTTCAAAACCTATAAATACTATATCATTTCCATTTCCAAAACAACTCATTTTGATATTATTTTTATAAAACCCATATCAATAATATCATTTTTATTTCAAATATATTTCTTTTCCAAAATCATACTGCTTAAAATTTATAATATCTGAAAACCAAACATTTGGATTGTAACATTCAAAACATAATACTTCGAAATTCATAGCTTTAAAACCATAACTTCTAAAACTTCAATGGTTTTGGATATTCAACAGTATATAGAATAAAATAGTTGATTTCATATTACTTTATAAAGTAAATAATCTTCACGGCTTTACAAATTTTATTCATTTAAATTTAGTCTAAAACCATAAATTTTAAATTCACTTTCAGTTAAATAAACCACTTCAATTTCCAATATATTCCTAACTTTGAGTATTTACCAATTTCAAAACTTGAGGTAGCAAATTCTATTCAAAAATTTATTGTCCTATTATTTAGTTTTGAAATATTCATAAAATAAATCCATAAAATAAAACTCAAAATTTCTAACAATTAAATATTTCCCTCAATTTATTCATACTAGAAATATGCATTTAATTTCTTGAATAAAAATCCAGTTATAAAAATCATACCTTTAAAATTTCCAAGTTTAAATAAGTTACATCACTTAAAGAGTTTAATTCTTAAATACGCTCAATTCCAATTTAATTCTTAATTTACGTTCCAATCTAGATTGATTGAAATCATTAGAACTCCATTATTCAACTTATTTAGTTTATTTAACAAATTTATACATAATAATTTAACTATATATGTACATAAAATAAGATTTTATATAAGGTCAAAAATTAATATTTATTAAACCGTATCCTATCCAAAACCAAAAATCCTTTCAAAAATAATTTGATATATATACCGCGGTGCCTGTATATAATTTTCTATCCTATGGTCAAGTGATACGGATATTTATCATTTCAATCCGCAATTTAATAAAAAATTGCGGTTGTATATCATTTCAAACCGCAATCCCGAATGAAATGAAATGCATAACAACTTGTAGTTAATATAAATAAACATCCATTCATCCAAATATCAATCATCAACCATTTATTACAAATCATCATCCAATTTAAACAAACATCAATATAGAGCATATAAAATATAACAGGAAATAAATACAGGTATTAACTAACAGTTTATATTCAATAATAAATTTAATAATTGTTTAACTAGTAGTTTATATGCAAATAAATAAATTTTAACTGTCAAATTTTTTTTATGCAATAATAAAATTAGTTCATAATTAATTTAAATAAATGCGATTTAACTGAGATAATGAATAAAACATGCCAAACAGTCATAAATAAATTTCTATTCATATCTTAAGTCAAATTAACAGACATAGGAAATTTTAGAAGTTGTGAGTGGGTTAAAACACTCACCTTTTGAATTTTAATTGAATTCAAATTCAATTTAAACCCAAAAATTGAACAGTCTCCAAATTCGTCCAAACTAGCGTCATCAAGTCCAGAATTTTATTACGATCCTAACAAAAAAAGCTGCGTGAAATTCCGATATCGTATGTGGAAGTTACTCGAATAAACGTTTGGAACAAAATTTTAAATAAAAATGAAACTCACCCACATACAAGACACCTCACTGCTTCCCAAATTCCACCCGCACCTCTCTTCTTCCAGATCCAAGCTTTAGCACGCACGCACTGCTTCGCGAAAAACAACGACGCCGACCCCTTCATCCACGGTCCATCGCTACCGCCGCCAACACCTAGGGACCCCCCTCGCCATTCTCCTTCCATGCCGACACACCCTTGACCACCACTGACTCCCATCGGCCGAGAATAGGTAGGCAGCCGCCACCTTAAACCAACCCTAATCGAATTAATTGCCTTAATCCATCCGTTAGTTCGATGAATCAACAACTCCGATGAGCAGCACTCAACTCCCTCTTCAAAACGTTACCCATCAATTGACGATCCGTCGCAGATCATCAAACGCCCATGAATGGCTGAAATTAAACGATCACTTTCTGAGCAAACGATAACTCGAATTGAAAAACGAATTGCACCAGCACATTATGCGTTTCGAAAGCTTCAACACATATTTTTTTGAGATTTTTCTGAGGACTTGCATTTTTATTTGATTTTTTTGAATAGAATTGGATCTGAAATTTGCATCCATTGAGAAAGAGAAAGAGTTGAGGAGAATGAACACACAAACAAATGAGAATAGATGGAGGCTAGGGTTTATAACTGGGCTTATATAGGTAGGTTAGAAATAAAGTAGATGGATCCGATAAACGAACGTGCTGAACGATAATTGGCCCAAAAAGCCCGTTTCGACTCCGGAACGAAATTGGGTAAACCCATATATCACAATAAGTATTTTAAAATATCCTGAACGCGATGGAAAAAGTTTCACGTCCCAATTCCATCGTACGAAGAAGTTATGCTGAAATTAATATTTTCAAATTGATTTCAAATCGATTTCAAGGCGTTTCGTGTTCGTACGATCAAATGACAAGTCCATCGCTACGAAACTTGAAACCTTACAATAATTCGCCGATACGGATCCGAGGACACTGGTTTCGTCGAAATCCAAGTCAGTGGCCAAAATGGCTATTTTTATATTAATTAAATAAATTTACCCCTAATTATTTTATTCAAAATTTCAAATAGAAAGGTTTACCATTGGACTTAAATTTATTACAAAATATTATCCAATTTCAACTTAATCTTTATATTAACGTAATAGTTAAATATTTGATTTTATTCATTTTCAATAAATCCAATTTTTATAAATTAAATCAATTAACTGACTATTAAAAATTCAAATTCTAAATTTCATAATTCTTATCATCTTGTATTTCTTATTAATTTATAATTCCTTAGACAAATTCCCATCTCAAATTTTTAAGTATAAATTATTTCACCAATTATAATATTTATTTCAATTTCTTAAAATAACCCTTTTATTACACTTTGAATCCAATTTATTTTAATAAGTCTCCAATTAAACGGATTAGATTCAATTTCAAACTTACACGTAAGTTTAGGTTATAATCAATTTATAACGTATTACTTTCATAGTTATTTACATACTTCTCGTATTAATTTCTCAATTAACCATAATTATTAAAATAACGCTTATAATCAATAACGACATTGTAATTACTCACATTCAAATGATCGTTATTTCAAATAAAATTATCGACCAATTAATTAGGGAATTTATAATAGTTGTTATCTACCCTTATATTTACTTCCTAATAACGTACTACCTACTCTCCTTTAATTGTGATTTGAATTCCAACCTTTATTTATCATACTAAATAAAATAAACAACACATTGATTGTTACCCATTTCCTTACATGCCTTTATAGGTTTATTACTTAACAATCACCGTTTAAAATCCCGTGTAAATACAAATTATTACTTAACATAAATCTACTCTTTATTTACTTTACGTTCACACTTCAGTTACTATATAATTAATCACCAAGTAACGTTATCATCAAACCAGCATTAATTAATATATTAAATGCTTACATTTATTTCTCTACATCCAATTTGTTCCAACTTAATTTATATTAATGCTATTCCCTTATATGGTTATTATTTATCCACTCGTGCTAACTTTTATTACCTAAATTTTCCGTTATTGTAAGCCTTTAATATTTCCATTTAAATTAAATATAAATTTCAATTAAATCAACCCTCTTCAACACGCAACTTATAGTAACAGCTTAAAAGTATGAATGGAATAATCATTTAATATAATATTTTCTTAATTTCCATTAACATATAAATAAATTTCCTTTAAATAAATTTTATACCCAGGTATAATACTTACTCCATTTCGTTTATTGGAAATTTATTCAAATTGCAAGTAAATAGGTTTTAAGTCACCGTTTATATAATTTAATTTTGCGTTTATTTCAATATTTGTTTATAAAGTTTTTCTTTCTTCTAAATTTAATTACAAAACTCATTAATTTATAAATCCACGAAATTTATGGGTCGTTACATGGTTTGAGATAATAAACCGAAGAAAATGTGTTTTATTAAGAGTTAATGCAATAATTTTGTTAATAATTGCTATTTACTTCTTTTAATGATTTTTAAAAAGAATTAATTAATTTTAAGATGAGTTATATCTAAAATAATGATGGAATTGAGTTTAAAAATATAATTTAGGTGTAAAGTTATATTTTAAATGGGTTATAAAATTTTATTACACAAAAATATTATTTTTGTGTAATTTATAATGTTAATTACAATGGGATTTGTAACTAAAGATGTAAATTTGTTATTAAAAAAGAGAGATATGATGATAAAATATTTTAAAAATATAAATAATCTTTTATTTTGAGTATCTAACATTTTGTCATCATGAATATGAAGTTTTATAAATTTTTGATATGAAATAAAGTTGAATAGATGATTGAATTTGAAGGTGTGCATTGTTAACATGTAACTAAGTGATTAATTTATAAGCTAAGCTAATTTTCCTAAACAATTGGACTCTAGCCCATTAACATACTTCACTTAGCCTGTTAGAAAAGAAATGAGAAACATCTTTCTCTTCCTCACGTTCATTCTCTACTCACAGTAAAACAAATCAAAAACCATTCCTCTTTCTAAACCCTAGAGCTCTAAATCATCAATTCCTACATTAATTTACTAATTTTAATCAAGCTAAAGCTATTTTTCTCTGGTAATCAACTCCAAAACTTATTCTATTTCATCAAATTTGGATTTTTGCAATAGGTAGATTATTAGTAATAGGGTTTTCTTGCTTGCATGTTGTTTTAGTGTTGTATATAGGTTCTAAAAGCTAAAATTCAACAAAAGCTCCAACCATTCTACATTAATTCGAGTTCTTGCATTCCTACAACAAGGTGAGTTAATCACTCACACCACTATCTTTAATCTATGAGAATAATTGTTAGTTTCTATTTGAATTAATTGGATGGGATGTTGATTGAATTGCTTTCAAGTTGGTTGTGCTTTGCTGAAAATTGTTTGTGGAAAAAATTGCTGCTGTAAAACAGCAATATCTTAGTGCAAGTTTACCCGAATTAGCTCAATCTTTTTGCAACTGAAAGAACATTCCATTAGCTACAACTTCTCTTTTAATTACTTTTTGAAATTTTATTGTTTATAGGGTCGAAATTTAGTTTGGATCTGATGTATACAGTTCTGCTCTTTGCAATTTGTTTTGTTGAAACCTGATCTTCAAATCACCATAACTTTTGAACGATAAATCAAAATTGAGTGAGATTTTTTTCATTTGGAAGGTATATTTATAAGAAACAACTTTCATGTATTGATTTTCAGTAATTTAGAGGTTTGCTATGTCGAAATCTAGTGTTTCTACTGTTGTCCCGAGAGCAAAAGAAATATTTGCTCTGTGCTTAACGCTGAAACTAAATTGGCCATAACTTCTTCGTTTTTTATCCGATTTTGATAATTTTAGATGTATCTGAAAGCATAAATCATGTACTATAACTTTTGTGTATTGAATTTTCTGTAATTTAGAGGTATGCTGTGTCAAAATCCATTTTTTCTACTGTTGTCTCGAGAGCAAAAGCAATATTTGCTCTGTGCTTAAGGCCGAAACAAAATTGGCCATAACTTCTTCGTTTCTTATCCGATTTTGATAATTTTAGATGTTTCAAAAAGCTTAAATCTTGTACTAAAAGATTTGCTCATTATGTTTTCTGGAATTTTGTTGTTTTTGTGGTCAAAATTATGGTTATTAGTTGTTGTCCTGAGAACTAGATGACAACAACAACAAACATTGACCTTAGAATTGTATTAGCTCATTTTTACTCTTATTTCCTTCCGGTTTTGATGATGTTTTTAAGATTTTTGAGAGCTATGATTCCTATCTATAGGCTAGATATATTTGGAAAATTTGAAATTCAAATTTAATTAGAATTCGAATTGATTTTAGTCAAATCTGAATTGAATTCGTATTGAACTCAAGTTATCGGTCTTGAGTTATCTTTCTTGTTTTACATTGTCTTCGAGTACGGTTTTCACTAAACAATTTTTGAAGTAATTTTTGAAATAAATAGACAATTCAAATTATTATGATATAGTATTTTAAAATTATTTTTCTAATATAAAAAAAACCTATTTATTCCCTATAATAAAAGAATTTCAAATATGGGTTTTATTAATCTTTTCGGGAAAAAGTTTTAAAAGCTTGTTTTCTATAGTAAACTATTTTAAATATAAAAAACACACTTTTGCACTATTTGAACGTATGAGAAAGAGAATTAAATGATTTAGCAAAACACATGGTATGGGACATGTGCGTTTACTATTTCGGTTAATTCCGGACTAGTACGATCGAAGCTATTTGAGTTTAATGATTCTGAGATGTTTTTCCATTTTATGGCGTATTTTGAGTTTTAGAATTCCTATTATTGGAATTATTTAAGATGGCCAATATTTGACAAGTATTATGGTTTAAGACCTCCTATGTACGAGTATGGTCGATGAGAACCATCATGATGTTTTATTTAAATGCCAATGATATAAGACAAGTCTTGAGTATATGATTTCATATTTTAAGGTTTATGGTTTATGAGGAACCATTACGATGTTTTCATTTGTCGAGGAAATGAGACAAGTTACGATGCTATTTAATTCTTGTAGATGAGATGAGACGAGTACGATGTCTTTTTATCACTTGCCAATGAGACGAGGCGAGATATGATTTTCTGAGTTTTAAGATGTTCCTAGTGTGGCATCGACTAGCAGCTAGTAAACCGCTAAGTGCGAATGTGTAGTATGGGACACATGTTAATACTTTTCGGGTTTCTATCTGTGAGTTTGTTACACATTCACGATGTTTACCTAGCAGAACTGCTTTGAGAGGTGTCAGCGACCTTGTCATGAGGACGAACTGCTTTGAAAGGTGTTAGCGACCTTGTTAGGGATGACAAGATGGCTTGGAAAGGTGTCAGCGACCTTGTCATGAGGACGAACTGCTTTGGAAAGGTGTCAGCGACCTTGTCATGAGGACAAACTGCTCTAGAAGGTGTTAGCGGCCTTGTCTAAGGCTTCGGCCGTCTGAGTTTAGCACGTGCAGCATTGCTTCGGCATTGTATTCAGGGATATGGCCGATCCAGGTTTTTTGAATTTTGAATTCTCCGTTTTTGGCGCCTTAGTGTGAAGATTATCTGAGTTTTGAACATGCATCAAATTCTTTATTGAGTTTGAGATTTTATGAGTTTGAATTCGTATCGAGTTCCATGAGTTTTTATGATTGAGATGTATGTGTGAGATTTAGCCGCCTTGGCTTGCTTATGAGTTTGAGATCTCACATTCTTATGGAGTTGTCTTGTGTTGCTTTCATGACTTCTATTTATGATTGAGATGAGTTTTCTCCTTTTTGGAGTAATGGTTCATCGAACCATTTGGCTTTTGCTTGAGTTTTACATGAGTTGATTTGAGTTCATTATGGGCTATCGCTAATGATATGAGGCACCTGTGTTTTATTTGAGTATTGAGTTTGAGTTACCTCTTTTGAGGTATTTAGTCACTTAGGTTGCGTTTGTTACTTAAGTATTGAGCTATGAGTTATCTAATCCTTCTCCTCATTCGAGAAGAAGTATCACTATATCCATTCTGCTTCATATTATCGATATTGACTGATTTTTGTAGCTAGACTGACCTGTGCATTTATACTCGGGTCAGACCGACTTGTTTCAGGTATCATCTATTGGACTTAGCTTGAAGTTGGTGTTGGATATCATCTTTTCTTTCGCTTGAGTAGTTTATTTCTTCCGCATACTCTGATGTTTTTACATTTGATTCGATGTATATGGTGTGGTCGAGTGCCACCTTTATTCTATTCATATTGTATTGTACTAAACATGTATCAGTGTATATGTATATATATGATGTCGATTACTGTTCTGTGATGTTCTTTACATTTAGTTATTGTATTTTGTGCTGATAGATCCGTCAACCACCTATATTTTTGGATTAAGCATTTACTGTGTATGTCGATCCATTGAGATATAAATGAAAATTTATATTGCATTTATCGATGTATTCAGTAGATGTTTAAGACAAAGTTATAGATGGTCGCCCTTAACCAGCCCTATTTATGTGTGATGTGATCTTACGAGATGCCTTTGTTTTTTAAAGGATTTTGATAACTTTAATAACTCAACATGAGTGAGTTTTCTCAAATTAGTTTTCCAGACTGACTCGGGTGCAGTTTTATTATAATGCTAGGCTTAGACCGAGTATTACCAACTTAGGATACGATGGTGTGGAGCTTAGGAGATGAGATGGAGGATTTCAGACGTATATCACATACTTGATTTTTATTTCCATTGTGTGAGTTGTGCATACAAGGACAAGTTTTCAAACTATCCACATTGGTTGTTGACTATTGTGCTCTGAACATGGTATGTATACAACAGTTACAATTGTTGTATTTGAAATTTGCTATTATATATTATATTTTGTTCCTCTATGTTTTTGAGATTCTATGTTGTTGTTCTTTATCCGTTTCTTCTTCTATCCCTTTTTCTTCTTTACCACTAGAAAATCGGTATTTTCGGCACTTAAAATTCGGCATGATATATAGTGAACGTATGGATGCCGATTTTCTAGGGTCGAAAAACCCGGGTTGCTACATTAAGAGGGACCGGAGGAGGAAGGCTGGAACGTTTGGGCCATTGAATAAAGTTAATGGCGGCTACATTCTTGACTAGGGTTTTGCTGGTGATTATGCATTTACATACACACACACATACGTACATACATACATACACACACACACACGTTCATATATACTATTTTGTTATCATATTAACAGTTCATGCAAATTTTTGAACGAACTCCAAACAAAACGTGCCGCTTGGCATTTATAATGTTTTACCCCTATTTCGAACATAGTGGAACAAGTTTCAAGGCCTAATCCGATCGTGTGTGGAAGTTAGCTTTTTGAATCGAATTAAAATATTAATTTTTTGATATTAATTTTAACGTGTTTCTATCCCGTACGGCCAAAAGGTAACTCCAATCGCTACGAAATTTGAAATCCAATAATAATACACTATTACGGATCTAATGCAACTGGTTTCGTCAAGTTCCAAGACAGTGCCCCGGAAGGCTATTTTTACATGTTACGTATAATAAAATTTTCAATTTCTAATTATTCACTTTTCAAATCTAAATTTAAATGTTAACAATCTTCACTGTTGTTTAAATAAAATTCAAATCAACTTCCGATATCATTTTCAACCATATTAAATCTAGAATTCAATTATTCAACTAATTTCCATTATTAAATTTAAACAATTAATTATCCAATAAATCAATATTCAATTTTTTTTTCTACCCATATTTATCCAATGACTACATTAAATCTAATAAATTAAATAGTTTAAAATATGGGTCGTTACATGTACTGTAAGGAAGGTAGTTCCTTACCTACCATTGTATGGAAATACATTTTCTAATAAGTGCCTTCGGACTTGATTGTAGAACCTGCTATGATGCAATTTAATCAATGTAACAATTTCCGCTAAGATTATGTAAGTTTACTTGAAAAGTATTTTCAAAAAAATGTCATTACAAATAATATTACCAGATTTTGCGTTGTAAAGATTTTGGTTATCATAAGGTAAAAACATGTTCCGTGTTTATGTGCGATATGGTCTTATGAGATACCCTTTGTTTTCAAATATTTGTATTTTGAGTTTCTCATACCTATCTCATGATTGACCTGAAGTTTATTATCCTTTTTCCTTAAACTCTAGGTGCCTTATTTTCCAGGCACCAAGTAGTTAGGTAGTATGGAGCATTTCGAGAAGGAGCATGGAGCATTTCGGATCCTATGTAGATAGTCACCTATTTCTATTTCCGCTATATCATATGTTATGTATCTACCAATACTTGTGAGGTTAGGCAGTTATCACTATCCTGGCTGGATTAGTACTTATTAAAACTCTGATGGAGCAATTTGGATTAATTGCATGTACTACTCGTATATATAATTAAATGTTTAATACAATGTGAGAATCTATTTTGTTGTCTTTTATCTTTATTTTTTACCCAATTATAATCCATCTCTTCGGCACTTGGATTTGTGACACGTGAATACCGAGGATGTATTAATGTCAATTTCTAGAGGTCGAGGAGGTAGGTTGTCGCATATATTTTATTAAAGAATCCACGTTCTTATTTTCAATGCACAATAAAGTCACAAGTAATATAAATGTATTTGTGTCAAGTATCTAATGCTTATATTACTAACGACGTAATCTATTGTTATAAATATTCACGTTTAGCCATATATACCTTTAGATTGCAAATGGTTGCGTCAATAGAAAGAAATTTTGTTGTAGTAAGACCATTTTGTACCTCGATCTGAATCTACAATGTCTTTTTCTTTCTTTTGGTTGAATTGCAAACTAGGTCGCCTTCTTTATGACGAGTCGCGACTTAGCCTCAAGGTGCAAAGCTATCTATTAACCGCTCCATCCTCAGGATAAAACAGCCTCTAAAATTTAAACAATTTGCTATTTGCACTACAGTAAATTGTTTTGAATATATCACTTTCTAATTTAATTGTTTGTAAGGTTTCTTAAAGAAAGAAAAATGCAGAGGACAAAGAAGAAGAAAGGAAAATTGGCTGTTATACACATTTTCTCTTCTGCCTATCTATCATTTTAAATAGGAAGAATGGAAATTGTATGCATTACTAAAATGAGGGAATGATAATGGATTTGAATTTATTGTCATTTGGAATGAATTTTTAATAACATTAACTTTTATAATGGCTCAATAATAATGGTTCACGAATATACCGTAATACATTTGCAATAGCTCAATTATAATAATGGCTCATAAATATATAATCATTATACATTTGCAATGACTCAATTATAATACTGGCTTATAAATATATATTTCCGTTATACATTTGCAAAGGCTCAATTATAATAAAGGCTCATCCTATTTTTTTAATTAATTCACTTAAAGTTGCAAAAACCTCCCTGTAACACCCCTAATTTTGATAACATTATTGAAGAAATTTAATTAGCTAAATTAAATAAGAATAATGTAAACATTAGAGTGATAAGGGGATTAAGATTTGAATAAATAATTAAAGGTCGTGCTTAATTATCTAAATGGGCTTATAAATGGCTTATATGTTAATTGATTAAAAAAAGAGTATTAGGGTAATTGCCGCCTACATTTCTATTACCCTTGTATATTCACGTTTCATTCTCATTCGTGTTCATACTTACAAAAACAAAAACAAACGTAAATCAAAATAGGAGCAGGCCATTACTTGGGAGAAAAGTAGAGAAAATCAATCTAAAACTAAGGAATTAAAGTAAGGAAGATTAATCTCAATCAAATCTCAAAGCCCTTATCTTAATTAAGGTGAATAATAATCTAAATCATCTTTATTTGTTTTTATGAACATTTGATATTCGAGTTTAAGATTAAACCCATTATAGTGATGATTTTGAACATGATATGCTTGGATTTCATAACATGTTTGATTTAAACAAAATTGTTTGGACATTGTTTTAATCGATTTTAAGGGTAAAACCGGTTATAATGAATTTTGAATGCCATGAGGAGATTAAATATTATGTAAAACATGATTTTGAAGATGGTTTTTAATTTTTATAATTTTTCAGGCTATGGAAAATTTATTATGAATTTTCAAAGGAAAATATGAATAATTGGGTTTAAAAATTAATTTCGGTTGTTTTATGAAGAATTTGGGTCTGAAATTTTTATATGTTAGATAAGATATTGGAAGTGAATTTCTATGATTTTTGGTGATTTTTCCTAGGTAAGTTTCTATGGAAATAAAATTATTACAAATGAAGTACTTAGTTGTTTAATTGGTTTTGCTTAAAGGAAGGGCTTATTTGTTAAATTAATATTTGTTTAGATTTGAAATTATGCGATAGTTATTTTGAGAAAGAATTTGAAAAGTTACGGCAACCAATCAAATGTTTACAAATAAGGCAGGTTAGTTATAAAGTATTCAATTTAAATGGAATTAAATTGGATTTATCCAGAAAATATGTTCCGCCTCTTTTAGAAGCCACCTTACGACCTTTTGCTTCCGCCTTCAACCAAGTCGAAACCTACCAGTCGACACCAACTGAGCCAAAACCAATATACAAGTTATCACAATGTTGGTACGTAGTGGATTGGAGAAAAGCGGAAGGCATGGCGTCTAAACTAATGCTTTCGATGGGGTCGAAACCTTCGTTTTATTATCAAAGGAAATGCGCTTCCCTGTTTTGCTATACGTTTTCGAAGAAGTCAAACCAATGCCTTCGAAGGGGTCTTTTTAAATTACTTTCGAAGAGTTGCCACCTCTTATTTAAATTTTAGCTTACAAAGGAGTTACTTGGTTTTAAAACCAATGCTTTTGAAGTGGGTGGTTTCGACCAAGTTGAAACCCTTCTGCCATTTCCATGCCTTTCGAGGGGATTGAAGTCATTAAAGCTTACGAAAGGTAGTTTTGTTTTATAATTGTACTAAGCCACTTCCTAAAGCTTTCGAAAGGATTCGAGGGTTTCGAAAGCAATGGCTTCAAAACCCCTTTCATAGCTATTCTTCGGATGTTTTACATAAAAGTTTTGAGCTTTCGAAAGGATGGTGTGACGACCCGTTAAATTCGTTGATATTAAATGAGTTAATTTAATATAATTTCTAATCTAGTTTAGAATGAAATAAAAAGTCTTAAGATTTTATTTAAGAAATGTAGGAATTAGATAGAGTAATTGTAATTTAATGTTAACAATTTAATATTTATATGGCAATAGATTTGAATAATGTAAATTGTCATACTTAGTTATAAGTTAAATATAAGAAACCAATATAAATGTTGAATTTGTGAATATTAATAAAAATATTAACTAGAATGGGATTCATTAATATAAAAATCAAAAGTGGAGATTTTACATTTGGTTGTAAAATAGATAGTGACTAAATAAAAGTGACCGTTGAATAAACCAATGCAATAAGTGTAGATAAGTAATGTTAATGAATGTTGTCGATAATAAGCGCACTTAAAATGGTAATAAATTGATTTGCCTAGGTGATTATATATTGAGAAACTATAACTAAATAAAAGTTTGGTGGTAAATAGGAAATAAGATGACAAAGGCAACTAGTAAATTAATAAATGAATTCATAATAATAAGTAGTAATTAATGCATAAATATATTTGGCATTTGGGATAATTACAAAGTTTTACCCTTTCATCTAATTTATTTAATTGAATCTAAATCTATGGCAATATTGTTGTTATTGATGTTGTAAGTGAATTTGAATATATAAGTGTAACAATATTTTTAGGTTAACCATTTATTGAGCATATTAAGTTAAGAATGACAAATCGATTGAAAAAAATCTAGATTAATTATTTTGTTTAGTTAATTCATTCTAGTTAATAAAAGGGAATTTATAAGAAATGAAGCTTGCACTAACGAAGTGTATTATAATTCAAATGTTATTTATACCCATAAAATGTCTATTTACTGAATAGAAAGATTTTAAATCAATAAACAAATTTATGGAGGTTCCAATTTATAACTTATAACATTTAATGTAGACTCAATTACAATTAATTGATTTAAATGGTGCAGTTAGCGTAGATTTTTGTTTGTATTTGTAGAGGGTTAATTTTATAGGACAAAATTTATGCTAATTCTATTTATAATAGGACCATGGGTTGTTTTAAAGCATAGGAAGCAGGATTTATAAACTTAATTAGAGTATCAAATTCAACCATTGCATTTATTGTATAATAAAAAGGAATTTAATGGTTAAATTTTTCGTTATTGAAATTTAAATGGACTTTGAGGATAATGATGTGAAATCATGGACCAATGTTAGTGGTATCCTTATTTTGGATAAAAGGTGAGAATATAAAAGTTGAAAATCTAATAATGGGTTTTGAGAATTTAATTTATAATTCCTAAATATAAGGAAGTGGAGAAATTAACACTGCAATTGATAAACTTATCAACTTATAATTCACACCTAAACTTGTTAAACCATTTAAATTGATTAAGAAATATAAAAGCGATAAAATTTGGTCAAATTTTAGAATTTAAAATATAAAATTTGATTTTATGATTTATTTTAATTTATTTAATGAATATAAAAATAGCCATTTTGGCCACGGACTCGGATTTCGACGAAACCAGTTTTATCGGATCTGTATCGGTGAATTTTTGTAGGGTTTCAAGTTTCGTATCGATCGGACCTGTCGTTTGATCGTACGGACGCGAAACGCCTTGAAATCGATTTAATTAAAAAGCAATTTGAAATCAATTTGGAAATTTTGTTTTCAGCATAACTTCTTCATACGATCGAATTTGGACGTGAAACTTTTTCCATCGCGTTCAGAATATTTTAAAATACCTATCTGGATATATGAGTTTAACAAATTTCGTTCCGGAATTAGAACGGGCTTTTTGGGCCATAGTTTGTTCCGCACGTTCACCTATCCGGTCTATCTACTCTAATCCAACCCTACTTATAAATAGACAATTATAAACCCTAGCCTCCATCTTCTATCATTTGTTTGTACGTTCATTTTCTTCAACTCCTTCTCCTCCTCAAATGGATGCAATTGTCAGATCCAATTCAATTCAAAATCAAACAAAAATTCAAACTCCTCTAGAAATTCCGAAAAAAATATATGTCGTAGTTTTCATCAATACAAATCTACGTCTGCTGTTCGTTTTTCAAGATGATGACTGTATTTACCAGAAATCACGGTCAAAGTTCCAAATTTCGAAATCCATATGTCGATTTAGGTGAATTCGATTTCGTCAATGATTCTTGAAATTGTTGGCTGTGATTGGCGGAGGTCGTGATGCCAAGTGACGTGGTTGTGTTCGGAGGTCCTGGAGCTGCCTGAGTCGATCGAATTTTTGGATTTAGGGTTTCGAATAACCCAAACGGCGACGGCGGCGGCGGCGATCTGGGGTGCCGCAGTAGGGTCGTTCTGTAGAGGGAAGGACGGGGGTCTCGTTGAGGGCGGTGACTCGTTGATATGGGGCCGGTGGCGTTAGCAAAGGTTGGTCAAAGCTCGGAAGTGGTGGGTTCGAACGTGATATTCTCCTGGAAGGCTGCGTGAAAACTTCACGTACGAGGAAGAAACGTCTTGCTGACGTGGCATTGCTTTTAGGGTAGGTTTGTTTTATTTTAAATTTTATTTTCATACGTTCAAATCAACATAACTTTCTCATACGAACTCGTTTTCACGCGAGGTTTTATCAGTTAGGATCGTAATTAAATTCCGGATCTGATGACGCTGGTTTGGACAGATTTGGAGGCCGTCGAAATTTTGGGTTTAAATCGAATTTAAATTCGATTTAAATTCAAAAGGTGAGTGTTTTAACCCACTCACAACTTCTAAAAGTTTTTATGTTTGTTAAATTTATTTTAGATATGAGTAGAAATTTATTTATGACTGTTTGGCATGTTTATTCATCATATCTGTTAAATCGTGTTATTTAATTTAACTGTTAATTTATTTTATTTATTGCATATTAATTGGTAGTTAGAATTAATTTATTTGCATATAAACTGCTAGTAAACAGTTATAAAATTTATTACTAAATATAAACTGTTAGTTTAATAGTTGATTAAATTTATTTTTGAATATAACCGCCAGTTATTACCTGATATATATTATCAGATATATATTGATATTGAATTTTTATTTGGATGATGATTGTGATTTGGATGATGGATGATGTTGATGAATGGATGTTTTATTTTATATCATTAAACTGCAAGTTATCATGCATTTTTCATTTCATTCGGGATTGTGGTTTGAAATGATATACAACCGCAAAATTTTATTTTTAAATTGCGGATTGAAATGATAAATATCCGTATCACTTGACCATAGGATAGAAAATTATATACAGGCACCGTGGTCTATATATAAAATATTTTAAAGTGATTTCTATGGTTTGGATGGAATACGGTTTATAATAATTTTAATTTTGATATTTTTCTTCTATACATGTATACATATGAAGTTCGAAATTTTGAATTTTAAAACTATGTATAAATCTCTTAAATAAAAATGAAAATTTGAGAAAATGGAGTTTTATAATTTATATCATATGTTTAAATGTTTAAGTTTGGAAATTTTAAGATATGATATTTATAACTGGATTTTTCCCAAGATAAATTTGAAATGAATATTCTAGTATAAATTAAATTGAAGAAAATATTTAATTGCTAGAAATTGGAGCTTTATTTATGGATTTTTATGTGAATATTCAAGACTAAATAATAGAACATTAATTTGTTGAAAAAAATAAAATCCAACTTTAGTTTTGAAATATTAATACTCCAAATGGATATATATATATATATATAGAAATCGAAGTGGTTTTGGTACTTGAAAGTGATATTTAAATTTTGGTTTAGACTTTAAATAAAGAAATATATTTGTAAAGCCATGGAAATTATTTTCTTTACAAAGTAACCTTAAAGTTAAACCATTTATTCTATATGCCGTTGAATATCCAAACCATTCAAGTTTTAGAAGTTATGGTCTTAAAATTTTGAATTTCGAATATTATGCTTTGAAAGTATAATTCAAATATTTGGTTTCCAGATGTTGTAAATTTTAAAGCAATATGATTTTTTGGAAAAGAATTATTTTTGGGCTAAAATGATATCATATTGTTTTGGGTTTTTAAAATGATATCGTAATTCCTATTTTTGAAATGGGAAATTTTATCCTGGTTTTAAAGTATAAACTATTTTTAAATGACCGCGGTGTTATAATAACGATTGGTTGGCAAAGAGACCGGGATCGGATATGGACATACTCTCTGTCGATACCGAAAACCACTTTGACTAACCGTGTACGCGGTGGAGATTCCAGAATGAAGTAGGTTGGTGGCGGCGTTTCCTGGAAGGTAAATACGTGGACCCAACTCCCGTGAGTTGGCATAAGGTGGCTAAAACAGGAGCGATCGACGGGTTAATGAGGTCATTCCTCTGATCGGACACTCCTCTTCGATATTATACTTTAACTTTGGATTGATTCAGTGGCCACTTTTACTTTGATTTTGGGGAGTTTGTTCGAGGTGGGCGGTAGCTGCGGCTACGCGTTACCATCGGCCCGAAAGCGTAATTGGTATATCTACCCTGGCATTGCCTAGTTGTGCTGTGTCACCTACCCTAGCGCGCCTTATACGATTTTGTTTTATACCAAACCTATGGAGTGCCCTCTGACGACGCCCAGTACGGGGGAGATTACGGTACTGTATAGACTATGGGAATATATTCTGTGTTAAAGGCTATATGGGTAACCCCTTAACGCTATTTTAAAGTAAGTTTATTTTATGAATAGACACTACTATAGTAGCGCAATATACTACATAGTAAATAGTTTAACGGATCCTTAGGAGATGTAAATCCCGAGCATCTCTTGAGTTAGTGTACCCATATTTATTTCAGTTAATTTAACTCACATAAGATCTTTTAGTTCTGACTCGAGTGTTTTTGTCTTTTCAAATTCGCTCGGGTCAGTCCAAGCGTTTCAGGATTTGAAGATTTAGCTCTGGAGGACAAAGATGAAGATTCGTATTATTATTTATATTATTGCACCACACTCACATTTAATTCCGCTGCATTGTTGTATTGGTATGTTTAACTCTGATATTTATTGTACAAGTAAAATAAAATATTTTGTAAAACAGTTTCATGAACTGTATATTTGATTATTATATTTTATCCTTCCGATGTGAGATTCTGTTTTGTTTATTTCTTCTCTGTTTTCTTATTTAGCCCATAACAATCCGCCCTTCCGTATGGTTTGAATTGGCACGTGTGTCGGTTTAAAGTGTGCGAAAAGGCGGGATGTTACAGCTGGTATCAGAGCTTTGGTTTGGCGATAAACCTTAGCTTTGTGGGGTTTGACTCTTTGTTAATAGGGTAGTAATACCCTATGGGAGTCGCTGAGTGTATATATATGAGAGAGCGTATTTGTTAGTGTTATAAAAAGATTTTGATATTGTGTTAATCTGTTCCGTTTTGTATTTATAAATTCTGGTTGGTGCATGGGACGCTATGACATCAATAGGGATTTCTAAACACTTAATAGGACAGACCGACATAATATTTGTTTTAATATAGGTAAATGAAATAATTTTGCCTATTATATTTTCTATATATAAAATAAAAAATTTCAAATGATATATATTTTGGTTGCAATAGATTGGTTGTTAGGAATAAAATTTTAAATAATAGGTAAAATAAGATTGAAATTAAAATCAATGAAATTTGGAAATTTTAGGACTTAAGTCCGGGATTTTGAAAATTTGCTTTCAAAGGATTTTGAAGTATAATAATATTGTTATATATATTTTCCGATATAAATATTTCATTTTAAATTCGGAAGAACTGTTTTACAAGAAGATTTTGGAGAAAATAAGTTTTGTACTTTCCTCTCTGTCGCTGGAAAATAATTTCGGTGATGGCGGGCGCATCATCGACTTTCATTTTCGAGTTTCGAAGGGGAAAAGCCACTGTAGTAAATTCTACTGCAGATTTATTTTGAATTTATTTAAAATTTTAATTGTTTAAATATAATTAGAGATATAAAAGTTGTAAGAAATTACTCGTCTATTATTTTTAAAATAATTTGAAATTTGACCCGGTATTTAATTCTTAAATTTCCATTAATTAATTTTTTATATTATTTTAGTAAAATAAAAGGTAAGTAATTAATGAATTGAAATCTCTAATTTAGGCAAGAAATTAATGCAAAGTTATAGAGGGAAATTTGAAATTTTAACATATGAGTCAAAAAGTAATATTGTTGAACATAAAATTTATTTAATAAATGAGATAAAACTTGTATAAGTTCTTTTGCATTTTCTTTAACATATATAACTTGCCAAATATGAAAAGTTGAAATGTTAAATAAGAGATTAGAATAGAATATTATACAAGTAGAAATTTTGGAAATAATAAAAGTATTCAATGAAATTGATGATAAATAAGAATTTAATGGTATAAACTTAAGTTATAATTGAAATTTTACTAAAATTAAAGGTAAGTATTATTAATAGGTGATTTTAAACTTAAGTAAATAAAATGAAATTCTTGATTAAATAAAGATTGATGGGTAGGGTTATAAACTTAAGTATGATCTAAATGCTACTAGTTTAATATAAAAGGAAGTAGGTAATAAACAAATGACTATAAACCCTAGGTAATAAATTAATAAAATCCTTTATTTATAAAATGGAGGTTATAAGGTTAAGAATTTAAGTGTAATTAAAAAGGGTTACTGTAATTAAATATAATAGAATGTAAGCATTTAAATAAATGATTGAATTTGAGAAGTGCATTAAATGTAATACAAATAAAAGAAACTTACATAACCTGAATAAATAAAATTGAATAATTGTAAGTAACAAGTAAAAAATAAAGGAAACAACCACTGATGAGTAAATAAAATTAAAAGTTGTTAGAAATAAATGTAGATTATAAAAGGATAATTTATGTGGTATATGAATGAAAATAAATGAAAATAAAAGATAAACTGTTATCTGAATGAAAGGATCAAACAGCTAATGTATGAAATAAAAATTTATAATGAGTTAATTGACTTGTTGGTTGAATTGTTATTGTTTGATTTATGGTTGGTCGGGTAAGGAAATTTGAAGTTGTTGGATGAATAAATAATCTATTTTGTTCCATTTAAGACTGTTGAGTAAATTATGCGCTTGATAGTTATTTTCATTCCGTACCATTTCAAGTTTTGAACCCGAACAACTATTTGTTTGTTTGATTGAATGATTGTTTGTTTAGTTGTGTGTGCTGTTTGTTAAAATTGATGGGTGTTGTACTGATTTGTTGTTAGTAATTGAAACCACTTAAATATTTCACTTTATATAAATTGTTAAACCTTTGGATTTATATAAGGGAAATGCAGATATGGAAGCAATTGCTACTGCTTTTGGTTCCGTAATAATAAGCGTATTATGCCCGACAAATAGGTACGTTTCGGATTACGATTATAACGCTATTTGTATATTCTTCCCGTGTTGGGATATATTATTTTGAATATTATATATGATATTTATTATATTAAATATTTTATTTTCTCCCGAGCCTCTCCGTACAAAGGAGACTGCCAAAATTTTCCGTAAATTTTGGACTTAGAATTATGTTGAAAATGTTTCCAAACTCTAATTATTTAAGTATAAAATGATATAATGATTATAAAATGGGTATATTTCATTTAAGGAAATTAATTTAGTAAATTATTGTTTATAAGTTAGTATTTGAAATAAGATGTACTGTTTTTTTATTCTTCCTTCTCCCTTCTTTTTCCTTTTCGGGGACGAAAAGTTTTGAGTGGGGGAGAGTGTGACGACCCGTTAAATTCGTTGATATTAAATGAGTTAATTTAATATAATTTCTAATCTAGTTTAGAATGAAATAAAAAGTCTTAAGATTTTATTTAAGAAATGTAGGAATTGGATAGAGTAATTGTAAGTTAATGTTAACAATTTAATATTTATATGGCAATAGATTTGAATAATGTAAATTGTCATACTTAGTTATAAGTTAAATATAAGAAACTAATATAAATGTTGAATTTGTGAATATTAATAAAAATATTAACTAGAATGGGCTTCATTAATATAAAAATCAATAGTGGAGATTTTACATTTGGTTGTAAAATAGATAGTGACTAAATAAAAGTGACCGTTGAATAAACCAATGCAATAAGTGTAGATAAGTAATGTTAATGAATGTTGTCGATAATAAGCGCACTTAAAATGGTAATAAATTGATTTGCCTAGGTGATTATATATTGAGAAACTATAACTAAATAGAAGTTTGGTAGTAAATAGGAAATAAGATGACAAAGGCAACTAGTAAATTAATAAATGAATTCATAATAATAAGTAGTAATTAATGCATAAATATATTTGGCATTTGGGATAATTACAAAGTTTTACCCTTTCATTTAATTTATTTAATTGAATCTAAATCTATGGCAACATTGTTGTTATTGATGTTGTAAGTGAATTTGAATATATAAGGGTAACAATATTTTTAGGTTAACCATTTATTGAGCATATTAAGTTAAGAATGACAAATCGATTGAAATAAATCTAGATTAATTATTTTGTTTAGTTAATGCATTCTAGTTAATAAAAGGGAATTTATAAGAAATGAAGCTTGCACTAATGAAGTGTATTATAATTCAAATGTTATTTATACCCATAAAATGTCTATTTACTAAATAGAAAGATTTTAAATCAATAAACAAATTTATGGAGGTTCCAATTTATAATTTATAACATTTAATGTAGACTCAATTACAATTAATTGATTTAAATGGTGCAGTTAGCGTAGATTTTTGTTTGTATTTGTAGAGGGTTAATTTTATAAGACAAAATTTATGCTAATTCTATTTATAATAGGACCATGGGTTGTTTTAAAGCATAGGAAGCAGGATTTATAAACTTAATTAGAGTATCAAATTCAACCATTGCATTTATTGCATAATAAAAAGGAATTTAACGATTAAATTTTTTGTTATTGAAATTTAAATGGACTTTGAGGATAATGATGTGAAATCATGAACCAATGTTAATGGTATCCTTATTTTGGATAAAAGGTGAGAATATAAAAGTTGAAAATCTAATAAATGGGTTTTGAGAATTTAATTTATAATTCCTAAATATAAGGAAGTGGAGAAATTAACACTGCAATTGATAAACTTATCAACTTATAAATCACACCTAAACTTGTTAAACCATTTAAATTGATTAAGAAATATAAAAGCGATAAAATTTGGTCAAATTTTAGAATTTAAAATATAAAATTTGATTTTATGATTTATTTTAATTTATTTAATGAATATAAAAATAGCCATTTTGGCCACGGACTCGGATTTCGAAAAACCAATTTCATCGGATCTGTATCTGTGAATTTTTGTAGGGTTTCAAGTTTCGTATCGATCGGACCTGTCGTTTGATCGTACGGATGCGAAACGCCTTGAAATCGATTTAATTAAAAAGCAATTTGAAATCAATTTGGAAATTTTGTTTTCAGCATAACTTCTTCATACGATCGAATTTGGACGTGAAACTTTTTCCATCGCGTTCAGAATATTTTAAAATACCTATCTGGATATATGGGTTTAACAAATTTCGTTCCGGAATTAGAACGGGCTTTTTGGGCCATAGTTTGTTCCGCACGTTCACCTATCCGGTCTATCTACTCTAATCCAACCCTACTTATAAATAGACAATTATAAACCCTAGCCTCCATCTTCTATCATTTTTTTTACGTTCATTTTCTTCAACTCCTTCTCCTCCTCAAATGGATGCAAATGTCAGATCCAATTCAATTCAAAATCAAACAAAAATTCAAACTCCTCTAAAAATTCCAAAAAAAAATATGTCGTAGTTTTCATCAATTCGAATCTACGTATGCTGTTCGTTTTTCAAGATGATGACCGGATTTACCAAAAATCACGGTCAAAGTTCCAAATTTCGAAATCCATATGTCGATTTAGGCAAATTCGATTTCGTCAATGATTCTTGAAATTGTTGGCTGTGATTGGTGGAGGTCGTGATGCCAAGTGACGTGGTTGTGTTCGGAGGTCCTGGAGCTGCCTGAGTCGATCGAATTTTTGGATTTAGGGTTTCAAATAACCCAAACGGCGACGGCGGCGGCGGCGATCTGGGGGTGCCGCGGTAGGGTCGTTCTGTAGAGGGAAGGACGGGGGTCTTGTTGAGGGCGGTGACTCGTTGATATGGGGCCGGTGGCGTTAGCAAAGGTTGGTCAAAGCTCGGAAGTGGTGGGTTCGAACGTGATATTCTCCTGGAAGGCTGCGTGAAAACTTCACGTACGAGGAAGAAACGTCTTGCTGACGTGGCATTGTTTTAGGCTAGGTTTGTTTTATTTTAAATTTTGTTTTCATACGTTCAAATCAACATAACTTTCTCATACGAACTCGTTTTCACGCGAGAATTTTCCCGTTAGGATCGTAATTAAATTCGGATCTGATGACGCTGGTTTGGACAGATTTGGAGGCCGTCGGATTTTTGGGTTTAAATCGAATTTAAATTCGATTTAAATTCAAAAGGTGAGTGTTTTAACCCACTCACAACTTCTAAAAGTTTTTATGTTTGTTAAATTTATTGTTGATATGAGTAGAAATTTATTTATGACTGTTTGGCATGTTTATTCATCATATCTGTTAAATCGTGTTATTTAATTTAACTGTTAATTTATTTTATTTATTGCATATTAATTGATAGTTAGAATTAATTTATTTGCATATAAACTGCTAGTAAACAGTTATAAATTTTATTACTAAATATAAACTGTTAGTTTAATAGTTGATTAAATTTATTTTTGAATATAACCGCCAGTTATTACCTGATATATATTATCAGATATATATTGATATTGAATTTTTATTTGGATGATGATTATGATTTGGATGATGGATGATGCTGATGAATGGATGTTTTATTTTATATCATTAAACTGCAAGTGATCATGCATTTTTCATTTCATTCGGGATTGTGGTTTGAAATGATATACAACCGCAAAAATTTATTTTTAAATTGCGGATTGAAATGATAAATATCTGTATCACTTGACCATAGGATAGAAAATTATATACAGGCACCGTGGTCTATATATAAAATATTTTAAAGTGATTTCTATAGTTTGGATGGAATACGGTTTAGAATAATTTTAATTTTGATATTTTTCTTCTATACATGTATACATATGAAGTTAGAAATTTTGAATTTTAAAACTGTGTATAAATCTCTTAAATAAAAATGAAAATTTGAGAAAATGGAGTTTTATAATTTATATCATATGTTTAAATGTTTAAGTTTGAAAATTTTAAGATATGATATTTATAACTGGATTTTTCCCAAGATAAATTTGAAATGAATATTCTAGTATAAATTAAATTGAAGAAAATATTTAATTGCTAGAAATTGGAGTTTTATTTATGGATTTTTATGTGAATATTCAAGACTAAATAATAGAACATTAATTTGTTGAAAAAAATAAAATCCAACTTTAGTTTTGAAATATTAATATTCCAAATGGATATATATATATATATATATATATAGAAATCGAAGTGGTTTTGGTACTTGAAAGTGATATTTAAATTTTGGTTTAGACTTTAAATAAAGAAATATTTGTAAAGCCATGGAAATTATTTTCTTTACAAAGTAACCTTAAAATTAAACCATTTATTCTATATGCCGTTGAATATCCAAACCATTCAAGTTTTAGAAGTTATGGTCTTAAAATTTGGAATTTCGAATATTATGCTTTGAAAGTATAATTCAAATATTTGGTTTCCAGATGTTATAAATTTTAAAGCAGTATGATTTTTTGGAAAAGAATTATTTTTGGGCTAAAATGATATCATATTGTTTTGGGTTTTTAAAATGATATCGTAATTCCTAGTTTTGAAATGGGAAATTTTATCCTGGTTTTAAAGTATAAACTATTTTTAAATGACCGTGGTGTTATAATAACGATTGGTTGGCAAGGAGACCGGGATCGGATATGGACATACTCTCTGTCGATACCGAAAACCACTTTGACTAACCGTGTACGCGGTGGAGATTCCAAAATGAAGTAGGTTGGTGGCGACGTTTCCTGAAGGTAAATACGTGGACCCAACTCCCGTGAGTTGGCATAAGGTGGCTAAAACAGGAGCGATCGACGGGTTAATGAGGTCATTCCTCTGATCGGACACTCCTCTTCGATATTATACTTTGACTTTGGATTGATTCAGTGGCCACTTTTACTTTGATTTTGGGGAGTTTGTTCGAGGTGGGCGGTAGCTGCGGCTACGCGTTACCATCGGCCCGGAAGCGTAATTGGTATATCTACCCTGGCATTGCCTAGTTGTGCTGTGTCACCTACCCTAGCGCGTCTTATACGATTTTGTTTTGTACCATACCTATGGAGTGCCCTCTGACGACGCCCAGTACGGGGGAGATTACGGTACTGTATAGACTATGGGAATATATTCTGTGTTAAAGGCTATATGGGTAACCCCTTAACGCTATTTAAAAGTAAGTTTATTTTATGAATAGACACTACTATAGTAGCGCAATATACTACATAGTAAATAGTTTAACGGATCCTTAGGAGATGTAAATCCCGAGCATCTCTTGAGTTAGTGTACCCATATTTATTTCAGTTAATTTAACTCACATAAGATCTTTTAGTTCTGACTCGAGTGTTTTTGTCTTTTCAAATTCGCTCGGGTCAGTCCGAGCGTTTCAGGATTTGAAGATTTAGCTCTAGAGGACGAAGATGAAGATTATTTATATTATTTCACCACACTCACATTTAATTCCGCTGCATTGTTGTATTGGTATGTGTATCTTTGATATTTATTGTACAAGTAAAATAAAATATTTTGTAAAACAGTTTCATGAACTGTATATTTGATTATTATATTTTATCCTTCCGATGTGAGATTCCATTTTGTTTATTTCTTCTCTCTTTTCTTATTTACCCCATAACAATCCGCCCTTCCGTATGGTTTGAATTAGCACGTGTGTCGGTTTAAAGTGTGCAAAACGGTGGGATGTTACAGCTGGTGCCGAAGCTATCTATTTTTCCTCAAAATCTTTTTTAATGGTTTCGAAAGGAATACTTTCGCTTGTATTCATTTAGACCCAATAAGATATGTTTTAAATTAAACCCAATGGTTTCAAAAGGGGTACTTTCAAATGGTTTTGAAGCTATGCTTCTATAATTAAATGGTAATACTTTAATACATCCGAAATGTTTCGAAAGAAAGGTTTTAAAGTGTTTCGAAAGGCAGGTGTCTAATGTTTTGAAAGAAGATTAGAATGCTTTCGAAAGGAATTTTTCCAATGATTTCGAAAGTAAAGATCAAAGGATTCAAAAGCCTTAGTTTTCAAAACAATGAACCAATCTTAATTTTTAAAAGTAAAACCCATGGCATTATAAAAGAGCTTTTAAATGCTTTTACATTAGAGTTTTTGAAGAAGCTTTCCTTGATAAATAACAGGTTAAAGGGATTAACCATGTTTTATATGAAATTGATTTCAAGGATATAAAACCACAGGTGTTGGTACTATTATGTTAATATGTTTTCTTCTTCTAATGTATGTTCACATTATAATGGATCCATAAATGCATTTTAGGAAAAGTGCAGAATAACTAGCTAGGTTGACCCAGTAGTGAATATAAATTGAGTTAACTCCTGTATGAATAGAATTGCATGCAGGAGGTCAAGTAGACCAGAATATAAGATGCCTAAATACTGATTAAATAAGATTTCAAATAGACAGGTTCGTAGTAAACCCATGAAAACTATGTTTACGAAAAGTAATTGACAAATGTCAATAGGTTCGTAGTAAACCCATGAAAACTATGATTAGAAAGATTTATTGTCATGGGCTAATAGCTTTGTAGTGAACCTATGAAAACTATATCTGGATTAAATTATTGACATGTGTCACTAGGTTCCTAGTCAACCCATGAAAACTAGGATAAGAGGGAATGGAGATACCAATAGGTTCAGAGAGAACCTGCAACAACCTGGATTTTTCGACGTTTAATTTGGAATATTTAAATGATTTTAAATAATGAATTCGAATTATAGATTGATTTTTGAATATGAAAATTTGGTTTTTATTTATAAAATAAATTCAGAATTTAAATATAACGATATATTGGATAATTTAATTACTGAATTTAATAATGAAAATTAGTTAAATTATTAAATCTTTAGTTTTATGCTTGTTAAAATAATTTGAAGTCATTTTATATTTATAACAATGAAGAAAATAAAACTTTTAAATCGAATTTAAAAGCGATTTGTTCAGTTTTAAAAATATATCGTTTGAATTAACGTATATAAATAGCCTTTCGGGGAACAGTCTCGGAATTCGACGAAACCAGTTCCATTGGATCCGTAATAGTGTATTATTATTATCGAATTTCAAGTTTCGTAACAATTTGAGTTACCGTTTGGTCGTGCAATCTGAAAACGCCTAGAAATAATTTAATCAAAATAAATTTAAATAGTCGATTTAAAATGCTACCTTCTCCATACGATCGAATCAAGCCTCGAGACTTGTCTCATTGGGTTCGCTATAAGGGTATAACATTAGGAACGCCGAGTGGCATGCCACCATAGGGGTTCAAAATTTTGTGACATGTAATGTAAGATAATTGAATTATAAAATAAAATATATATGGTCAATCAAGTCAAATCTCAGCCATCCAATATCGTACCCAAACCCACTCTTTCACATATAACTCACATCTTTTTTTTCCTATGAGTGCTTTTCATATTCAAATTAGGAGACGATATAAAAAAAAAGGCACGCATGCATGGGAAGAAAGGAGGAGAGCGCGATGGGTGAGGAGCGAAGTCGCAGTTCATCATCAAGGAAGGTGATGGCTATTGGCGCATGCGAAAACCATGGAGTGGAGAGCGATATCATGATTCGATAGTAGAGGAGGCTGGGCGGAGATGCTAGGTTCGCGTTAATGAAGCACGCGAGGGCGAAAAATGCTGGAGGAAGTCGATAAATTTAGGGTCGCTTTTGCGCGCGCGTATAGGGGTTGGCGGCAGCGTCAAGACTGTACTGCATTTTGGGTGAAGTCGCGACAGTTCGCGTAGGTCTCTGGAGAGGTTTGGGCGCGTTCATTCTAGGTTCTAGCTGACGTGGAGTTGCACGCGTGGCTGCAGCGACAAGGCGGTGGAAGGTCACGATGGGGATGACGACAATTACTTAATGATGGTGATTATTCGTTAATTTTGTGATTTAGGAAAATATTTACTTTAAATTAAATAGAAAACTTATTAAATTAAATTATTTGCTTATACGAGGCTAAAAAGAATGAAGTAAGGTTCAATGGAATCGCAGTGACGAGAGCTTCAATATGGAATTGATTTGGAATTTTTTGGAGTCGACAGAAATTTTAAATTCAATCGAACATGGTTCGATTTAATTTAAAATTAGAACAGATTGCAATTTAAAAATCATGGTGAGAAAAATCTCACTTATATGGACGATTAATGTTGTTCTAAAATAGTTGAATCTATCTATTGAATGATTAGATAAATTGATAATTATTATTATCTGATGAATGATATATTATGTATATATGGTAGTGTGTGTGTGTGTGTGTGTATCAGTAGTTGGAGTGATATTCCCACACATTATAGCTGATGAGACCGTATACATCCGCATAATAGCGAATGACCCTATATATCACGATATCCCCCAAGGATTGGTATTTTTTTATGTTGTATTAACATCAGTGGATGTAGGAAAACAGGTTGGAGGGATCCAACTGGATTCCTCAAATATATTGTTTATTTTACATATATAGTATATGATGCGTGTAGATAATCCGTTATAGATTATTGTTGTAATTTGAATTATTGGATGCTAATGTAGCACTGGCCCAAATTTTGATATTCAAAATACCATTTTTTTAAATTTAAGGAATTAAAGGAAATTTTTGGTATAAGAATATTTATATTGCAATTGGAAATTATTGTAAGAAATTGAGCTAGGAAAAATATATTTGACATTTGGTTATACTTAACTATTGTGAATTATTAAATGGAGATTTTAAAAATGAAATGTTTAAAAAGAATTTATAAATGGCATTCGAAAAATATAAAAAGGAGTTGAAATCGATATTAAAGTAGAATGGAAGTTATAAACGGAATTTATAAAGAAATAGATTTATAAAATGGAATTTTATAAACAAGATCATTTTTATAAACAAGAGAAATTCAAAGGAGCTATAAACATTTATAAACGATGTTTATAAATAAGTTAAGCGATTTTAGTGGATTTATTGAAAAAATAAATTCGTAGGGTGAATTTATATTAAAATATGGAAATAGGGTGAGAAAAATAATGGATACTATTTTAGGAAGTGAAAATGGTTAAGGAAATCGAACGGGAGTGATGTGATGGAAATCGAGAGGAACTTATAAGTTGAATTGGTTATTGAGGTTTCAAAAAAAAGAATAAATTTTAATTTTGAAAAGTAAGTTTGTTTTGAAAGGGAGATTTTGTTTTTAAAATATGAAATTTTAATCTAGTTCAGATTGAAATATCTCGATAAGTAGATTTTCAAATATTTAGTATTACTTAGAAAACTCTAGCTTTAAAAATTTATATGTTATCTAAAAATGAGTTATTAATGTTATAAAAGTGTTTTCGATATTTTAAATAATTACTTGAAGACGTTTTAAAAATAAATTATTAATCTTTTAAATACTTATTTTATATATATGTGAGTTTAAAGCAATTGAAAATTTTATTTTATAAATTCACTCAAGATTTGAAAAATGGGCTTATAAAATGATATGATTTTGAGGAGAGGAAATTATTTGTCATTCCAGAGATTTTGGAATAAGTTAAGGAATAATTCTCCGTAAACATTAATATTGAAAGGATTTTGGAAAATAAGACTTATAGTATTTTTCCTTGGCATAAAAAATGGAAATTTGGAAATATTTTTAAGTGTTGAAATGGTTTGAAAATATCCTGTTATGGATTTATGTATTTGAATTTTTTTTTCAAAAATTGGAATATGGAGGGGAATTTGGATATATATTTTAGTAAAGATATTTTAAAATAAGATTTGAAGAATTACACAATAAGGCCTAGTGACTGCTTCTGGATGTTTTATTGATAGTTAATAACCGACTATCAATATTGGCTAATTTCATTAATCGTTTCGAAGAGATAGGGATCAGATTGATTATTCGAAAATCACTTCGATCCAGTTTGAATGTTACGAATGAATACCATGAAGATGATGAAGACGGTCATTCAGTTTGTCCAGACCCAAGGCAACTTGTATGGACGAATGCTATCGGAACATCGTCATTGGAGGACGATGAGCATTCTAAGAAGAATTGTTCTTGTAAGGTAACGCTAAGCCTCGAGCCTCATCTACCGGGAATGAATAAAAAAGGGGAGATGTGGCATGACAAAGTGGGTTGCACCCAATTAGGGTATGTTATCACATTTCCTATTTGTTATGGATATGGTTGTGCATGAAAGAAGGAGCGCTCGATGGTAAGGGTGGGAACACCAGGGGTGATAACATATTCGGTCTATGTAGGTTAGGGGTAGGCCGGTCTTGTGTAGTACGGGATCCCGGCGAGGTCCTCGGTGCATTTTTCTAGAGGTGTACTTTGACGGGCGTTACTCCAGTGGCCCAGTCATTCGATGGAATCCATTCTCAAATAAGAGCCATACGGTTTGATTGTGGCCAACTATGCTAAAACGTGAGATGCAAGAATTTCAGCTATTTTCTATTTACTTTATTTAGACACTATTACAATATCAGACGATTTTGATAAAAATGTTTTGGTTATCGTATGGTAAAAACCCGACATGTTTATGTGTGACGCGGTTTCATGAGATACCTTTTTTTCAAAGGATTTTGATGACCCTAATAATTCAAATTGAGTTCGTTTTTTTCACGCTGGTTTTCCAAACTGACTCAGGTGTTATTTTATTATAATGCTTGGGTCAGACTGAGTATTACAGATTTTGGACAGAATGTTATGGAGCTCGGGGAAAAGAGCTGGAGGAGTAGAGGCATATCTCCATACTCGACTTATATTTTCCACTGTATGAGGACAAGTTAGTAACTATCCATATTGACTATTGTATATTGTACTCTGATAATGGTATGCATATTAAAAACACTGTTGTTGTATTAAAAACCTGTTGTTTTATATTATATTTTGTTCCACTGCGATTGTGAGATTCTGTTGTTGTTCTATTTTCTTCTACCTATTCTTCTTCACCTTGAAAAATTCTTATTTTTCGTTCAATTTGAGTCGAACTAATGTGGATTATGGTCGATTCAAGGGGTATGGATTTATGGGCCTTTACATTTGGTATCAAGCTGAAGGTAAAGTGAGAACCTTTGGTCTGTTAGGGATTACTCATTAGAGATGGAGTCAGTAGTACTCTATAATGAGTTTGACCGTATTAATAGATACGAGTGCATATTTGTTAGTGAGCATAAATGGTTTTATATTGTGCTGACTTAGTGGTTGAGTGGCATATAAATTTTGATCGAATAATGGGATGCCACTAGTTCGATAGGAGTTTCTAAACACTTGAACACGATAAACTAACGTAGTGTGGTTTTGAAGTGGGTAAATGAAATAATTTTACCTAAATTATATTTTTATATAAAGGAAATAAATTTTAGAAATTATTATGGTATATTTGGAGTGTTTAGATGATAATATTATAATCAAAACAAGATTATAAACAGTTTATATAACCAAATAGACATTGTATAAATATGGATTACACAATTGAGTTAAAAACTAAGATTTGATTAAAATCGGAGTTTGAATATTTTAATCCCGGAGTTTTTTGGAAATGTTTTCCAAAGTAATTTGAGATATATAACAGTATTATTTGGAGATATTTTTGAATAAAATAATGTTTTTAAATGGATTTTTGAAGGTGATAATAGCGCTAAAATCGCTTCGGTCGCTGAAAAATAAATCCGATGATGATCTCGAAATTGTCGGTGTACATTTTCGAGTTTCTAAGTGACGAATTGCTACCTTAACTGATTTTTAGATTTGTTGGGCAAACCAGTTTTGTTTTGAAAATTCTAAAGGGAATCTGTTTGGATAAAAACCAGGTTTGGTTTAAATTTTAAAAGTGTGATTTAGTGTAACGACCCAGAATTTTTAAAATTAATTAAATATTCAATTTTAATTGTAACGACCCAGAATTTTTATTAATTAAAATTGAATATTTAATTAATTTTAAAAATTTATAAGTGAATTTTTAAGTCGAATAAATTTTTATTTGAATTATTGGAATTAATTGGATAATTAAATCGATAATTTAATAAGTAAAATTTTGGAAATAATTGAAAATTGAGTTAAAAATGATTGAAAATAATTTGTAAAATTTTATTTAATCATACTGGAGTTATAGAAATATTTTAGAACTTTTAAAATCGAATTAAAAGTTAATTTGTGAAAATTGAATATTTTAATATTAAAATCGACTAGTGAAAATAGCCAATTTTTGAACAGTCTCAGAATTGAACGAAACCAGTTTCATTGGATCCGTAATAGTTAGTTATTACCGGATTTCAATTTTCGTGTCAATCGGAGTTATCGTTTGATCGTGGCAGCTCGAAACGCATCTAATTATTTTTAATTTAAATTTGGCGAGTCAAAATAGCCATTTTTCAAAAAGTCTCGGATTTCGACGAAACCAGTTTCATCGGATCCGTAATGTGATATTATTGTAAGGTTTCAAATTTCAAGTCAATTGGATTTACCGTTTGTCCGGTACAAATTAAAACGCCTAGAAATCGATTTAAATCGGTTTAATTCAAATTGAACGTTTTCAGCCATAACTCGCACATACTTCCGAATTAGCTTCCGAAACTTGTTCCATTGTGTCCGGAACGCGGGATAAACCCTAGGTACGCTGGTTACGGCGTCTAAATCGGAGTTCGGAATTCCCGGGATGAATAGTGTTTACGCTTGCTCGTTCTTATAAATAGCACCATTCACAAATAAAAAAAAAATAACATTCAAAACCCTAATTCTATGTTACAGCCGCCACCCTATTATAAACGGCCAGAAATTGTCAATTCTTTCTCCCTCAAATTCGCTCAATCCATTAACAATTACGAGAAGTTATCAACTACAAAAATGGAGAGCTCGAAGAGTACGACATATCCAACGGTTAAGATGTGGATTGGAGCTAAAAATGGTGAGTTATGAGGCCACGTTTGTCAAGGAGTCGAGCACGTTTTCTGAGGTATAGAAGAGGCCGAGCTACAGGTTGCTTTGGCCGTGGGTGTGGGGGAGATAGGCGCATGGAATGAAGGAGCTTGATCGATGCAAAGGCGATTGAATTTGGGTGAAAAATTAAACCCTAATTTATCTAAATGGGTTCGGCTATGATGCTACAACCTGGAGACTTGCGTGCGTATGAAGAAGGGAGGAGATGAAGGAGAGGCATAGGATCTGGAATGGATGGTGGATGGTGAGATGTGGGTTTAAAATATATAAGTTTATGTTGTAATTTATATAATTAAAACTCGTGTAACTTCAAAATTTAATAACTTTTTCATACGAGGTCGAAAAAATGCAAACTCAGTTGCGTTGGAATCGTATGGACGAGCACTACGCGATGGAGTTGGTTTGGAGTCGTTTGGAGTTAGTGAGAATTTCGGGTAAAATTAAACGCGCGTTTAATTTTATTCGAAATAAAAGCTAAAACGGAAATTAAAACCAAGGTGAGAACTTCTCACTCAATCGAATAGATTTCGATTTTATTTTAAATAGTTAGATTTAAAATATTTGAATGCATGTTTGAATGATGACTGTATATATTGATTGTTAAAATAGACATTATGCGCCGTTAGTAAGCGGATGTTATTTAATATAAACATATACCGCGAATATTTCATAAACAGTGAAATTGGTATTATATATAATATCAATATATATATATTGGCATATGTATATATTGCAGTTGATTGATTTCCCGCATTTTTTGTTTAGCGGATGAGACCCTATTACGCCGTTAGTAAGCGGATAATATTTATTAAGAACATATACCGCGATAATTTCGTACTGGAGCGAAATTGGTATTGTGCTAATGTTTTTGGATGCAGGAAAACAGGTTGGAGGGATCCAACTGGATTCCTCAACAGTATTTATTTTATTTCAGATATTTTGATATTTGATGGATTATCATATCGATATATGATATCGTTGTTAGTCGTGATTGACTATTTGATGTGTAGCATCATTGGACCCAGATTTTGGGATTTTAAAATGATTTTTAAAGTGATTTTGAAAATATACTATATTTTTGGAATTGATCCATTATAAATAAATAAACGTTATAATTTTTAAAGTTATAAAAATTATGGTTTTTGTGAAATATAGTTAAAAAGCTGATTTTTAGAAATACGATTAAAAGTCGATTTTTGAGAAATATGAACTAATGATTTTATAAAATAATTTAGATTGGATTTTTGAATATATGATAAAAGTTTAAATATAAGATTTATAAAATTTGATTATTTTATAAATCGAAATGATGAAATTATAAAGGAATTTAAAGACGTTTTAGAATAATAATATAAACTGATTTATATTTAGAGATTTATAAATGAATATTTATAAATTGAAATATAGACATTATAAAACGAGTTTTTATAAGTGTTTGAATGTAGTGAAAGTGAATTTCATAAATGAATGAAATTTATAGAATTATAAACTGTGAAGTTATAAATGAAATTTATAAATAGTAAGATTATAAATTTGTGAAGTTAATTGAAGAATAGATTTGGTTAAATAAATAAATCTTATAAGTTATAAGGTTTATAAATTGAAAAGTCTTTAAAAAGAACGATTTTGTAAAATAATCGTTTTATAAGTAATTAACTTATAATGTGAACGTTTAGTTTATAATTTAGTTATAAACTGAAATAGGTTAATAAAGGTATTTATAAAAAAAGAAGTTTTTATAAATAAATAGAAACGGAATTTATAAACGTTGTTTTTATAAATCCGCAAATGACTTATTTTGATAAGTTAATTGTTATAACTTATAAATGGAGTTATATTCACGTTTTAGACTGTGAATAATCCTTTAAGTTAAAAAGTATAAAAAGGATGAAATTTGTTAACATAGTATATTCGCGTTTTTGAATAGTGAATAACATGTTAAAGAAAATGTTTTAGAATGTGATATTTTAAACAGAATTAAAACGATCTAACGATGTTTTAAAGGTGTTGAGATTCGAAACCATAGATTTCAACATTTATTGTTGAAATAGACGATTTCGAGAAATAAAAGGAAATAGTGGACTATAACACTGTTGTTATAGTAAATGATTTCCGAAAGGAAATGTTTTGTATAGTATTGAGATTTATATATCTATTTTTAATTTCGAATCCCTATGCTAGTGATTTTGGGTTGTCGTAACGATGTTTTACGCAACATTCGTTTTGACCCAAATAAATATGTTTAAGTGAATGATTCCCTTAAAGAATGAATAATATACTTAATTCGATTTAAGTATATTGAATATTTTCAAAGGTTGAAAATAAAAAGATTTGTTGATTACTTATTTTTGATAAGTATGGAAATGTTTTCCAATAAGAAGTGAATATTAGAATTTATCTTTTGAAGATAAATTGAAATGAATTATTGAAATCGAATATGCATGGATATTTTGAAATATAAATTCATTATGGAATTTATATGTGAAAAGTGGAATTTGTTTGAAAATAAATATTGATTTATGTTTGAAGTGTTGAAACTATATATCTAGTAAAGATATTTTGGAAAATAAATAATTTGGAAAATTATTTGGAATCTGGTGATGTATGCATATCCAGTGATAGTTCAATAACCGACTGTCAATATTTCCCTTTGAATGGGTATTTGATGTGAATTGATTGAATTTGAATGCACACTTATTTTTGAATAAGCGCTCACTATTCGGGTTAACCGGGAAAGGACCATGGGGTCGTATAACCCATTCCGAATATGTGATACGTCGTTATGAATTGCATTTGAAGATCGGTGTTGAAGACCGAGTATTTGCGAAAGCGATAGGATGACCTATCGATTGTCTCTGCACTGGGTAGCTCCTGGTATAGAGATCTCCTAAGTGATGGGAAATTCGATCGGGATTGTGAATACCCGTATGGCAAGGGCTTCGTAAGAAGTGCCTTCGGTTTTGTTCGAGCCCGGAACAGACTTGTATGGATTGTATGCCTGACATTACAATTTGAGATATAAAGCCGATTTCATTCAAATATATTTCTGTTGGTGGCGGAGAATTTATTCTTTGCTTAACACCCTTCTTTGAGACGTACGAGCTCAAATGTTATATAGTTGAAGTTATCAGCAATATATCCCATTTTGGTAATGTGACATGCTGAGTGATGCTGAAATGATCATTGTGTTGATTATTGTGATAGGATCATTTATTTGATCGTCTATCTTAGTGATCATTGTGTTGATCATTTGTTGACCCAAAGCACGGCTTTTTGTACAAAGTGTGTTTTTGTGGACGTGAATTCGTCGAGCCTCACATCCCGGAAATGGTCAAAACAGGAAAGATGCGGCAAGGTTATTAGGGGTTGCTGTAGCTCCCCTTAGGGTATGTGCATTTCCTTCTGGAAAGGGGTGGTATCATGGTATGGAGCCCAGATACTTACTCATGTTGAAAACACTCTATTTATTATGGTGTGATGTTGGATATCGAGCGCTCGGTTGAAAAGGTCCTAAAGGACCGGGGAATGGCGTGCTCGTGTCAGTAGTTACCCAGTTAAGGGGTAACCCGGCCTTGTGTTGGCAGAGTTCCGGTTTGGTTCTCGGGGATGTCTTTCCAGAGGCATTCTCAGTGGCAATGGGAAGTTCCTTGGCCTGACCATTTGTTGGAAATCCAATTCCCAATACGAAACTTGTACGGTATTAGTTGTAGAACCTGCTATTCACTTATGGTGGTCACCACTGTTTGGATGGTAGCTATAGTAGGCATAGTTCGAAATGTCTATGCTGGCTAAGATTTATATTCTACTTTCGAAATGAAATTTTTCTACACTATACACTAATAATAATATCAAATATTATTTTAAATGCGTATCAAGCATCTTTGACTATCATAAGGAGAAATCTCCTCCGATTCTGCGTTTGCATTGTGTGTGTGTGCGGGAGGCCTTATGGTAGTCTCATTTTTAAAAGCATTGCGAATTGAAATAAAAATATTCCTCTATTTTGATTTTAAAGTTAAATAAACTGTTTTGAGTTCTCACACCAGTCACATGACTGACTTGGAGTTTATTGTTTTCCTTCCTAAACTCTGGGTGCCCACCAATTTCCACACGGGCAGTTAAGAGTTAGGTTTATCAGGATATTCTGGATATTCTGGAGTTGCTGGAGGCAAGCTGGATTGGCATGGCGTATTACTAGTTTATATAGTATTTCTTTTTTCCGCTGCACTGTTTGTTGATGTATGTTGTTGTACACTCTGATGATATGATGTGATGTAATGAAATGAAATGTAATAACTGATATAGTTCTTTGTTTAAAGATTTTTCATTTATTATTATATGTTGTTCCGCTGCGAATTGTGAGATTCTGTTGTTGTTCTGTTGTTCCCTTTCTGTCCCGTCCTATTTTCAAATTCTCTTTTTCTATTTTAAAATTTTCTATCTTCTTTTATCTCTTCTCTATCTTCTTATCTCTTCTTTTCCCTCTATTTTTCTTTTTCTTTCTTCTTTTTCTCTCTTCTTTCTTTTCTTTTCTTTTTAAAACCCATAACATCTCGGTTTTCGGCCTTTGATTTCTCGGCAGTCGATAAAGTGAGTGTCGATGTCGAATTTTCGAAGAACGAAAATCCGTGACGTTACATTTGGTATCAGAGCTGATGGTTAAGCTGATGGTTAAGCTGATGGTTAAGCTGATGGTTAAGCAGATGGTTAAGCGACAACCACGGTTCTGTAGGGTATTATTCATTAGAGATAGAGTCAGCAGTACTCTAGAATGAGTTTGAGTGTAATAATAGCTATGAGAGCGTATTTGTTAGTGAATATGAAATTGTTTTATATTGTGATGATTGGTTTATTGAGTGGTATATAGATTCTGGTTAATGCGAGTAATTAACGTTATTGATAGGGATCTATAAACACTTGAATAGAACAATTCGACATAATATTGTTTTAAATTGGGTAAATGAAATAATTTTGCCTTGATTATATTTTATATATAAAAAAATAATTTTTCAAAATTATTAAATTGTATATAAGTGATTGTTAGGTTGTTTGAATAATCTAAATAAAAGAAAAATTGTATAAGAAAATGAATTATAAGAATTGAATTATAATTAAAGTATTTACAATTGTGAAATAAACTTATACATATAAGAAGTGAAACTATATGAATATGAGTTGTAAATAAAAGTGAATTTAAAGTTAAATGGAATATAACTTAAGAGATATTGAATTAAGTTGATATTGGTATCGAAGTAAATAATCAAGTGGATTAAAATGAATGTGAACTTAAGTTATGTGAATAGAATTCAACTTTGTAATGAATTGAATTGATAATAAATTGAATGTGAATAATTGATATGGAATAATGAATGTAAGTGTTAATTCATTAAAATCTAATTTTATTGGGAGTTGAATAAAATTGAATGAAAATCAATTTAAATAAAACCAATTGGAAAGTGAAGATGTTAAACCAAATTGAATGAATATAAGCAAAAGAAATTTGGTTGTAATTAATATAAATTGGTTGTTATATGATTGTTATATGATTTTATATAAGTTCATTAAGTAGTTAATGAAATGGAAAGCTAAAGTAAATTGAATTCAAATTAGAAGTAAATAAATTTGAATAGAATTGAATGTGAATGGGATTTAATTAGTGAATGTTAACAAATTGAAACTAATTAGAATTGAGAATGAATGTTAGTAAATCCAATGTAAACAAATCAAATGTGATTTAAATTGAAAACCATTTCATTAAATATTAATGAGAATATAAATGAATATTTATTGATTATGAATGTTAATTGGTTGATGGTTGCATTTGTTGCTTTAGTTGCATTTGCTATATTATGTAGTAGTTATGTTGATATATGTTGTATATCGATACTATGCTTTATATACATGATTCTCATGTTGTTTGTTGAGTTTAGTAGGTGCGGATTGCGTTTGCTTCGCATTTGGAGTCGCTTTAGCGCTATATTAGCCGTATATGCTTGCTAATAAAATATAAGGTACATATCTCGGATTAAATACAGTACTTTTACACTTTTTTCCCTTCGGGATGCCTCATTACTTGATGAGATGTATATTTGTGATATATATACTGTCATTTTTTTTTTCGGATCGAGCCGCGCAAAGGAGACTATGGCGAATTTTTCCGAAAATTTAAGGCGTTAGAAAAATTTTGAGAAAATTGGGAAAATTTTGGGAAACTTTAAACTTTGATTTAGAATTGAAAGTTAAACAATAGTAGTTGTTTTTTTTTTGAAAAGATAACTAAGTATGATTTGAAAACTTAGTAAAGTATATGTAAAAAGTTTAATTATAAATTTTGGAAAGTTAATAGATTTTGTAACCTTTCTTACTTGTAATTTCGAGGACGAAATTCTTTTAAGGGGGAAAGATTGTAACGACCCAGAATTTTTATTAATTAAAATTGAATATTTAATTAATTTTAAAAATTTATAAGTGAATTTTTAAGTCGAATAAATTTTTATTTGAATTATTGGAATTAATTGGATAATTAAATCGATAATTTAATAAGTAAAATTTTGGAAATAATTGAAAATTGAGTTAAAAATGATTGAAAATAATTTGTAAAATTTTATTTAATCATACTGGAGTTATAGAAATATTTTAGAACTTTTAAAATCGAATTAAAAGTTAATTTGTGAAAATTGAATATTTTAATATTAAAATCGACTAGTGAAAATAGCCAATTTTTGAACAGTCTCAGAATTGAACGAAACCAGTTTCATTGGATCCGTAATAGTTAGTTATTACCGGATTTCAATTTTCGTGTCAATCGGAGTTATCGTTTGATCGTGGCAGCTCGAAACGCATCTAATTATTTTTAATTTAAATTTGGCGAGTCAAAATAGCCATTTTTCAAAAAGTCTCGGATTTCGACGAAACCAGTTTCATCGGATCCGTAATGTGATATTATTGTAAGGTTTCAAATTTCAAGTCAATTGGATTTACCGTTTGTCCGGTACAAATTAAAACGCCTAGAAATCGATTTAAATCGGTTTAATTCAAATTGAACGTTTTCAGCCATAACTCGCACATACTTCCGAATTAGCTTCCGAAACTTGTTCCATTGTGTCCGGAACGCGGGATAAACCCTAGGTACGCTGGTTACGGCGTCTAAATCGGAGTTCGGAATTCCCGGGATGAATAGTGTTTACGCTTGCTCGTTCTTATAAATAGCACCATTCACAAATAAAAAAAAATAACATTCAAAACCCTAATTCTATGTTACAGCCGCCACCCTATTATAAACGGCCAGAAATTGTCAATTCTTTCTCCCTCAAATTCGCTCAATCCATTAACAATTACGAGAAGTTATCAACTACAAAAATGGAGAGCTCGAAGAGTACGACATATCCAACGGTTAAGATGTGGATTGGAGCTAAAAATGGTGAGTTATGAGGCCACGTTTGTCAAGGAGTCGAGCACGTTTTCTGAGGTATAGAAGAGGCCGAGCTACAGGTTGCTTTGGCCGTGGGTGTGGGGGAGATAGGAGCATGGAATGAAGGAGCTTGATCGATGCAAAGGCGATTGAATTTGGGTGAAAAATTAAACCCTAATTTATCTAAATGGGTTCGGCTATGATGCTACAACCTGGAGACTTGCGTGCGTATGAAGAAGGGAGGAGATGAAGGAGAGGCATAGGATCTGGAATGGATGGTGGATGGTGAGATGTGGGTTTAAAATATATAAGTTTATGTTGTAATTTATATAATTAAAACTCGTGTAACTTCAAAATTTAATAACTTTTTCATACGAGGTCGAAAAAATGCAAACTCAGTTGCGTTGGAATCGTATGGACGAGCACTACGCGATGGAGTTGGTTTGGAGTCGTTTGGAGTTAGTGAGAATTTCGGGTAAAATTAAACGCGCGTTTAATTTTATTCGAAATAAAAGCTAAAACGGAAATTAAAACCAAGGTGAGAACTTCTCACTCAATCGAATAGATTTCGATTTTATTTTAAATAGTTAGATTTAAAATATTTGAATGCATGTTTGAATGATGACTGTATATATTGATTGTTAAAATAGACATTATGCGCCGTTAGTAAGCGGATGTTATTTAATATAAACATATACCGCGAATATTTCATAAACAGTGAAATTGGTATTATATATAATATCAATATATATATATTGGCATATGTATATATTGCAGTTGATTGATTTCCCGCATTTTTTGTTTAGCGGATGAGACCCTATTACGCCGTTAGTAAGCGGATAATATTTATTAAGAACATATACCGCGATAATTTCGTACTGGAGCGAAATTGGTATTGTGCTAATGTTTTTGGATGCAGGAAAACAGGTTGGAGGGATTCAACTGGATTCCTCAACAGTATTTATTTTATTTCAGATATTTTGATATTTGATGGATTATCATATCGATATATGATATCGTTGTTAGTCGTGATTGACTATTTGATGTGTAGCATCATTGGACCCAGATTTTGGGATTTTAAAATGATTTTTAAAGTGATTTTGAAAATATACTATATTTTTGGAATTGATCCATTATAAATAAATAAACGTTATAATTTTTAAAGTTATAAAAATTATGGTTTTTGTGAAATATAGTTAAAAAGCTGATTTTTAGAAATACGATTAAAAGTCGATTTTTGAGAAATATGAACTAATGATTTTATAAAATAATTTAGATTGGATTTTTGAATATATGATAAAAGTTTAAATATAAGATTTATAAAATTTGATTATTTTATAAATCGAAATGATGAAATTATAAAGGAATTTAAAGACGTTTTAGAATAATAATATAAACTGATTTATATTTAGAGATTTATAAATGAATATTTATAAATTGAAATATAGACATTATAAAACGAGTTTTTATAAGTGTTTGAATGTAGTGAAAGTGAATTTCATAAATGAATGAAATTTATAGAATTATAAACTGTGAAGTTATAAATGAAATTTATAAATAGTAAGATTATAAATTTGTGAAGTTAATTGAAGAATAGATTTGGTTAAATAAATAAATCTTATAAGTTATAAGGTTTATAAATTGAAAAGTCTTTAAAAAGAACGATTTTGTAAAATAATCGTTTTATAAGTAATTAACTTATAATGTGAACGTTTAGTTTATAATTTAGTTATAAACTGAAATAGGTTAATAAAGGTATTTATAAAAAAAGAAGTTTTTATAAATAAATAGAAACGGAATTTATAAACGTTGTTTTTATAAATCCGCAAACGACTTATTTTGATAAGTTAATTGTTATAACTTATAAATGGAGTTATATTCACGTTTTAGACTGTGAATAATCCTTTAAGTTAAAAAGTATAAAAAGGATGAAATTTGTTAACATAGTATATTCGCGTTTTTGAATAGTGAATAACATGTTAAAGAAAATGTTTTAGAATGTGATATTTTAAACAGAATTAAAACGATCTAACGATGTTTTAAAGGTGTTGAGATTCGAAACCATAGATTTCAACATTTATTGTTGAAATAGACGATTTCGAGAAATAAAAGGAAATAGTGGACTATAACACTGTTGTTATAGTAAATGATTTCCGAAAGGAAATGTTTTGTATAGTATTGAGATTTATATATCTATTTTTAATTTCGAATCCCTATGCTAGTGATTTTGGGTTGTCGTAACGATGTTTTACGCAACATTCGTTTTGACCCAAATAAATATGTTTAAGTGAATGATTCCCTTAAAGAATGAATAATATACTTAATTCGATTTAAGTATATTGAATATTTTCAAAGGTTGAAAATAAAAAGATTTGTTGATTACTTATTTTTGATAAGTATGGAAATGTTTTCCAATAAGAAGTGAATATTAGAATTTATCTTTTGAAGATAAATTGAAATGAATTATTGAAATCGAATATGCATGGATATTTTGAAATATAAATTCATTATGGAATTTATATGTGAAAAGTGGAATTTGTTTGAAAATAAATATTGATTTATGTTTGAAGTGTTGAAACTATATATCTAGTAAAGATATTTTGGAAAATAAATAATTTGGAAAATTATTTGGAATCTGGTGATGTATGCATATCCAGTGATAGTTCAATAACCGACTATCAATATTTCCCTTTGAATGGGTATTTGATGTGAATTGATTGAATTTGAATGCACACTTATTTTTGAATAAGCGCTCACTATTCGGGTTAACCGGGAAAGGACCATGGGGTCGTATAACCCATTCTGAATATGTGATACGTCGTTATGAATTGCATTTGAAGATCGGTGTTGAAGACCGAGTATTTGCGAAAGCGATAGGATGACCTATCGATTGTCTCTGCACTGGGTAGCTCCTGGTATAGAGATCTCCTAAGTGATGGGAAATTCGATCGGGATTGTGAATACCCGTATGGCAAGGGCTTCGTAAGAAGTGCCTTCGGTTTTGTTCGAGCCCGGAACAGACTTGTATGGATTGTATGCCTGACATTACAATTTGAGATATAAAGCCGATTTCATTCAAATATATTTCTGTTGGTGGCGGAGAATTTATTCTTTGCTTAACACCCTTCTTTGAGACGTACGAGCTCAAATGTTATATAGTTGAAGTTATCAGCAATATATCCCATTTTGGTAATGTGACATGCTGAGTGATGCTGAAATGATCATTGTGTTGATTATTGTGATAGGATCATTTATTTGATCGTCTATCTTAGTGATCATTGTGTTGATCATTTGTTGACCCAAAGCACGGCTTTTTGTACAAAGTGTGTTTTTGTGGACGTGAATTCGTCGAGCCTCACATCCCGGAAATGGTCAAAACAGGAAAGATGCGGCAAGGTTATTAGGGGTTGCTGTAGCTCCCCTTAGGGTATGTGCATTTCCTTCTGGAAAGGGGTGGTATCATGGTATGGAGCCCAGATACTTACTCATGTTGAAAACACTCTATTTATTATGGTGTGATGTTGGATATCGAGCGCTCGGTTGAAAAGGTCCTAAAGGACCGGGGAATGGCGTGCTCGTGTCAGTAGTTACCCAGTTAAGGGGTAACCCGGCCTTGTGTTGGCAGAGTTCCGGTTTGGTTCTCGGGGATGTCTTTCCAGAGGCATTCTCAGTGGCAATGGGAAGTTCCTTGGCCTGACCATTTGTTGGAAATCCAATTCCCAATACGAAACTTGTACGGTATTAGTTGTAGAACCTGCTATTCACTTATGGTGGTCACCACTGTTTGGATGGTAGCTATAGTAGGCATAGTTCGAAATGTCTATGCTGGCTAAGATTTATATTCTACTTTCGAAATGAAATTTTTCTACACTATACACTAATAATAATATCAAATATTATTTTAAATGCGTATCAAGCATCTTTGACTATCATAAGGAGAAATCTCCTCCGATTCTGCGTTTGCATTGTGTGTGTGTGCGGGAGGCCTTATGGTAGTCTCATTTTTAAAAGCATTGCGAATTGAAATAAAAATATTCCTCTATTTTGATTTTAAAGTTAAATAAACTGTTTTGAGTTCTCACACCAGTCACATGACTGACTTGGAGTTTATTGTTTTCCTTCCTAAACTCTGGGTGCCCACCAATTTCCACACGGGCAGTTAAGAGTTAGGTTTATCAGGATATTCTGGATATTCTGGAGTTGCTGGAGGCAAGCTGGATTGGCATGGCGTATTACTAGTTTATATAGTATTTCTTTTTTCCGCTGCACTGTTTGTTGATGTATGTTGTTGTACACTCTGATGATATGATGTGATGTAATGAAATGAAATGTAATAACTGATATAGTTCTTTGTTTAAAGATTTTTCATTTATTATTATATGTTGTTCCGCTGCGAATTGTGAGATTCTGTTGTTGTTCTGTTGTTCCCTTTCTGTCCCGTCCTATTTTCAAATTCTCTTTTTCTATTTTAAAATTTTCTATCTTCTTTTATCTCTTCTCTATCTTCTTATCTCTTCTTTTCCCTCTATTTTTCTTTTTCTTTCTTCTTTTTCTCTCTTCTTTCTTTTCTTTTCTTTTTAAAACCCATAACATCTCGGTTTTCGGCCTTTGATTTCTCGGCAGTCGATAAAGTGAGTGTCGATGTCGAATTTTCGAAGAACGAAAATCCGTGACGTTACATTTAGGATATTTGAAATTTAAAAAAGATTTGAAATAAATATCGGGTGTTTAAAAATTTTGGATTTATTATTTAAATAATTTAGAGATCATCGAGGAATAAGTTTTAAACTTATAAAAATTGAACATGATTCTAAACAAGAAAATAAAATATAGAATTTGAGTTTTGGAAATGAATTTTACTTAAGTAAAGTTAAAATGGATAAAATTAAACTTGAGCAAAGCAAGTGGAATAAATAAATGAAGTGATGGCAATAATAAAAAGGAATTAGTGAATTAATTAAAGTGGATTGTATAAATTGAATGTAACTTATGAAAGTTAAATAAATGGAATTGGTAGAAGAAAATTTATAGGGTATGAATTTAACGTAAGTTAAGTTAAATAAAAATTGAATTGGAATTAGAAATGAAATTGAATGGAATTATATATAGAATCTGAATGGTAAAGTGATTTTATAACCATAAGTTATAAAGTTTGAATGGCGTATGAATTGAATTGGAATAAATAAATTTGAATAGCTTATAGAATTTGGAATTAATGGGAAAAAAGAATATTAAAGCTATTAGGTAATGTATAACTTTGAGTTAAAAATTAAATGTGAATGTACTCGAGTATAAAATGGATGGAAATGTGGAAAAAAAGTAGGTTTTGTAACTCAAAAATTGAAAATGAAATAGAAAACCAAAAAAAATGGTTCGATGTTTTCAAAAGAAATAAAAATCCAAACTGGAATTATAAATTAAATTTGAACTCGAGTAAATTAGTTAAAGTGATTTTTGAAATAAAAATCAGATATTGAATTATAAATTGAAAGTAAACTAATTAGATAATTAATTCGTTAATTGAATATGGTAATGGATATTTACTTAGCTAAATTAATTGGATTGTGGATTAAAAATGGATTTTCAAAATGAATCTTGAGTAATAAATAAAATTCGACTAGATTGTAAGTGAATTAAATATAATTGAAATGTGATCGAATAAAATGGAATTGAATTGAAATAAACATGGGTTGAGTTGCAAATAAATCCAATTTGAATATGAATGAATAAAATATGACCTTGGATATTATTTTAATGAATTGAGTTCGGAATTCTAATTGAAGTGGATTAGATGAATGAACTAATTAAATTAATTAATAAACGCAATGAAATTTGATTGAATAAAAATCAAATCAATAATTTGAATTGGAAATTGTTTACAAGAAAAATAAACTTAAGTTATGGAGTTGAAATAATTTAAAGTAAATAAATTTACTTAAGTAAATATTTTGAATAAAAGCTTGGCATAAATAAATTTGTAAAATGGCCATTAAATAGAATAGCCTGGAATGTTTCCGAGCTAAATAAAATGGATTAAAGCAATGAAGGTGAATATGAATGGAATGTAAATAAATTGTTTGAGAATAAATTTAAAATGGAATAGAAATAAATATAAATTGAGTTGGAATCAATTTAAAATAGTTATAAACTAAGGTGGATATTTTATTTAGCGAATATCGTCGAATTTGCATAGAAAAATTGGTCGTTTGATGTAAACGAAAAAAAAATAAATTCTGCGAATGAATGGAAAGTGAATAAATTGATTTTTAATCAATTTGGAATGAATATTAATTTATTTAGTACAAATGTGAATTGAATGTAAGCAAATTGGGTTTTAAATCATTTCAGATTGAATGAAATAGTATATGGATTGATTGAAAGAAATTAAATTTATATCGCAACCATATAAATTTCTTATGATATATATTTAGCATGCTAGTTAATGAAACTTATGTGTTAACACTATTTAAATAAGTGAAATGTTATTCAAATTTCATGTTTTGGTACTTACTGTAAAGACCCGTAAATCCGTACTCCTTGAATAGACACTAATCTCCTTTGTTTAATTCAAGATGAACGAAAATACGAACCCTTAGGGGTTTTAAAAAGATTTTAAGAAAAGAAAAAGTAGAAAAGAAGGTAGAAAGAAGATAGAGGGAAAAGGAAATAGAAAATAGAAATTAGGGAGGAGAGAAAACAGAAAAGAAGATAGAACATTTTAAAATAGAAGAAAAAGAGAATAGAGGAAGAGAAGATAGAACAGAAGAAAATAGGACGGAACAGAAAACAACAGAACATCATCAGAATCTCACAATTCGCAGCGGAACAACATATAATAATAAATGAATAATCTTTAAACAAAGAACTATATCAGTTATTACATTTTATACATTACATTACATCATATCATCAGAGTATACAACAACAACAAATAGTGCAGCGGAAAAAGAAATACTATATAAGTAATACGCCATGCCATCCATCTTGCCTCCAGCAACTCCAGAATATCCAGAATATCCGGATAAACCTTACTCTAGACTGCCCGTGTGGAAATTGGTGGGCACCCAGAGTTTAGGAAGGAAAACAATAAACTCCAAGTCAGTCATGTGACTGGTGTGAGAACTCAAAACAGTTTATTTATCTTTAAAATCAAAATAGAGAGATATTTTTATTTCAATTCGCAATGCTTTTAAAAATGAGACTAACATAAGGCCTCCCGCACACACACACAATGCAAACGCAGAATCGGAGGAGATTTCTCCTTATGATAGTCAAAGATGCTTGATACGCATTTAAAATAAGATTTGATATTATTACTAGTGCATAGTGTAGGGGAAAAATTCATTTTGAAAGTAGAATATAAATCTTAGCCAACATAGACATTTCGAACTATGCCTACTATAGCTACCATCCAAACAGTGTTGTGACACCATAAGTGAATGATAGGTTCTACAACTAAAACCGTACAAGTTTCGTATTGGGAATTGGATTTCCAACAAATGGTCAGGCCAAGGAACTTCCCATTGCCACATGAGAATGCCTCTGGAAAGACATCCCCGAGAACCAAACCGGAACTCTGCCAACACAAGGCCGGGTTACCCCTAACTGGGTAACTACTGACACGAGCACGCCATTCCCCGATCGTAAACGACCTTTCTCACGGGATCCCGAAAGCCAACAACCACAAAGTAATAAATTCGTAGTAACCACATAGGTTAAATATCTGGGCTCCATACCATGATACCACCTCTATCCAGAAGGAAATGTACATACCCTAAAGGGTGCTACCCCTCATAACCTTGCCGCATCTTTCCTGTTTTGACCATTTCCGGGGTGTGAGGTTCGACGAATTCACGTCCACAAAAACATACTTTATACAAAAGCCATGCTTTGGGTCAACAAATGATCAACACGATGATCACCAAGATAGACGATCAAATAAATGATCCTATCACAAATAATCAACACAATGATCATTTACAGCAACACTCCGCATGTCACATTACCAAATTGGGAATATATCGCTGATAACTTCAACTATATAACCTCTGAGCTCGTATGTCTCAGAGAAGGGTGTTAAGCTAAAAGAATAAATTCTTCGCCACCGACAGAAATATATTTGAAAGAAATCGGCTTTATATCTCAATTTGTAATGTCAGACACACAATCCATACAAGTCTGTTCCGGGCTCGAACAAAACCGAAGGCACTTACAAAGAAGTCCTTGCAATCCGGATATTCACAATCCTGATCGGATTCACCATCACATATGGAGAACTCTATACCGCAGCTACTCGGTGCAGAGTCAATCGACAGGTCATCCTATCGCTCTCGCAAATACCGGGTCTTCAACACCGATCTTCAATGCAATTCACAACGACGTATCACATATTCGGAATGGGTTATACGACCCCATGGTCCTTTCCCGGTTAACCCGAATAGTGAGCGCTTATTCAAAAATAAGTGTAGAATTCATATTCAAACAATTCACATCAAATACCCATTCAAAGGGAAATATTGATAGTCGGTTATTGAACTATCACTGGATATGCACACATCACCAGATTCCAAATAATTTTTCAAATTATTTACTTTCCAAAATATCTTTACAAGATATATAATTTCAACACTTCAAAAATAAATCAATATTTATTTTTCTAAACCAATTCCACTTTTCATTTATAAATTCCATAATGAATTTATATCCTCAAATATTCATGCATATACGATTTCAATTATCCATTTTCAATTTATCTTCAAAAAGATAAATTCTAATTATTCACTTCATATTGGAAAACAATTCCATACTTATTAAAAATAAGTAATTCACAAATCTTTTTATTTTCAACACTTAGAAAATATTCAATATACTTAAATCGAGATTAAGTATATATTTCATTCTATTAAGGAAATCATTCTCTTAACATATTTATTTGGGCCAAAACGAATGTTACGTAAAACATCGTTACGACAACCCAAAATCACTAGTATAGGGATTCGAAATTAAAATAGATATATAAATCCAATACTATACAAAACATTTCCTTTCGGAAATCATTTACTATAACAACAGTGTTATAGTCCATCATCTCCTTCTATTTCTCGAAAACGTCTATTTCAACAATAAATGTTGAAATCTATGATTTCGAATCTCAATACCTTTTAAAAACATCGTTAGATAGTTTTAATTCTATTTAAAACATCATATCTAAAACAATTTCTTTAACATATTATTCACTATTCAAAAATGTGAATAAACTTCGTTAACAATTTCATCACTTCTATTCAGTTTATTTTAAAGGATTATTCACTATTCAAAAATGTGAATATAACTCCTTTAATAGGTTTCAACAATTTTCTTATTAAAATAAGTCATTTGCGAATTTATAAAACAACGTTTATAAATTCCATTTCTATTTATTTATAAAAACTTCCTTTTTATAAATCTCTTTATTAACTTATTCGATTTATAATTTTAATTATAAACCAAAAGTCCAAATTATAAGTCAAACACTTATAATTTATTTATTTGCAAAAATCGTTCCTTTGAACTTTACAAATTTTATAAACCTACTGTTTATAAAATTTCCATTTATAACTTCACCGTTATATAATTCTATAAATTTCATTCATTAATGAATTTCATTTTCACTTCATTCAAACACTTATAAAAACTCGTTTTATAATGTCCATATTTCAATTTATAAATATCCATTTATAAATCTCTTAATATAATTCAATTTATATTATTCTTTTAAAACGTCTTTAATCTCCTTTATTATTTCATCATTTTGATTTATAAAATAATCAAATTTTTATAAATCCTATATTTAAACTTTTCACAATAATTCTAAAATGTCTCGATTAAACTATTTTATAAAATCATTAGCATCATATTCTCAAAAATCAGTTTTTTAACTATATTTCTCAAAAATCATAATTTTTATAACTTTAAAAATTATAACGTTTATTTATTTAAAATAAATCAATTTCCAAACATACAGTATATTTTCAAAAATCACTTTAAAAATCATTTTAAAGTTCCAAATTTGGCCCAATGATGCTACACACCAAATAGTCAATCACGACTACAACGATATCATATATCAATATGAAAATCCATCAAATATCAAAATATCTGAAATCAAATAAATACTGTTGAGGAATCCAGTTGGATCCCTCCAACCTGTTTTCCTGCATCCACAAACATTAGCACAATACCAATTTCGCTCCAGTACGAAATTATCGCGGTATATGTTCTTATTAAATATTATCCGCTTAATAACGGCGTAATAGGGTCTCATCCGCTAAACAAAAAATGCGGGAAATCAATAACTGCAATATATACATATGCCAATATATATATATTGATATTATATATAATACCAATTTCACCGTTTATGAAATATTCGCGGTATATGTTTTTAATAAATAACATCCGCTTACTAACGGCGCATAATGTCTATTTTAACAATCAATAGATATTCATCAACATTCAAACATGCATTCAAATATTTTAAATCTAACTATTTAAAATAAAATCGAAACTGATCTGATTGAGTGAGAAATTCTCACCTTGATTTTATATTCCGTTTTAGCGATTTATTTCGAATAAAATTAAACGGACGTTTAATTTTACCCAAAATTCTCACTAACTCCAAACGACTTCAAACCAACTCCATCGCGTAGTGCTCGTCCATACGATCCCAGTGCAACTGAGTTTGCATTTTTTCGACCTCGTATGAAAAAGTTATGCAGTTTTAAAGATTACACGATTTTAATTAACTAATTTACAACATTTACTTTAAAAATTATAACCTAACTCAACTACAGCCGTGCATCTCCACATCCAACGGCCCCCCTCCATCTTCTACATCACGCATCTCTCCAGATCAAAGCCGTCACCACAAACCCATCAATATCAAAATTAGGTTTACATTTTGCAAATTAATTACTCGATGAAACTCGATCACACCACCGCCATCTCGAAGCTCTCGACGCAAGCTACCACCACCAGGAAGAGCTCGAAGCTCGGCTGCCTCTGGAGCCTAAAAATGCGTGCGCAAACCCCCTAGGACGCGGCCCTGTAGCTTCCTCCACACGACACCATATTCGATCATAACCGTTGAATCTCTAGCTCTCATCGCCCTCTTCAATTCTCTAGTTGAAACCTAAGGCTAATTGTCGACGGATGAGGAGATAAACGAGGTGGAAGTTGGGAGTTTTCTGGCCATACATTGCTAAAGTGGCGGCTGTGCATTTTGATTAGGGTTAGGGTTTCTTTTTTTTTATTTTTGTGAATTAAAGGGGTATTTATAGGAAAAAATCGAACACTATTCATCCGAAAATTCCGAACTCCGATTTACGCGTCGTAACCAGCATTTCTAAGGTTTACCCCGCGTTCCGGACACAATAGAATAGGTTTCGGAAGCTAATTCGGACATCTGTGCGAGTTATGGCTGTAAACGCTCAATTTGAATTAAACCGATTTAAGCGATTTTTCTAGGCGTTTTAATTCGTACCGGACAAACGGTAAATCCAATTGACTTGAAATTTGAAACCTTGCAATAATATCACATTACGGATCCGATGAAACTGGTTTCGTCGAAATCCGAGACTTTATGAAAAATGGCTATTTTAGCTCGCCAAATTTAAATTAAAAATAAATCGATGCGTTTCGAGCTGCCACGATCAAACAGTAACTCCGATTGACACGAAATTTGAAATCCGGTAATAACTAACTATTACGGATCCAATGGAACTGGTTTCGTTCAATTCTGAGACTGTTCAAAAATTGGCTATTTTCACTAGTCGATTTAAATATTAAAATATTCAATTTTCACAAATTAACTTCAAATTCGATTTTAAAAGTTATAAAATATCGTTCTAACTCCAACATGATAAAATAAATTTTTACAAATCATTTTCAATCATATTTTACTCAATTTTCAATTATTTCCATAATTTAACGTATTAAATTATCGATTTAATTATTCAATTAAATTCAAAAATTCAAATAAAAATTTATTCGACTTATAAATTCACTTATTAATATTTAAAATTAATTAAATATTCAAATTTTAATTATTAAAAATCCTGGGTCGTTACAATCTTCCCCACTTAAAAGAATTTCGTCCTCGAAATTACAAGTAAGAAAAGTTATAGAATTTATTAATTTTCCCAAAATTCATAGTTAAACTTCTTACAAATCTTTACTAAGTTTCCAAATCATACTTAGTTATATTTTCAAAACAATTACTATTGTTTAACTTTCAACTTCAAATCAAAGTTTAAAGTTTTCAAAATTTTCCAAATTTTCTCAAAATTTTCTAACGCCTTAAATTTTCGGAAAAATTCGCCATAGTCTCCTTTGCGCGACTCGATCCGAAAAAAAAATGACAGTATATATATCACAAATATACATCTCATCAAGTAATGAGGCATCCCGCAGGGAAAAAAGTGTAAAAGTACGGTATGTAATCCGAGATATGTACCTTATATTTTATTAGCAAGCATATACGGCTAATATAGCGCGAAAGCGAGCTCCAAATGCGAAGCAAACGCGATCCGCACCTACTAATCACTCAACAAACAGTATTAGAACATGCATATATGCAAATAATCTCAATATACAACATATAACAACATATCAACTATATATGTCACATAGCAAATGTATGAAAAGCAATATATTCAACCATCAACCAACTATCATCCATAACCAAATCAATATTCATTCATATTCTCATTAATATTCAATGAATTGTTTTTCAATATCAAATCGCATTTGATTCATTAACATTGGATTTTATCAACATTCATTCTCAATTTTAATTAGTTTGCATTCACTAATTAAATCCAATTCACGTTCAATTCTATTCAAATTTATTTACTTCTAATTTGAATTCAATTACATAGTTTTCAATTTCATTAACTCTTAATGATTATATACAATCAATCAACTAACAATTATATAACAACCAATGTATATTAAATACAACCAAATTCCTTTGCTTACAATTGGTTTAATTAATTGATTTTCATTCAATTATTCAACTTTCTATAACATTAGATTTTAATGAATTAACACTTATATTCATTATTTCATATCAACTATTCACATTTAATTGATTTACATTCAATCCATTCATTCAATTCTATTACAAAAGTTGAATTTCACTTACATAACTCAAGTTCATATTTCATTTTACTTTATTACTAATATCAACTTCATTTAACATCACTTAAGTTATATTCCATTTAACTTTAAACTCATTTTTATTCACAACTCATATTTATAAATATATTTATATAGTTTCACTTCTTATATATATAAGTTTATTTCACAATTGTAAATCACTTTAATTATAATTCAATTCTTATAATTCTTTTGCTTATACAATTATTCTTTTGTTTAGATTATTCAAACAACTAAACAATCAACTTACATACACTTTAATAATTCTGAAAAATTATTCCTTTATATATAAAAATATAATCAAGGTAAAATTATTTCATTTACCCAATTTAAAACAATACTGTGCCGAATTGTTCTGTAAAAGTGTTTAGAGATCCCTATCAACAACGTTAATTACTCGTATTAACCAGAATCTATATACCACTCAACAAACCAATCATCACAATATAAAATAATTTTATATTCACTAACAAATACGCTCTCCTAGCTATTATTACACTCAAACTCATTCTAGAGTACTGCTGACTCTATCTCTAATGAATTATACCCAACAGAACCATGGTTGTCGCTTAACCATAAGCTTTGATACCAACTGTAAAGACCCGTAAATCCGTACTCCTTGAATAGACACTAATCTCCTTTGTTTAATTCAAGATGAACGAAAATACGAACCCTTAGGGGTTTTAAAAAGATTTTAAGAAAAGAAAAAGTAGAAAAGAAGGTAGAAAGAAGATAGAGGGAAAAGGAAATAGAAAATAGAAATTAGGGAGGAGAGAAAACAGAAAAGAAGATAGAACATTTTAAAATAGAAGAAAAAGAGAATAGAGGAAGAGAAGATAGAACAGAAGAAAATAGGACGGAACAGAAAACAACTGAACATCATCAGAATCTCACAATTCGCAGCGGAACAACATATAATAATAAATGAATAATCTTTAAACAAAGAACTATATCAGTTATTACATTTTATACATTACATTACATCATATCATCAGAGTATACAACAACAACAAATAGTGCAGCGGAAAAAGAAATACTATATAAGTAATACGCCATGCCATCCATCTTGCCTCCAGCAACTCCAGAATATCCAGAATATCCGGATAAACCTTACTCTAGACTGCCCGTGTGGAAATTGGTGGGCACCCAGAGTTTAGGAAGGAAAACAATAAACTCCAAGTCAGTCATGTGACTGGTGTGAGAACTCAAAACAGTTTATTTATCTTTAAAATCAAAATAGAGAGATATTTTTATTTCAATTCGCAATGCTTTTAAAAATGAGACTACCATAAGGCCTCCCGCACACACACAATGCAAACGCAGAAAAGGAGGAGATTTCTCCTTATGATAGTCAAAGATGCTTGATACGCATTTAAAATAACATTTGATATTATTACTAGTGCATAGTGTAGGGGAAAAATTCATTTTGAAAGTAGAATATAAATCTTAGCCAACATAGACATTTCGAACTATGCCTACTATAGCTACCATCCAAACAGTGTTGCGACACCATAAGTGAATGATAGGTTCTACAACTAAAACCGTACAAGTTTCGTATTGGGAATTGGATTTCCAGCAAATGGTCAGGCCAAGGAACTTCCCATTGCCACATGAGAATGCCTCTGGAAAGACATCCCCGAGAACCAAACCGGAACTCTGCCAACACAAGGCCGGGTTACCCCTAACAGGGTAACTACTGACACGAGCACGCCATTCCCCGATCGTAAACGACCTTTCTCACGGGATCCCGAAAGCCAACAACCACAAAGTAATAAATTCGTAGTAACCACATAGGTTAAATATCTGGGCTCCATACCATGATACCACCTCTATCCAGAAGGAAATGTACATTGCTACCCCTCATAACCTTGCCGCATCTTTCCTGTTTTGACCATTTCCGGGGTGTGAGGTTCGACGAATTCACGTCCACAAAAACATACTTTATACAAAAGCCATGCTTTGGGTCAACAAATGATCAACACGATGATCACCAAGATAGACGATCAAATAAATGATCCTATCACAAATAATCAACACAATGATCATTTACAGCAACACTCCGCATGTCACATTACCAAATTGGGAATATATCGCTGATAACTTCAACTATATAACCTCTGAGCTCGTATGTCTCAGAGAAGGGTGTTAAGCTAAAAGAATAAATTCTTCGCCACCAACAGAAATATATTTGAAAGAAATCGGCTTTATCTCTCAATTTGTAATGTCAGACACACAATCCATACAAGTCTGTTCCGGGCTCGAACAAAACCGAAGGCACTTACAAAGAAGTCCTTGCAATCCGGATATTCACAATCCTGATCGGATTCACCATCACATATGGAGAACTCTATACCGTAGCTACTCGGTGCAGAGTCAATCGACAGGTCATCCTATCGCTCTCGCAAATACCGGGTCTTCAACACCGATCTTCAATGCAATTCACAACGACGTATCACATATTCGGAATGGGTTATACGACCCCATGGTCCTTTCCCGGTTAACCCGAATAGTGAGCGCTTATTCAAAAATAAGTGTAGCATTCAAATTCAAACAATTCACATCAAATACCCATTCAAAGGGAAATATTGATAGTCGGTTATTGAACTATCACTGGATATGCACACATCACCAGATTCCAAATAATTTTCCAAATTATTTACTTTCCAAAATATCTTTACAAGATATATAATTTCAACACTTCAAAAATAAATCAATATTTATTTTTCTAAACCAATTCCACTTTTCATTTATAAATTCCATAATGAATTTATATCCTCAAATATTCATGCATATACGATTTCAATTATCCATTTTCAATTTATCTTCAAAAAGATAAATTCTAATTATTCACTTCATATTGGAAAACAATTCCATACTTATTAAAAATAAGTAATTCACAAATCTTTTTATTTTCAACACTTAGAAAATATTCAATATACATAAATCGAGATTAAGTATATATTTCATTCTATTAAGGAAATCATTCTCTTAACATATTTATTTGGGCCAAAACGAATGTTACGTAAAACATCGTTACGACAACCCAAAATCACTAGTATAGGGATTCGAAATTAAAATAGATATATAAATCCCAATACTATACAAAACATTTCCTTTCGGAAATCATTTACTATAACAACAGTGTTATAGTCCATCATCTCCTTTTATTTCTCGAAAACGTCTATTTCAACAATAAATGTTGAAATCTATGATTTCGAATCTCAATACCTTTTAAAAACATCGTTAGATAGTTTTAATTCTATTTAAAACATCATATCTAAAACAATTTCTTTAACATATTATTCACTATTCAAAAATGTGAATAAACTTCGTTAACAATTTCATCACTTCTATTCAATTTATTTTAAAGGATTATTCACTATTCAAAAATGTGAATATAACTCCTTTAATAGGTTTCAACAATTTTCTTATTAAAATAAGTCATTTGCGAATTTATAAAACAACGTTTATAAATTCCATTTCTATTTATTTATAAAAACTTCCTTTTTATAAATCTCTTTATTAACTTATTCGATTTATAATTTTAATTATAAACCAAAAGTCCAAATTATAAGTCAAACACTTATAATTTATTTATTTGCAAAAATCGTTCCTTTGAACTTTACAAATTTTATAAACCTACTGTTTATAAAATTTCCATTTATAACTTCACCGTTATATAATTCTATAAATTTCATTCATTAATGAATTTCATTTTCACTTCATTCAAACACTTATAAAAACTCGTTTTATAATGTCCATATTTCAATTTATAAATATCCATTTATAAATCTCTTAATATAATTCAATTTATATTATTCTTTTAACACGTCTTTAATCTCCTTTATTATTTCATCATTTTGATTTATAAAATAATCAAATTTTTATAAATCCTATATTTAAACTTTTCACAATAATTCTAAAATGTCTCGATTAAACTATTTTATAAAATCATTAGCATCATATTCTCAAAAATCAGTTTTTTAACGATATTTCTCAAAAATCATAATTTTTATAACTTTAAAAATTATAACGTTTATTTATTTAAAATAAATCAATTTCCAAACATACAGTATATTTTCAAAAATCACTTTAAAAATCATTTTAAAGTTCCAAATTTGGCCCAATGATGCTACACACCAAATAGTCAATCACGACTACAACGATATCATATATCAATATGAAAATCCATCAAATATCAAAATATCTGAAATTAAATAAACACTGTTGAGGAATCCAGTTGGATCCCTCCAACCTGTTTTCCTGCATCCACAAACATTAGCACAATACCAATTTCGCTCCAGTACGAAATTATCGCGGTATATGTTCTTATTAAATATTATCCGCTTAATAACAGCGTAATAGGGTCTCATCCGCTAAACAAAAAATGCGGGAAATCAATAACTGCAATATATACATATGCCAATATATATATATATATATTGATATTATATATAATACCAATTTCACTGTTTATGAAATATTCGCGGTATATGTTTTTAATAAATAACATCCGCTTACTAACGGCGCATAATGTCTATTTTAACAATCAATAGATATTCATCAACATTCAAACATGCATTCAAATATTTTAAATCTAACTATTTAAAATAAAATCGAAACTGATTCGATTGAGTGAGAAATTCTCACCTTGATTTTATATTCCGTTTTAGCGATTTATTTCGAATAAAATTAAACGGACGTTTAATTTTACCCAAAATTCTCACTAACTCCAAACGACTCCAAACCAACTCCATCGCGTAGTGCTCGTCCATACGATCCCAACGCAACTGAGTTTGCATTTTTTCGACCTCGTATGAAAAAGTTATGCAGTTTTAAATATTACATGATTTTAATTAACTAATTTACAACATTTACTTTAAAAATTATAACCTAACTCAACTACAGCCGTGCATCTCCACATCCAACGGCCCCTATCCATCTTCTACATCACGCATCTCTCCAGATCAAAGCCGTCACCACAAACCCATCAATATCAAAATTAGGTTTACATTTTGCAAATTAATTACTCGATGAAACTCGATCACACCACCGCCATCTCGAAGCTCTCGACGCAAGCTACCACCACCAGGAAGAGCTCGAAGCTCGGCTGCCTCTGGAGCCTAAAAATGCGTGCGCAAACCCCCTAGGACGCGGCCCTGTAGCTTCCTCCACACGACACCATATTCGATCATAACCGTTGAATCTCTAGCTCTCATCGCCCTCTTCAATTCTCTAGTTGAAACCTAAGGCTAATTGTCGACGGATGAGGAGATAAACGAGGTGGAAGTTGGGAGTTTTCTGGCCATACATTGCTAAAGTGGCGGCTGTGCATTTTGATTAGGGTTAGGGTTTCTTTTTTTTATTTTTGTGAATTAAAGGGGTATTTATAGGAAAAAATCGAACACTATTCATCCGAAAATTCCAAACTCCGATTTACGCGTCGTAACCAGCGTTTCTAAGGTTTACCCCGCGTTCCGGACACAATAGAACAGGTTTCGGAAGCTAATTCGGACATCTGTGCGAGTTATGGCTGTAAACGCTCAATTTGAATTAAACCGATTTAAGCGATTTTTCTAGGCGTTTTAATTCGTACCGGACAAACGGTAAATCCAATTGACTTGAAATTTTAAACATTGCAATATCTCACATTACGGATCCGATGAAACTGGTTTCGTCAAAATCCGAGACTTTTTGAAAAATGGCTATTTTAGCTCGCCAAATTTAAATTAAAAATAAATCGATGCGTTTCGAGCTGCCACGATCAAACGGTAACTCCGATTGACACGAAATTTGAAATCCGGTAATAACTAACTATTACGGATCCAATGGAACTAGTTTCGTTCAATTCTGGGACTGTTCAAAAATTGGCTATTTTCACTAGTCGATTTAAATATTAAAATATTCAATTTTCACAAATTAACTTCAAATTCGATTTCAAAAGTTCTAAAATATCGTTCTAACTCCAACATGATAAAATAAATTTTTACAAATCATTTTCAATCATATTTTACTCAATTTTCAATTATTTCCATAATTTAACGTATTAAATTATCGATTTAATTATTCAATTAAATTCAAAAATTCAAATAAAAATTTATTCGACTTATAAATTCACTTATTAATATTTAAAATTAATTAAATATTCAAATTTTAATTATTAAAAATCCTGGGTCGTTACACTTACATTGTCAAATCCCATTTTTGCGTACCGATCTAAACTGATTTTTAACCACACTTTTCAGCCAAATCGCACGGAAAGATGGATAGTGAAAGAAAGAAGGAAGGTAAAAGATAGAAAGAAGATAAAAGAAAAAGAGAACAAATCATAATCTCACAGCGGAACGAATAAACTATAATATAAACAAGTCTTTATATGAAACCAAAATAGTTGCTTTAATATCTTATACAGACTTCAATCAGAGTTACAGCCATTCAACTTGGACAGTTTATAACAATCATGTCCTTACAACTTATTGTCAACACAACCAATTACAACTGAATATAAGCATCTACATGAATACGTATCCTGATTCCAGCTCCTCTCCTGAAGCTTCCAGTCTTCTAGCTAAACCTGAAAATATGCTCGGTCTGACCCGAGCATATAGGAAAAAACACCAAGCCCGGGTCAGTCTGCCAAACCAGCGTGAGAAACACACTCAACTTGATTAATTAAAGTGTAAAAATCCTTTGAAATCAAGGGTATCTCGTAAGACCACGCCACAAATAAACATGTCGGGTTTTTACCTTACGATAACCAAAATATTTCTTATAAAATCCTCTAATATTATAATAGCGTCTATATACAAACACTTATTCAAATAGTCGAAATTGTTACATTATTAAATTCCAGCAATACTAGCCACAAAGTGGGTTCTACAATAAAAACTGTAAAGGGCACGTAGGGAGAATGGATTTCCAACGAATGAGTAGGCATTGGGGTACCACCTATCATCGTACCTGGTCTAGATCAGCATACTGGGGACCCCTCCGTTCCCCTGCAACACAAGACTGGAGCTACCCCTTACTGGAAAGTCCGAATAAGATCACCCTGCATTTGGGATCAGCAACCGCCCACACAGCCGAATAAAAAGAGACCTCTAGACAGGGATGACCTTACCCTAATTGGGTGCTACCCACTTAGCCTTGCTGCATATCCCCTGATTTTCAGTCATTCCTGGTTGATGAGGTTCGAGGCCTAGCATTACCTTTTTGAACATTTCACTTAAAATGCTCACTGTCCTCTTGACGATGTTCTGAAAGCATTCATCCATACAAGTCCGTTCCGAGTTCGAACGGAACCGAAGGCGCTATTCCTACAACATCCATATTGGAATCACCCTCAGGATTAGTAGCGATTAGCCCTTGTACTTCACTGCTCCATCTTCGACTCCAAGCTCTAGTCTTCATCACGAAAACGTTCTCGTTGGATCGAAGTGGTTTTCGGATTACAAATCCGATCCCGGTCTCTTCGAAACTACGTTCGCTATTTCCCGATAAACTCAACCCCGGTTCTTTATGAAATACACAGACGAAAATAACATTAGAGTTCACCTCCTAACCGTTAGTGGACGGGTTTCCTTATAATTTATCCTAGAGAACAAATGAGTTTATACGTAAGGTATAACACCTCGAACGGTAAACGTACCATATAATTCTCGAGTTTCCTCTAGATATTTCCAAAGTCAAGTTTTTGTCCAGATTTAATTGTCAGTTATTTAACTATCAAAATAATCAATCAATTTAACCAAGTTTATTTCCTATTGCAACAATTAAGCCTTCTTCACATTTAAAATCCCAATAGGTTAAAATTTACAAAGAAATCTTATTTCATTGGATAAATATATATATATATATATATATAAAACAATTTCTTTCCAAATCATACTTATAAAATTTCCGAATACATTTCTCAAGTTTACTAAATAAAAATACTCATTATAAAAGTTTACCATACAATATATCATTTAAAACAACACTTATATTTAATAGATTATATTGAAGAAAATATACTTAAATACTAATTTAATAAAAAATAGTTTAAATGATCATTACAAAAATAGTTTAATACTTAAAATAGTTTAAATAATACATACCTATAAAAAATATACCTTTATAAAGATTTCCAAAAATGATAAATTAACTTCCTTTGTCATTTTCCAAATATTTATCAATTCTTTTAGAAAACATCATTAAAATTAATATTCATTTTTTAAACAAAACTAGATTCAAAATCAACCCAAACAGAATAAGGTTTATCAGTCTCAACGGTACTTATCAAGCTACAATTCATAGTCAATACAGATATTGAAAATCAATCAGCTTCCATTGATCAATTCACATTATATACTCAAATATAACTAACAGGCACATAAATAGATATATGCATTGTAACGTCCCGCCTTTTGTATGCTTTAAATCGACGATAAACCACACACGTTAGACTTAAACCATACAGAAGGGCGGATTGTTATGGGATAAATAGGAAAAGCAGAGAAAGAAAAAGAACAAAACAGAATCTTGTAGCGGAACGATAAAGTATAATAATCAAATATACAGTTCATGAAGCTGTTTACAAAATATTTGATTATACTTATACAATACATATAAGAGTTACACATACCAGAGAAAAATAAAATGCAGTGGAATAATGTGATGCATTGGAACAATATAGTAAATAATAATAATAAAATCTTCGTCTTCATCTTCCAGAAATAAAGTCTTCATTCCTGAAATGCTCAGGCTGATCCGAGCGAATTGAAAAGACAAAACACTCGAGTCGGAACTAAAAGATCTTACGTAAGTTAAATCAACAGTAAATAATATGAGTGGAACGGCGTCAGAGATGTTTATGGGGTTTGACATCTCCTATCCAGTGTATAACGTTAGTGCAGTAACTTAAGAGATGCTGGGGATTCACATCTCCTAAGGATCCTTTAAACTATTTACTATGTAGTAATATTTTGCTATTATAATAATGTCTATTAATGAAATAAACTTACTTTTAAAAAGCGTTAAGGGGTTACCTATATAGCCCTTACCACGTAATAGTCCCAGTAGTCCATCTAATATCATGGTCCCTCCTAATCGGGAAGCCACCAGAGGATACCACACGGGCTACAGGAGAAAACCAAACTTGTACAAGGCGCGATAGGGTAAGTGACACGGCACAACTAGGCAATGCCAGGGTAGATAGACCAATTGCTATCCGAACTGGTGGTTACGCATAGCGCGTAGCTACAGCCCACCTCGAGCCGCACCCCCAAAAATCAAAAATCAAAAGTGGCCACCAAATAAATCTCAAAGTCAGAATATAATATCGAAGGAGTGTGTCCGATAAGAGGGGCTACCTCACTGGCCCGGAATCGCTCCTGTTTTAGCCACCTTATGCCAACTCATGGGAGTCGGGTCCACGTATATACCTCAAAGGAACGCCGCCGCCAACCTACTTCATTCTAGAATATCCACCGCGTACACAGTTGTTAAAGTGGTTTTCGGAGTAGGCAGAGAGTATGACAACCTCCGATCCCGGTCTCTTTAACAACCAAACGTTATTATAACACTGCAGTCATTACAAAATAATTTAGACTTCAAAAACCAGAATAAAATATCCATTTCAAAACCACATAAATACGATATCCTTTCTACTTCAAAAACCAAATTATTATGATATCATTTTTTTATAAAACCCAAATCAAGATAAAATCATTTTTATTTCAAATATATCCTTTTTCCAAAATTATAGCACTTTCTAATCATAATAGCTTGAAACCCACAACTTTGAAACATAACTTCCAATATTTAAATGGTTCAAATATTAAATTACTTTATATAATTAAATAGCTTCTTTAATTTCACAAATCAATTCTAAATACAGATTTGAACCCCCAAATAAACATTCCAATTTCCATATATTTCAAAGCTTTAAATATTCCACCATTTCAAAACTAATTCTTTGATAATTCCACATATATCAAATTTAATTACTATTATTTAGATTTGAAATGTTAACAAAATAAATCCAATATAATTTAAGTAAATCTTTCAAACTTCAATTAACTGGATATTCTTTCAACCTATTTAACTTGATATATTCATTTAAATCAACTTAATATTCATTTAAATCACTCTAAACCAAAAATCAAGTTATAAAAATCCTACCCGTTAAAATCTCAATTTGATTAAAAGCTCAATTTTATTAAAAGCTCAAATCTAATTTATTCGCACATAATTCTTAAACAATTTTTTTTCAAATCAATTTCATATTTATCTTCCAACCTCAATTTTTTTTTTAAATCATTAAAACCTCTATATTAAAATATGATTTAAATACTTAACCATATTATCTTTAATAAAATCAAACTCTATTATTATTCTTATTTTTATTAACAAATTTATACACGGCTTAAATTCAAGAATTTAACTATATATAAGATAATATTTATATAATATCAAAAATCAATATTTATTAAACCGTATATCTCTATCCAAAACCATAGAAATCATTTCAAAATATTTATATATAGACTAACGGTGTCTGTAGAAAATTTTCTATCCTATGGTCAAGTGATATGGATAGTTATCATTTCAATCCGCAATTTAAAATAAAAAACGGCTATATATCTTTTCAAACCGTAATCCCAAATGAAATAAAATGCATAACATCTTGCAATTTATAACAATATAAAATACAACATCCATTCATCCAATATCAATTATCAACCATTTATCACAATCATCATCCAATTCAATAAATAACATCAATATATAACAGATAATAAATCACGGGCATTTACCGGCAGTTTATATTCAAAAATAAATTTACTAACTATTTAACTGGAAGTTTGTATGCAATAATAAATTAAATAACAATTTAATTTAAATAAATTTAATTTAACTGAGATGATGATTAAAAATATGCCAAACAGTCGTAAAGAAATTTCTAATCACATCAAAAATTAATTTAACACACATAAGAAATTTTAGAAGTTGTAAGTGGTTTAAAACACTCACCTTTTGAATTTAAATTGAATTTAAATCCAATTTAAACCCAAAGTTTGAACAGTCTCATAATTCATCCAAACCCTCGCCGAAATGTCCGAAATTTTGATATGAACCTAGCGGAGAAAACCGCGCATGAAACGGACCTCGTATACGAAAGTTACGCATATTAGAATGATTGAAATTGCAATTTAAAAATAATTCAGTAAAAAACAAGTTGATGCCACATCACCTGGTTCACGTGAATCATCTCCCTTAACAAACGTTCGAATCGAAAATACACAGCAGAACCCTAGCGCCGCCACCTCAAATCGCATGAACGCCGACCACTGCGGCGCATGCCGCAACCCCCAGACGCGCCGCCTCGCCTCCCCCTCGCCGTAGCGCCACCCAGCCATCGCCGATCGGCGACGAGAATCCCCGACGCCGCCTCTTATATGAAACCCTAATGAATTTTGCGCTCAATCCAACCGTTGATTTGATGAACGACCATCACCGATGAGAAGCGTACGAGCCTCTCTACAAAACCCACAAGTTGATTTGATGATCGGACAAATTTGATTGCGGCGTGATGAACGGCCATGGCTTCTTTACTCGATTCCGGCCACATATCAATCCAGATCAGAAATCGAATCACGGAATCGAGATGCGCTATTCGAGAGCTTTGAATTGATATAAAATTCGAAAGATATTGAGAAGTTTGAATTTTTTGCTTTGGATTTAATTTGAAATTGCAATTGGAATTAGAATTTGATTGTCTGCCATTAAAATAAGAAGGTGAGGAGGAATTGTACGTATAGACAAATGCCAATGAGGAACAATTAGGGTTTATAATAGGGTATATATAGGAAAGCTGAAATTAGAATGGACTGGATCGATTGAATATACGCGTTGAACGATAAAATGGCCCGAAAAAGCCCGTTTTGACTCCGTAATGAAATTGGGTCAACCTATATATCAAAATAGATGTTTTTGAAAATTTAAAACACGATGGAACAGGTTTCAAGTCCAAATTCCATCGTATGAAGAAGTTATGCTCAAATTAAGTTATTTCAAATTGATTTCAATTGATTTCAATTTCATTGATTTCTGGGCGTTTCGAGTCCGTACGATCAAACGACAAGTTCGATCGTTACAAAACTTGAACTCCTATAATAATTCACCATTAAAGATCCGATAAAACTGATTTCGTCGAAATCCGAATAGTGGCAAAAATATCTACTTTTTAGTTAATTAAATAAATTAATAATAAGTTAATTAAATCAATTTTACAATTCAACTTTAATTATTTACAAATTTTATCAGTTTGGATTACTTGGTAAATTTAGAATTCTTTAATAAATTTCTACATCAATTTATCATTGAATAATTCCCAATTTACAGTATTTAATTTCAATTTCAATTTATCCAGTAATTAAAACTTAAATTCCCAAGAAATTCATTTATTTAGATTTTTTTTTCAATCCTATTATTCACTGAATTGTCATCTCATAGTTACAATCCTTAAGTGCTTCTACTTTTATTTAATTACCAATAACTATATTATTATTATTCCATCGGTTAATTAAGTATTTACATTCGTTTCTTACATTTCAATCTCATAACCAATTATAACAATTTTCAATATTTCACCTAACCTTTCATTTCAATTTATCCATTTATTAAGTTTTACCTTCATAAGTCTTTATTTCCGTTCCTTTAATTCAACAACTTGTTCTATATGAATAACGTTAACATTATTTCCAAATATTTCCTTAATTAACATTAACGTAATATTTTATTTAGATTTATTGCAATTGACAAATTCAATTTCTATTTCTTAATATATTCAAATTTTACAACTCCTAAACATTTTATCACACTTCCCATTACACTAATATACGCCTATTTACATCTTACATTTATATTAATGGTAGATTAATATATTCAAATTTCTAACTCCTTTGTTATTAACTATCCTATTTCGATTTATTATATCTTTGCCAAATATATACAATAATTACAATTAAATATTCTCAATAAATTTATTTACTTGGTTTCATGCTTTTTATTACATCAATTACTGCCTTATAAATAAATTTACGTTTCTATTCAATTTACCTTCACCCTTTCCTTATTTCATAAATTATCATTAAAGTAACATTTAATTACTTTTATTTTTAAATTGGTAAATTACTGGCAACGACAACCATTTGTCACTGTTATACCCTTTATAGTACTTGTATGTTTATTCTTCACAAACAACAACTATCTATTATAATATTTCACATATTAATTAAATAATTACACTTGTTTTTCTCATATTTCCATTATAACTAAGTCATAACATTTAAATTATTTTATTTAATTGGAATTGCATTCAAATTCATTAATTATTAACTTTAATTAACCTGTTACGTTTCCTCTAGTTATTTTCATTATTGCATCACAACTTTTATTAAAAATTCACTAATTTTTATTTTCTTCAATACTAAATTTCAAAATCTTATTAAATTAACAATTTTAATTATTGAAAATTTGTGGGTAGTTACACTCTCCCCCCTCCAAACTTTTCGTCCCCGAAAATGAAAAGAAGGGAAAAGAGGAACTTATAAATCAATATATATTATTCAAAACATTATATTCATAACAATAAATTTACAGAATAGGATAATTTAAATGAAATATATAGATTTATAAACAATTAAATCTTTTTATATTCAAATTAATAAAGTTCGTAAAACAATTTCAAAATATTTTCTAAGTCCAAAATTTACGGAAAATTTCGGCAGAGTCTTCCTTTGTACGGAGAGGCTCGGGAGAAAATATGATATCAAATATAACAATATAGAGCACATATTTCCCAAAATAATATATATATCCCAACCCGAAAAAATAATAATATAATAACGCTATAAACAGTAATCCGTGAACGTACCTATTTGTCGGGCAAACGACGCTTATATTATGGAACCAAATGAAGTCTCAAGTGCTTCCATAACCTGAATTTCACTTATATAATCCAAAAGGAGTTAATAATTATATAAAATGAAATATTTAACGTTGTTTCAATCAATAACAAACAAATCCATACAAGCAATATTCACTTGCACCAAGGCATACAACCATCACATAAAATCAACACAAATCAATCATTCCTTTTTATAAACCAAAACAAATAGTTGTTCGGGGGCAAAAACTTTAAATTGTACAGAATGAAAAATAAACTACTACGTGCACAATTTACTCAACAGACTTAGATGAAACTGAATAGATTATTCACACATCCAAACAAATTTAAAGTATCCTTACCCAAACAACCATAAACCAAACAAACAACAATTTAAAACAATAGATCGAGTTTATTCTTCAATTTCATTTCATACATTTGTTGTTTGATTTACTTTTCATTCTTATAATGGTTTATTCTTTTTAATTTACATTTATTTCTTGCAAATTTTCATTTATTTTCATTTATTCGAATCAAGTTCATTTTCTTTTTATTGTATTACATTCATTTATTCACCATTTAATTCATTTATTTGCGGTATTCATTTATTCACCACTTACTTCATTTATTCACCACTTACTTCATTTATTTACAGTATTCATTTATTTACATTCATTTATTAACCACTTACTTTTTTTTATAAATATCGTCAACATTTACTTAAGTTTATTATCATCTCTTTACAACCTTTCTATTATATTTAATTTGTGGTCTTTCAGTCATACTTAAGTTTACAACAATTATAACATTAAATTCTTATTTATAAAAGCAAATTCATTGAATAATTTCATTGCTTCAATTTTTTCTCGTAAAATATCCATTACATTTTCTTATTAACATTTCAACTTTTTACATCTTTTGGTAAGTTATATATGTGCCTTTAAGAATGCAATTGAAAGTTATACAAGTTCTCTTATTTCTTTTAACTAATTTAATGTTTAATAATCCTATTCTTTGCTTTATAGGTTACAATTTCAAGTTTCTTTTAAATTCCATTTATAATCTTAGCATTTAATCTCTTATTTTAATTAGAGGTTTCCATTGTTAATTGATTTCACTTCACTACAATGATTGAAACTATTAATTAACAGAAACTTATGAATTAAATACCGGGTTAAATTTCAAATCATTTTAAAATAAAAAAACATAGATGTGTACACTTAAAATTTATATATCCAATTATATTTAAAATAATTAACATTGATATTTTATTATCAAAATAAATCTGCAGTAAAAGTACTGCAGTGGCCTTCCCACTTTGAAACTCGAAAATGAATGTCGATGATGCGTGCACTCATCACCAAAATTATTTTCCAGCGACAGAGAGGGGAGTACATAACTTAGTTCCTTTCAAAATTTCTTTAAAGTAATTCTTTCAAATCATATTGAAATATTTATATCAGAAAATACTTCTAAATAATATTATTATATTCCAAAATCCTTTGAAAGAAAATTTTAAAATCCCGAAACATAATAACTAAAAATTTCAATTTTCATTTATTTTATTTTCAATCTCATTTCAACTATTATTTATAAATTTCACTACCTAACAACCAATATATTACAACCAAATATAACCTTTATAAAATCTTAATTTTATATATAGAAAATATAATAGGCAAAATTATTTCATTCGCCTATATTCGAAACAAATATTGTGTCGGTCTGTCCTACTAAGTGTTTAAAATCCCTATTGATGCCAAAGCGTCCCATGCATCAACCAGAATTTATAAATACAAAACGGAATAAAGTAACACAATATTAAAACCTTTTTATAACACTAACAAATACGCTCTCTCATATATACACACTCAGCGACTCATCATAGGGTATTACTACCCTATTAATAAAGAGTCAGACCCCACAAAGCTAAGGTTTATCGCTAAACCAAAGCTCTGATACCAGATGTAACGTCCCGCCTTTTTGTACGCTTTAAATCGACGATAAACCATACAGAAGGCGTATTGTTATGGGGTAAATAAGAAAAGTAGAGAAACAAAAAGAACAAAACAGAATCTTGCATCGGAACGCTAAAATATAATAATCAAATATACAGTTCATGAAGCTGTTTACAAAATATTCGATTATACTTATACATTACATATCAGAGTTACATATACCAGAGAAAAATAAAATGCAGCAGAATAATGTGATGCAGTGGAACAATATAGTAAATAATAATAATAAAATCTTCGTCTTCGTCTTCCAGAAATATAGTCTTTAAATCCTAAAATACTCAGGCTGACCCAAGCGAATTGAAAAGACAAAACACTCGAGTCATAACTAAAAGATCTTATGTAAGTTAAACCAACAGTAAATAATATGAGTGGAAAGGCATCAGAGATGTTTACGGGGTTTGACATCTCCTATACATTGTCTAACTTGAGTGGAGTAACTTAAGAGATGCTCGGGATTCACATCTCCTAAGGATCCGTTATACTATTTACTATGTAGTAATATTTCGCTATTATGATAATGTCTATTAATAAAATAAAATTACTTTTAAATAGCGTTAAAGGGTTACCCATATAGCCATTACCACGTAATAGTCCCAGTAGTCCATCCAATATCATGATCCCTCCTAATCGGGAAGCCACCAAAGGATACCACACGGGCTACGGGAGAAAATCAAACTCGTACAAGGCGCGATAGGGTAGGTAACACGGCACAACTAGGCAATGCCAGGGTAGATATACCAATTGCTATCCGGACTGGTGGTGACGCATAGCGTATAGCTACCACCCACCTCGAGCCACGCTCCTAAAAATCAAAAATCAAAAGTGGTCACCAAATAAATCTCAAAGTCAGAATATAATATCAAAGGAGTGTGTCAGATAAGAGGGGCTACCTCACTGGCCCGGAATCGCTCCTGTTTTAGCCACCTTATGCCAACTCACGGGAGTCGGGTCCACGTATATACTTCAAAGGAACGCCGCCACCAACCTACTTCATTCTAGAATCTCCACCGCGTACACAGTTGTTAAAGTGGTTTTCGGAGTTGGTAGAGAGTATGACAACTACCGATCTCGATCTCTTTAACAACCAAACGTTATTATAACACCGCGGTCATTTCAAAATAATTTATACATCAAAAACCAGAATAAAATATCTATTTCGAAACCATATAAACACGATATCCTTTCTATTTCAAAAACCAAATTATTACGATATCATTTTTTATAAAACCCAAATCAAGATAAAATCATTTTTATTTCAAATATATCCTTTTTCTAAAATTATAGCGCTTTCTAATCATAATACCTTGAAACCCATTACTTTGAAACATAACTTCCAATACTTAAATGGTACAAATATTAAATTACTATATATAATAAATAGCTTCTTTAATTTCACAAATCAATTCCAAATACAGATTTGAACCCCCAAATAAACCATTCCAATTTCCATATATTTTAAAGCTTTAAATATTCCACCATTTCAAAACTAATTCTTTGATAATTCCATATATATCAAATTTAATTACTATTATTTAGATTTGAAATGTTAACTAAATAAATCCAATATAATTTAAGTAAAACTTTTAAACTTCAATTAACTGGATATTCTTTCAACCTATTTAACTTGATATATTCATTTAAATCAACTTGATATTCATTTAAATCACTCTAGAACAAAAATCAAGTTATAAAAATCCTACCCGTTAAAATCTTAATTATATTAAAAGCTCGAATCAAATTTATTCGCACATAATTCTTAAATATATATTTTTTCAAATCAATTTCATAATTATCTTCCAACTTTAAATATTTTTTAAAATCATTATAACCTCTATATTAAAATATGATTTAAATACTTAACCATATTATCTTTAATAAAATCAAACTCAATTATTATTCTTGTTTTTATTAACAAATTTATACACAGCTTAAATTCAAGAATTTAACTATATATAAGATAATATATATATAATAACAAAAATCAATATTTATTAAACCGTATATCTCTATCCAAAACCATAGAAATCATTTCAAAATATTTATATATAGACCGACGGTGTCTGTATAAAATTTACTACCCTATGTTCAAGTGATATGGATATTTATCATTTAAATCCGTAATTTAAAATAAAAATACGGTTATATATCATTTCAAACCTCAATCCCGAATGAAATAAAATGCATAATAACTTGCAGTTTATAAAAATATAAAATACAGCATCCATTCATCCAATATCAATCATCAACCATTTACCGTAATCATCATCCAATTCAATCAATAACATCAATATATAACAGATAATAAATCACTGGCATCTACTGGCAGTTTATATTCAAAAATAAATTAACTAACTATTTAACTGGCAGTTTGTATGTAATAATAAATTAAATAAAAATTTAATTTAAATAAATTTAATTTAATTGAGATGATGATTAAAAATATGCCAAACAGTCATAAATAAATTTCTAATCATATCAAAAATTAATTTAACACACATAAGAAATTTTAGAAGTTGTGAGTGGTTTAAAACACTCACCTTTTGAATTTAAATCCAATTTAAACCCAAAATTTGAACAGTCTCAGAATTCATCCAAACCAGCGCTGTAATGTCCGAAATTTTGATACGAACCTAGCAGAGAAAACCGCACATGAAACAGACCTCATATGCCAAAGTTACGCGTATTAGATAGATTGAAATTGCAATGTAAAAATAATTCAGAAAAACAAGTTGATGCCACGTCACCTTATTCACGTGAATCATCTCCCTCAACAAACGTTCGGACCGAAAATACACAGCAGAAACCTAGCGCCGATACCTCAGATCGCATGAACGTCGACCACTGCGACGCATGCCGCAACGCCCAGATGCGTCGCCTCGCCACCCCCTCGCCGTAGCTCCACCCAGCCATCGCCGATCGACGACGAGAACCCCCTGCCGTCGCCTCTTGTACGAAACCCTAACGAATTTTGCGCTCAATCCAATTGTGGATTTGATGAATGACCACCACCGATGAGAAGCGTACGAGCCTCTCTACAAAACCCACAAATTGATTTGACGATCGGAAAAATTTGATTACGGCGTGATGAACGGCCGTGGCTTCTTTACTCGATTCCGGCCACATATCAATTCAGGTCAGAAAACGAATCACATAATTGAGATGTGCTATTCGACAACTTCGAATTGATATAAAATTTGATTGGTATTGAGAAGTTTGAATTTTTGGATTTGGATTTAATTTGAAATTGCAATTGGAATTAGAATTTGATTGTCTGCCATTGAAATAAGAAGGTGAGAAGGAATTGTGCGTACAGACATATGCCAATGAGGGACAATCAGGGTTTATAACAGGGTATATATAGGCAAGCTGAAATTAGAATGGACCGGATCGATTGGATATACGCGTTGAATTATAAAATGGCCCGGAAAAGCCCGTTTCGACTCAGGAACGAAATTGGGTCAACCCACATATCAAAATACATGTTTTTGAATATTTAAAATGTGATGGAATAGGTTTCAAGTCCAAATTCCATCGTATGAAGAAGTTATGCTCAAATCAAATTATTTCAAATTGATTTCAATTGATTTCAATTTCATTGATTTCTGGGCATTTCGAGTCCGTACGATCAAATGACAAGTCTGATCGTTACGAAACTTGAAATCCTACAATAATTCATCGTTACACATCCGATGAAACTGGTTTCGTCGAAATCCGAGTTAGTGGCAAAAATAGCTATTTTCTAGTTAATTAAATAAATTAATAATAAGTTAATTAAATCAATTTTACAATTCAACTTTAATTATTCACAAATTTTATCAGTTTGGATTACTTGGTAAATTTAGAATCCCTTAAACAAATTTCTACATCAATTTATCATTGAATAATTCCCAATTTACAGTATTTAATTTCAATTTCAATTTATCCAGTAATTAAAACTTAAATTCCCAAGAAATTCATTTATTTGGTTTTTTTTAAATCCTGATATTCACTAAATTGTCATCTCATAGTTACAATTCTCAAATACTTCTGCTTTTATTTAATTACCAATAACAATATTATTATTATTCCATTTGTTAATTAAGTATTTACATTCGTTTCTAACATTTCAATCTCATAACCAATTATAACAATTTTCAATATTTCACCTGACCTTTCATTTCAGTCTATCCATTTATTAAGTTTTACCTTAATAAATCTTTATTTCCATTCCTTTAATTCAACAACTTGTTCTATTATGAATAACGTTAACATTATTTTCCGAATATTTCCTTAATTAACATTAACGTAATATTTTATTTAGATTTATTGCAATTGATTCCAAATTCAATTTCTATTTCTTAATATATTCAAAATTTACAACTCCTAAACATTTTATTACACTTCCCATTACACTAATATACGCCTATTTACATCTTACATTCGTATTAATGTTAGATTAATATATTCAAATTTCTAACTCCTTTGCTATTAACTATCCTATTTCCATTTATTATATCTTTGCCAAATATATACATTGATTACGACTAAATATTCTCAATAAATTTATTTACTTGGATTCATGCTTTTTATTACATCAATTACTGCCTTATAAATAAATTTATGTTTTTGTTCAATTTACATTCACCTTTTCCGTTATTACATAAATTATCATTAAAGTCACATTTAATTACTTTTATTTTTAAATTGGTAAATTACAGGTAACGACAACCATTTGTCACCATTATACCCTTTGTAGAACTTGTATGTTTATTCTTCACAAACAACTACTATCTATTATAATATTTCACATATTAATTCAATAATTACACTTGTTTTTCTCATATTCTCACTATAACTAAGTCATAACATTTAAATTATTTTATTTAATTGGAAATTTATTCAAATTCATTAATTATTAACTTTAATTAGCCCTGTTACGTTTCCTCTAGTTATTTCATTATTGCATCACAACTTTTATTAATATTTCACTAATTTTTATTTTCTTCAATACTAAATTTCAAAATCTTATTAAATTAACAATTTTAATTATTGAAAATTTACGGGTCATTACATGCATGAATAAGCAGGTCAGAGATTTATCATTCTAGTAAATATTTACCGAGAATATCAGAATGATAGCTTATACCACCCACAACAGTTAAACTAAATAATTAGCAAAATGGTGTTTGATTCCGCTGACTAGATATCAAATAGTTTGAATAATCTACAATTAACACATCTATTTAGTTTGGGAACATCTTAACAAATTGGCCATATAAAATTACACAACGGCATTTATTTTCAAACGGTATTTTAATTCTGCCTGAACAAGCTTAAAAAACTTTACTTATTAATCTTCACAATGGATCGTACGACGGCGTAACATCCATCGATACGAACCATCTTCTTAATAACACCTATTTTATATGTGAAATTAAATAGTATTATAAATGTAGAACCACTTAAGAACTTGAATTAATTCAAAGGTATAGACATTTACTTTTCCTTAATTATCTACTTAATTTTACTCAAATTATTCAAATAAAACCCAAGTATTAATAATAAAATTATTTTAAAAAGCTTGACTACTTTATGATAAAATAACTTATTTAAATAACCTTAATTAAATAGTCTTAAAGTAAAATAAATTTATTATTTTTAAAATCCTTTGTCTATAAATAACATTTTAATATAAAAGAGGATTGATTCAACACATAAACTTGATCACTTGTTTATTACATGCTTTGGGAGTGTAATTTGTTACGGATTTACTTTACATTATAACTATTTTCATTATTTATTTAAATCCAGTTATTTTAAATAAACCCAGACCGAACGAGCTGGAGCCCAAACCAAAAGGCTAAAGAACAAACCGAAACCCTTTTTATTTAATCCTATTTAATTCCAGGAACACAATCCAAATGATCAACACAAAAAAAAACAATACCGAGCTCGATCGATTCGAGCATCACCTCGAGGAAATCCCGAGACCATCGCCGATCGCATGCATCATCAAACATGAAACAACCTAGCCTGGATCACTCGTGCATGGTGATACACGTGCACGTACAAACCCACACCACCGATCATCTCGCCGTCGTGACACCACTGTCCAGTCCCTCATCGCTCCTCGATCCAAATCGCCATTTCGCCGTTGCCAGCAACCCTCTCTGATCGGAAATCGATCAACATCTCAACCCTCCCAGAACCCAGAAAACCTACCTACCTCCACAAATCGACCCACGTCAACGTCGATCGACCACTTCTTCGCACACCACCGATCTCTGTCGAAAGCTCACCCATTCATCCTCCTCCGAGCCAAACCCCATTAAACTGCAGTCGCCTCATCACTTCTCGAAACCATCGCGATGCCACCCAAAGCCGATACTACCCTTAAACCCTAAAATCGATCGACCCACCAATCCAAGCCCAAATCTAAGATTCCGCCATGATCGATCCCTTCGCCAAGCCTATGCGCACCTCGCAGCGTCGCCGTCCTAACCTCTCCACCACCCACGGCGGTGAAATTAATTTTTAAAGAGAATTTGGTCATTTTAAAATTTCTTACATTGTAAATTGTTAAAAATCATGATTTAACTTCTAAAAATCCTATTTCTTTACCAGAATCCAGATAGCATGCTCGAATCCTTGTTTTAAATACATTGAATCTTCACCAAATTTGGTTATTCACTGTAAATCCTATCAATAGATAACTACACAACGAAATCAATTCACAAAACTATTTTTAACACAAACTATACTTGAAAATAAAAACTTTCTTAGTTCACAACATCATCAAAAGTAAACTAGACTAAGAGATATAAATTTTTGAAACTGGGATGAACAGAATATTCATTGTCAATAGAGTAACAGATAAATGCATTTCCAGGTTTAAAATTAATGTTTCTCACCTTAAACATTTTGTTTCCAAAAGTTTGGAAGTTGAATTTGAAATCTTTAAATCTGAAAACTTGCTTTTGAAAATCTCCTGGTGGTATGAATCTAAACAGAGGGAGATCCTGACTTTCTTAAATTTCCAGACTTGGTTGCTTTTTTTTAACATTTCCTGCTTGCTTACAATTTAGAATAGAGGTATATTTTTTTTCTTAAGTTGCAAGTTTAGATTTTAAAACAATAACACAGATCAAAATGCTCACATAAATATACATATGCTCTAAAAAATCTTGATGATAGACTGAGAAGGCCTTTTGGTGGCTGAGTAGACGGTCACTTTATGAAGAAATATTTTAAAAAGGAAAAATATAATTATTACAATATTTTATCATTTGTTTTATGACAGGTGTTATATGTTTTCTGATAAAAAAATTTATCACTTGTTTACTCATTGTTTTACTTAATTTTAAAACAGTTTTTGTTTCTTATTTTTCACTTAGCAGTAAATGGCTTGCAATCTTATCCTATTATTATATTTATAATATAAACCATAAAATACTTTAAAGTATATGTAAGTATACTCAAGAAGTTAGACAGCCCAAAAGTTATCATTACTTTGTCAAAGTAGTGTTTGCATTTACCTCAACACACCTTATACATTTTAAAACAAAAATAAGAAACTAGATAACTAAAATAATTTCTTAGTTAATATACCTATATAGACATATATGTCACTTTAAACAAAATGAAATAAAATAACATTCTACGTTAAACACCCTATATTCATATGTATCATAAGAACTTTAAGATAGTTAAAATTACTTTTAAGCCTTCACATATATATGTATCCATATATACATTTTTTATTGATAATATAGAAATATATTATTTTCAAACAAACTAAATTCATTTGATATCTATGTATATGTATAGTTTCTCATATTTATACTTTAGTGATTCTTACACACATCATTTAATTTATAACATTTATATTTATTTATATATATTACAAATTTTCCTTTTGAACTTATCTTTACATATATATAAAATTTCTTATTTATGGTATATATATATATTATTTCAAAAACTTTCAACTTAAAACTCTTTTATTTAATATAAATAATACTGTTTATATGCCCAAAATCAAAAATATCCTTTTTACTTCATTATCAATTTCTATCCAAATTATATATATACACATATAAATTTTATTTTATTATACCTATATGTAAAAATATATGCATATGATTTTTCTAATTAACTTTAATTCTCTATTATATTTTATCTTTAGAACAAAATATACATATTTTGTCTCTAAAACAAAATACACATATTTTATCTAAAACTAAATATACATATTTTACCTTTAATACAAAATATACATATATAAGAAATTTCTATTTAATCAATCTGTATTTTAATATAGATCTGAAAATTCAAATTATATTGGTTTTGGAAAATTGTATATAATTATTAATTATTGATTGATGGGAATATTGTATATTAAAATACAATATTATTGAATATTATAAATTAGTATTCACAACTCGGGATGTCAAAAATCCCGGGTCGTTACATTCCTCCCCCTTAAAAGAATTTTGTCCCCGAAATTCCATAGCTAAGTTAGTTAAACTATCTACACACATTAGAACTGATTAATGACACCCCATACTACACTAGTAAATACATAGATTCCATACTTATATATCAAAATATACATTACATCTAGTACTAGCCAAAAAAATTCCTACAAGTGCTATCATCATCTATACAAGCATACCTATATATAAAAGATATTTATATATATATATATATATATCACCCTACCAAACATTTAACACCTAACAACCATGACGTCCAAGGGTCATAGATACATACAAAAAGGCATACACTACCTAGAGAAAGCAATCCAACACTAACTATGTACTCTTACTACCAGAATCCTCCCCTTCGGGTCTCGACAATTCCTTGGACTCCACATCACTGTCCGGAACCCAAACAATCTCTGGACTAGGCTCTCTCTAAAGGAAATCTACATCAACAACTGGCTCCTCAATAACTTCACCTATCTCCCAAATGACCGCATCGTCATTTTTTGATTCGAGATCCTCCTCTACTTCGAACTCTTCGTCGTATAATGACGGCTCGTTAAGATCCGCCCGAATTCTCCTGACCAGGTCAAAATCACCATCCCTCCTAGCCCTAGCCAAAGCTCCACCTCGACCGATGTTGCGGGTTCTCTACAATCAATACCAAAACCCAAAGGTGAGATCCTAAAGTTTAGACTTCTATAGGCTAAAGAGTACATCAAAGTTTACACTTCAAAATTTATCCCCCCTTTTAAATTTCTATTACCCAAAATTAATAAAATCATCTTTCCAAAAATAATTTAAGTTTATACTTTGAAAGTGGTTACAAGGTAGAGAAAAATATACAATAATATAGTAAGTTTATAAACAATTTATTTCTTCAATCTATAAATCTATATGTATATACAATAAAGTAAAGCGTTATAAGGTTTAAATCCTCAAATATCCTTTTTAGAAATCCATAATTAAGAAATTATCTTTAATGGTGGAAATTTTTTCAAAATATTAGTTTAAAAGTTTTCCAAATTCCTCTAGTAAATATAACTCAATAAAAATCCATTTCCCAAGATTCAAATTCTAAAGGGTCCAGATCTCTAAGGGTATACTCAAGTTAAAAGGACAACCAATGAAAACACACAAGGTTGACGACTAAGACCACTTAGATCATAGATGATAAATTATTATCATCACAAGCAATCATTTTAAATACCATATATTTAAAAATAATACCTCTTTATATAGAAAATATATCTAGGTAAAATTATTTCATCTACCCTTTAAAACAATATTGTGTCCGTTGGCTTGGTTCAAGTGTTTAGAGATCCCTATCAATAACGTTAGCTACTCATATTGACCAGAATCCATATGTCACTTAACCGATCAATTAGCACAATATATAAAACAATTTTTATATAACTAACAAACACGCGCTCTCGTATTATATATACACTTAGACAGGCTGCTACAGACTCTATTCCTAACGAGCAACCCACCCGAACCTAGGTATTCGCTCAACCTAGGCTCTGATACCACAATGTCACATCCATTTTTTCGTACCGATTTAAACTGATTTTTAACCGCACTTGTAAGCCAAATCGCATGGAAAGATAGATAGTGAAAGAAAGAAGGAAGGTAGAAGATAGAAAGAAGATAGAAAAAAACAGAACATATCAGAATCTCACAGTGGAATGAATAAACTATAATATAAGCAAGTCTTTATATGAAACCAAAACAGTTGCTTTAATATCTAATACAGACTTCAAGCAGAGTTACAACCTGTGACGACCCGCCCTTCTCGACCCTCGAAAATCGACACAAAATACTCCACGGTATGATATGCCGACGATCAAGTGCCGGAAGAGACAAATTGTTGAGGAAAAAGAAAGAAGATAGAAGAAAGAAGGAACTAAACAATAACATAATTTCACAGTCGCAGCGGAACAAAATATAATATAGAATATCATATCTTTACACAAAATTAAAACTATATGTGTTTTATACAATATCACCAGAGTATCACAAATAAACAACAACTACCAGCCTGACAATTTCAAACAAGCGCAACAGCGGATATAAACAAGTACGGATAATACGTCTCGGACTCCAGCTCCTCTCCTGTCCCATAGCATCCTATCCTGAACATATAATACTCAGTCTGACCTGAGCATTATAATGAAATAACACTCGGGTCAGTCTGGAATACCAGCTGATAAAAATACACCCAAATTGATTATTAAAGTTTCAAAAATCCTTTTGAAAACAACAGCATCTCGTAAGACCACGCCACAAATAAACATGTCGGGTTTTTACCTTACGTTAGCTAAAACATTTTTTATATAAATCCTCTAATATTATAATAGTGTCTATATACAGATACTTATTAAAATAGCCGAAACGGTTACATCTATTAAATTCCGGCTACTAGCCATAAAGTGGGTAATACAAACAAAACTCGTAAAAGGCTCGTAGGGAGAATGGATTTCCAACTAATGACTACGCGTTGGGGTACAACCTGTCACAGTACGTGGCCTAGATCACCATACCGAGGACCACTTCCGATCCCCTGCAACAAAAGGCCGGGACTACCCCTTACTGGAAAATCCCGAGTAAGATCACCCCACGGTTGGGATCAGCAACCGCACCACTAAGCCGAAATAAATGGACATCTAGACAGGGATGACCTCACCTTGAAATGGGTGCTACCCACCTAGCCTTGCTGTATAACACCTGATTTTCAGTCATTCCCGGTTGACGAGGCTTGAGGCTAAGCGTTACCTTTTAGAACGTTTCACTTAGAATGCCCATCGTCCACCTAATGATGTTCCGAAAGCATTCATCCATACAAGTCCGTCCCGGGTTAGAACGGAACCGAAGGCACTACTCCTACTACGTCCATTTTGGAAATATCCTCAGGATTTGTAGCGACTAGCCCTTGCACTTCACTGCTCCATCATTGACTCCGAGCTCGTTTTTCCCACGAAAACGTACAAACTGGATCGAAGTGGTTTTCGAAAAATAATCCCGATCCCGGTCACTTTGAAACGACCAACGCATTGTCCAATATTGATAGTCGGTGATTTAACTATCAATTATCATCCATAAGCATCGATCACACAATAAATAATTTTCCACATTATTTATTTTCCTCAAAAATATCTTTGCAAGATATATTTCCATTTTCAAATCCCGTTGAAACACTTTTCAAACCCAACTCTTCTCATGGAATAGATTCTCAAATCTTTACTTCCTCTGAAAACATCCAAGTACCAATACTTAAGATTTAAAATAATTTAATTCTTTATTCTTGAAAATACATTAAAACATTTATATTAAATCTACTTACATACTTAATTTAAAATATATATACTTTTTAAAAATATTTCGAATAAAACTGCTTTATAAAATATAAACTATTTTCTTCAAAATAAAGTTAAGTCATACTAAATTTTAAAATAAAGTTATGAAATCCTATGCAAGTTTTTAAACAAAACTTTAACCAAACTATCTTTACAATAAAACCATTTTATAAAATATAAATATTAAAAACATTCTTTTAAAACACAAGACTGATTAATCCTTTAAAATAATTACTACTATAACTAATTTAGTAAATATTTACTTTTAAATTTTTTACAACTTAAATAAGAATTTCTTACAAACACTCTTTTAAATCAAATTTAAAATCTTTAACTATTACTTGAAAATTTGCTTTAATGCGTACTTGGCTTTTCAGGGAATTTCACGTTCATTTCAGAATAAACCAAAGAATCCTTTTATAAATCCTGCTTGATTTATCTTAATTCGAATTTACGTTTAAATCCCATAAATTCCTCCAATACTTTAAAAATAAACCCTCTCTTTATTTTTAAACTCATTTCTATTTCCTGGAATATCACTTTCGAAATATATGCTTAAAATATTTTAAATAAAGCTTCTAGAAATTACTTAATTGAAAATAATACTTAGGAAAATATAGAGGAGTTTCTAAGTAATTTAAACCGAAATTATCTTTTTTTTTAAATAAAGTTATTAAATCAAATATTTATATTAAAATTTCCTTTTGAAAACTTAATACTACTTTAATTTTTTTTTAAATAATTAAATATCATAATTACTTAAATAATTTTTTACTTACACTTTAAACAATTGAATAATATTTTCTTTCTAAAATATTTTAAACACATTTTAAACTGCCCATTTATATTTTGAAAGGTTTTCTTCAAAACATACAAAATTTCCAGGAAAAAGTACACTTCCCATCCTTTAAAAACAATCTTACTATTATTTTTAAGGAATTTGCACTTCTTATAGAAATTTCCACCGAAATCCGAAACTTTCAATATTTATCCCCGATAAATATTTCACTTTATTTATAAACCCAGTTTATAAATTTTCATTTCACATTTCCTTTTAAATCACAGTTTCACAAAAACTTTAACAGATTCCAAACCAATTTTTGAATTTAATTCCTTTAAATTCTTTACTTAAAAATTTCTTTTATTTTCCTTTAAACCCAATTTATTTTATTTATATTTTAAATTACTAGATTGTATTCACCCAATCATAGCACAACACAATTTAATTTTCAAATTAATCTATCATAGTATATAACTAAATCACATCATCAATTATGAAAAAAAAAATCTATATTGTGAGGAATCCAGTTGGACCCCTCCAACCTGTTATCCCTGCATCCACAGATGTTAGCACAATAGATAAAATATCATATCCAAACTGATAATAATATTCACATTCAACCAATCAATCATTCATTTAAATTTTAACTATTTAAAATTAACTGAAATTCCAGCTGTTAGTGAGATTAACTCACCTTGAGTTTGTTGAGCATTTAAATTTTGAATTAAATCGAACGACGTTCGATTTAACCTAAATTTTTTACTTGCTCAGAATGATTCCAGAATTGCTCCACTGCATAGTACTCATCGCTGCGATTCCGGTGCTACCAAATTCGTCCGATTTCGACCATGCATGCAAAAGTTATGGCTTAATAAAGTTGTATATGTTAATATAATTAAATTTACTTTTTCTATTTATTACCAAAATCATGGCCGCATCTTCTCCCACGCAAGCTCTAGGCCAAACAACAAACAACGAACCCATCGGTCGCTTTATTAGGGTTGCGAACTGCACCTCCAACCATCGCCGAGAACAAGATCCAATACCACCACGTCGCCGCTCCTCGCAACCTCCACCTTGGGTCGAAACACGGCGAAGCTCGGTCGCCTCCATCACCCAAAATCGAGCACGAACGCGTGTGTTTCCCGGTAGAATTCTGGCCATCTCCTCGAGCTTCGTGCCGACCCACTGCACGGATGTGAAGCCGACGCCGTGCTCTTCGATCTTCATGTTGGAGATTTGTGAAATAAACGAACGGATTTGGAGAAAGATCGAGATGAAGGTTGGAGATTTTTGGCCATTGAATAATTTCATGGCGGCTGGGAACAGGAATAAGGTTTCGGCCCTAAAATTGAGTATATATAAATGTTATAATTATTATTTTAGTATTAAATCCACTTTTAAACCATATTTTCATATGAACTCCGAATCAGACATGCCGCCAGTCGATTATAAGGTTTTACCCGCATTCCGGACACAATGGAACATGTTTTAGAGGTTAATTTGATCATATGCGGAAGATAGCTTTTTGAATCGAGTTTAAATATTAAATTTTCGATTTTAATTTTCAACGCGTTTCTCACCCGTACGAGCAAATGGCAACTCCAAACGCTACGAAAATTGAAATCCGATAATAACTAACTATTACAAATCCAATGGAGCTGGTTTCGTCGAATTCCGAGACTGTGCCCCGGAAGGCAATTTTAACTCGTCGATTAATTCGAGCGATTTTCAAAATCGTCGAAATCACTTAAAATTTCACCGTTAAAATTTTATTAACTTTATTATAAATCATAAAGAATTTGTATTCACATCAGAAATCATTCTGATTCATTTCGAACCAAAATCTGATTATTTGCATTATTATATTATTAAATTCCATTATTAAATTAATATAAATTCAAATTCAACCTATCGACTTTTAATTCCATCCAACAGTCCAATATTATAATTCAAATCCAAATAGACTTAAATTAAATTTTAGAAACCATTTTCATTACCATTTATATCCAGATTCACCAATTATCACAATCCCAAATATTTAATTATTATTATTCAAATTCAATTGAATTGCCATATTTAAAATTTTAACTAATTTTATTAATTTAACCAAATTCTTTTTATTTCAAAATCAATTATTATCCATATTCAACATTTAAAATGAATTAAATGTTCAAAATCTAACGACCAAAATTCCAGGTCGTTACATTTCTCCCCCCTTATAAAAATTTCGTCCCCGAAATTTGCTAAAGTATGAAAAATGCTACAAACTCAATAGCAAAACCCACTTAGTGAAAATCCCAAATTCACTTTGCCTAAACTCTTTAGTTTCAAATCAAAACTGCTAGTTTCGATTCCTATTTCAAAATCCTTTTTATTTTAATTTCAATTTGAAAACAAATTGTCGTTAACGGAACGTTTCAAAATTTTCAAAATTTTTGTAACTCCCAAAATTTCCAGAAAATTTTGGCGGATTCTCCCTTGTATGGAGGAGCTTTTGCAATATCACAATAGATATAAATACATATATATCGGCCCACGCGGTCGGAAAACCAAATATATCACAATATATATATATATATATATATATATATATATATATATATATATCATTTTCCCAATTTTATTGCGTATGCGTACCTTTTGATTAGCGTTTTAAAAGCAAGCGGCTAATTATATTGCATATACGCGCTCCAACCCTATCGATTGCCTCCCGTGCCTGTACTTACTTAAACAAACACATCAATTTTCAACAATATGAGAATTTATTAACATTCTATTCATTAAACAAGCCAAACACATCAATTACATAGTTTAAACCAATAAACCTCATAATTTAACATGTTAACCATATTTTTTCAGCAATCCAAAGATTTCAATCACCATTTTAATTTCCCGACAAATCCAAACTTCATTTTTAATCTCCTCGAATGATTTAAATTCAAGTTTACTTTTTACAATTCATATTTACTACAACCAATTCACTCTCTCTTCAATATGATTAAGATATTCTTTGTTTACATCAATTTATTCCAATCCAATTCCAAATTGATTCACAAACAAATTCTTATTTTCAATTTGATACCTTTGCATTTCTTTTATGATCTACTTTCATTTGTTATGAAAAACCACTTAATTATATTACACTTATTCCAATTGAGTCAAAACCAACTTTATTTACTTCTTTAAATCAATCCACTTTCGTTTACAACAAACGACCAATTTCTATGCAAATTTAAAGTTATCCAAGCAAGTAACCATCACTTAATCTTATAACCATTTAAAATTAATTCCAACTTAGATTTATATTAATATCATCCCATTATGTAATATTTACAACCCATACATTCTTATTTCATCACAATAATTAATCAAAACCATTTCTCTTGCATTACAACTTTATTATCTAAAGAAATTTTATTCAAGACTACTTATAAAGCTCAACCACAATCATTTTCCAATTTGCTTAAGTTATTTCAATAACAAAATAACTCCATTTCTTCTTACATCAGTTTTATTTCCATTTTAAATTGATTTTCATTCAATCAAATTCCAATCCATTACAAATTTTAACTCAATTTATTCACTTATTCAATCCATTTAAAATTTATTTTATTAACAATGAGACCACTTTAAATCATTTCACCTATTTGAATTTATTTATAATTCAAACCATCGCTATTATAATCTAATTCCATTATTCATTCACACTCTTATTACCAAAATTAAATCCCATCCCAGAACTGGGTTTTTATTTTTCGTTTCAAAATTTTCTTAACAAACTACCAAAATTTCATCCATGCCAATACAAATTCCATTTAATTTAGTTTACACTAAATTCATCTTCATCCTATTCTTTTAAATTTAGTTGAGTTAAAATTTTATTCATACAATATCCTTTCAACTTAATTAAATTTTCTTTCAATTCAATTCTTTTCCAATTCTAATTCAAGTTCAACAAAATTTATTCAGCCAACTTAAATTCTTACCAATCCCTCTACTATTTTAAATAAGAGTTGAATTTCATTCAATAACATTTATAACACAATTGAATTTTGGTTTTAATTAAATCCAAATCCATCTCAATTCCATTTAATTGAAGTTAAATCCAATTCGATCCAATTTTATTCCTCCATTCAATTTAAATTTTTACTTTCTAATATATAAGTTTTAAAACTTACTTATTAACTTAAGTCCATTCACATCTTATATTTTTCTTTGCCTTATCACATTTAACATCTATTTAGGATTTAAATTTTGAATTTACCATACTATCCAGCCATTACCTATTTATGTCTATAATTCCATTTTCTATTCATAAGTTGCCCAACTTATTTACTTAAAACTTATATTGCTCATTCGAGTCTATCCTCATCTTATAATCCCAATTCTAGATTACATATATAACATTTAATAACTTAAGGATAAAAAAAATTCATTGCACAATTTTAATCATTTTACATTTCAACTTTATATCAAATTCAATTTCAATTTCAATTTATATGTAACTTACCCTGAGTTAAATGCAAATATATTTTATTCACTACCATTTACTCAAGTCAAATTTTAAATCCAGGATTAAAAATTTCATTTTCCCTTAGTATTTAAATCAATTTCATTTTATAAGTTCAATAATTGTTTCATTTTAAATTTACACATTATTTAAATAGAATTTTCCAGAATTCAATTACCCGGTTTTATTCCAAAAACCATTTTGAAATAATAATCAACTCACACCTACTTGGTATATCAAATCAAATCTCTGGATCCCAAATAACTTGTTTATACCAAAACAAATTTCCCTTTTGAAATTTCTAAAACCACTTTTATACCCAACAATTCCAAACAAATATCATAACCAACCACCACGGAAGCAATCCATCACTTAAGAACTCGAAAATAAATTCGGATGATGTGGCCATCATCATCGGGGTTATTTTCCAACGACTGAAGTGAGTTCAGTGCTTCCTTACTTTCACAAATTCATTTCAAAACAATTTCCATTCAAACATATTACCCAAAATAATATTCCATCATTGCCTTCAAATCTTTGGACAACATTCCCAAACATTCTCAAGATTTTAAATTTCCAAATTTTGTTTTCAATGCATTTAAAATCCTTTTCAAAATTTCCGGGATTTATATTCTGGTTTAATTCAAATTTAGTTATTCTTCTTTTATATATTTTATACTCATAGAATTTTATTTGATTATAACCATTTCAAATTTTAGATCAAATTTTAGATTCTTATTTGATTAAGATATCTACATCCAAACAATCAAATATATATAATAATTTTCAGAAAATTATTTCTTTTATATTAAAATATAATTTTGGGTTAAATTATTTCATTTACCCTCTTTAAAAACAATACTAGGTCGGTTTATCTTGTTTAAGAGTTTAGAAACCCCCTATCGATACGGTTGTACTTCCTGCACCGACCAGAATTCATAAACACTCAACCGACAAGTCAACACAGTATAAAAACAGTTTTATATTCACTAACAAGTACGCTCTCATATCTATGAATACATCAACTCATTATAGAGTACTATTGACTCTGTTTAATGAGTAATTTCCCCACCAAAGCCTAGGTTATCGCCAACCAAAGCTCTGATACCACATGTGACGACCCGCCCTTCTCGACCCTCGAAAATCGACACAAAATACTCCACAGTATGACACGCTGACGATCAAGTGCCGGAAGATACTGATTGTTGAGGAAAAAGTAAGAAGATAGAAGAAAGAAGGAACTAAACAATAACAGAATCTCACAGTCGCAGCGGAACAAAATATTACATAGAATATCAGATCTTTACACAAAATGAAAACTATATCTGTTCTATACAATATCACCAGAGTATCACAAACAAATAACAATTACCAGCCTGACAATTTCAAACGAGCGCAATAGCGGATATAAACAAGTATGGATAATATGTCTTGGACTCCAGCTCCTCTCCTGCTCCATAGTATCCTATCCTGAACATATAATACTCGGCCTGACCCGAGCATTATAATGAAATAACACCCGAGTCGGTCTGGAATACCAGTTGATAAAAATATACCCAAATTGATTATTAAAGTTTCACAAATCCTTTTCAAAACAAAAGCATCTCGTAAGACCACGCCACAAATAAACATGTCGGGTTTTTACCTTACGATAGCTAAAACACTTTTTATAGAAATCCTCTGATATTATAATAGTATCTATATATATATACTTATTAAAATAGCCGAAATTGTTACATCTATTAAATTCCAGCTACTAACCACAAAGTGGGTAATACAAACAAAACTCGTAAAAGGCTCGTAGGGAGAATGGATTTCCAACTAATGACTAGGCACTGGGGTACCACCTGTCAAAGTACGTGGCCTAGATCACCGTACCGAGGACCACTCCCGATCCCCTGCAACATAAGGCCGGGACTACCCCTTACTGGATAATCCCGAGTAAGATCACCCCACAGTTGGGATCAGCAACCGCATCACTAAGCCGAAATAAAGGGACATCTAGACAGGGATGACCTCATCTTGAAATGGGTGCTACCCACCTAGCCTTGCTACATAACCCTTGATTTTCAGTCATTCACGATCGATGAGGCTTGAGGCTAAGCGTTACCTTTTAGAACATTTCACTTAGAATGCCCATCGTCCACCTGACGATGTTCCTAAAGCATTCATCCATAGAAGTACGTCCCGGGTTTGAACGGAACCGAAGGCACTACTCCTACTACATCCATTTTGGAAATGTCCTCACGATTAGTAGCGACTAGCCCTTGCACTTCACCGCTCCATCTTCGACTCCGAACTCATTTTTCCTACGCAAACGTACAAACCAGATCGAAGTGGTTTTCGAGAAATTAATCCCGATCCCAATCTCTTCGAAACGATCAACGCATTGTCCAATATTGATAGTCGGTGATTTAACTATCAATTAACATCCATAAGCATCCATCACACGATAAATAATTTCCCACATTATTTATTTTCCTCAAAAGTATCTTTGCAAGATATATTTCCATTTTCAAATCCCGTTGAAATACTTTTCAAACGTAACTCTTCTCATGGAATAGATTCCCAAATCTTTACTTCCTCTGAAAACATCCAAGTACCAATACTTAACATTTAAAATAATTTAAATTATTTATTCTTGAAATTACATTAAAACATTTATATTAAATCTACTTACATACTTAATTTAAAATATATATACTTTTTAAAAATATTTCGAATAAAACTGCTTTATAAAATATAAACTATTATCTTCAAAATAAAGTTAAGTCATACTAAATTTTAAAATAAAGTTATGAAATCCTATACAAGTTTTTAAACAAAACTTTAACCAAACTATCTTTACAATAAAACCATTTTATAAAATATAAATATTAAAAACATTCTTTTAAAACACAAGACTGATTAATCCTTTAAAATAATTACTACCATAACTAATTTAGTAAATTTTTACTTTTAAAATTTTTACAACTTGAGAAAGAATTTCGTACAAACACTCTTTTAAAATCAAATTAAAAACCTTTAACTATTACTTGAAAATTTGCTTTAAAGCGTACTTAGCTTTTCAGGAAATTTCACTTTCATTTCAGAGTAAACCAAAGACTCCTTTTATAAATCCTGCTTGATTTATCTTAATTCGAATTTACGTTTAAATCCCGTAAATTCCTCCAACACTTTTAAAATAAACCCTCTCCTTATTTTTAAACTCATTTCTATTTCCCGGAATATCACTTTCAAAATATATGCTTAAAATATTTTAAATAAAGCTTTTAGAAATTACTTAATTGAAAATAATACTTAGGAAAATATGGAGGAGTTTCTAAGTAATTTAACCCGAAATTACCTTTTTTTAAAATAAAGTTATTAAATCAAATATTTATATTAAAATTTCCTTTAAAAAACTTAATACTAATTTACTTTTTTTTTTAAATAATTAAATATCATAATTACTTAAATAAATGTTTACTTACACTTTAAACAATTGAATAATATTTTCTTTCTAAAATATTCTAAACACATTTTAAACTGCCCATTTATATTTTGAAACTTTTCTTTAAAACATACTAAATTTTCGGGAAAAGGAACACTTTCATCCTTTAAAAAATCTTACTATTATTTTTAAGCAATTTGCACTTCTTATAGAAATTTCCACCGAAATCCAAAACTTTCAATATTTATCCCCGATAAATATTTCACTTTATTTATAAACCCAGTTTATAAATTTTCATTTCACGTTTCCTTTTAAATCACAGTTTCAAAAAAACTTTAACAGACTCCAAATCAATTTTTGAATTTAATTCCTTTATATTCTTTACTTAAAAATTTCTTTTTTTCCCTTTAAACCCAATTTATTTTATTAATATTTTAAATTCCTAGATTGTATTCACCCAATCATAGCACAACACAATTTAATTTTAAAATTAATCTATCATGGTATATAAATAAAACACTTCATCAATTATGAAAAAAAAAATTATATTGTGAGGAATCCAGTTGGATCCCTCCAACCTGTTATCCCTACATCCATAGATGTTAGCACAGCTGATAAAATATCATATCCAAACTGATAATAATATTCACATTCAACCAATCAACCTTTCATTTAAATTTTAACTACTTAAAATTAATTGAAAATTCCAGATGTGAGTGAGATTAACTCACCTTGAGTTTGTTGAGCGTTTAAATTTTGAATTAAATCGAATGGCGTTTGATTTAACCTAAATTTTTACTTGCTCAGAATGATTCCAGAATTGCTCCACTGCGTAGTACTCGTCACTGCGATTCCGGCGCTACCAAATTCGTCCAATTGCGACCATGCATGCAAAAGTCATGGCTTAATAAAGTTGTATATGTTAATATAATTAAATTTACTTTTTTTATTACCAAAATCGTGGCTGCATCTTCTCCCACGCAAGCTCCAGGCCGAACAACAAACAACGAAACCCATCGGCCGCTTCATTTGGGTTGCGAACCGTACCTCCAACCATCGCCGAGTACAAGACCCAATAGCACCATGTCACTGCTGGTCGCAACCTCAACCTTGGGTCGAAACACGGCGAAGCTCGATCGCCTCCATCACCCAAAATCGAGCACGAACGTGCTTGCTTCCTGACCCACCGTACGGATGTGAAGCCGACGCCGTGCTCTTCGATCTTCATGTTGGAGATTTGCGAAATAAATGAACGAATTTTGGAGAAAGATCAAGATGAAGGTTGGCGATTTTCGACCATTAAACAATTTCGTGGCGGCTGGGAAAGGGAATAGGGTTTCGGCCCTAAAATTGAGTATATATAAATGTTTATAATTATTATTTTAATATTAAATCCACTTTTAAACCATATTTTAAAACGAACTCCGAATCAGACATGCCGCCTGTCGATTATAAGGTTTTACCTGCATTCCGAACACAATGGAATGTGTTTCAGAGGCTAATTTGATCATATGCGGAAGATAGCCTTTTGAATCGAGTTTAAATATTGAATTTTCGATTTTAATTTTCAACGCGTTTCTCATCCATACGGGCAAACGGTAACTCCAAACGCTACAAAAATTGAAATCGAAAAATAACTAACTATTACGGATCCAATGGAACTAATTTCGTCGAATTCTGAGACATTGCCCCGGAAGGCTATTTTAACTCGTCGATTAATTCGAGCGATTTTCAAAATCGTCGAAATCACTTAAAATTTCACCTTTAAAATTTTATTAACTCTATTATAAATCATACAGAATTTATATTTAGATCAGAATTCATTCTGATTCATTTCGAACCAAAATCTAATTATTTGCATTATTATATTATTAAATTTCATTATTAAATTAATATAAAATTCTAAATTCAACCTATCGACTTTTAATTCCATCCAACAGTCCAATATTATAATTCAAATCCAAATAGACTTAAAATAAATTTTAGAAACCATTTTCATAACCATCTATATCCAAATTCACCAATTATCACAATACCAAATATTTGATTATTATAATTCAAATTCAATTGAATTGCCATATTTAAAATTTTAACTAATTTTATTAATTTATCCAAATTCTTTTTATTTCAAAATCAATTATAGTCCATATTCAACATTTAAAATGAATTAAATGTTCAAAATCTAACGACCAAAATTCCAGGTCGTTACACAACCATTCAACTTGGACAGTTTATAACAATCCGGTCCTTGCAACTTGTTGTCAACACAACCAATTACAACTGAATATAAGCATCTACGTGAATAGGTCTCTTGATTCCAGCTCCACTCCGGAAGCTTCCAGTCTTCCAGCTAAACCTGAAAATATGCTCGGTCTGACCCGAGCATATAGGAAAAACATCACGCCCATGTCAGTCTGGTAAACCAGACTGAGAAACAGGCTCAACTTGATTAATTAAAGTTTAAAAATCCTTTGAAATCAAGGGTATCTCGTAAGATCACACCACAAATAAACATGTCGGGTTTTTACCTTACGATGACCAAAAGATTTCTTATAAAATCCTCTGATATTATAATAGTGTCTATATACAAATACTTATTCAAATAGCCGAAATTGTTACATTATTAAATTCCAGCAATACTAGCCACAAAGTGGGTTCTACAATAAAAGCTGTAAGAATGGATTTCCAACGAATGACTAGGCATTGGGGTACCATCTATCATGGTACCTGGTCTAGATCAGCATACCAAGGACCCATCCGTTCCCCTGCAACATAAGACCGGAGCTACCCGTTACTGGATAGTCCGAATAAGATCACCGCACGGTTGGGATCAGCAATCGCCCACACAGCCGAATAAAAAGGGAACTCTAGACAGGGATGACCTTACCCTAATTGGATGCTACCCAATTATTCTTTGTATATCCCTTGATTTTCAGTCATTCCCAGTTGATGAGGTTCGAGGCTCAGCGTTACCTTTTTAGAACATTTCACTTAGAATGCTCACTGTCCTCCTGATGATGTTATGAAAGCATTCATCCATACAAGTCCATTCCGGAACCGAAGGCGCTATTCCTACTACATCCATATTGAAATCACCCTCAAGATTAGTAACGATTAGCTCTTGCACTTCACTGCTCCATCTTCGACTCCAAGCACTAGTCTTCATCACGAAAACGTTCTCGTTGGATCGAAGTGGTTTTCGAATTACAAATCCGATCCTGGTCTCTTTGAAACAACATTCGCTATTTCTCAGTAAACTCAACCCTGGTTCTTTAGGAAAAACACAGATGAAAATAAGATTGAATTTCACCTCAGTGGATGGATTTCCTTATAATTCGTCCTAGAGAACAAACGGGTTTATATGTATGGTATAGCACTTCGAATGGTAAGCGTACCATATAATTCCCGAGTTTCCTCTAGATATTTCCAAAGTTAAGTTTTTGTCCAGATTTGATAGTCGGTTATTCAACTATCAAAATAATCAATCAATTTAACCAAATATTTCCCATTGCAACTATTAAGCCTTGTTCACATTTAAAATCCTAATAGGTTTAAATTTACTAAGAAAGCTTATTTCACTGATAAAACAATTTCTTTCCAAATCATAGTTATAAAATTTCCAAATACATTTCTCAAGTTTACTAAATAAAAATACTGTTTATAAAAGTTTACGATACAATATATCATTTAAAACAACACTTATTTTTAATAGATTATATTAAAGAAAATATACTTGAATACTAATTTAATAAAAATTAACCTTTAAATGATCATTAGTTTTATACTTGAAATAGTTTAAGCAATACATACTTATAAAAATTATACCTTTATAAAGATTTCCAAAAATGATAAATTAACTTCCTCTGTCATTTTCCAAATATTTATCAATTCTTTCAAAAAACATCATTAAAAATAATATTCATTTTTTAAACAAAACTAGGTTCAAAATCAACCCAAACAGAATCAGGCTTATTAGTCTCAATGGTACTTATCAAGCTACAATTCACAATCAATATTGATATTCAAAATCAATCAGCTTCCATAGATCGATTCACATTATATACTCAAATATAACTAATAGGCAAATAAATAGATATATGCATGAATAAGCAGGTCAAAGATTTATCATTTCTAGTAAATATTTATAGAAAATATCAAAATAATGGCTTATACCACCCACAGCAGTTAAATTAAATAGTTAGCGAAATGGTGTTTGATTCCGCTGACTAGATATCAAGCAGTTTAAATAATCTACAATTAACACATCTATTTAGTTTGGGAACATCTTAACAGATAAGCCGTATAAAATTACACAACGGCATTTATTTTCAAATGGTATTTTAATTCTGCCAGAACAAGCTTGTAAAACTTTACTTATTAATCTTCACAATGGATCGTACGACGGCGTAACATCCGTCGATACGAACCATCTTCTTAATAACACCTATTTTATATGTGAAATTAAATAGTTATTATAAATATAGAATCACTTAAGAACTTGAACTAATTCAAAGGTATAGACATTTACTTTTCCTTAATTATCTAATTAATTTTACTCAAATTATTCAAATAAAACTCAGGTATTAATAATAAAATTATTTTAAAAAGCTTGACTACTTTAAGATAAAATAACTTAATTTAAATAACCTTAATTAAATGTCTTACAGTAAAAAAAATTATTATTTCAAAATCCTTTGTCTATATTAAAACTTAAATAACATTTTAATATAAAAGAGGATTGATTCAACACATAAACTCGATCACTTGTTTATTATATGCTTTGGGAGTGTAATTTGTTAAGAATTTATTTTGCATTATAATTATTTTCATTATTTATTTAAATCCAGTTATTTAAATAAACCCAGACCAAACGGGCTGGAGCCTAAACCAAAAAGCTAAAGAACAAACCCGAAACCCTTTTTATTTAATCCTATTTATGAACTAAACAAGACCAACGGGCTGAAGCCCAAACCCAAAGCAAAGAAAACAAACCGAAGGGCTTCCTACCTTCTTCCCTTACCAACCCTCTCTGCTTCTAGTTCCAATTCCAGCAACACAATCCAAATGATCGACACAAAAAAACAATACCGAGCTCGATCGATTCGAGCATCACCTCGAGGATATCCCGAGACCATCGTCGATCGCATGCATCATCAAACACAAAACAACCTTGCATGGATCACTCATGCATGATGAAACACGTGCACGTACACACCCACACCACCGATCATCTCGCCGCCGTGACGCCACTGCCCAATCCCTCATCACTCCCCGATCCAAATCACAACTTCGCCGATGACAGCAACCCTCTCTGATCGGAAATCGATCAACATCTCAACCCTCCCAGGACACAGAAAACCAACCTACACCCACAAATCGACCCACCTCAACGTTGATCGACCACTCCTTCGCACGCCATCGATCTCTGTTGAAAGCTCACCCATGCAGCCTCCTCCAAGCCAAACCTCCTTGAACTCCGGTCGCCCAATCACTTCATGAAACCATCGCGATGCCACCCAAAGCCGATACTACCCTTAAACACTAATGTCGATCGACCCACCAATCTAAGATTCTGCCACGGTCGATCCCTTCGCCAAGCCCATGCGCACCTCCCAACATCGCTGTCTTGACCTCTCCATCACCCTTGGTGGTGAAATTAATTTTTAAAGAGAATTTGATCATTTTAAAATTTCTTACATTATAAACTGTTAAAAATCATTATTTAACTTCTAAAAATTCTATTTCTTTACCAGAATCCAGATAGCATGCTCGAATCCTTGTTTTAATACATTGAATCTTCATCAAATTTGATTATTCACTGTAAATCCTATCATTAGATAACTACACAACGAAATCAATTCAAAAAACTATTTTTAACACAACTATACTAGAAAATAAACACTTTCTTGGTTCAAAACATCATAAAAAATGAACTAGATTAAGAGATATAAATTTTTGAAACTGGGGTGAACAAAATATTCATTGTCAACAGAGTAACAGATAAATGCATTTCCAGGTTTAAAATTAAAGTTTCTCACCTTAAACATTTTGATTCTAGAAGTTTTGAAGTTGAATTTGAAATCTTTAAATCTGAAAACTTGCTTCTGAAAATCTCCTGGTGGTATGAATTTAAACAGAGGGGGATACAGACGTTCTTAAATTTCCAGACTTGGTTGCTTTTCTTTTTTCTTTTTTAAAAACATTTCCTGCTTACTTACAATTTCGAACAGAGGTATATTTTTTTCTTAAGTTACAAGTTTAGATTTTAAAACAATAATACAAATCAAAATGCTCACATAAATATACATATGCTCTGAAAAATCCTGATAATAGACTGAGAAGACCTTTTGGTGGCTGAGCAGATGGTTACTTTATGAAGAAATATTTTGAAAAGGAAAAAGATAATTATTATAATGTTTTATCAGTTGTTTTATGCCAGGTGATAATATGTTTTTTGATAAAAAAAATTATCACTTATTTACCCATTGTTTTACTTAATTTTAAAACAGTTTTTGTCTCTTGTTTTTCACTTAACAGTAAATGACTTGCAATCTATCCTATTATTACATTTATAATATAAACCATAAAATACTTTAAAGTATATGTAAGTATACTCAAGAAGTTAGAAAGCCCAAAAGTTATCATTACTTTGTCAAAGTAGTGTTTGCATTTACCTCAACACACCTTATACATTTTAAAACAAAAATAAGAAACTAAATAACTAAAATAATATTTCTTGGTTAATACACCTATATAAATATATATGTTACTTTAAACAAAATGAAATAAAATAACATTCTATATTAAACACCCTATATTCATATATATCATAAGAAATATAATATAGTTAAAACTATTTTTAAGCCTTCACGTATATATGTATCCATATATACATCGTTTTATTGATAATATAGAAATATATTATTTTCAAGCAAACTAAATGCATTTGATATCTATGTATATATATAGTTTCTCCTATTTATACTTTAGTGATTCTTACACACATCATTTAATTTATAACATTTTTATTTATTTATAAATATTATAAATTTTCCTTTTGAACTTATCTTTACATATATATAAAATTTCTTATTCATGGTGTGTGTATATATATATATATTATTTCAGAAATTTTCAACTTAAAACTTTTTTATTTAATATAAAATATATTGTTTATATGACCAAAATCAAAAATATCCTTTTTACTTCATTATCAATTTCTATCCAAATTATATATATACACATATAAATTTTATTATCCCTATATGTAAAAATATATGCATATGATTTTTCTAATTAACTATAATTCTCTATTATATTTTATCTTTAGAACAAAATATACATAGTTTGTCTCTAAAACAAAATACATATATTTTATCTAAAACAAAATATACATATTTTACCTTTAAAACAAAATATACATATATAAGAAATTTCCATTTAATCAATTTGTATTTTAATATAGATTTGAAAATTCAAATTATATTGTTTTTGGAAAATTGTATATAATTATTGATTATTGATTAATGGGAATATTTTATATTAATATACAATATTATTGAATATTATAAATTAATATTCACAACTCGGGATGTCAAAAATACTGGGTTGTTACATACATATATAAATTGAGTAAGCACAGGTACTTGCAGCTGTTTTGGTTGACTCTGATTGTGCAAATTGCAAAATAAAATAAGCCGCTTGCTTAAAAAAGCTAAAATAAGGTATTTTTTCGGATTAGATACTACGAAAACATAAAATATTGATATATATTTTGTTTTTCGACCTTGTGGGTCGATGTACATATATTTATCTCTCTTGCCTATGTACAAGAGAGACTCTGCCAAGAAAATTCAAAAATTTAGGGTGTTAGAATTTTTTTTATTAAGGAAAAATCAATTTCGAGTTTATAATTAGAAAAAAGGATTTTGGAATTAGGATGGAAAACTAATTGTTTGCGTCGAAACTAAAGGTATGTAATAATGGTATGTATATTAACAACAGAATTCTTGTATTAAAAATATGTTGTTAAATATTATATTTTTTTCCGCTGCGATTGTGAGATTCTATTGTTGTTGTATTTTCTTCTACTTTTTCTTCTTCACCCTGAATGATTCGTATTTTCCGTTCAATTTGAGTCGAACTGATGTGGATTATGGTCGATTCATGGGGTACGGATTTATGGACCTTTATAGAACCCATGAAACAATGATGCTATTGGCAAGGGCTGATAGGTTTTTAGTGATCTCATGAAAACTATGAAACCGGACAGAGAGCCCATATGCTTTAAACAGGTTATTAGTTAGCCCATGAAAAGTAATAGGTTAATAGTGACTCTAGAAACTATAAATGAAACGGATAGTCAAAAAAGAATGGGGATGGGTAATCTAAAATTGATTTACCTATTTGCATATCATCATAATATTTTGAATTTCTATGTTTTAACAATTGTGATTGCAGGAGCACAGTTTATGGTTTTATAAAATTTTGAATAAGATACCAGTGAGGGGAAAACCCGTTCCACTAAGCTGCGTGGTCTCACTAGATATCTAAATGGTTTGAGATGGTAGATTATTATTCATACCAGGCTTTATGTCTAACTCGAAGTTTATGTTTCCCCTTAAACTCTCGGGTACTCAATTGATTTTGAGTAGTTTGAGAGTTGAGGTTTTCAGGTACCTCTTTAGACAAATAAGCTTTCGGAGACATGCAGAAGGCATGTTAGCAATTTAGAGTTCTTTTCTATTTTTGATTCCGCTGTGTTGGTTGTGTTGTAAAGGCAAAGTTGTTTAATTTCCTATATATACTCTGATCATCCAAGGAGGCATCGTCATATGTCACTTTTGGCATATGTTGTAATGATTATATTTTCTCTGAATGTCATTCTCGTATTGCGATTATTTAAAGAACTAGAAATGTTTTGAAATGGAATATTAAAGTTTTTTGTTGATTTAACTTTTTTCCATATCCATATGTTTCTGTTATATCAATGTATCTAACATTACAATATCTGGTCGCCGAGGATTAATAACTATGGATGACTGCAACATCCGTAGCCGTTAGTCTTGGGCCTCCAAGTAGGGGATGTTACACTCCCACTTGAATTATTAAAAAAAATTCCAAGAAATTTCTTAAAATATAGGATTGTGCATAAACAAAAGCTATCTTTCGATTTGAACCTTTGTATAGTGAGTAAGATTCGGTTTACTAGAGTGACTCGTAGTCTTGAACTCTATTCCTGACATCAGACCACACATAACCTTTTTAAAGTGCTATCAACTAAGCCTATGCATTTATGGTCTTTCACGTCTATCTTAATTTAGTGAATGTTGTAGGAATCTTGCCTAAAATTCCATAGGAAACGGCCACATTTCCAAATCTATACAGGTGAGCCTATCAAGAGTACTCCTGAAGGTACTCTACTCTATTTAGAGTATAGTTCTCACTAAGAGTTTCTATTAACTCATCCGCTAATCACTTCAGGAATACATGCTTCTATGTATAAAAATTGCATTTTCAACTCATATCACTTTACAAATGTTATTAACCATTGTACCTAGTTCTTGAGATCTCTAGTCATTAGGTCGAGTTACTATTGTGATTGACTCAACAATATAAAAGCAATAGTCCCATTCTTTTAGATGTAGAAAGGACTTTCTCTCTGTCCAGTCTTTTCGTCAAAGGATCTGCCAAAGTCTCATCTGTGTGTACATGATCCACTCTTATAGATCCTTAAGAGATATACTCTCTTACAGTACTGTACTTACGACGAATTTGTCATTTCTTACCATTGTAATAATGATTCCCAACTTCTACAATAGTCGCGGTACTATCATAATGGATCAACATAGTTGGTATCGGTTTTTCCTATAAAGGATCTCAGCTAGCAGATTTCTTATGTAATCTGCTTCTTCACAAGCATTAGTTAGTGCTATAATTTCTGACTCCATAGTGGATTTAGCTAAGATAGTCTGTTTTTAGATTTCCAAGAAATAGCTCCTCCTGTAATACTAAAAATATATCCACTGGTAGTTTTGAAATCATCTAATAAAGTATTCCAATCTGCATCACTGTATCCTTCAAGGACAGCAGGAAGCTTCTGATAGTGTAATCCAAGCTTCATAGTTCTTTTAAGGTATCTCATGACACTTTCAATAGCATGCCAATGCTCTATACTCGGTCTGCTAGTAAACCTACACAATAATCCTACGACATATGCAAAGTCAGGTCCAGTACAACCAGTGATATACCAAAGACTGCCAATGATTCTCGCATATTCAAACTATCCTACACATTCAACATTGTTCTTAAATAGTTTTACACTTGGATCATATGGTGTAGCAGGTGTACATTCTAAATTATTATATTTCTTTTACATCTTCTCAATATAATGAGATTGATCCAAAGAAATCCCATTTTCAAACTTAATATTCTTAATACCAAAAATCACACTTGCTTCACCAAGATTATTCATATCAAAATTGGCACATAGTATGGACTTACATGATTTGCTGCATCAATATGTGAACCAAATATAAGTAAATCATCCACATGTTAGCATATAATAGTGCAAATGTTATTCTTGGATTTATAATAAATACACTTGTCACTTTCATTTACTTTAAAACCACGTGAATAAATAGATTGTCAAATTAATCATGCCATTGTTTCGATGCCTTTTTAAGACCATGTAGAAGCTTATCTAATTTACAAACTTTATGCTCTTGACCAGGTATAACAAAACCTTCGGGTTGGTCAATATAAATCTCTTCTTCTAATTCACCATTCAAAAAAGTAGCTTTTACAACCATTTGGTGAATTAGTAGATCATATAGAGAAATTAATATGGAATTGATGTTATTTTCGTAATAGGTGAAAAAGTATCAAAGAAGTTGATGTTTCCTTTTTGTCTAAATCCTTTAGCTACAAGACAAGGCTTATATTTATCAATTGTACCATCAGGTTTCAACTTCTTTTTAAGTACCCATTTACAACATATAGTTTTATAACTTGGAGCTAAATCAACTAGATGCTAAGTTTTATTAGATTCAAGAGATTCCATATCATCATTTATAGCTTCTTGCCAGAGATTTAAATACAAAGAAGACACAGCTTCTTTTAGATTAGCAGGGTCCTCTTCAAGTGCATAAGCTTAATATTCTGACCAAAATCTTTAGCTATCCTAGCTCTTTTACTTCTTCTAAGTTCATATTCACTTTCCGTTTAATGTTTATAATTATTGGATTCAATGGTAGAAGTGCCCCCACTGTTCAAAAGTTTAAACGAAGATTTATTCTCAAAGAAATCAGCATCTTTTGACTCAATAATAACTCGAGTATTCAAATCAAAAAAATCTATGATAACCCGAATTTTGAGTATCTGTTAATTGATAATTAACTGGGTTAGTTAATAGAAATACAACTATTAAAATACTAATTGTTAAGAATGAAACAAACAAATCTAAAAATTAATATTCATATCTTGGAAAATAATTATTTAATAATCTCCTAATATGATTATTTAAAGATGGCCAAAACTTATTATCTTCAACATAAATTTAATAATATATTTGTTTAAATCAATATATATATTTATTTGAATTGATTTTTAAGTTGGATTTTAAATTAAATTTGAATTTGAATTTAAAATTGAATTTAAAGGAATATATACATATCCTAAAATAGAAATAATAATATGGTTTGGATTTAAAATATATGGATAAGGTTTTTATTTAAAATAAGATTTCTATTATATTATTCTTTTTAAAAATTTATTTATAGAAATTTGGAAAAAGTATTTATTTAATAGGAAAAAATACAAAAGCTTTTAATTAGCATTTAAAATGGATTAAATAATTTTATATGATTTTATTTAAAGTATAATTGGTTTTCATTTTATTTTCTTTTAAAATTTTTATTTATTTAAAATTAGAAAAAATTTCTTAATTTATAAATGTATTTGTTTATTAGGAATTTAATAATGAAAGCTTTTTTAAATCATTTAAAAATAATGTAAATATGAATTATTACAAATGTTAAGATCTAAACCCCTTAAAAGAACATGTGTTAAGTAATTAAGTAATGTAATAGACAAGTGTCATCATTTACTTTATTTTCTTTTAAATTTTTATAAAATCTAAATTAACTTGTATAAACTCCTATCTTACTCTTCATATTCTTTTTCTTTTCTAAAACTAAGAAAACCAAACCTATATATTATCTTCAACAACTCAGTTCAAACTTATTCAATGCAAGCATCTTCAAAACTGAGATCAAAACCCTATTATTCAATCCTCAAACCAAAATACAAGTCTGTAATTCATCTTCTCTTAAACAAATGCAAACCAGAGAATGGTACTAAACCTGTAACCATTTTATACCTCAAAAGCATTTTCAAAACTCTGTAATATTCACAAATCCCAGATCTAAAAAAAATCAAGTTTAAAAGCATTCCTCAAACCAAAGTTTAAAACTTGTAATTCATTCCTCAAATCATAACCAGAAGAATAGTCAAAGCAAGACGAGGATTCAAATCTTTAGAACAATACAAAGATCCAGTTCTCAGTTTTGCCAGAAGGAAAGCATTTCTAGATTTTAGTTCAAGCTCTCTGTTTTCTTCTTTTACAGGTGAGTAAACTTAAACTTAAACAGTTTTAAATTGATGTATGTGGAAATGTTGGGTGTAAATTTTGTGTTGCATTTTTAAATATATAGATGCATGCTTGTTTAAAATATGAATACATGTATATATGAAGTGAATGTACTGGTATATTGAATGTGATCATCTTTGTTTATGTTTCACAGTTAAAATATAGATAAAAATTTCAATTCTCTTCAACTAATCTCTGTTAGGCTTAGGAATTTAAACAAATCTTGTTTGTTTAATCATAATCAAGGTTATAAATTTTTATTTATATGAAGTAAGTTTATAAATTTTCTGGAAAACAAAAGGATTAGTGAAACTCGATTTTTATCCAAATTTCAAGACAATTAAATTATAGATTCAACTTTACAATCTGATGTATCTATAAAATCTAGGATTTTTAAAATGAAAATCTAGATTTTTAGTTGAGTTTTAAATGAGAATTTCGAAGATAATCAGAAACTGGATTTCTCCCTTTTTCTGTTGATCGAAGAACTTTTAGGGGTCGAGGTTTTTGCCGAAGATTGCTTGGTTATAGGGGGTGTTGGGAAAAATCGTGGATGTGACGATTATTCGTCGTGGCGTCGGCTGTGGATCATACTAGGGTTCTAGAACCCAAGTGAGTCAAGGTCGGAAATTTCTTTTTTTGGCCATCGTCAGAGCATCGAGTTATGCCAGATGAGGGGAATCGGTGCTAGGGTCGTGGACGAGGTTGTGGCCGGAGTGGTGGAACTTCTGTTGGTCGGGGTTGTCTTGTTAAAGATGATTTTTGGTCGGAGCTGTTGCTCTCGTTTGAACTGAAATGTTCAAATCTGTTGTTGGTGCTCGATCGAGAATGGTGGGTGGTTTGATGGATTGAGGATGCCGAAGTCGACTTGTTGGAGGAAGTCGCAGTCGTCGAAGCGCTGCCATGGGCTGGTGCACGTGCACCAGTTATCTTGTGCACTGGAGTTTGCATGTGGAAATGAGGAAGTGTTTTTATCGGGATGTAGCACGGGTAGGAGGGAGTTTTACTCGGGGTTGTCTCGTGCTTATGCGTGTGTTTAAGGTATGGCAGTTTTTAAAAAAAATTAGAAAAAAAGGGTGAGTGAAAGCTCGGGAAGTTGAAGTAACTCGGGTTGTTCTAGGGTTATAATTAGATGTTAAAGCTTTAAAAAGATTAACAAAGCTAATATAAATTAATTATCTAACAACTATTTTAAGTATCAAATTGATTTTAATGATTTGTTAATTTAAGTTGAGAAAAGTATTTTAAGATATAAATCAAGATAATCCTTATGTTGTTTAAAGGCCTAATTAATTAGATGACTAAATAGTTTAAATAAGAGATTTAGTGTTTTAAACTTTAATTAAACTTAAGGTTATTTGGTTCCAAGGCTATTATATAAGATATTGAATAATTAAAAGATTAATTAAGATAAATAATTATCATTTAATTTATTTATTGATTTATAATTAAAGATTAATTAAGTTACAGTTAAAACTTAATTAATTAAATATTTAGGATTAATTAATGGATTATTTAAATATTTATTAAATTATAATTAATAATGATTAATCTAAGTTAATTACTTAAGAAAAGTAATTAAAAAATTGTTAAGAGTAAATGAAGGTCATTAACTTAAGATTATTTAATAATTAATTAATGTATTTTAATAATTAATTAGATTAATTAATTTAAAGATAATCATTATAGAATTATTTATGCATAATTACTTAATGGAAGTTACTAAAGGGATTAATTACTCTATGTAATTAATTAATATGATTAGTTTAAGTTAATTTATTGGTTTAATTAATTTAAATAATCATTTAATAATGGGATTGAGTATAATTACTTAATGAGATTTATAAAGTGTAATTGATAGTGAAGTAATTAGTAATGGTAATTACAGGGTGTAATTAATTGAAGATTGAAAGTATTTTTGGGTTAATTACCTGGTGTAATTAATATGAAGAATAATTACTTGGTGGAAGTAATTAATAATTAATTACTTAGTGTAATTAATTTAAGAATTGACTAATAAAGTTATGGGAAGTTAATTAAGTGATGTAATTAATTAAGAGTAATTAATTGCAGAATGAGATTAATCAAGGGTGATTAATAAACATAATTAATTAGAGATTAAGTATAATTACTTAAGGTAAATAATGAGGTGTAATTCCTTAGTGAAGTAATGAGTGGATAATTACTGAATGTAATTAATTAAAAGGAAATTTCAGGATAATTACTTGGTGGAAGAAATTAAGTGATAATTACTCAGTGTAATTAAAGGATTAATTAATATAATTAATCAAGGAGTTGGTTTAATTGATGGAGTAATTTAGGAAAGATAATTTCTGATTTTGATTAATCAAGGTTGATTAATGAATGTAATTAAGTTAAAGGTTGATTATTAAATGAAATTTAGGAATAATTAACTAATGAAAGCAGATAGAGGATCATTAATTAATATAATTAATGGAAGTGATCAATCTTGCTTATTAATGATTGAATGATGATGAGTGCTTTGAATTGGTTGATATCTCTGATATGAATTACTTTGTGATATGATATGTTGGATGGACGGTGATAATGCGATTATATGTCAATTATGAATTGCTTTGTAAAAATGTTATCCGGTAATTAAAGTTGAATTGTATTTAATTGGATAACTTGGGTTTAAATGACATTGGATTCGAAGAGATCGGAGTCAGGTATTAGTAAATACTCGAAACCACTTCGATTCATTATAGATTGACATGTGAAATCAATAAGTTGGAATGAAATGGTTTAAGTGAATTAGACCCTTTTAATCTAAGTTTTTGTACTTAGAAAATGATGTCTAATGTAAGTGATGTCTATAACATCTTGTGAAATTGTAAATTGATTCAAGCTAACCCGGGCTTATATAAATTGTATGCTTTTGTATTCCATGTTAGATGGGTTTACTTACACTAGTTTCCAGCCTGACCCGGGTGTTACTTTGACGTAATTCTCGGGTCAGACCGAGTATTACAGATTTTCAGGTAAGGATGTTCTGGAGCTCAGGAGGCGAGCTGGATGGCAGGAACGTATGGAGTGTTTGGCTGTATTATATAGTTGTATATCTAGGACATCTTGTTTTAAACTGTCCAATGTTGTGTCAATGTTGTAACTCTGATGTATTAAAGTGAAATTTGACAAGTACAGTTTCCCTTTGTATAACAGTTATTATTTGTTATTATATTTTATCCGCTGTGAATGTGAGATGTTGGTGTTTCTGTTCTTCTTTTTCTTCTATCTCTTTCTTCTTTTCCTTTAACTATCTGGAATTTTCGGGATCGAAATTTCCGGGTCGTTACATTTGGTATCAGAGCCGAAGGTTAAGCGAGAACCATAGCTCTGGTGGGATACTCATTAAGGATAGGGTCAATGGTACCCTAGAATGAGTTGAGTGTATACATATATATATGAGCGCGTACTTGTTATTTTCTTATATAAAGATTTTAAATGATTTTATATAAGATTATATTTTGATATATAAAGCAATATTTCTTTCTAATAAATATTAAGGTAATTGGTTGTTAAATTATTGGAATTAAACTAAGTGGTAATAGAAATACAACCAAACTGAAATTAAATAAAGATAAATATGAAATGGATTCAAACTGAAATTAAAATCTTGAATTTGGGCGAAAAGTTTCAGAATAAGATACGAAAAACTCGATTATTATCATAAATGGTTATTGTATTTAATAATGAAATGTTTTAAGGAAGTAAAACATTTAGGTAAGTATGACTTATAAATTGGAATTGAAGATGATCTGAATTGTGAAGTTTAAAATCTGGGTCCAGAATTTGAAAATTGTTTCAAAATGATAAAGAAATAATAAACAAGTATTATTTGAAATAACGGACCTGTTGCAAACAAGAGTTGTTTGAAAATTTAAAGGAATTTGTTTTGAATTAAAAACCAAAGGTGGTTTAAAATTTAAGGATAACTTGGTGTGCAAAGGAAGCAATATGTATATATGAGGAATATACATAATATCAAAGATGGTTTGAAATAAAACTTTAAACATTGAGTTTTAAATTTGGATGAGAGGTGATACCCAAAGTGATAAGTTTTTGAACTTATAAGTGGGAAAGAATTTTGAAATTTGAAATGGAGAATTCAAATTTGAGTAAGGTTAACGGGATTAATTGAATTTAACTCGGAGGAAGTTAAATAAGTTTGAATGAACAATTTGATTTGGAAATTTCAAGATGAAATTAGGATTTAACTTGGGAAGTTAAATGGTTAATTTGAATTGGGAGTTTGTGTGATCTCAAATGGGTTTGAGATGTAGAAATTGGAAATGGATGGATGTCTTAAAATAATGATACCATCCTGTTGTTATTAATAATCTTTAAGCTGAAACTGGATTTGCTTAAATAAATGAAGAAATGGGGTATGGTAATATATCCATTATTAAGATAAAATGGAATTTGGATTCAGAATTAAATGGTTTAAAGATATAAGTTGATTTGATTTGATTTAAAGGAATAAATCAACATTTAAAAGTTTAACTCGAATTTATATAATTCGGGATGGTTTAAATTTGGAACTTGAATTGAGTTAGTTCAAATTGAATTTGACTTGAATTAATTGGAATTGTGATTGAAGATGGATAAAAATTCAAATGGAAAATTTGAATCGGATTAATTGAAATGAAATTGAAGTTGAATAAGTGCAAATTCAAATGGGAATTGGGATTAATTCAATTTCAATGGAATTGAAGTTATTTAAATTGGAATTGAGTCAATTTAAATGGAAGTGGAAATTTAAATTGAATTGATGGAAATGGAGATTGGGAATTGAACTGAGTCAGGATAGTTCACTCGATTTTTGACGGCGAACCAAGATATGGATTATTGATTGGTTTTGGATATTCTCTATCGTAGTTATAGCTATGTAAGGAGAATTACAGTTTCTGATCAAGAAACCAGATCTGAGTCCGCACTAGGAAGTCGGGTGGACGATACTAGTTCGGAAGTAAAATTATGTGATCTAGTGAGCGATTAGATTGGTATAGCGTACATATGATATGTGTACATCGTACGGGTTTAAATGAAATTGATATTGAAAATTTGTGGATAAGAACTGTAAAATGGTCTTTGAAATGAAAAGTATATTTTGTGAAATATACAGTAGAATAAAGTGGAAGTAGGATATTTCTATGATGATAAGTAAGATGGAAACAACTTTATAAAAAGAGTAATCAAATTTGAATATTTGATTTGGAATAAAATAAGTTATGTATCTTTGTTATATATATAAGATAAATCTCCCATTGTTGAATCTATAGCCAGAAGAAAAGAGTTTTGAAAATATTTGAAGTATAAAATGGGTTTTATACAAGTTTGAAATGATCCAAAGATTTTTTCAAGGTTATATATATATATATATATATATATATATATATATATATATATATATATATATATATATATAAAGGATCTTATGAGAATGATCTTAGAGGAAAGGTTTTTGAAACCTATGGATTTGGAATGGCTTTTGATTTTTGGGTAAAATCAATATTGGAATTAGGAAAAGCCTAATTTGAGAATTATCGATTTTGGGATAATTGATTTCGAGAAAGGAGATTTATTTGAGATTCCTACTAGGTGTATGATTTGGAAGATACTATATGTGTATAATATAAAGTGTTTTGAAAATGGCTCTGGGGAAAAAGGCGCTCCCTTGAAATGAACTTCTCAGGAGTGCCATAGGTTGGTACTACCTTGAACCCTAAGGGGGGTTCTAAAGTTGATCCTGCGAGGAGTCAGGACAAAACTAGTTCCTGAGGATTTTGTGTAGTGTGTAGCGAAAGTCGAGGGCGCTGAGGCCTACGTAGGCATTTGGGTAATGCTGTGACGACAGTTTAACTCGATGTCACTGCGATCTGCTGCAGACCATAGCGAAAGTCGTGTGTGCCGCTGAGAGCCAACAGTCTAGGTTTGATTTTATATCGGTAGACTGCGACCTATGGTAACATTGCGAAAGTCGTATATGCCACTGAGAGCCAACAGTCTACGTTTGATTTTACATCGGTAGACTGCGACCTATGTTGGAGTGGAGGAGTTTCATTTTGGCAGCGAAAATCGAGGGCGCGGAGTGCCTACAGTTACATGGACTTTTGCTGCGATGACAACGTAACCTAGGATGTAACTACGACCATGGATGGGGGTGATGATTTTCGGAGCATTCTCACCAAAGATATTCTCTCTATTTTCAAAAATGTTTTCTATATTTTCAGTAAAATTATTTTCCAAGTATTTTCATTAGGTGTTAAAAACGGGTTTACCAAGTACTTATAGATTTTCCGTCTTACGCCTGATCAATGTATGACCGAATTTCTACGAGAACGAGGATAGACTGGTTGAAACATCGAGTTATAAAATGATATTTTTATAAAACTATTTTGGTAATATTATATAGATTTTAATGTGTTTTCAAATTTGAATAAAAAGGAGTTTATAGTTAAAAGGGTTTAAAGGATAATTTTAATAAATTCTGGCTTCGTTACTTTTCGAGGACGAAAAGATTCGAAGGGGGGAGGAATGTGATAACCCAAATTTTGAGTATCTGTTAATTGATAATTAACTGGGTTAGTTAATCGAAAAACTAATTTTAACTATTAAAATACTGATTATTAAGAATGAAACAAACAAATCTAAAAATTAATATTCATATCTGGGAAAATAATTATTTAATAATCTCCTAATATGATTATTTAAAGATGGGCAAAACTTATTATCTTCAACATAAATTTAATAATATGTTTGTTTAAATCAATATATATATATATATGTATATATATGTATATATATGTATTTATTTGAATTGATTTTTAAGTTGGATTTTAAATCAAATTTGAATTTCAATTTAAAATTGAATTTAAAGGAATATATATCTTAAAATAGAAATAATAATATGGTTTGGATTTAAAATATATGGATAAGGTTTTTATTTAAAATAAGATTTGTTTTATATTCTTCTCTTTAAAAATTTATTTATAAAAATTTGGAAAAAGTATTTATTTAATAAGAATAAATACAAAAGCTTTTAATTTGCATTTAAAAATGGATTAAATAATTTTATATGATTTTATTTAAAATACAATTGGTTTTCATTTTATTTTCTTTTAAAAGTTTTATTTATTTAAAATTAGAAAAGCATTTCTTAATTTATAAATGTATTTGTTTATTAGGAATTTAATAAGAAAAGTATTTTTAAATCATTTAAAAATAACGTAAATATGAATTATTACAAGTGTTAAGATCTAAACCCCTTAAAAGAACATGTGTTAAGTAATTAAGTAATGTAATAGACAAGTGTCATCATTTATTTTTATTTTTTAAAATTTTTATAAAATCTAAATTAACTTATATAAACTCCAATCTTACTCTTCATATTTTTTTTCTTTTCTAAAACTAAGAAAACCAAACCTATATACTTTCTTTAACAACTCAGTTCAAACTTATTCAATGCAAGCATCTTCAAAATTGAGATCAAAACCCTGTTATTCACTCCTCAAACAAAAATACAAGTCTGTACTTCATCTTCTCTTAAAAAATGCAAACCAAAGAATGGTACCAAACCTATAACCATTTTATACCTCAAAAGCATTTTCAAAACTCTGTAATATTCTCAAATCCCAGATCTGAAAAACAAATTCAAGTTTAAAAGCATTCCTCAAACCAAAGTTTAAAACTTGTAATTCATTCCTCAAATCATAACCATAAGAATAATCAAAGAAAGATGAGGATTCAAATCTTTAGAACAACACAAAAGATCCCGTTCTCAGTTTTTCCAGAAGGAAAGCATTTCCATATTTTAGTTCAAGCTCTCTGTTTTCTTCTTTTACAAGTGAGTAAACTTAAACTTAAAGCATTTTTAAATTGATGTATGTGGAAATGTTGGGTGTATATTTTGTGTTGCATGTTTAAATATATGGATGCATGCTTGTTTAAAATATGAATACATGTATACGTGAAGTGAATATACTGGTATGTTGAATGTGATCATCTCTGTTTATGTTTCACAGTTTAAATATAGACAAACATTTCAATTCTCTTCAACTAATCTCTATTAGGCCTAGGAATTTAAACAAATCTTGTTTGTTTAATCATAATCATGGTTATAAATTTTTATTTATATGAAGTAAGTTTATAAATTTTCTAGAAAACAAAAAGATCAGTGAAACTCAATTTTTATCCAAATTTCAACATGATTAAATTAGAGATTCAAGTTTATAATCCGATGTATCTATAAAATCTAGGATTTTTAAAATGAAAATCTAGATTTTTAGTTGAGTTTTGAATGAGAATTTCGAAGATAATCAGAAACTGGATTTCGCCTTTTTCTGATGATCGAAGAACTTTTAGGAGTCGGGGTTTTTGGCGAAGATTGCTTGGTGACAGGGGGTGTTGGGATAAATCATGGATGTGACAATTATTCGTCGTGGCGTCGGCTGTTGATCATACTAGGGTTTTAGAAGCCAAGTGAGTCAAGGTCGGAAATTTCTTTTTTTGGCCATTGTCAGAGCATCGAGTTAGGACAGACGAGGGGAATCAGTGCTAGGGTCGTGGACGAGGTTGTGGCCGGAGTAGTGGAACTTTCGTTGGTCGGGGTTATCTTGTCAAGGAGGATTTTTGGTCGGAGCTATTTCTCTCGTTTGAACTGGAATGCTCAAATCTGTTGTTGGTCCTCAATCGAGAATGGTGGGTGGTTTGATGGATTGTGGATGCCCAAGTCGACTTATTGGAGGAAGTCGCAGTCGCCGGAGCACTGCCATGGGTTGGTGCGCGTGCACCAGTTATCTTGTGCAGTGGGGTTTGCATGTGGAAATGAGGAAGTTTTTCTCGGGATGGAGCACGGGTAGGAGGGAGTTTTACTCGAGGTTGTCTCATGCTTATGTGTGTGTTTAAGGTATGGCAGTTTTTAAAATTTTAAAGAAAAGAAAAGGGAGAGTGAAAGCTCGGGAAGTTGAAGTAACTTGGTTGTTCTCGGGTTATAATTAGATGTTAAAGCTTTAAAAGATTAACAAAGCTAAGATAAATTAATTATCTAGCAACTATTTTAAGTATCAAATTGATTTTTATGATTTGTTAATTTAAGTTGAGAAAAGTGTTTTAAGATATAAATCAAGATAATCCTTAAGTTGTTTAAAGGCCTAATTAATCAGATGACTAAATAGTTTAAATAAGAGATTTAGTGTTTTAAACTTTAATTAAACTTAAGGTTATTTGGTTCCAAGGCTATTATATAAGATATTGAATAATTAAAAGATTAATTAAGATAAATAATTATCATTTAGTTTATTTATTGATTTATAATTAAAGATTAATTAAGTTACAGTTAAAACTTAATTAATTAAATAATTAGGATTAATAAATGGATTAATTAAAGATTTATTAAATTGCAATTAATAATGATTAATCTAAGTTAATTACTTAAGAAAAGTAATTAAAGAATTGTTAAGAGTTAATGAAGGTCATTAAATTAAGATTATTTAATAACTAATTAATGTATTTTAATAATTAATTAGATTAATTATTTTAAAGATAATCATTATGGAATTATTTATGTATAATTAATTAATGGAAGTAATTAAAGGGATTAATTACTCCATGTAATTAATTAATATGATTACTTTTAGCTAATTAATTGGTTTAATTAATTTAAATAATCACTTGATAATGGGATTGAGTATAATTACTTAATGAGATTTATAAAGTGTAATTACTAGTGAAGTAATTAGTAATGGTAATTACAGAGTGTAATTAATTGAAGATTGAAAGTAGTTTTAGGTTAATTACCTGGTGTAATTAATATGAAGAACAATTACTTAGTAGAAGTAATTAATAATTAGTTATTTAGTGTAATTAATTTAAGAATTGACTAATAAAGTTATGGAAGTTAATTAAGTGACGTAACTAATTAAGAGTAATTAATTACATAATGAGATTAATCAAGGGTGATTAAGAAACTTAATTAATTAGAGATTAAGTATAATTACTTAAGGTAAATAATGAGGTGTAATTCCTTAGTGAAGTAATGAGTGGATAATACTGGATGTAATTAATTAAAAGGAAATTACTTGATCGGAAGTAATTAAAGGATAATTACTTGGTGGAAGAAATTAAGTGATAAGTACTCGGTGTAATTAAAGGATTAATTAATATAATTAATCAAGGAGTTGGTTTAATTGATGGAGTAATTTAGGAAAGATAATTTCTGATTTTGATTAATCAAGGTTGATTAATGAATGTGATTAAGTTAAAGGTTAATTATTAAATGAAATTTAGGAATAATTAACTAATGAAAGAAATTAGAGGATCATTAATTAATATAATTAATAGAAGTGATCAATCTTGCTTATTAATGATTGAATGATGATGAGTGCTTTGAATTGGTTGATATCTATGATATGAATTACTTTGTGATATGATACGTTGGATGGACGGTGATAATGCGATTACATATCAATTATGAATTTCTGTGTAAAAATATTATCCGGTAATTAAAGTTGAATTGTATTTAATTGGATAACTTGGGTTTAGATGACATTGGATTCGAAGAGACCGGAGTCGGGTATTAGTAAATACCCGAAACCACTTCGATTCATTATAGATTGATATGTGAAATCAATAAGTTGGAATGAAATGGTTTAAGTGAATTAGACCCTTTTACTCTAAGTTTTGTACTTAGAAAATGATGTGTAATGTAAGTGATGTCTATAACGTCTTGTGAAGTTGTAAATTGATTCTAGTTAACCCGGGTTTATATAAATTGTATGCTTTTGTATTCCATGTTAGATGGTTTTACTCGCGCTGGTTTCCAACATGACCCGGGTGTTACTTTGATATAATGCTCGGGTCAGGCCGAGTATTACAGATTTTCAGGTAAGGACGTTCTGGAGCTCAAGAGGCAAGCTGGATAGCAGGAACGTATGGAGTGTTTCCGCTGTATTATATAGTTGTATATCTAGAACATGTTGTCTAAAACTGTCCAATGTTGTGCCAATGTTGTAACTCTGATGTATTAAAGTGAAACTTGACAAGTACAGTTTTCCTTTGTATAACTGTTATTATTTGTTATTATATTTAATCCGCTGTGAATATGAGATGTTGGTGTTTCTGTTCTTCTTTTTCTTCTATCCCTTTCTTCTTTTCCTTTAAGTATCTGGAATTTTCGGGATCGAAATTTCCGGGTCGTTACAAAATCCGTATGCTTTATTGTTAAGGGAATAACAAACGAAAACATATTCATATGCTTGACTTGCTAATTTAATTCTTTTGTGGTCAGGAATACAAACTTACGCTAAGGAGCCCTAAGTTTTAAAATAAGACAAGTTGGGTTTATGATTTTTAAAATTCTCTAAAGGTGAAAATTTGCTATTAGATTTAGGAATTCTGTTTAAGACATTACAAACGACTAATAAAATTTCCCTCCACCAGTGAGATGTTGCATCCGAATTTAATAAAACAGCTACTAATTTGGTAAGAGTCCTACTTTTTTTTTCAGCTTTACCATTCATTTCAAGCAAATAGGGTGCAGTTCTCTCATTAACTATGTCATGTTGTTTATAAAATTCAATGAATAAGTTAGATTCATACTCTGTTCCTCTATCACTTCAAAAAATTTTAATTTTCGTATTAGATTGATTTTTAATTTCAATGAAATAATTTAGACATATCTAACGCGTCACTTTTATTCTTCATGAGATAAACATAAGTAATATCAAAGCAATCATTAATAAAAGTAATAACGTAGCGTTTGTCATCCCTAGTTAGAGTACCATCAAGTTTACATATATCAGAGTGTATTAAATCGATTCTGACTCTCTAAACATAGATTTATATGGGGTCTTAGTAATTATAGCATGGCTACAATATTCACATTTATTTGAATCATTTATGAAACTTCAGGAACTAGGACTAAGTTACTCATGTTATGAATTAGTCGCTTATTAACATGACAAAGTCTCGCAAGCCACATATTAAAATCACACAACATATAAACAGAACCATTAATTTCGACACTCAACTTAAACATCCCATCTATAGCATATCCTTTATCAACAAAAGCACCATCTTTAGTGATGGTGTACAAGTCGAATCTGATAGCTTGAGTAAAACCATCTTTATTTAACAAGAAACCAGATACTATATTTTTCCTCATCTTTGGAGTATGCATCACGTCTTTCAGTGATAAATTATTTCCAAAGGTAAACTTTAACTCTATAGTCCCAAATTCTAGCAATAGTAGAGGTGTGAGTGTAATGATCGGAATTTTAGACCCTCGAAAATCGACACTAGTACATCTTTGTGTCGCAAATCCTAGTGCCAGAAAGCCTGATTGTTAGAGAAAAGAAAATAAAGATAGAATAGAATCTCACACAAATATAATGACATATATTATTTCAATATATAAGCTTTGTAGTGGAAAATTTTGAATATAATATCAGAGTCTAACTTGGATCCACCCTGGACTGTTATAAACCCTCTGTCCTTACAAATGTTAAAAATTAAAACAGATGCAATAGATGTAGGGGATAATAGAAACGAACATAGGTGATGAAGATCTCCAACTCTCTTCTAAAAACTCCAAGTGTCTTTAATTAAACCTGAAACTAGTCGAATCTGACCTGAGTATTTTTTAATACCCAGATCAGGCTTGATAAACCAGCGTGAGATACTCGAAATTTGTAAAGTATGAATCATGCCGATGTCAACCAAAATCTTTGAAAGGAAGGGTATTTCATAAGATCATGCCCATACATAAACACAGACGGGTTTTTACCTTATGGTAACCAAAATACTTTATATGGAAAATAACTTTGATATTATTATTAATGACATCAGTTTGAAAACACTTATATATATATAAAGAAAGTATCAATACCCGGACTAGGTCAGCAAAATAAACCAAACAGAATATGGATACCAAAAGGGTACCTGAAATGTTTGCAAAGTATTACAGCTATTTTGGGACTATAATCAAAACCATAAAAGCTCGTATTTGGAATTGGATTTCCGACATTATTGGGATCTAGTGGCCTTTTTCCTTCGATCCACGCATAACAAACACAGTTCCCGCGGTGACCCGATCACCTTTCTTAAGCTAGCCACTTAGAACTGCACTTGCGACACTACTATGGAACAGAGTATTACCCAGTGGTTTTACATGATCTCCGTCAGCCTCTGATACCTATCTATTTCATCATCTTAAGGCAACAGATGCCTTTCATTCCTCATAACCGATAGCCCGAAGTATGTCCTGCAGACCAGATAGCTGTATCATTCTTAGGACATGAGGCTTGTGAGTATACATTCCACAAAGCCATGCTTTTTTACAAAGCAACACTTTGATTTTAATAGGTTCCATTTTGAATGCCACATTACCATTCCTTCTATTTCTATTGACTTTCACGAATATACGACCTTTGAGCTCGTACGTCTCAAAGAAGGGTGTTAAGCTAAGAGAAGTTATTTCTCTACCACCAAACAAATATAGGTTTGTAAAAGTCAACGTTTGTGATCTCAGAAATGCAATGTCAGAAATCGCCCATACAAGTTTGTTCTGGGACTGAATGAAACCGAAGGCACTCCTCCAACTACATCCCGTCGGGAATTATCCCTAGGATTAGTAGTGATCAGTCCTCGTAACTGAAGATTTTAAAATAGGACCGGACCACTACTATAACAAATATCTCTATATTGGATCGAACCAAAGAATTTCAACAAGCAGCTCTTCCGTTATGAAGATCTTCGATCTTTAGTACATTGAAGATTTTAGAATGTAGACATCACTGCCATATAAATATAATATGTGATAAATCCTTGGGACTCGTGACAGCAATGCTTACATTCTGAAGATCTCCGGTTTTCAATAATCATCATCTTCAGCGCATCTTCACTTTCGAACGTATACATTAGTTTGAAGTGGTTTTTGGATAGGAATTAACCAAATCCGACCCTAATTTCCTGAACCAACCATCGATAAAAAGGCATTTAGGTATATAGGTGGTTATCACAAAACATTTAATTAGTTAACCTTTCTATTTAAATAGAATTTCTCTTAGAGATATATTCATTATTCTTTATCTTTTTTCAGAGTATATGGAATCATTAAGCCTCATTTATCAAATCCTTTGGCAACTTAAAACCCTTTTTAAATCTTGGAATAATTCAAAATCATTTCACATTTTACTTATGAAAAACATATTCAAATATCATTTCTAAATCTTTATAACCTTTGGAAGAAAATTCCAAATCTTTTCTCTTTTATCTTAGGAAAATATGGCCTGAGTAAATCAATTTAACTATCCCTTGGTCGGGCCAGTCCGCGTATCTAGGGAGCGGAAACAACTGGTTTCCCAAACCCAATCCTAGAAACTACCCCTCTGTCACCCATAAGATGGCAAAGTTATTTGATCTACTATAAATCTTCAAACTCAGTTTAATTTTAATTAATTTAGAGCATCCGTGCTTTCCCTTCGATCTATTCCTTTCCTTGGTCAAATTTTCTATGATACTCACAAATGGAACAAATGTACTAGTCGTTTTCACATACTATTTTTAAACCTCTTAATCATCTTTAAATTACTTAATTATTTATTTGAAAAGGTTTAAAGAATATTCGGGAAAGAACACTTAAGTTGAAATCATTATTTGCAAAAGTTATTAGAAAGTGCTACAAAAATGTGGTGCAAATAGTGTTTTAAAAGCTATATTGATCAAAAAGACTTTTCTGTCTTTTGAAAATTAATTTATATAACTCAAATCTCTTTTAAAATATTTTAAAATACTTATAAAATTTATTCACATTTTTAAACATTTAAAATATTCATTTTAAATTAATTTCAAATTCGGGTTTTAAGTTGCAAAAGCGTGATTTTTCTAAAAACGTATTTTACTCATATTTCAATGTCTACTTGATGAAATCTTGATTTTCTTTCTTCATTTTAAAAAAATGGAAATAATAGTCCAAAAAAAAATTATCTCGAAGAATTCGAAGCTATATTCCATTCTGTATACTTGTTTGAATTCAACGGCGCGCAATCGCAAATTACCGTTACGCGACGTGTCTAATTTTAACTCAATTACTGTTTTCTATTTAAATTTTGTCAAAACAAGTTAAAATGTTTATAAAACAGATAGAAATCATTTTAAATTCATTTAAACAAATACTTTTCATATTTCAAACTCATTTTCCATTTCATATTATAATGGTATATTATTATAACATCATTTTCAACCTTTTTAGATATTTAAAATCATTAAGAGGCTAAAAAACTCCATGCACATATTATTTACGGATTATATTTACATTTAATTAACAATGGTTAATTATTAACCATTTCTCTTATCATTTATCAAACCTAGTAATCATCCATATTAACATCCATGTATTCAAACAAGTAATCATCTAAGGGATCAAACATTTTATCAACCGATATATTTAAACTTTCAAATCATTATACTTGAAATAATTTAGATATTAATCAGTAAAAATATCAGTACTCACCATTATTCAAATCATACTTCCTACCAACATTCATTTTAACAACACTTCATTACAGATAAATGAACACAAGACATTTTTATATTAAATAACAAATAGGCACTTATGTATATAATACTCTCAAACTCATTCAAAGGTGTTACTAACTCTATCTCTAATGAGTCACTCATTCTAGGGTATTACTAACCCTATCTATAATGAGTTTTATCTTACTATAGCCAAGAGTTTGCTTAACCTAAGCTCTGATACCAAATGTAACGATCGTAGTTTTCGACCCTCAAAAATTAACACTAATACATCCTTATGTGGCCAATCCAAGTGCTGGAATGCCCGATTATTGGGGGAAAAAGAAAATAAAAATAGGACAAAATCTCAGACGAATAGAAGGCATATATTATTTCAATATATAAAATATGGATACAATATCAGACTCTAACTTGGATTCACCCTAGACAGTTATAAATCCTCTTTCCTTACAAATGTTGAAAATTTAAAACAACTGCAATAGATGTAGTGGATAATAGAATACGTCCATACATCGATGAAGATCTCTAGCTCTCATTTGGATACTCCAAGCATCTTCTACTAAACCTGAAACTACTCGAATCTGACCCAAGTATTAAAAATACCCAGATCAGGCTTGATAAACCTGCGTGAGATACTCAAAAAAATTAATGTATAGATCATGCTAATGTCAATCAAAACCATTGAAAAGAAGGGTATTTCATAAGGCCATGCCCACATATAAACATGGATGGGTTTTTACCATATGATAATCAAAATACTTTTTATGGAAAATCAATTTGATATTATTATTAATGACATCAGTTTGAAAACACTTTCAAATAATTATAAATAAAAAGAAAGTATCGATACTCGGACTATGATAATATAACCGGACTAGGTCAACGAAAAATACCGGACTGAATATATGATAACAAAAGGGGTAGTTGAAATGTTTGCGAAGCATTAAAGCTATTTTGGGACAATAATCAAAACCGTAAAGCTCATATTTGGAATTGGATTTCTAACGCGATAGTGAACTAGTGGCCTTCTCCTTCGATCCACGCATAACAAACATAATTCCCACGATGATCTTGTCACTTTTCTCAAGCTATCCACCGGGAACTGCACTTGCTACACTACTATGGAATAGAGTACTACTCGGTGGCTATACATGATCCCCTTCAACCTCCAATACTTGTCCATTTCATCATCTTAAGGCAACAGATGCCTTGCAACAATAGATGCCTTTCATTCCTAATAACTGATAGCCCGAAATATATCCTACAAACCACATAATATCCCATATCGTTCATGGGATGTGAGGCTCGTGAGGCTACGATCCACAAAGCCATGCTTTTTCACAATGCCACGCTATGATCATGACAAGTTCCACTTTGAATGCAACATTGCCATTCCTTCGATTATTATTGACTTTCACGAACATACAACCTTTGAGCTCGTACGTCTTAGAGAAGGGTGTTAAGTTAAGGGAAGTTGCCTTCTCCACCACCAAACAGATGTATATTTGTAAAAGTCAATGTTTATGATATCATAAATGCAATGTCATACATTCGTTTATAAAAGATCATTCAGGGACAGAACGACATCGAAGGCACTCCACCTACTACATCCCATCAGGAATTATCCCTAGGATTAGTAGCGATTTGTCCTTGTAATCGAAGATATCAAAACACGTCAAGACCACTGCTATAATAAATATCTCTATATTGGGAGCAACCTAGAGAATGTCAACAAGAAGTCCTTCCACTATGAAAATCTTCGGTCTTCAATACAACGAAGATTTCAGAATATAGACACCACTGCAATATAAAGATAATAAGGGGTAAATCCCTAGGACTTGTGATGATAATCCCTACATTCTGAAGTTCTCTAGTCTTCAATGATCATCATTTTCAACACATCTTCACTCACGAATGTATACATTAGTTCGAATTGGTTTTTGGACAGTAATCACCCAAATCCGACAGCAGTTTCTCCTTACCAACCATTGATAAAAAGGCATTTAGTTATGTATGTGATTATCGCACAACATTCAATTAGTTAACCTTTTTATTTAAATCAAATTTCTCCTAGAGATATATTTATTAAATCATTATTTTATTTGTTTCAGAGTACGTGGAATCATTAAGCCTCATTTATCAAATCCTTTGGTTAATTAAAACACTTTTTAAATCTTGGAATAATTCAAAATCGTTTCACTTTTTACTTAGATTTTTTTTTCCAAATCGCATTTTCAAATCTTGTTTATATTTGGGAAAAACACCAAATCTCTTCGTTTTTTATCTTAGGAAAATGTGGCTTAAGTAAATCAATTTAATTATCTCCTCCGTCGGGCCAGTACGGGTCGCTAAGGAGGACAAACAACTGGTTTCCCAAAACCAAGCATGGAAACTACCTCTTTGTCACCCTAATGTGGTCAAGTTATTTGATCAACTCTAAATCTTTATACTTAATTTAATTTTAATTATTTTAAAGCATTCGGGTCTTCCCTTCGATCTGTTCCATTCCTCGGTCGGATTTTCTATGGTACTCACACATGGAACAAATGTACTAGTCGTTTTCGTATACTCATTTTTAAAGCTATTAATCATCTTTAAATTACTTAATTATTTATTTGAAAAGGTTCACAAGGGAAAGAATAATAAAGTTAAAACTATTGCTTGCAAAAGTTATAAAAAAGTGCTGCAAATAGTGTTAAAAGCTATATTGATCAAAATGACTTTTCTATCCTTTGTAAATTCATTCATATAACTCAAATCTCTTTCAAAACATCTTATAATATTCATAAAAATTTATTCCATATTCTTAAACATTTAAAAATATTAATTTTAAATCACTTTCAAATTCGGGTTTGAAAATATCCATATTTTCAATTTAAATTAATTTTAATTATGTGGGAAGTATTAGAAAGGAAGTTTTTGAGGAATGCCATCGTTCGAAGTTCATCATTCTTCCAGGAGGAACTAAGATGTATCAGGATATGAAAAGATGTTTCTTTTGGAAAGGTATAAAGAGATATGTAGGAGTATGTGTGAAACAGTGTTTGAACTGTCAATAGGTAAAAGCTGAACATCAGAAACTGAGTGGGTTACTTCATCCTTTAGATGTTCCAGTATGAAAATGGGAGTCTATCTCCATGGATTTTATAAATGGGTTTCCTAGGTCAAATAGAGGGAGTGAAAATATATGGGTCATAGTGGGCAAGTTGACCAAAAGTGCCCATTTCATTCCAGTTAAGTCAAACAGGACGGCACCTGTTTTAGCTAAGTTGTTTATGAAGAATATAGTTAGACTGCATGAAATTCTTAGTAGTATAGTACGTGATAGAGATTCCTTATTCACTAGCGAGTTCAGGAAGAGTCTACAGGAGAATTTAGGTACTGAGCTCAAGATGAGTACCTCTTACCATCCACGGATAGAAGGACAAACAGAAAGAGTTAATGAAATCTTAGAAAATTTATTACGAGCTTGTGTGCTAGACTTTAGGAGATCGTAGGAAGACTATCTACATCTGGTCGAGTTTTCGTGTAAAAATAGTTATTGGGATAGTATAAGGATGGCACCATTTGAAGCTTTGTATGGAAGGCCTTGCAAATCTCCTATTTGCTTATTAGAGATTGGGGATAGGTTAGTTCTTGGTTCGGATTTGGTTAGAGAAGCTGCAGAAAAGATTGAGTTCATTCGAGCCAGAATGAAGGAAGCTCGGTCTAGGTAGAAGAGATATTTTGATAGAAGATGGAAAGACATAGAGTTCTCAGTTGGAGATCATGCTTTCGTCAAGGTATCACCGATGAAAGGTGTAATTCGATGTGGAAAATCAAGAAAATTGGTGCCGAAATTCGTTGGACCATTTCCTATTGTAAAAAGAATTAGGAAACTCGCATATAGATTGGAGTTAACAAGTAATTTGACAGGAATCCATAATGTTTTTCATATTTCTGATCTAAGGAAGTGTATTCGAGATCTAGAGACTACTATAGCACCGACAGTGTTAGGTGACTTAGCAGTGGAACCAAATTTGACTATAGTTAGAAAACCAGTTCATACGGTCGTGAGAGATGAGAAGAGCCTAAGGAACAAGATATTCTGATTAGTCAAAGTCCAGTGGAGTGATGACAAGAGAGACTGCACTTGGGAAACCGAGAGCAAGATTCGAGATACATATCCTGACTTGTTTCATGGTATGTTTTACCTTTTTGATTGATTTGATGAGTACCTTATCATAATTTCAAGGATGATATTCTTTAAGGAGAGGAGTTTATAACGACCCAAATTTTTAAAAACATTATTTAGGACACTTAATTAGATAAATTAAATGAAATAATGTAAATTGTTAAGGGATTGAGATTTGTGTATTTAGAGGGTAGCCATGCCTAAATAAACTAATGAACAAAAGGGGAATTAAAATGAAATAAGTAAGGGTAATAGAAAAGGGCAAAATAGGAATAAGTTATATTCTTATACCCTAAACCTCATGCCACTTTCATTTTTACGTTCACAAACTAAAATTAAACTTAACCAAGGCCAGGCACCATTAAGAAAAAGCAAGAGGAAGATATGCTAGAATCAAGAGGAAGAAGCTTAATTAAATTCACTTAAGAGCAAATCTTAACTCCTAAACGACAAGCTAAGGTGAATAATAGGTTACATCTCATATTTCATATTTCCGGTTCAATATCATATTCGAGTATGTTTTGTAAAGTATATGCCATGTTTTGAATGTTATATGGATATATATGCTTGTTGATGAATTTTGTTTGTTTATATAGATTTTATGACAAGTTTTGATTTTGATAAACCTAACAAACGACATGCAAATGCCTTGCGATTTAGATATATGGTCAGAAATAATATTTTATAGATGGGTTTTAAGTTTCATAATTTCTGAATTAATATGGATTTATTATGTATTTTCTAGTAAAGAAAATGATTAAATTGGGTTTAAATTAATTTTGGCAGTTATATTGTAGCTTTGGGTCAGAAATTTATATATGAGAAAACATATTAAAAGTTATTTATGGGAATTTTTGGAGAACTTTCCTAAGTGTTTTAATAAGCATATAAAATTATTTAAGGTATGAGACTTAAATGTTTTATATGTTTATGAAAGGAGAAGGGGCAATTTGTAAATGTTTTAAATTGTTGATCTCTGAAATTCGACAACACTTTAGGAAAAGATTTTGAAAAGCATTGGCAACCAATCATATGTTGACAAAAAAGCAAGTTTGTTAGAAATAAATTGCTTCATAAAGTTAAAAATCAGTTTTATAAGGTTTATCTGCTAGCCATTTATAGCAGCACCTTTTGACCTCATACTGCTTCCTCCATTTAAGTCGATCCAATATACATGGTATCAACTTCGGTACGTAGTGGATTGGAGTTAGGTTAAAGGTATGGAGTTGAAACAAGGCTTTCAAACATAGAACTATTTTGGTTGTAAATGAGGTTTTTGAATGGGATAGCTATCAACTTGGTCAATTGTTTTAAAGAAAAGAGCTTTCGAAAAAGGTTGCCTACTTTGTCTTAAAAAGAAGCCTTCGATGGGGTCGAAACCCCTGCTGCAGCATTCTACCTTTCAAAAAAATGCCTTCTAAAGGTTTTTTTGTATTATGCCATGATGCCGCATCTCCAGTGCTTTCGAAGGAGTTGGTTTCGACACCATCCACTTATTTTATTTAGGAAAATTCTTTCGAAAGAATTACTTTCATCTAGTTCTTTTAAGACCCTTTTAATATTTTGAAAGTTAAACCCAAAGGTTTCTAAAGGAATGATTTTAAATGGTTTCGAAACTATATTCCATAAGCATTTACTTGAACCTAATGCTTTTGAAAGGTTTGTATTATGTAAAGGACTTTAATGCTTTTGAAAGGTATATGATAAAGGTTTCGAAGGGGTGACTCCCTAATGTTTTCGAAAGGTCTATTGTAAATGATTTCGAAAGGTAGGCTTTGGCCTATTGGCCTAATGTTACAAAGTAAAGTAGTTAACTTATTTTGAAAGGGGTACTTTCAAAAGTTTCGAAGGAGATTGTTTAATGATTTTAAACAAGGGTTCCAAAGGTTTTCATCAACAATGCTTTGTGTAAAGCATATATCATGGCAAATAGATTTGAGTAAAGCACATAGTATATTTTCCTTGTTTACATACGATTTAAAAGGTTAGATCAATTTGAAAGATGTTTTCAATGAAAATTTGATGGGTAGTTAACCCTAAGTAAATGACTCGGATATTTGAATACCAGATGGGACTGGTATACGGTAGCGCCCTATACGTTAGCTATAGCCCCTAACTAATTTTAGTACAAAATTCCAGTGCGTACAGCTTAGTCATAGGTAAGACCTAAATGATGTTACACACCGAAAGTAATATACAGAGAAGAAGGATAGGTTATTGGTGGGCTCGCAAAACCATTAAGGTCTGGTGACCCTAATGGAAGTATGCTAAGGACAGACCATCCAAAAGTATGTCTAATGGATGTTAGATTACTTATTTTGTCTATTAGGCCCGAGTCAGATAATGGTTAGTAGTTAGCCAAACAAAACTATGTTGTTTGGACGGACAGTCAATTTATTACCTAATTTATGAGCATATGTGATATTACTAATATTATTTTAATTAGTTTGAATGCAGGATTCTGATTTGCAAAAAGATATGTTTTAAAAGGGTATTAGGGTGGGGAAAACCCGTTACGCTAAGCGGTGTGGTCCCACTTAATATATAAACAAGATGTATATTATTATTCACGCTAGATTTTATGCCTGGCTCGAAGTTTATGTTTTCCCCTTAAACTCTTGGGTGCTCAATATTAATTTGAGTAGACTAAGAGGTAAGGTTTTCAGGTTTATTAGGTTGGACAAATAAAGCTTCCAAAGGCGTGCAGGAGGCAAAGCTAGCTATAGGAGCTATTTAGTTTATTTCCGCTGTGATGTATTAAGACTGACATGTCTATTTAGTACTCTGATCATTCAAGAGGGCATCTAGATGTCGCTCTTGGCGTAACTTATAATAATTATATTTGATCAAAACCTGCGAATCATTTGGGATTATGTATCTGAATTTGAAATATTGATTTGAAATGTAATAAGAAAAGTGGATGTAAATCTGTGTTGATTTTATTTCATATTCTTGTGCTTCTGATATTATGGATACCATTAGCATTACCATATTTTGTCATCGAAAGTTAATACTATGGATGACTGTAGTATATGTAGCACTTAGCTTCGGGCCTCAAGATAGGGGATGTTACAACTTGGTATCAGAGAATAGGTTTATGAAAAACTTAAAATGAATTTCAAACTTAAAATGATTTTGAAAACATAATTCTAAGAAATTAGAGAAAAGATTAAGGTATGAGATAACGTTATAGTAACGTACTTGTATTTGCTATATATAAGTGTATGCTTTACCTCTATTATGCAATCTCTCATGGGCTATTCTTCTGTATCTTACAAAGACTCGATTGTAGATGTTACGAACGTAAGATTTGAAGGCTAGAATTGGAAGAGTTAACATTGGTAGGGGAAGCACCACAACCAATGGAAATTCTAGATCAAATACTAGGAGGAATCAAGTCAGGCATAAGCTGCTAATGTGGGTGCTGGAGTCTCGCAAGTCGATATGGGAGCAATGTATCAATTTTATATTAACATGATTCAAGTAGGAGTTGCTACGAGGTTAGCTGGAGGAAATGCTGAAGGAGGAAATCAAGAAGCTCCTGTAGTTAACAACTATATTGTATTGAGTAGAGACTATGCAAGGTTGGGAGGAAAGTCGTTTATTGGTACTGAAGACACAATCGAAGTGGAGAATTGGTTACTTCATTGTGAGAGGTTTTTCACTGATTTGGGGCTCAATGATGAGTAGAATAGGAGACTCGCTTCCAAATAGCTATAAGGGGCAGCACTGTATTGGTGGAACAGTGTTACTGTTGAAGTCAACGAGGAGACCATGTCTTAGGATGAGTTTATGAGGAGGTTTGAGGAAAGATTTATGTCAGATATTTCTAAGTCTACTCTGCTTAAGAAGTTTGCTAAATTGGAGCGGGGAGATATGACAGTGCTTGAGTATGCAACCAGGTTTGAGGAGCTAGCGAGATACAGATATGCTACGGTTGATACTATCATCCAAAGGGGTGATGGCCCACAATTCAAAAGGTTTAAATCGAAAATAATCCACACATGTCAAACTTAAAAAATCCGGAACATAGATAATCAATGGGTTTAGTTAAGAAAAATAAGAAAAGAAGAAGAAAACAAACACATAATCTCATAGTGGAAGGATAAAATATAATAATCAAATAAACAGTTCATGAAGTTGTTTGCTAAACATTAAATTATAATCTATACACATTTATCATAGTTATATATATACATCAGGGATAAATAATTAATATAGCAGAATAACAAGATGAAGGGGATAATAATAATAGTAATATACCAAATCTTCATCTTCGTTCTCCAGAGAATAATCTTCAATACGTTGAAAAATCAGGAATGACCCAAGCGTAATGAAAAGAAAAAACACTCGAGTCGGAACTAAAATACTTTTATGTAAGTCAAATCAATATCAATAAATACGAGTGTAACAGCGTCAGAGATGTTTACGGGATTTTTACATCTTCTATCCAGTCTATAACGTGCGTGCAATAACTTAAGAGATGTTACAGGATTTTCCACTCCTAAGGATCCATTAAACCATTTATATACAACAGTATACGCTATAATAGGTAATGTCTATCAGTAAAACAAATATCAAAATAGCGTTAAGGCTTTACATTGATCCACTTAACATATTTTTAGTACTAAACCAAAGTCGTAATGGGCTTGCATAAGGATAAATATGACAAGGCACGCGAGGCAATGCCTAAGGTAGGATTCTACCAGTTTACCATTTCCGGCTGGTCGTAACCCATCCGTGGACGACCGCAACAATAGATTCGAATATAGGTGTGCACCCATCAAGTAAAAAATCACGATAGTAATACGAGTGATCAACATCGCTAGAGGTAGCTAACCTCATTGGCCAGACATAAGCTCCTATTTTAGTCATTTTATTTATGACACAAGTGTCAAGGCTATCCATCATCGTTCTCATACTTCATTCGAGTAAACAACGCCAGTTCAACCACTACATTCTAGATATCATCCATTGGGTACATGGTTTTCAAAGTGGTTCCAATATTGACAGAGAGTATGTCAATAAATGGCCCCGGTCTCTTTAACAACCAAATGTCGTTTTACACACCAATTGGTACTTTTATATTTTGAAAACAATTCGTACATGATATCAAAATATCATATTCTCTTCAAAATCAAATCCATTTCGAAATCATCATATTTGCTTCAAATTCAAACCCATTTCAAAATAATCATATTCGTTTCAAAAATCATATTTTATTTCACTTTAACCCTATTCGCATTTAAATCTAAGTTTTAAATATATAAACATTTCACCCTTTTGACTAGTCTAAATTTTTTGAAAATAGTTCTAATAGTTTTAAAATAATTAAATAGCTAAAATAGTTTAATAGAAAATAGTTTGAGAGTAAAATAGTTTGGAAAATCAAAATAATTTGAATATTTAATGAATATAAATTTTAAACCGTTTATACTAAAATATTTCATTCAAAAATAGTTTCAAAGTCAAGCCGGTTCACTTTCCAAATTTTCCAATTCAAATCAATTCCAGTTTCCATTTTGATTCAATCGATTCAATTCCGATTTCAAGTCGAATTTTACTTGGATTCCAAATTTATTTCGATTCCAATTCCAAAATAATTTCAACTCCAATTCCAAATTAATTTAAATTCCAATTCTAAATTAATTTAAATTCCAATTCCAAATTAGTTTCAACTCCAATTCCAAATTAATTTAAATTCCAAATTTAAAACCTTTCGACTTATATCAATTCCGAGTTCGATTTTCAAAATATCGATTCAAAACACTTAAATCAAATTTTCCTTCAATATCCAATTTAAAAACCAAATCTTCATATATAATTAAATTTCGAACTCAATTTCAAAATATCATTTTATATCACGTTTACTTAGCACTATTAAAAGTTAGAATAAAAGTCCAATCCGTTAAAAAAAATAAAAAAAATTGAAATTGAAATCATATTTCGATTATAATTTAAAAACGACAACTTCGATTATTTAAACAATTCCTGTTATTAATTTTAAATTCCAACATTCCAAATTCCAATTCAAAAAAAATTCGGTTCCAGAAATTCGATTTTTATTTCTTAAAACCAAATCATTTAAATAATTTCAAATTATTTAATTTAACCAATCTGGTGTCCGTATATAATTCTCTATCTTATGGCCAAGTAAATCAATTATTTCAATCTAATTCTAGGGATGGTTATATATCATTCAATCCAAATAAATGCCATATGTATATATCATTTCAACATACTTCTTAATTTATTCGATATAATTAAATTTACAATTTTGTATACTGTAAATAATATACATGATGATAACATGATATATCAAAATAAATAAACATCCAAATATCAACCAATAACATCCATCACAACCAAACATCCAAGCAGTCAATAAAATTCACAGCAATTTCATAATTATCAATATCCGGTATTTTATGGGCAATTAATTTCTAATTTAATTTAAGTCAATTCAAATTCTATCAATTAATTCAGATGTCAATTTAAATGTTAATTAAACTTATCAAATAATAATCAGTAAATTTTCAGTCACTTCACGATATAAATTAACTAACATAAAAATTATTTCAATGAATTGTGAGCGTATAAACACCCATATTTGATTTATCGACGATTTAAAATCAAAATAAAGGCTAACATTTTAACTTAGAATTCAGCCAAACCAGTCCATAATGTCTGGAATTTCGATATCGCGCGTCGATCCGAGCTTGTATGCAAAAGTTATTCGAATTAGAACATTTGAATTTAATATAAAATAAAAAATTAATAATAAAAAATAAAAAATAGTAAACATATAACTTCTCCTCTCGTATGCGTTCAGTGCCTAGCAAACCCATCGAGTACATGACCAAACATCTTCAAACGCGCATGCAATCCAACGTTCGGAGATCCATCAGGCTACGCCGTCGCATGTGCCGCCCTCACCTCCACACACGCCTGAGACGCGACCTACATGCTGTAGCCATTGTTGAGATAAGCACCTAAACATGCATGACTTTCAAACGTAGATTTAGGCAAAGTCGTGATGAATTAGCACGAATCAACCGTATGGATGTGAAGAGGAGATCGAAATCTACAACTTTCATGTTGAATGTTTTTAATTTCGATGAACGGATCCAGAAAAATTAAGAAGGGAAGTTGAATGAATTCTGACCATTGAAGACAATTAAGGCGGCGGCCATTGATTTCTTGGATTTCTAGAAATTAAAATAATAATTTATCTCGATATACGTGCCGTATTTATGCAGTTCGATCCAAAACCGTCCAAGCTCCAATTGAGGCGTACCGCTTAACATTTGTAATGTTTTAACCAATTCCAAACGTAACGAAACTAGTCCCGAGGCCCAATTCGATCATATGCAGGAGATAGCTTTCCAAAATCGATAAATTTTAATTGAATGCTTAAACCGATTTCTACGCGTTTTAAGCTCGCACCGCCAAATGACAAGTCCGATCGCTACGAAAATTGAAATCCAACAATAATTCACTATTACGGATCCGATGAAACTAGTTTCGGCGAAATCCAAGACAGTTGCCAAAATGACTATTTTTACTCGTCAATTTGAAATATAAAATTTTAATTTTTAATTATCTACCTTTAACTCCAATTTTAAATGTTAACTATCTTCATTCATATTTAAATACAATTTGAATCAATTTCCTACACCATTTTTAATCATATTAAATCCATAATTCAATTATTCAAATAATATCTAACATTAAATTTAAACAAATTAAATTATTCAATAACACAATATTAATTCAATTAAATTTTATTTTTTTAAACCTTTTTTATTCAAATAATTACATTAAATTTAATAAATTAAAATAGTTAAAAATACAGGTCGCTACATACTCCCGCACTCAAAACTTTTCGTCCTTGGAAAGGCGTTATGTAAAGAATTTAACATACAATATATTTTATTTAAAACAATCAACTTATAAACATCCAAATCTTATTAGAAAACCATCACTATATTTCTACTATGCCACTCCGTTATTGGTTTTATGGAAAATATAACTTATATAAAAAAAACTAATAATAATTCTTCAAATTTCTAAATTTTTCTAACTCTCGGATTCATGGAAAATTTCGACAGAGTCTCCTTTGCGCGGATTGATCAGAAAAAATTTACAATATAATATATAACATAAATATACCCAATATATATCAAATATACATCTTATCTCAATGATGAAGCATCCCGAAGGGAAAAATAAAAAATCGCGGTATGTAATCCGAGATACATACCTTATTTTTAATAATACGAGCGAGTTCACTCGTATTAAGCAAGCAAAAGCAGCATAATGCGTAAACGAGCTCCAAAAGCTAGCATACACCATCCATACCTACTAAATACTCAATAACCAAATGAGAACGTATATATAAAGTGTAACGACCCGCCGTTCTGACCGCCCCCAGTCGGTAATTAAACCAACTTGAGACGTTCAAAATGACGGATTGTTATTCAGTTTATAGAGTTTAAACAGAAACAGCCACAGAATCACAGAATAATCATAATATTTTACATAAATGAATTTTTATACAAATATCATAGTTTGTACAATCATTATATTTATACAGCGGAATATTTCTTTTAAGTACAAAAATTCTTCGAAAAGCTAAAGTGAAGCGTTTCCCCAACTCTCTCTCTAACTTCGCTGCCCGAAAATCTTCAAGCTGTAAAATACTGGGTCTGACCCGAGTATTACATTCAAAAGAAAATAATACACAGGTCAGTCAATTCAAACTCAGTTATTAGTGCATAGAGGCAATAATAATCAAATAGCAATTAGATGACAGTCAAATATAAATTTACCTGTCCGATCCTTTAACAAGAAATCGGATAACTGTAAATACAACACTTAATAGTGTTAAACAACAAATCAGTAGATTCAGATTATCAATGGAGATAGATGAAAGGATTATTGATGAAGATAATTTAGAAAAAAAATCAGAATTGCCTAAACGACAATTAACAACAAAATCATCAAAATCAGTTCAAAATATATTGAATTGTCAACATAAAACAATTTTCATCAAAATGAAAACATCAATTTAAAACATTAGATTTGGTAGGGCTGCAGTACACACACGCGTATACGGCCTCGCCACATTTTTAAATGTCAACTTCGTGTGGCTGCAGTTCACGCTTGCGTGCACTGCCTCGCCACTACCGTAATGAAATATGCAAAAGATCATAAATCAAAACAAAATAGTATATCAATAAAATCATGCCGTGTGGCTGCAGTTCACGCTCGTGCACTGCCTTGCCACTATCGTGATGACGTACTCAAGAAAATCAACGAACCAAAATCAATGAAGGTTCAAATATCGATTCAAAATGTCGATACTACGTGGCTGCAGTGCACGCTTGCGTGCGCTGCCTCGCCACAACAACTTGTGAAAGAAAACAAGTTTCCAAACAACTTATTACTGCACATTTCAACAAGTGCAAAATTTTCATAAAAATGAAACTGCGGCCCCACTTGGACTCAAGGGAAAACTGCCACAAGACTGCAGCCCCCACTTGAATACAAGGACACAGCAAATACAAACTGCAAGGATGTGTGCATGAATGGATGCAGACATATCAAAATTCACAATGTGCACAAACCAATTTTTCAAAGTGCAGACAAGATGAAGTCAGTGCCAACAGTAATGGCAGCAACTCCGTCAAGTCGTGGTTCAAACTCCAAAATACAAACAGTCTCACATATAAAACTGGGAAGCAAAGCAACCATATACAAAGGCCAGAACGAAATGCAAGGCCATATGAAGTTCAACAGTATACTAAAGTGGACAGGGAAGGCAACTGCAAAATCAAAGCAGCAGTTTTTGAACAAAGATGGTTAAAGGACGAAGTCACCTTATAATGCAACTTAAACCAACTGTCTCAAAATCAACTTGTAACCAAACACATGAGAATTGACTCTGTGCAATACAAATAAAAACTACAGTCATCACAAGTATGCAAGGGCAACTGCAAAATCAAATGAAAATAACTAAATGCACTTGCAACTGAAACTGTCTCGAAGTGAGGAAACAAATATAAAGTCTAATGCAGACCCATATAAGTGCACATGTGTATATGTTAGAAGTGCTAACAAGTAAACAAGAATCAATGAATCAAATATGCATATACAGGCAACTGAAGTGAATGGCATATGTAATAAATGATCAGTGGACAATGAAACAAAACAGGATGGACAAAAATCATTGACAACTTCACAACAAAACTAATCAGACTTCAAACTAAGCAGTGAACCAGTAAATGGTGACTTCCACATAACAGAGACTTAAAGTTATGTTTGAATTTGTTTTAGAAAACTCAGGTCAAACCAGGGTTTAAAATTTATTTTAATTGAAATTTTAAAACTAATCTGTCGGTAAACAAATATATTAACCAAGACTAGAACTAAAGCACAGAGAAGCCTCAGGTCTTAAACAACATGTTGTTATCCAGACATCTATATATATACACACAGAGAAGATAAAGCATACTCATACAATCTTGTCAGGATGTAAAAGATTTATATGCTTAATTTTTAAAATGTTACTCACTGCAATAAAATGAAGCTGCAAGTACAACTGGAATGCAAACTATATCAAACAGTAACAATATGGATGCAACAGGTATATGCAAGATAAGTTTCAACATGTTCAAAGTAGTGCATCATATATATACATACCTATGCAACAGTGCAGACTCGAAGAACATAAAGATCAAACCAATGAAGAAAACATTCTCATGTAACTAGAGAAGATTATATGATCAGAGGAAAGTCAAAACAACTAACCAAGACATTGGCATCAACACGAATGCAAATCGACTCCAACAAGTACAAATGCACAGAGCACCAAGCAAGACCAAAATATACATGCAGACTTGACTCAATTGAAAAGAAAAAAAACAGAGCAGTGCTGAACACAGATGGCTCTAGTTCAAATAGCAGTTCAGCATGGATGAACTCGAAGCAACTAGACAAAGTGCATCATATATATACATACATATGCAACAGTGCAGACTCAAAGGAATTCAAAAACAGTGTGAACATCATTCTATAAAAATGATGAAATTCAAAGTCATGGGTCATGGACAAAGTCAAGGGTATTTCAAAATTTAAAAGTCAAGTTTATCACAAATTTAAAGGCCAAAGTATAGTTTTATAGCGGCAGTAAAATCGAACAAGGACAGAAGTACCACCAGAGGCAGTGGACAATATAGTCAAAATCGAACAAAATCAACACCATGTTCAAAGAATAGGCTGAACGAGTCAGAGACAAGATTGTCAAGAATCGAACAGCTCAAACCCGCGTGTATCAAGTATCAGGTTATACAAAATTGGAAAAAATTAAAGAAATCATTACAGCAAAATCATCTCAAGCCTCTAAACAAAATCGAATGGCCGAAGCCCAATATAGACAAAATCATCAAAAATTTGAAGCAATGATAGCCCAGAAATTAAGCAACGAAAGTTTACGAATCAGAACAAGACAGAAATTATCAAAATTTGATTTAGATGTGAGTGATATAAAATCACTCACCTTCGTGTGAAGTGGTCCGATTGAAGGAGCCGCGAGCAAGGTGAAGGCATCATCGATCCACGGCAAGAAATCATCGGCGCTTCGAATTGGACGAGCCCTAATTTAAGATCGAAGGACGATGAGGAACGAAGAAGAACTTGTGGCCGCCATTAATTTTTTTTCTTTCGTTTCATTTGAAAGGTAGGGTTTCGACTGAATTGGGGTAAAGGGGTAGGGTATAAAAGAGAAAAGGAAGAACGTGTTTTTAGCGTAGTTGAAGGCGTAGGTTAAGGCAAAATTTAGGCACGAGTTAAGGCTGATAAGATATAAGGCAGTGTACTCTTTTCTTTTCTTTTTTATTATATATATTATTATATTTTTATTTTTATTTTGAATTCAATTTTGTTTTGTAAATTATTTTCTTTAATAAACATATAAACGTTTTGCAGTTCAAATATCAAACTTAAATTTATAAATTTACATAAAAATAATTCGTAAATCCAAACTATTTTTTTCTAAGTCATTAGTTTGAATTTCAATTACAAATTAAATATTCAATTTCAATTCCAAAGTCAAATTTAAATTTTATTCAACTTAAATAGATTAAATTCTAAAATTTAATCGTCAATTTATACTGAAAATTTGAAATTCAATTTAAATTCTCATTCAAATATTTAAAATTAATTAAATATTATCATTTTTAAATTGTTCAAAATTCAGGATCGTTACAATCTCCCCTCCTTAAAAGAATTTCGTCCCGAAATTATAAGTTAGGAAAAAAACGATTGCTAAAATCTCACCGATATTTATACCCTACTCAATTTTACTAAGTTCTAAACTTATAAATAAATATAGGATTCGTTCCATTTATTTTATCTCAGCAGTTTTGTTCATCGATTTCAATAATCAAGACACAAAAGTCTTTTACCAAATTTTTGACTTACAAAACTCAGATTTTTAAACTTGAAATCTTTCATGTTAGATATTTGCATATTACATCTTTTCCAAAGCTGTGTGCTTTCAAGATATTTTTAAGATCTTCTTCCTTAATTCATTAGGTTAGAATTATGTAATTCTAATTTCAGATTATTGATTTTCTATTCAAAGTTTGAAAATACTTGCTAACTCGAAGTTTAACAAGTCCATCGTCGTTCTTACAGACATTAGGCATACGCTGGCCAGGCGCAGGTCTAAAAATCTACAAGTACTAAATATACTTGCTTCAACTCCCAGTGAAAATACTTTTTAAAAATTCTTTTAAAATTGGATATGGAAAGCACGTTCCCCCATGGATCACAGTTTACCCGGCGGTTACGCTACTATCCCAGTAGAATCGCTTGTAACTGTAGATTTCACATCTCTCTTGAATTTCGCCATGGTTGTCGCCTTAGATCGCGGTCCACACGGCGGTTACGCTACTATCCCAGTAGAATCGCTCGTGGCCGTAGGCATCTCGCCCCTCGAATTACGCTTCGGTTTCTAGATCGCAGTTTACACGGCGGTTGCGCCACTATCCCAGTGGAATCGCTTGTAACTGTAGGCATCACGCCCCACGAATTACGCCAGCATCAATTCACATAATCCCAAACACGATGATCCATCGTGGGGGATCTCAGTCAGTCCCAATGGAAATTCCACTAATGGAAATTCTACGTAGCTACGATTTCCAATGGACACTCCACCGAGTTCCAATCACCTTCACAAATAATAAATGGAAGGTACATTTCCATATCCTCGGTTTTTTAGAAAACATATGTCATATACATATAGTACTTCATTTCACATTTCGTACATATCATACCTATGTAAACTTGCATAGGACTTTTCATAATAATGACTTTCCAAACTGATGGTTTTCGATTTATTATATTCACATATATAAGTTACGAAAACTCAATTCTCATATTCATAACAAATAGAGGATTCCAAAATTTTCCATTTCACTTAATATTTTCCTCTAAATCGATTTGAAAATTTAAGTTTATCTCAACCCTAATTCACATTCATAATCCAATTCATTATCGACTTCACATTCGATTTGGATTTCACGTTACATCGTCAATTCTCAACACATAATTGATGTCTATCGATATATAACCTCTAAGCTCGTACGTCTCAGAGAAGGGTGTTAAGCTAAAAGAATAAATTCTCCGCCACCAACAGATATATATTTAATAGAGATCAATTGATATGTCATCAATTCACATTGTTAGACATACAATCCCAATCGACTATCCAAAATTCAAAGCTCAACTTATGTTGTTTTTGATGTCGAAGTTAAACTCAATTTAACTCAAGATTCATCTTTTTTTTTTGAAAATATTCAAGTTGAACTAATCGTTCAAATTTCCCAAAAATATCTTTACAAGATATATATAATTTTCCAACTTAACCATTTGAAACAAATTTCAAATATTCATTTTTCAATTTATCTTTAAAAGATAAAATTTCAAACCTTTCATTTCATATTGGAAAACATTTCCATACTTATTTAATAACAAGTAATTCATAAGTTCATTCATTTTTAACTCTTGGAAAATATTCAATATACTTGAATCAAAATTAAGTATATATTCCATTCTTTAAGGAAATCATTCTTTTAAACACATTTATTTGAGTCAAAACGAATGTTACGTAAAACATCGTTACGACAACTCAAAATCACTAGTATAGGGATTCGAAATTTAAGATAGATATATAAATCCCAATACTATAAACAACATTTCCTTTCGGAAACCATTTACTATAACAACAGTGTTATAGTCCACCATTTCCTTATTTCTCGAAAACGTCTATTTCAACAATTGAATGTTGAAATCTATGTATTCGATACTTAATGCATTTTAAATCTTTAAAACCATTAACTTTTTCAATTTCAACTTCAACTTAATTCATAGTTTAAATTCCTCCTACTTTTCATAATATTAGTTTTAAACCAATTTCAAACTTTTCAATATTAAGTTTTTCACTTAATTTAATTTTCCACACGTTTACATTCAAATTCATCACTGAATTTATTAAACCTATTATGGATTATCATATTGACAACTTCAAATTTGAAATTTAAATTCTATTTGAACTTTGCATTTGCTTTTCTATTCCTAAAAAATAATCAACTAGTTCTTTAGCAAGTCATTCGTCGATTTAGTTTCATTAAATTTATATTTCCACATTAACCATTTCATAATATCACTTCCCTAAAACATATCCGTTTTAGTCAATAATATATTCACTGTCCAAAATCGTGAATATACTTATCTATTCAATTCAGTGTTTCTACACATTTATTTAAAAGATTATCCACTGTCCAAAATCGTGGATAAAATTCCCAACCAACATTTACTATCACAATATTTAACTTAAAGGATAATTCGCTGTCCAAAATCACGAATATATCTCCTTTAATAAATAATTTCTATGTTTCATTTATCAAATTCAATTGGTTTCGAATTTATAAACAATCTTTACAAATTCCATTTCTATTTATAAACTTCGATTTATAAATCTCCTTTATTAATTCAACTCAATTTATATAACTCAATTATATACCAAAAGTCCATATTATAAGTTAAGTACTTATAATCCATTTATTTACTAAATCGTTCTTCAAAACATTTGAAATTAATTTTCAAAATAATTCAGAATCAAATTCTCAAGTTATAATTCATTAATCCGCTTGGTTATAACCAAATTGACATATCATTTTATTTCACAATTATTATTTTGGAGATATTCAAAATATTTGATTCAAACCAATTCATTAATTCACTTCACTTATATTTTATTTTTCATAAGTATCAATAATTCGATAATGGATTTTCGAATGAGAAACTATCGCAAACCTAAATTTAGAGAGGGGAATTTCCGAAAAAAAATTTGAATTTTCAAAATACTTTTTATTTTTCAAAGAAAACAATTTTATACTTCTTTAAATTTGAAAAACATTTTCTTTAAAGTGATCCTAGTAACTATTCATATTAAACATCATAAACTGAGCTTTGTGTAAACCAAAGCTCTGATACCACTTTTGTAACGACCCGCCGTTCTGACCGCCCCCAGTCGGTAATTAAACCAACTTAAGACGTTCAAAATGACGGATTGTTATTCAGTTTATAGAGTTTAAACAGAAACAGCCACAGAATCACAGAATAATCATAATATTTTACATAAATGAATTTTTATACATATATCATAGTTTGTACAATGCATTATATTTATACAGCGGAATATTTCTTTTAAGTACAAAAATTCTTCGAAAAGCTAAAGTGAAGCGTTTCCCCAACTCTCTCTCTAACTTCGCTGCCCGAAAATCTTCAAGCTGTAAAATACTGGGTCTGACCCTAGTATTACATTCAAAAGAAAATAATACACAGGCCAGTCTAATTCAAACTCAGTTATTAGTGCATAGAGGCAATAATAATCAAATAGCAATTAGATGACAGTCAAATATAAATTTAACTGTCCGAAACTTTAACAAGAAATCGGATAACGGTAAATACAACACTTAATAGTGTTAAACAACAAATCAGTAGATTCAGATTATCAATGGAGATAGATGAAAGGATTATTGATGAAGATAATTTAGAAAAAAAAATCAGAATTGCCTAAACGACAATTAACAACAAAATCATCAAAATCAGTTCAAAATATATTGAATTGTCAACATAAAACAATTTTCATCAAAATGAAAACATCAATTTAAAACATTAGATTTGGTAGGGCTGCAGTACACACACGCGTATACGGCCTCGCCACATTTTTAAATGTCAACTTCGTGTGGCTGCAGTTCACGCTTGCGTGCACTGCCTCGCCACTACCGTAATGAAATATGCAAAAGATCATAAATCAAAACAAAATAGTATATCAATAAAATAATGCCGTGTGGCTGCAGTTCACGCTTGCGTGCACTGCCTTACCACTATCGTGATGACGTACTCAAGAAAATCAACGAACCAAAATCAATGAAGGTTCAAATATCGATTCAAAATGTCGATACTACGTGGCTGCAGTGCACGCTTGCGTGCGCTGCCTCGCCACAACAACTTGTGAAAGAAAACAAGTTTCCAAACAACTTATTACTGCACATTTCAACAAGTGCAAAATTTTCATAAAAATGAAACTGCGGCCCCACTTGGACTCAAGGGCAAACTGCCACAAGACTGCAGCCCCCACTTGAATACAAGGACACAGCAAATACAAACTGCAAGGATGTGTGCATGAATGGATGCAGACATATCAAAATTCACAATGTGCACAAACCAATTTTTCAAAGTGCAGACAAGATGAAGTCAGTGCCAACAGTAATGGCAGCAACTCCGTCAAGTCGTGGTTCAAACTCCAAAATACAAACAGTCTCACATATAAAACTGGGAAGCAGAGCAACCATATACAAAGGCCAGAACGAAATGCAAGGCCATATGAAGTTCAACAGTATACTAAAGTGGACAGGGAAGGCAACTGCAAAATCAAAGCAGCAGTTTTTGAACAAAAATGGTTAAAGGACGAAGTCACCTTATAATGCAACTTAAACCAACTGTCTCAAAATCAACTTGTAACCAAACACATGAGAATTGACTCTGTGCAATACAAATAAAAACTACAGTCACCACAAGTATGCAAGGGCAACTGCAAAATCAAATGAAAATAACTAAATGCATTTGCAACTGAAACTGTCTCGAAGTGAGGAAACAAATATAAAGTCTAATGCAGACCCATATAAGTGCACATGTGTATATGTTAGAAGTGCTAACAAGTAAACAAGAATCAATGAATCAAATATGCATATACAGGCAACTGAAGTGAATGGCATATGTAATAAATGATAAGTGGACAATGAAAAAAAACAGGATGGACAAAAATCAGTGACAACTTCACAATAAAACTAATCAGACTTCAAACTAAGCAGTGAACCAGTAAATGGTGACTTCCACATAACAGAGACTTAAAGTTATGTTTGAATTTGTTTTAGAAAACTCAGGTCAAACCAGGGTTTAAAATTTATTTTAATTGAAATTTTAAAACTAATCTGTCGGTAAACAAATATATTAACCTGAAACGACCCAACTTTCCACTCCTGGAAAATCGCATCATTTTTAAGAAAGAAAGGGATTGAAAAGAGAATAGAAAGAAGAGAAGAAAGAAACAACATCAGAATCTAACACAGCGGAACGAATAAATTATATTAATCACATAATACTTTACATAGTATCATATACATCAGAGATACACAGCATAAACAACTCATACTAGACAGTTATAAATACCTGTCTAGTTATACAACTCAATCACAATACAGAACACTCAGAGATCACACAGCGGAATACTCTATAGCTACACGCGGAAGCCTCCTGCTCCATTTGCTCCTTCACAAATCGTCAAAGCAAACCTGAATCCTAACCTGAATTCCCTTGGCTACTCGTAAAAATTTGAGTACCCAAGAGTTTATGAAAAACAAAAATAAACTCCGGGTCAGACATGGGTCTGGTGTGAGTAACAGGTTAAAGTTGCTTAACTTTTAAAAACCTTTTGAAAAGAAAGGTATCACGTAAGACTTCCCACACATAAACATGGAAAAGTTTTTACCTTACGCTAACCAAAACATTTGATAGGAAATCTAGTGATATTATAATAGTGTCTAGGGTTTTCAAATAAATAAGAAATAGCCGAAATTGTTACATTCATTAAATTCCAGCTACTAGCCACAAAAGTGGGTAATACAATCAAAACCGTTGGCACTTATTGGATTGTGGATTCCATACAATGGCAGGGCTACTGGGGTACCGCCCGTCACAGTACGTGGCCTAGATCACAGTACCGAGGATTACTCCATTCATCCCCTGCAACACAAGACCGGAACCGTTCCTTACTGAACAGTTCCGAACAAGACAACCCCGCAGTTGGTGTACACTGACAACTGCCCACTAAGCCGAATAAAAAGGAACCTCTAGACAGGGATCAATCTTGCTCTCCAGTGGGTGCGACCCACGAAGCCTTGCTGCACCTCCCCTGTTTTAGCCATTCCCGGTTGATGAGGCTTGAGGTTACGATTACCTTTAGAGGACACATCTCTTGGAATGCTCATCGTCCACCTGACGATGTTCTGAAAGCATTCAATTCATACAAGTTCGTTCCGGGTTCGAACGAAACCGAAGACATTATCTCGTTACACTCATTTTGGAATCACCCTCAGAGTTAACGACGATAACCCTTGCACTCTGATTCACCATCTCGAATCTATAAGTACTATTCCGTCAAACTCATTACGGAATCACCCACAGAGTTATACTGACGTATAGCCCTTATACCTCGAGTCTTCACTCGCTCCACTTGGATTAACGACCTAACGTTATTTGGAATCGATGTGGTTTTCGGATATCCAAATATGGAAACCCGATCCCGGTCTCATCGAAATCCAAAGCGTGTCTTTTAGGTCCAAGTTGTTTTAAAGTTTTAAAACAATTCAATACAGTATCTATATACACACAGATAGATAACTTAAATCATAACTGGTAATCAACATTATCACATAACAGAGAACCCACATAATCAATATCAAATAGATATTCCATATATCACCATCAAAATAGATAACCTACGTTATCACAATACAGTCAAATATCCATACCATACAATATCATTTATCTCATTACTGAGATCTCAAAGCATCCAAGTCAACCAATGACATCCATTCATACATAAGCAAAGATTTACTTATCACAATATAATTAATTTAAAATGAATTAAATCAACTATCTCCATTTCTAATTAATTTAAAATGAATTAAATTAATTACTTTATTCTATAATTAATTTAAAATAAATTAAATTAATTACTTCACCAATATAAATCTTGCTATCTTAATCATTTAATTGATCACAATCAATTAATCATAAATTCCCTAAATTAATCACTCTTGATTAATTTCCTTTAATTACATTCATGTAATTATTCTTAATTAATTTCCCAAATTAATTATTCTCAAACAAACAGTAATTAACCCTTTAATTACTTTAATTAATTAATTAATCATAATTAATTACCTTAAATTATATCATTAATTAAAATAATTAATGATCCTTAATAATTAATTTCTTAATTAATTATTTGATTAATTACTAAATAATTAATCCAAATTATCTCATACTTAAACATCTCCACTTAATTACAATCATGTAATTATCAATTACTTAACTAAGTAAATTCCCAAACCATTAATTTATAAAACCCAAATGTTTAAAATTAATTAACTTAATTAATTAAATTAAACAACCTCATTAAACTAAATTAATTACATTAAGTAATTAATTTCTTAATTACTTTACTAAGTAATTATACTCAAACCATTCACAATTGATTATTATTAAATTAATTAATCTAATTAATTGTAGAAATTAATCACATTAATTAATTATTTAAATAATCCTGGTTAATGACTTCATTAATTCTTCTCTAATTATTTTTAAATAATTAACTTAGATTAATTACAAAATTAATTATCTTTAATTATCTATAATTTAAAGTCTAATTATTTAATTAATTAACCTTGATTAAACTTAATTATCATTAATTAATTATCTAATTAATGATTTAAATTTCAAATTGATTAATCCCTAATTACTATTCATTAAATATTAATAATTAATTAAATAAATTAATTAATTATTTCTTAATTACCCCTTTAATAAATTAATTTCAAAACATTAATTCTTAACTTAACTTTAAAATAAAACATTTCTAAATTATGTTTAAAACAATTTTATTTTAAAACAAAATGCTTTTGAACTTGTTCCCAAATTCCATTTCAAATACAAGTTTTGAAATGAAATTAATTTAAACTTAACAAAGTTTAAAATTTTAAAACTTAAGCATCTCAATAACTCAATTTATACTTAGTTTAAATCTTGCAAATTCAAACTTTCTTTCAATTTCAAAAACTGAATACACATTCAACTTTGATTCCAAATTTAAACTTAAGATTCAAATTAGCTTTGAATTCAGATTTAATTTTAAATTTTAAACTCTTGTCTAAACTTTAAACTTCAGATTTTTAAAAACATTTTATAAAAACACTTTCACAATTTCAAAGTTGTCAAAACCCTTCACTTTATTTTATAAACTTATATAGTTATAAACTATCATTCAAACTCATTTTGAATCAAGATATAAAACCTGTTTCAGAATTTTGTTTTAAAATTTGCTCTACACTCTTTTTAAATTCAGTTTAAAATTTTAAAAATCAAAAATTGACAGGCTTTGTAAAACAGTTTCAGGTTTATCAAAAACCTGTAAAAACTAAATAAATTTTCTTTTTAACTTTATTAATTTAAACTTTAATTTTAAATTAGCTTGAATTCAAATAAATTCAAAATTGAATTCAAATTTGATTTATGTTTTCTTAATCATTAAAATGATTCAGGCTTAACAAAACTTTAAACCCAGAGGTTACAGGTTTTATAAAATCTGTAAAACAAAAACAAAAAAACCAGAATCCCCACAAATTACTTCGAGTCTGCCACCCTTCTTTCCCGAGAAAAACACCACTTCACTTCGAGACAAATCAGGGTTTACCCGAGTAACCCCACAACTATCCAAACTTCTCCTGCATCCCACTTCACCGTGCATATGCACGGCGTCGCCGTCCATTGATGATCACCAACGACCATCGCACTTCATCAGATACCAACCTAGCTACTCACTACGACCATCAATTCAAGCTTCAAACCCCTAACTCGAGTTTGAGGATTTCAAATTCAAAACCTGGAAAACATACATAGTTTCCCTACCAAACCTGGCAACTCACCTCTGTCAATACTCAGATCACTATACGATCTGCAACTCCGACATCTTCTCCAACTACAGCCCAACAATCAATTTCCAAAATATTGAAGCACTCGGTCCATTAAACAAATCGAAATGTTCGATTGTTCAAACTACTTTCAAACTAGGGTTCCAAACAATATTTCCCTACCGCAACCATTCCAATGAATTTCATCATAAATTAGTATTTTTCCTGACTTCATCTACCCCTTTTCCATTACCAGGAAGAACACCAAGCCTCAATTATTCATAGATCATTAGAATTTATTGATATTCCAATTTCAGTTCAAACTCCAAAAGCAACTACATCTACTATCTAAAAATTCCAATCTTTGACTTAAAAATCTAGTTACAGATTGTATTTTTGGTTTATGATACTGAATAAATAAATAAACATGTTTGGGATTTAAATAAATTAACATGCATTTATGTTGCTCTGTGTTTACAGAGACAACTCCTGATATTTTAAATTTTCCAGTTCAAAAACCAACTACAGCATAACTACTTACTAAAAATTCAAATTCCAGTATTAGAAATCATATTTCTATTTGTGTTTTAAATTTATAATACTGGATCTTCAAATCATACAGTATAAATTTTAGTTCATACTAACATGCATTGGTGTTTTGATATGTTTCCAGAGACATCAGGTTTGAATTTGACTTGCATAAATTTTATCAGTAATCCAAATTAACCAACATAAATTTTAAACAAAAATCATTTTTCCTGAACAACAAAAACAACAGAAAATACTGCATGCAAACAATACATATCATAGCAACATTATCATCACACAGGAAATGTTATCTATGTTAAAACATTTAGCATGCAACTTTTTTTTTTGAATTTAAAAAGTTAGGAGTTACTCACCTTTTTTTATTGAATGCAGACCCCTATGAGTTTGCAGAAAACAAATATGCAGAGCTTGCTCCTCTCTGTTTTGATATGCAGTTTTGCCTAATTGATTTCACTGACCCAAATGTTAGCATGCAGATATATATGTAGTAGTTAATCTTCACATGCAGATGCTCTTTTATTTCCAGGTTCCAAACAAAGTGCAGAAAAAAAAATGGCGCAGGCTCTTCATTTTGATTTTGCAGACTCTTTGGATTTGAATATGCAGGCTCCAGAATTTTGAAGAGGGTATTTGCTTTTGCAGATTTGATTTTTTTTTATAAAGAGGAACATGCATATGTTTGGATTTAAGGATATGCAGATCTAATCTTTGATTTAGATTTTGCAGATTTTGTGGCTTGTTAATGCATTTGAGTTATGCAGGTTTCTACTTTGATTTGAAGAGGAAATGTAGAATTAAGATATGCAGATTTCTTTGGTTCAAGAAAATGCAAATGGAATGAAGATGCAACTAAACTCATGTATTTCAGATTCATGAAATAAAAGAAAGATTAAAACTATTTTAACACTTGTCTATTATTACAACACTTGTCAATTTAAAATGCATATGAATCTAACACATGTATTTCTTTTAAAAGTAATTAGTATTTATTTACAAAATAATGCATGTATTAGCTTAGTTTAAGTTTTTAGTTTAAATTTGAATATGTGTAAAAAATGTATAATTGGAAACAAAAACAAAACAAGTTATATATATAAATTCAATTTGAAATAACACTTACAAATCCTATTCAACTTATTTATAAAGTCAGTACAATATTAATATTGTATTACAAAAGTCATTTTACAAGAAATTATATTCTTATAAGTAAAATATCTATTTTATTAAACCATAAAACATTTTATTGAATTTATTCTAAATTTAAAACTAATTCCAATTTAATTTAAATCATTTCAATATTTTCTTATCAATTTATAAATCATATTTTTATTTATGAAATAGTCTTTGAAAACTCAATACTGGTTTGTATTAAAATTTCCAATTTATAATTGTATGCATATTAGAATTTAAAACATGATTTAATTATTAAATTAAACCAAAATCATTTATTTAACTTTGAAAAGCTTAAACGTTAAATGAAACAAATTTTCCAAATTACAACAACTAGAAAATATGCTTTACTTATTAAAATTAAAACAAATGCCAATCTATTTAAAATATAAACCATATATTTATATTGTAAATAGAAATCAATTATTATTTTTAAAAGACAAAATAACCAATTTAAATATTTATTGAAGAAGATTATCCAATCTATTTGAATAATTATTATCAGAATATCAATATCAATTTAATTTTTAATACAAATTATTAAATTGATATTGTTAAAAATTCCGGGATATTACAATCCTTCCCCCTTTAAAGAATTTCGTCCTCGAAATTTAAAACAAAGGTAATTTAATAATCTTATTAAATTTTAATTTTAAAACACAAGCATATAACAAACCTATGCTAACAACCAAAAACAACCAATCAAACAAATCTAATTATCCATACAAATTTTGGATAAAATTCCATCGAGTTTCCCCCAGGTATATATATACACGCCGGGATACTTGCTCTAGAGAATCCAAACAAACAATATCTATAAAGCTACAAAGCTCCTCTTCAACTATATCTAAAACACTAGACAAGATATCAGACTACAAACGAGTCTGACTCAACAACCAAAACTCCAAAACTGCTGATTCCACAACCAGAGATAGATTCTACACGTACTCCCTCAGAGATACGTGAAACTCATCGAATCCCGGTTATCCAAACTGGCAATCCAATCCTATAGATCAATCACTTACTCTTTAAGATACAGAAAAGATCCAAAACACTTCAGAGCAACTTCTCAGCCTTACCCAACTTATAGCTCACCTTTGATCGGAGAAAACTTACCCAAAATTAATCTCCGTCTTTAGAGTCCAAATCTCTCCGACTCTTATCCACAAAATCTCTTCGGACAATCCTGGGCTGTCTACAACTTTACTGATCAGCTCAACCTACGCTGATGCTTCTAGAAACAACCCAGACCAATCAACACAACAAGATGATCTCCTCAAGATCAACCAAAACCAACAACTCAAACTCAACTTCTCAACATCAGAAGACATCAACTTCTTCTCCTATCCGGGAAAAGAAAAGTAGATATACTTCCAAACTGCTTCTGTTGCTCAACTCTGATTCAAAGTAGAAGGGAATGCGGAAGAAGAACACAAGCACAACAGGACAACACACCCAGAGATATGGTTCAACAAATCCATAAGAAAAGTTCAGAAGTTCCTCCAAAATTCCGAGCTACTACACCAACTCAACCTCCTTGAAACCACCTAACTATTGAACCACCTGAACCACTCCTGGAATTCCTGTCGATAAGAAAACTCAATCTCCAGATATGGACAAAACTCTGACTTTCTGAAGACATCCAGAAAACTCAGATAACCCAAGAGAACTCTCAAACAATCGCAAGTCACTTTTGCGAACCACCCAAACCAAATCCAAGGAAAACTGTTCTCCCTTAACCAAATGGAACTGCTTCAACTTAATTAGCCAACCCATCGAAGAAACGGGTCTACTCAACTGCTTCTGAACTCCACTTCAGAAAAATTGCTAAGCCAGAAGACTCCTTGCCAACACCGAGAACATTCCAAACTGCACTGGTGCCACAGATGCCAAAGAATTTCAAACAAAGCTCTTCGAGAAACTCGGACTTCAAAGCAACCAGAAACTCAAACTGAACACAGCCACAACACTGAAGCAGACTCACCTCTCTTAACTTGTTCCAAAGGAAACATCTTCGGAAACATCCATAGTTACTGCATCTCATCACGCAGCTACTACTCCCTGTGGTATCAAAAATACCATTACTTGCTTCAGCTCAATCAACAGATCCAACTTCTACTCATCCAACTTCAAAAAAATTTCACTCCGAACCTTAACAGGTTTCCTTCAGAGATTAATGAAGTTCTTCGTCACTACTAAACTTACTCGAGACAGTATTAGGTCTACAGTCTCGTCAGATACACTTCCAACCTCAAACATTCAAACTCCAACCAATGGTAGTCGTGTTGAACACACTACTACCCCATCTACCTTTATAAACTATATTGGAAAACCTGAACAGGTAATCCAATAGATAGGTAGAAATAAATATATATATATATATTTAAAATTACAAATACGCTCTCTCAAGAAAGACACCACTACAGAGCCTAGGTATCCACTCAACCTAACGACTCTGATACCAAGTGAAACGACCCAACTTTCCACTCCCGGAAAATCGCATCATTTTTAAGAAAGAAAGGGATTGAAAAGAGAATAGAAAGAAGAGAAGAAAGAAACAGCATCAGAATCTAACACAGCGGAACGAATAAATTATATTAATCACATAATACTTTACATAGTATCATATACATCAGAGATACACAGCATAAACAACTCATACTAGACAGTTATAAATACCTGTCTAGTTATACAACTCAATCACAATACAGAACACTCAGAGATCACACAGCGGAATACTCTATAGCTACACGCGGAAGCCTCCTGCTCCATTTGCTCCTTCACAAATCGTCAAAGCAAACCTGAATCCTAACCTGAATTCCCTTGGCTACTCGTAAAAATTTGAGTACCCAAGAGTTTATGAAAAACAAAAATAAACTCCGGGTCAGACATGGGTCTGGTGTGAGTAACAGGTTAAAGTTGCTTAACTTTTAAAAACCTTTTGAAAAGAAAGGTATCACGTAAGACTTCCCACACATAAACATGGAAAAGTTTTTACCTTACGCTAACCAAAACATTTGATAGGAAATCTAGTGATATTATAATAGTGTCTAGGGTTTTCAAATAAATAAGAAATAGCCGAAATTGTTACATTCATTAAATTCCAGCTACTAGCCACAAAAGTGGGTAATACAATCAAAACCGTTGGCACTTATTGGATTGTGGATTCCATACAATGGCAGGGCTACTGGGGTACCGCCCGTCACAGTACGTGGCCTAGATCACAGTACCGAGGATTACTCCATTCATCCCCTGCAACACAAGACCGGAACCGTTCCTTACTGAACAGTTCCGAACAAGACAACCCCGCAGTTGGTGTACACTGACAACTGCCCACTAAGCCGAATAAAAAGGAACCTCTAGACAGGGATCAATCTTGCTCTCCAGTGGGTGCGACCCACGAAGCCTTGCTGCACCTCCCCTGTTTTAGCCATTCCCGGTTGATGAGGCTTGAGGTTACGATTACCTTTAGAGGACACATCTCTTGGAATGCTCATCGTCCACCTGACGATGTTCTGAAAGCATTCAATTCATACAAGTTCGTTCCGGGTTCGAACGAAACCGAAGGCATTATCTCGTTACACTCATTTTGGAATCACCCTCAGAGTTAACGACGATAACCCTTGCACTCTGATTCACCATCTCGAATCTATAAGTACTATTCCGTCAAACTCATTACGGAATCACCCACAGAGTTATACTGACGTATAGCCCTTATACCTCGAGTCTTCACTCGCTCCACTTGGATTAACGACCTAACGTTATTTGGAATCGATGTGGTTTTCGGATATCCAAATATGGAAACCCGATCCCGGTCTCATCGAAATCCAAAGCGTGTCTTTTAGGTCCAAGTTGTTTTAAAGTTTTAAAACAATTCAATACAGTATCTATATACACACACAGATAGATAACTTAAATCATAACTGGTAATCAACATTATCACATAATAGAGAACCCACATAATCAATATCAAATAGATATTCCATATATCACCATCAAAATAGATAACCTACGTTATCACAATACAGTCAAATATCCATACCACACAATATCATTTATCTCATTACTGAGATCTCAAAGCATCCAAGTCAACCAATGACATCCATTCATACATAAGCAAAGATTTACTTATCACAATATAATTAATTTAAAATGAATTAAATCAACTATCTCCATTTCTAATTAATTTAAAATGAATTAAATTAATTACTTTATTCTATAATTAATTTAAAATAAATTAAATTAATTACTTCACCAATATAAATCTTGCTATCTTAATCATTTAATTGATCACAATCAATTAATCATAAATTCCCTAAATTAATCACTCTTGATTAATTTCCTTTAATTACATTCATGTAATTATTCTTAATTAATTTCCCAAATTAATTATTCTCAAACAAACAGTAATTAACCCTTTAATTACTTTAATTAATTAATTAATCATAATTAATTACCTTAAATTATATCATTAATTAAAATAATTAATGATCCTTAATAATTAATTTCTTAATTAATTATTTGATTAATTACTAAATAATTAATCCAAATTATCTCATACTTAAACATCTCCACTTAATTACAATCATGTAATTATCAATTACTTAACTAAGTAAATTCCCAAACCATTAATTTATAAAACCCAAATGTTTAAAATTAATTAACTTAATTAATTAAATTAAACAACCTCATTAAACTAAATTAATTACATTAAGTAATTAATTTCTTAATTACTTTACTAAGTAATTATACTCAAACCATTCACAATTGATTATTATTAAATTAATTAATCTAATTAATTGTAGAAATTAATCACATTAATTAATTATTTAAATAATCCTGGTTAATGACTTCATTAATTCTTCTCTAATTATTTTTAAATAATTAACTTAGATTAATTACAAAATTAATTATCTTTAATTATCTATAATTTAAAGTCTAATTATTTAATTAATTAACCTTGATTAAACTTAATTATCATTAATTAATTATCTAATTAATGATTTAAATTTCAAATTGATTAATCCCTAATTACTATTCATTAAATATTAATAATTAATTAAATAAATTAATTAATTATTTCTTAATTACCCCTTTAATAAATTAATTTCAAAACATTAATTCTTAACTTAACTTTAAAATAAAACATTTCTAAATTATGTTTAAAACAATTTTATTTTAAAACAAAATGCTTTTGAACTTGTTCCCAAATTCCATTTCAAATACAAGTTTTGAAATGAAATTAATTTAAACTTAACAAAGTTTAAAATTTTAAAACTTAAGCATCTCAATAACTCAATTTATACTTAGTTTAAATCTTGCAAATTCAAACTTTCTTTCAATTTCAAAAACTGAATACACATTCAACTTTGATTCCAAATTTAAACTTAAGATTCAAATTAGCTTTGAATTCAGATTTAAATTTAAATTTTAAACTCTTGTCTAAACTTTAAACTTCAGATTTTTAAAAACATTTTATAAAAACACTTTCACAATTTCAAAGTTGTCAAAACCCTTCACTTTATTTTATAAACTTATATAGTTATAAACTATCATTCAAACTCATTTTGAATCAAGATATAAAACCTGTTTCAGAATTTTGTTTTAAAATTTGCTCTACACTCTTTTTAAATTCAGTTTAAAATTTTAAAAATCAAAAATTGACAGGCTTTGTAAAACAGTTTCAGGTTTATCAAAAACCTGTAAAAACTAAATAAATTTTCTTTTTAACTTTATTAATTTAAACTTTAATTTTAAATTAGCTTGAATTCAAATAAATTCAAAATTGAATTCAAATTTGATTTATGTTTTCTTAATCATTAAAATGATTCAGGCTTAACAAAACTTTAAACCCAGAGGTTACAGGTTTTATAAAATCTGTAAAACAAAAACAAAAAAACCAGAATCCCCACAAATTACTTCGAGTCTGCCACCCTTCTTTCCCGAGAAAAACACCACTTCACTTCGAGACAAATCAGGGTTTACCCGAGTAACCCCACAACTATCCAAACTTCTCCTGCATCCCACTTCACCGTGCATATGCACGGCGTCGCCGTCCATTGATGATCACCAACGACCATCGCACTTCATCAGATACCAACCTAGCTACTCACTACGACCATCAATTCAAGCTTCAAACCCCTAACTCGAGTTTGAGGATTTCAAATTCAAAACCTGGAAAACATACATAGTTTCCCTACCAAACCTGGCAACTCACCTCTGTCAATACTCAGATCACTATACGATCTGCAACTCCGACATCTTCTCCAACTACAGCCCAACAATCAATTTCCAAAATATTGAAGCACTCGGTCCATTAAACAAATCGAAATGTTCGATTGTTCAAACTACTTTCAAACTAGGGTTCCAAACAATATTTCCCTACCGCAACCATTCCAATGAATTTCATCATAAATTAGTATTTTTCCTGACTTCATCTACCCCTTTTCCATTACCAGGAAGAACACCAAGCCTCAATTATTCATAGATCATTAGAATTTATTGATATTCCAATTTCAGCTCAAACTCCAAAAGCAACTACATCTACTATCTAAAAATTCCAATCTTTGACTTAAAAATCTAGTTACAGATTGTATTTTTGGTTTATGATACTGAATAAATAAATAAACATGTTTGGGATTTAAATAAATTTACATGCATTTATGTTGCTCTGTGTTTACAGAGACAACTCCTGATATTTTAAATTTTCCAGTTCAAAAACCAACTACAGCATAACTACTTACTAAAAATTCAAATTCCAGTATTAGAAATCATATTTCTATTTGTGTTTTAAATTTATAATACTGGATCTTCAAATCATACAGTATAAATTTTAGTTCATACTAACATGCATTGGTGTTTTGATATGTTTCCAGAGACATCAGGTTTGAATTTGACTTGCATAAATTTTATCAGTAATCCAAATTAACCAACATAAATTTTAAACAAAAATCAGTTTTCCTGAACAACAAAAACAACAGAAAATACTGCATGCAAACAATACATATCATAGCAACATTATCATCACACAGGAAATGTTATCTATGTTAAAACATTTAGCATGCAACTTTTTTTTTTGAATTTAAAAAGTTAGGAGTTACTCACCTTTTTTTATTGAATGCAGACCCCTATGAGTTTGCAGAAAACAAATATGCAGAGCTTGCTCCTCTCTGTTTTGATATGCAGTTTTGCCTAATTGATTTCACTGACCCAAATGCTAGCATGCAGATATATATGTAGTAGTTAATCTTCACATGCAGATGCTCTTTTATTTCCAGGTTCCAAACAAAGTGCAGGAAAAAAAATGGCGCAGGCTCTTCATTTTGATTTTGCAGACTCTTTGGATTTGAATATGCAGGCTCCAGAATTTTGAAGAGGGTATTTGCTTTTGCAGATTTGATTTTTTTTTATAAAGAGGAACATGCATATGTTTGGATTTAAGGATATGCAGATCTAATCTTTGATTTAGATTTTGCAGATTTTGTGGCTTGTTAATGCATTTGAGTTATGCAGGTTTCTACTTTGATTTGAAGAGGAAATGTAGAATTAAGATATGCAGATTTCTTTGGTTCAAGAAAATGCAAATGGAATGAAGATGCAACTAAACTCATGTATTTCAGATTCATGAAATAAAAGAAAGATTAAAACTATTTTAACACTTGTCTATTATTACAACACTTGTCAATTTAAAATGCATATGAATCTAACACATGTATTTCTTTTAAAAGTAATTAGTATTTATTTACAAAATAATGCATGTATTAGCTTAGTTTAAGTTTTTAGTTTAAATTTGAATATGTGTAAAAAATGTATAATTGGAAACAAAAACAAAACAAGTTATATATATAAATTCAATTTGAAATAACACTTACAAATCCTATTCAACTTATTTATAAAGTCAGTACAATATTAATATTGTATTACAAAAGTCATTTTACAAGAAATTATATTCTTATACGTAAAATATCTATTTTATTAAACCATAAAACATTTTATTGAATTTATTCTAAATTTAAAACTAATTCCAATTTAATTTAAATCATTTCAATATTTTCTTATCAATTTATAAATCATATTTTTATTTATGAAATAGTCTTTGAAAACTCAATACTGGTTTGTATTAAAATTTCCAATTTATAATTGTATGCATATTAGAATTTAAAACATGATTTAATTATTAAATTAAACCAAAATCATTTATTTAACTTTGAAAAGCTTAAACGTTAAATGAAACAAATTTTCCAAATTACAACAACTAGAAAATATGCTTTACTTATTAAAATTAAAACAAATGCCAATCTGTTTAAAATATAAACCATATATTTATATTGTAAATAGAAATCAATTATTATTTTTAAAAGACAAAATAACCAATTTAAATATTCATTGAAGAAGATTATCCAATCTATTTGAATAATTATTATCAGAATATCAATATCAATTTAATTTTTAATACAGATTATTAAATTGATATTGTTAAAAATTCCGGGATATTACATAACCAAGACTAGAACTAAAGCACAGAGAAGTCTCAGGTCTTAAACAACATGTTTTTATCCAGACATATATATATATATATATATATATATATACACACAGAGAAGATAAAGCATACTCATACAATCTTGTCAGGATGTAAAAGATTTATATGCTTAATTTTTAAAATGTTACTCACTGCAATAAAATGAAGCTGCAAGTACAACTGGAATGCAAACTATATCAAACAGTAACAATATGGATGCAACAGGTATATGCAAGATAAGTTTCAACATGTTCAAAGTAGTGCATCATATATATACATACCTATGCAACAGTGCAGACTCGAAGAACATGAAGATCAAACCAATGAAGAAAACATTCTCATGTAACTAGAGAAGATTATATGATCAGAGGAAAGTCAAAACAACTAACCTAGACATTGGCATCAACACGAATGCAAATCGACTCCAACAAGTACAAATGCACAGAGCACCAGGCAAGACCAAAATATACATGCAGACTTGACTCAATTGAAAAGAAAAAAAAAACAGAGCAGTGCTGAACACAGATGGCTCTAGTTCAAATAGCAGTTCAGCATGGATGAACTCGAAGCAACTAGACAAAGTGCATCATATATATACATACATATGCAACAGTGCAGACTCAAAGGAATTCAAAAACAGTGTGAACATCATTCTATAAAAATGAAGAAATTCAAAGTCATGGGTCATGGACAAAGTCAAGGGTATTTCAAAATTTAAAAGTCAAATTTATCACAAATTTAAAGGCCAAAGTATAGTTTTATAGCGGTAGTAAAATCGAACAAGGACAGAAGTACCACCAGAGGCAGTGGACAATATAGTCAAAATCGAACCAAATCAACACCATGTTCAAAGAATAGGCTGAATGAGTCAGAGACAAGATTGTCAAGAATCGAACAGCTCAAACCCGCGTGTATCAAGTATTAGGTTATACAAAATTGGAAAAAATTAAAGAAATCATTACAGCAAAATCATCTCAAACCTCTAAACAAAATCGAATGGCCGAAGCCCAATATAGACAAAATCATCAAAAATTTTGAAGCAATGATAGCCCAGAAATTAAGCAACGAAAGTTTACGAATCAGAACAAGACAGAAATTATCAAAATTTGATTTAGATGTGAGTGATATAAAATCACTCACCTTCGTGTGAAGCGCTCCGATTGAAGGAGCCGCGAGCAAGGTGAAGGCATCATCGATCCACGGCAAGAAATCATCGGCGCTTCGAATTGGACGAGCCCTAATTTAAGATCGAAGGACGATGAGGAACGAAGAAGAACTTGTGGCCGCCATTAATTTTTTTTCTTTCGTTTCGTTTGAAAGGTAGGGTTTCGACTGAATTGGGGTAAAGGGGTAGGGTATAAAAGAGAAAAGGAAGAACGTGTTTTTAGCGTAGTTGAAGGCGTAGGTTAAGGCAAAATTTAGGCACGAGTTAAGGCTGATAAGATATACGGCAGTGTACTCTTTTTTTTTATTATTATATTTTTATTTTTATTTTGAATTCAATTTTGTTTTGTAAATTATTTTCTTTAATAAACATATAAACGTTTTGCAGTTCAAATATCAAACTTAAATTTATAAATTTACATAAAAATAATTCGTAAATCCAAACTATTTTTTTCTAAGTCATTAGTTTGAATTTCAATTACAAATTAAATATTCAATTTCAATTCCAAAGTCAAATTTAAATTTTATTCAACTTAAATAGATTAAATTCTAAAATTTAATCGCCAATTTATACTGAAAAATTGAAATTCAATTTAAATTCTCATTCAAATATTTAAAATTAATTAAATATTATCATTTTTAAATTGTTCAAAATTCAGGATCGTTACATAAAGAGTCAAATCGATATATATATATAACATGGATTATGCAATAACTACAAACGAATATAGCAATTTCAACAAAACAAACGTCCAACAAACAATATCCGTCCAATCTTATTCACAACAATACCAATTCACACTTTGTAATATCAATATTAAGTTTATTATACTTTCATTTCCTATCAATGTTAAATTGATTTACTTTTAATTCCTTAACATTTATTCATCTGTATACAATTTGGTATGCTTTCTATTTATTCACATGGATTTCTTTCGAATTTAATTGGTTCACCATAAATTTATTCACGTTCAATTAATTAACATTCATTTCCTTAATCATTCAATGGATTTATATTCAATTCATCCGCTTCAAATTTTTACATTCGACAAATTTGGTTTCAATCTTTTTTATTAAATCAACCAATATTCATTGCATTCACAATTGACTTATTACACTTCAATGTATTTACATTCAATCGATTTACTTTCAATTGATTAATATTTATTTTAATGACATTTATTTTATTTATCATTCAATGAATTTTCATTCTATTTAACCTTGCTAAGTTAAATTTATTTCATTATCACTTAGTATTTTAATGCTAATATTATTTCTAAACCATTTAAGTTTATTATAAACATTTTTACAAAATTATAACTTATTTTATTACTATTTCATAGTAATCCATTGATTCACTTAATTAGTTTATTCATTGATTCAGACTCATATAATAAATTTATTTAAGTAAATTTAATATGAGTCCAACTTATATTAATAAATTTCTTTTCTCGCAATCAATTTCGTTCAACTTATTAAGTTAACTTCATCTTATAGTTCATATTCCAATCCAAATCATCAATTTTTTTCTTAAGTGAATTTTTTATTATTTTATACTCATATTCAACCAAATTTAAAATTTGTTGTTAGCCTAATATTCTCAAATATATAAATTATACAATTCATTTATTTAAAATTTCATTTTGTTATTTTATGTAATTCATTTCAATTACATTTCGTATTTTATTTAAGCTTTCATGAGTTAAACTATATTTTATTTACTTTATTCACTAACTCAATTTATCAACATTCTTAGGTTAATTCTTTTATTTCATATTTCAAATTCAAAATTTTCTTATATTGCATAATAAAAAATATTCAACGGTTTTAAATTTTAATTTTTTTCTTTCTGTTCAAATTTATAAGTTATAAACTTATCTCTTATATATAATAATTTCAATTCATAAATTATTTCATATATTATTCAAATCGTACTTGGAATATTTATTTTCACAATGAAAACTTTTTTTAATCGAAAATAAATTTATTTTAGTAGGAATTCTCACTCAGAAACTCGAAAATGAATACTGACAATGCTGCAGTAATCCCCCGAATTATTTTCCAATGACCAAAGCGAGTTTAATGCTTTTATTTCTTCAAAAATCCTTTCAAAATATTTTTCTAGTCAAAAAACTTTCAAATAAGACTAATATTAATTTTAGAATCTTCGAAAACAATTTTGAAAACAGAAGGATTTTAAATTCTAAAATTCCCAATCTTTAAAATCATTTCTATATATAAGCTATATTATAAACATGCTTATACAAATTTCCTTAACTTATTTGCTAAAATATTTCATTAACTTACAACTTGGTCATTTAAGCCAATTCTTATTTCAATCAATTTCAATTCAATTTAATTATCAAATGCTTCATAAAATAAAATTCATTAAGTATTCGCTTTTTTAATTCAACCAATAATCGATGATAATTAAATATTATCATCTCCTAACAACTATCATTCATTGAAAATTATCATTTTATATATATATATATATATATAATAATTTAGGTAAAACTATTTCATTTGTCCTATTTTAAAATAATATTATGTCGACACGCCTCGTTAAAGTGTGTAGAAACCCAGACTGATAATATGGCATCTTAAGCATCGATCAGAATTCATAAACAACTCAATGGATAAGTAAACACAATATAATTTTTTTTTAAATGTGTACCCTCAAACAGACTCATTCTAGGGTATTACTACCCTATCTCTAATGAGTCAAACCCCACAAAGTCAAGGTTATCGCTAAACCAAAGCTCTGATACCAACTGCGATGACTCACGTTTTGGAAGGTTTAAATTGACAATAATCCACACATGTCAAACTTAAACAATCCAGAATATAGATAATCAATGGGGTTAATTAAGAAAAATAAGAAAAGAAGAAGAAAACAAACACATAATCTCACAGTGAAATGATAAAATATAATAATCAAATAAACAGTTCATGAAGTTGTTTACTGAACATTAAGTTATATCTATACACATTTATCATAGTTATATCTATATACATCAGGGATAAATAATAAATACACCAGAATTGAAACACCCCACACCCTTTAATATAACCAAAAGTACACATTAAAAGGAGTGGTGCGTTGTGGGTATAAATAAAGCTAACAGAGACTAAGATTTACAAGACAAAAATAGATAATAAAAAAACATTGAAACTTAAAATAATAAATTAACTAAAACAAAGCTTCATAATTGCTTCATAAATAAGTCAAATACCAAGTACTACATACATATCTAAAAATCCAATATTTCTCATGAAAGAAAAACTCATAGTCTCAAAAATCAGAGTACATAATATCCCTCATAATATGCCAGTACTAGAAAGAACAAAAGCTGAAAGAAAACAAATATATGGTAACAAACTCCTCCAAGAAATCTCCAAGTGACTTGCAATCTACTATTCTCTCCCTTGATTGCCTAAGGGGTGAAAAGGGGGAAAATAGAGGAGTAGGTCAGACTAAAAGTCTGGTGAATGATAGTAATTATTAGAGTCTTTAAGAAAAGTAAAGGTAATAGACTCTACAACAGTTCTAGTATATAAAGAGGAAATAAAGGAAATAGGAAAAAGATAAACTGGAAATAAATACGACTAACTATAAGATAAGTTAACTTTGATTGTTTGTGCTTTTTCTTGATAGCTGCTTTGGTTAGGCTGAATTCCCAATCGTACAAATAGGCTAAATTCCTAACTCTATCCATCGATCGGTCTGCTACTCCATAGACCTTACTGTGAACCAGAGACTAAGTAACTCCCTATACAGCAGCCAATGGTATCTACGAAAGATGCACAAAGCAACCATTATGGATCAATACGATACATAGCTCCCTACATAGAAGGCAATGGTGCCTACGAAAGACACACATACTAAGTGCTTGGAACTCATAGCGATTACTGAGCACCAGAATGGAAGTCGCACGCGTAACTGCCACCATGCCCATGCACCTTTTGCTCCGCCTATTGGGTCTTCTTATTACCTCAAATTCCAGCATAAGTGTGCCCCTCGTCTCACTTCAGCCTAATGCGAGGCTACCATGTGTCCACAGGAAATAGGGGAAATGTTGTTGGTACTGGCCCGTCATCCAAACAATATCTAATTGCGCCCCTTAATCCAAATCCCCCGTGATTTGGACTTCTAGTTGACCAATTACTACCATTTTTAGCATAAGCATGCCCTTGTCTCACTTCAGGCTAATGTGAGACCACCGTTTTTTCTAATAGGGATTGTTATTTGGTACAGGTCCTACTTTCATCTTTGCTTATAATTATTTAAATAATCCTTTATACTTTTCTCTACTGTTTGTGCTTATTAATTTATCCTAAGTCTTAAAATATGCCTCGCTTTTTTCTTATTATAATCTACGTTATAATAATGCTTATTACGTAACCCAAAGTCTAAGTGTGAAAATAAGCCTCTTTCATCTTTTACTCTTTTTATTTATAATTCTGAGTTATAACTAGGTGAATCATTTTAATTCAGTCCAATTAATGTCATAATTAGGCATAATTTCAGTCCAATTCCATTTATATTACAGTTTTTGTAATTTAAATCTTATATTCCATTATTTTAGTTTTCTTACAATTTAGTCCATATTTGCGTTAATCCTATTAATCCATATTTGCGTTAATCCTATTAATCCATATGCAAAGAAGGAGGAATAAAAGAAAACTGAAAATAGACGAAAATCAAAAGCATAGAAAGAAGAAGCAAATATCATATAAATAACAGTAAATAAACTAAAATACTATAAAGAAACTGTAAATAAACAGGAAAAGCTATAATTAACAGAAATAAACTAAAATTACTGAAAAGAATAGATGAAAGGAAATAGACCGAAAATAATTCTAAAAACTGCAAATAAACTACTGAAAATGCTATTTCAAAAATCATAGTAAAACTACAACTATTGGAAACCCTATTATTTTTAATTACTTAAAGAAATCTAAAATAATTACAATCACTCACCTCTGGTCCTTAGCTCTTCCCTTTGGGCCTTTATGGATATACTTGCGGGTATTAAAATATTTTTATTAAAAGATTCTCTCTTTGGAAAAATAATTCCTTTTAGGGTCCTTCCTGTAAAGGTGAACCCAAGCGGAGAAAAATCTAGAATGAGAAAAAGTGTATAGCCTGGGGTTCTATTTATAGGTGTAGAAGTGGATCTCAAGCCGTTGGATTTGATGATTGAATAGGATGCAACCACGTCATAGGCTGAATAGCAGCCATCGAATGCAAGAATGGAGGGATCGGATTGGTGCGAAGAATGCAAAACAGGTCATAGTCGGTTAAAAAAAATCATGCCATCATTCGAACGATTGTTCATTCTCCACCAAAACAGCAGGCAGGTCAACCGAGCGGTCGATCGCCAGGTGCCCTGGTCGACCGACTGGTCGACCTGCCGTATATATATATATATATATATATATATATATATATATATATATATATATATATATATATATATATATATATCTTCTTCTTTTATTTCTGTTTATTTTGTTTAATTCTTATCTTGTTCATATTAGTTCGGTTTTTGGTGTTCTGTATATGGAAATTGACCAGAAAATTACCACGGACACAATGTTGCAATTTTTGTGGCTCAATTCTGATAATTTCATGAAGTTGTTATATTGTTTAATTAATTAACGAATTAGTTATTATGGGTTAAATTTCGGATTTTTACATTCTCCTCTCCTTAAGGGATTTCGTCCACGAAATCTCTAAGGATAAAAGAATGTACTAAATGTTTTCATCCAATTCTACCACCAACTACTCAATCATCAACCATTCATCCATTGCCCTTAAGTTTTTCTAATGCCACTTATGATACCTGTGCATTTAGTGTAGTGTAAATGTTCCTAAATAATGCAAAAGAATAGTTGGTCCACTGATTCAGTTGACCTCCTTTTATGCAATCATGTCTATGCCATGTATCCAAATGAATGCAAAAATTCCTAACGATAACTGATAGTTCTATATGCGTGCTACAAACCATCATCCAAATGCAACAATCATGTGATAAACATCCATTTATAGTAAATAAAAATGCGCACACATCCATATGAATATGCTCTACTATCCTAGTTAGGCCGATCCCTAAAGAATAATAGTTCCTAGTGAACCTATATGCATCCATAGCATCCACTAGCAAACACTTGCAACCACTAGCATACATCATTCATAACATGTTCTATTAACATGTTTACATCAAATCCTACCACTATATGTTAAATCCTAAGTTCTGTCCTCCTAAAGAGTAATAAAGGAAAGAACCTATTCAAATCTAAAGATGGAAAAAGAAATTCTAAAACTTACTGTTAAAAAGACGAGGATAGGAACTATGAATCTTCTCTTCTGCTTCCCAAGTGGCGTCTACAACATCATCTCCCCATTGTGCCTTTACCAGTGGAACCATCTTATTCCTTAGGTGCTTGAAGTTTCTTCTAACAATCTTCATGGGGATACGCCGAACAAAAGCTTCTCTTTCTACTTATGCATCCTCTAACTGACTAGGGTCTACAACCTCTACCAAGTCATATAAGCACTTCCGCAAGTCCGAAACATGAGAAACATCGTGCAATCCTGCAATCCTATCATGGAGCTTCACTCTTTAAGCCATCTTCCCAATTCTCTTTACGATAGGGAATGGTCCAACAAATCTAGGGGCTAACTTTCCATTCGACCCAAACTTACCACCTTCCTAAGCGGGGATACTTTGATAAAAACTAAGCCTTCAACCCCAAACTCTAAGTCTCTCCTCCGCTTGTCCACATACGATTTCTATCTATCTTGAGCCGTCTTCATCCTCCGCCGAATCAAATCCACCCTCTCAGAGGTCTCCCTAACCATATCGGGCCCAAGTAATAACTTCTCTGTAGACTTTACCCAACATGATAGGAACTAGCAAGGTCTTCCATATAAAGCCTCAAATGCTTCCATTCCTATACTTGTTTGGTAACTATTATTGTACGCAAACTCAACCAACGGAAGATGCTCCTCCCAAGTTCCTCTAAAATCCAAAATGCACATCCGAAACAAATTGTAACAACCCGTATATTTGGACCATTTAAATTGACAATAATCCACACATGTCAACTTAAATAATACAAAACACAAATCATTATGGGATTATAAATACATAAATGTAAATGAGAATCAATACAACATCATAGTCACAGAACAGTCACAGAATAATGCAGCGGAAAATACATCGTCATAATAGCAGTTCATGAAGCTACTAGTACAACAATGTCTAAACAAAAGGTGACTGAAAGGAAATACATAAATGTCTAACAGACAAGGACATCAATACTGGAATAGAAATAGATTGATAAAGATAAATGCTAAGTCTTCAGCATCTTCAACCAACCTTGATCAACAAACTGGATAGCTTCAGACTGACCCGAGCATATACAAAAAGAAACACTCGAGTCAGGACACAAAATCTTATACAGGATAATCAAGTGCAGGGAATAAAGTCCATAACTCAAAGATGAATAAATAACATCTCTAAGAATCCGATAAACTATCTATATATACAATAGAATACGGTATGTAGATAATGTCTAATCAGTAAAGTACGATATTAAAATAGCGTTAAGGCATTACCATAATTCCCCTTAACACATTTTATAATGCCATAGTCTATACAGCACCGTAAACCCCACCGTAAACTAGTGGTTATCAGAGGGTACCCCATAGGTATAACACAAAACAAAACATAGTGGTCGCGAATAGGATAATCAGTATGACAAGGTACATGAGGCGATACCAACTAGGATACTAGTAGTTGCGTGATCCGGACTGATGTTGAGCATAGTAGCTACTATATCAACACCGCGAAACAACACTCCCAAATCAAGGGTGCACCCAAATCGAATCACAAAAGTAATAAATATGGTATAGAAGAAGTGTGTCCGCTAGAGGTGGCGATCCTCAATGGCCCGGCGCTGCTCCTATTTTAGTCATGTCAGGGGTCATCCAATATCGTTCTCTTTATTCAGTCAACGCGTTCACCAAACCATCCACTTTATTCTGGATCAACTCCTCGCGTATAATAGTTATTAAAGTGATTTCGGTATCGACAGAGAGTATGTCCATTCCCGATCCCGGTCTCTTTAATAACTACGTATTTATTACCCGATGGTCGGTTAAATTAACGTTTAACAAATCAAAGTCCAAAAGTCAAGGTGCAAATTTGACTTCCAAAATTTGACATTTTACGATTCAATTTATTTTAGCTATTTTGAAACATATTTCCAAATGCAATTTTCGTTCAAACATTTGAGTTGACAAGTCAAAATTAAGTATACAAGTTCAATTTAATAAGGTCTAAATGTCGCTTGTTAAATTTAGTTCAAAATCAATGAATTCAATTTAATGGTAAACTTAGTTCAAATCATTAAATCAAGTTCAATTCATGTCACTTTATGTTTACATCCACTGTTATCATAAATTCGATTAAATCAACTTTATTAACTAAATTCCCCTTTTCAAAACTTCATTTGATTTATTTACCGATTCAATTAAATTTCTAATCAAAGAAGTCCATTTACAATAACCTGATTTGATTAATTTGTTAAATTTAAAATCATTTTAAATTTAAATATCACTAAGTTATATCCATAAAACTTTGGTTAGTTTTTGTATTCCTCTTAAGTCAAATTTTCTAAATTTCAAATTAAATTTATAACATGTTCCAAATCTATTTAATTAAAACCGATTTTTACTCTAAACCTAACAAAAATAAAATTTTAAATTATCAAATTCTAAAACTTACTTGTTTCTAAATCTCATTTCAATTAATTTTCAATTCATTTTATTCCATTGGGTAAGTTTATTAACCCTTTCAATTTAAATCCATTAATTTATTTCAACTTAAATTCCTTAAGTTCGTTATTAAATTTCCAAACAAATTGTTATGTTCATTCCTTAATTTAAAATTTTATTCAATTTCAAAATGATTTTGTTGACCAATCGGGTTTCTTATTTCTAATTTTCTATCCTAGGCCAAGTTGTTTAGTTGGGTATTTATCATTTCAACCCAATATCATTCAATATAAAACAAAGCATAGAAAAGGGAACTTGCAGTGTGATAACTGGGATGGCGTCAAAGTAAATAAACAAGAAATAGCAACCATACATAACAATTTAACAATTTATTAAATAATCCCGAAATAATCGTATTAACTTACATTTGTTATTTATGAAAATTAATATAATTATTCCTAGAATCCACACTATCGTTTCATGCAGATTAAAGATTATTACATTATGGTTTTCACTTGGTGTCTATTATCAAATTTCTACATCAATCATACATTCAATGATTCAAAGTGTAGTTAACGCTATTTCTACGCGACGATTTATTTAACATTTAAAGGGGTCAAGTTCAACATATATAATCCATTTTAAATTGTTGACTATCCTATATCAATTTCAATTTCATATTAAATTTCACTTATATTAACAACCAAATTCAACTTCACATAGCAATTTAGTGTCACAACTATTTGTCGTAAACTAACAATATTCAAATTTAACTTGCGTAACGATTTACAACTCTTATTTCAGCAATTTTTAACAATCAACAATTTAATATCCAAATTAATATTAACAACAACTTATCACTTGATTACCATAGCATAATAGATTGAGTCGTGAATGAAATATTCACCTTTTTGTTGCGGCGAGAATTGATGAGAAGAGGGCACGCAGACGGAAGACACTAACGAAGATAAGCACGAACTACAACTGAAATTCAAACAAGGAAGTTATTCGACAATCGATTGACGTATATATATAAACTTGTATATATAAAACGTACCAAAACAAGTCTAGATGAGAGCGAATGAGCCGAAGCGATGTCCTAAGAATCCGGAGCGGTGGCTGAAACAACACGCAAAGTTTATTAAAACACTTGTTGTTCATAAACAACACGCAAAGTTTCTAAAATATATATATATATATATACTGCTAATCTTAAACTAACGGAAAACCACTGTATATTTATAAACTATTACATAAAACAAAATTTCTTAAACAAAGTCAGAAACCGCTGGTACAAAATTATGAACAAAGTTTATGCAAACAGTTCTGTACCCAAAATTTATAAAACAACTACCGTATAAAACTACATAACTTTACTAAACAAACTAAAGTTTATATAATAACAACTCATATATAAAGTTTTATATTGTACCTCACAAAATAACAAAACAGAGATATATAATTTTTTATGTTTAAACTTTATATGCAACCTGGAAAACTAAACTAATCAACAGCCGAAGCTTGTGTATACCAAAACTAAAATATGTACACTTATATTTTTTTCAACAGAACTCTTGTATATATCTTAATATAACTATATAACATGTTTATACTTCTTATTCTTGCATGGTCTGGGCTGGGCAGTGGCGGCATCAGGTGGTCGTAGCGGTCGGCGGGTTCGGGTTCGGCAAGGCCTGGGTTGGAGGCGGCCGGGGTGAAGCGGTGGAGGGGGAAGTGGCGTGGGTGAGCAGTGAGACTCGTGGGCGGAGCTGGGCAGAGGCAGGGGAGGTAGTGGTGCAGCTGGGGCAGCTGATGGGGCAGAGGCCGGTACGGGGTCGACGTGGCTGCATGAGGGTGAAGGCCAGTAGTGGGTTTTCTGGTACTGGAGGCGGCCGAGTGGACGTGTGGGTGGAGCTGGTAGGGGGTGCGTGGCGGCATGGGGCGGAGGACGTAGGGGGGACGTAGCTGCATGGGATGGCTGAGCGAACTGGGGGGGACCGGTAGTGGGGAACGCGGGTAATGGCAAGGGAGAAGGCGGTGCAGGGGGGTTTTGCAGTGGAGGGGAGGCGGACCGCATGGGGTAGCCGAGGGTGTGGGGGCGGAGGCCGGTAGGGGTTGGTGGAGCATGGAGCATGCGTGGAGACGCGGGTAGTGGCAGTTGTTGGGTCTCGGTGGCTGATGATAGTGCAGGGGGAAGACGATGGAATGGAGATGCATATGCGTGGGTTAGTAGGAGATGCGTGTGCATGGGTTTGAAGTTAAAAAAAGAAAAAAGAAAAACGCGCAAAGAAGAAGGAAAAAGAAAAGAGGTTGGTTTCATTTTTCACTAGAGAGAACAACCAAAATATAAAAGAATGATGAGAGGAGGAAGAGAGGTTACGTACCAGAGGAAAAAGTGAGCAACTGATGATGCAGAGAAATTAATGAAGCTGAGGCATTAATGAAGGCACATATATAGAGAGGGGTTCAGAGTACATAGTTAGATGAAATGATGATTTTGCAAAGTGGTGGCTATTGGGTTTCCAAGACAGCTGAATAGACTCTTAAAATTTGAACGTTGGAAAGTTGGGTACCGGTTTGTGCCGCGTAACGGACCAGTTTGTACTCCGTTAATAATTATAATTTGTAACCCCGAACTCCGATTGACACAAACAAATATACCGTTTTGATCAGTGCGACGAGACGAACACAACGGTATAAAGATATTGATGGTTCGACACCGTTTGCGAAATGGTAAATCTTATTAAACCATTTGCACGAGCAAACATTTTAACTAGCAATTAAAAGCGAAATTTGACGAAACGAAATACGCCGCCATGTTCAGAATATTTTTCTTATGTAACTTTGTGAAAAATATTTGAGTTCGGACGCTAGGAAATTTACACATAAGATTTGAACTAAAATGTAAATGCGACGAGCGTAATTTACTTCAATATTTTTCAACGAAATTTGGCGCACGCCTATGTCTATCTAGACGCATTCCAAATGTGAAGTTTGGATAGCAACGGAAGTTGTTTGTGAAAATTCGAATTTCTACATTAAATAAGCGATTTTTAAAATTTTAAACTGGGTTTGAATTTCGGGTCGTTACACAAATCCTCATATATTATATTCACTCTCTCCGTTTGGTCATCCGTCTAAGGTTGGTAGGCCGTACTCAATCTAAGTTGCATCTTTAGCGCCTTCTGTAAGCTTCTCCAAAACTCACTAGTGAAAATGGGATCTTTATCACTCACCACGCTAGAAGGAACTCCGTGCAGTCGGACTATCTCTCGAATATAAAAGGATGCCAAATATGAAGTCGTATGCTTACTCTTAACTGGGTGAAGTGGGCATCTTGGTCAATCTATCAACAATCACCCAAATGCTAGTATTCCCCTTCCTAGAACAGGGTAAACCATCTAAAAAATCCATAGAAATGCTATCCCACTTCCACGTTGGAATATCTAAAGGCTGAAGTAATCCACCGGGTTTCCACTGCTCTGCTTTTACCGTTTGGCATATAAGACACCTAGCTACAAACTCCGCCACATCCTTCTTCATACCACCCCAATAGAACATCCTCTTCATATCTCGATACATTTTGTCACCATCTGGATGAATAGTCATACCGGAATGGTGCGCCTCTACCAAAACTTTTCCCAACAAGTCATTGGCGCATGGTACACAAAGCCTCCCATCTCTCCTAAGCCACCCCATGCCATCTATGGAATAATGTTAGAGATGCCCAGAGACCTCTCTACGGCTAATCCTATCCATAATGTCCATGAGCACCAAATCCTCCTGTTGCCTCGAGCCAATCTGATCCATAAGAGTTGGCCTCACCTCTAATGTCGCCAAGAACCTAGGTGTAATGTCTGTAGAGGGCTTAAAATCAAAAGTAGAAATAAACTGCAAGCTCCTCCACTCTATGAATAAAGTACTAAGGGTTTCTTTCTTTCTACTCAATGCATCCGCAACCACATTACCCTAGCCAGGGGTATAAGCTATCTCAAATCATAGAGGCTAAAAACTCCATCCACCTCTATTGCCTCAAGTTTAAGTCCTTCTGCTAGAATAGGTACTTCAAAGACTTATGGTCCTTAAAAAGTTTAAACCTCTCTCTAAGAAAATAGTGATTCCAAGACTTAAGTGAAAAAACTATGGCAGCCAATTCCAAATCGTAGGTAGGGTAGTTCTTCTCATGCGTCCTCAACTGCCTACTACAACAACACACTACCTTCCCTTCTTGCATCAACACCGCTCCTAGACCCGTTCCACATGCATCAGTGTATACAGTGAAAGGCTTAGCTCCATCGGGTAAAACTTACATCGGTGCACTAGTAAGGGCTCTCTTAAGCTTCATGAAGGAATCCTCACAATCCACATCCTACACGAAAGCTTTATACTTCTTAGTAAGGCGCATGAGTGGTGCCGAAATCTTGGAAAAGTCTCTAGTGAACATCCTATAGCACCCAGCCAATCCTAAGAAGCTCCTAACCTCGGTTATGTTCTTGGGGCCTTTCCAATCTTGCACTGTAATAACCTTGGAGGGGTCAATAGCCAAACCTCCCCCCAAGACTACATGCCTAAAGAAACGAACTTCCTCTCTCTAAAAATGGCACTTCGAAAACTTATTTAGGAAATCCATAAAAACGCGGCTCATCAAATCAATGAAATAGGCTAGAGCATTGGTTAGCCTAAAAGGCATAACCAACCACTCGAAGAATCCATTTGGTGTCCTAAAGGCAATCTTATCTATGCTATCATCAGCGACTCTATGTTGATGGAATCCCATGGCTAGATCAAGCTGAGAGAAAACCAAAGAACCTACTAACTGGTCAAACAGATCATTTATCATAGGGAGTGGATATCGGTTCTTCTTGGTGAGCTTATTTAATTCTCTATAATCTACGTAGAGTCAGAGAGAACCATCCGCCTTAGTGGGTAAGACGACTGGTGCTCCCCACTCCAATATGCTTCTTCTTATAAATCCCTTTCCAAAAGCTCACGAATTTGCTTGCTCTGTTCTTTCCTCTCCCTAGGGGCCATGTGCCTCACAGGTAATGCTACTAGCGTGGCATTCTCGGTCAAATAAATCATGAAGTCAATCTCTGTCTTAGAGGGCGGTCCCCTAACCTCCTCAAAGACGTCAGTAAAATTTCCAACGACGAAAACCGATTGCAACTTTGATGAAGATAAATCAAGGGAATAGAGAAAACTCAACATGACTGACCCTTGCGGTTGCAAGATACCTCCAGATTCCTACCACTGCAAGTCTCAAGTTTAACGACTCTCCTCTTGCAGTCTAATATAGCTCCATATGTGGATAGCCAATCCACCTCTAAGATCATCCCATATCCCAAGAATCCTAAAACATAGGCGTTGCAGTCAAATTCTACGCCTAGGATAAGGATTTTTAAACCCTTAGAAACCATAGATAAGTGTGCCGATCCTCATATGGGGTTTGAAACAATAATGGGGTCTACCACTAATGATATGTCCAAGTTTAAACAATCTACTAGAGAGCTGGAAATGAAGGAGTGTGATGCTCCAGAATCAAAAAAAAATCCAAATGGGAAAATCAGATATAGAAATCAAACCTTCAACTATGACTTTCCTACCTCTATTTGGAATGCTACTGGAAGGTGCTGCGTCTAACGCCTGAATCTGCACAACTAGTGCACTTGCTCCCTGACCAGCTCCATGGGGACAACTCCTACTCATATGACTGGGCTGCCTGCAAGTATAACACTTACCCTTCATCTTCTCTTACATACACTCCTTGGCAATATGTTTGATATTCCCATAACTACGGCACTTTATTCCTTTCTTAATCTGCTTCTGAGGACCATCACCTTTCTTCTTCTAATTATTGTTGTCCCACCACTTCTTCTTTAAAATTTCTGACTTAACTGCCACCTTAAATTCTCCTTCCTTGACTGTATCCGACATAAGCGCCATCTTGACCAAAGACTCATAAGTAGCTCCCATCGGCACGTGAGTCAGCAATCATCCCTAAAGGGGTTGATTTAATCCCTTCGCAAACTTCATAGCTTTCTTATGCTACATGTTCACCAACTCCATACCAAATTGTGACAATTCATTGAACTGATTGATGTATTCCTTAATAGACAAACTCCCTTGCTTCGAATTGATAAACCTCTCCAACTGAACACCCTCTTCCGCTAGAGATAGAAACTTCCTCTCAAACCTCTGCCTAAATCCATTCCAACAGGCTTCTCTTCCTTCCAACTCAACAACCACTCACCAATAAAAAACATCCTCTTTCAGCTGCCAAGAGGCAAGCTAAACTCGTTGTTGATCATCCAGTCCTAAAAGACAAAAAATCCTCTCTGTGTCCCTAAGCCATGCTCTCGCCACCATAAAAGTATCCTTACCAGAAAAATTCGTCCCGCCGAAACTCGTAAAATCCTTACAAAGCTTAGAGAAATTGATGCGATAGGTAGGTTGATGGGATTCCCACCTGCTGGTGTAGGATTGGGCGCAGGCCCGTGTACCTCTGGAGTCGTGGCTTATAAGTACCTATGAAACTAGGTTGGGACTGGAATGCCTTCGGGAAGGTTCGGGGCATCTGCCATTCTATGAAAAGAAAAGGATAGTTTTAGAAAGAGTCAAAGGGTGATTAAACTGGACTTATGAGGGATTTTCATAAAACTCCTTCAAAATCATTTCTAAAAGTTCTTTTCTGAAAAATACTTTTAAAGCAAGTTATTTTGAAAAATGCTTAAAAAAAATTAGGAATCCTGTAACCTTACGCTCTCGTACCAAGTGAAACACCCCCACACCCTTTAATATAGCTAAAACGACACATTAAAGGAGTGGTGTGTTGAAGATATAACTAAAGCTATCAGAGACTAAGATTCACAAGACAAAAATAGATAAAAAATAACGGAAACTTAAAATAAATAAATTAATTACAATAAAGCTTCATACTTGCTTCATATATAAGTCAAATACCAAGTACCACATACATGTCTAAAAATCCAATATGTCTCATGAAACATAAAATCATAGCCTCAAAAATCAGAGTACATAATACCCCTCATTATAAGCCAGTACATAGACAGAACAAAAGCTGGAAGAAAGAAATAAATGGTAGCAAACTCCTCCAAGAAATCTCCAAGCGACTTGGAATCTACTATTCTGGCCCTTGATTGCATAGGGGGAAGGGGAAAATAGAGGAGTGGGTCAGACTAAAAATATGGTGAATGATAGTAATTATTAGAGTCTTTAAGCAAAGTAAAGTACTAGACTCTACAACAGATCTAGTATATAAAGAAGAAATAAAGGAAATATGAAAGAGATAAACTGGAAATAAATACGATTAACTATAAGATAGGTTAACTTTGATTGTTCGCACTTGTTCTTGATAGCTACCTTGATTAGGTAGAATTCATAATCCTATAATTAGGCTGAATTCCTAATTCTTCCCTTCGATCGGCCTGCTACTGCATAGACCTTACTGTGGATCAGAGACTAAGTAACTCCTTACACAACAGCCAATGGTATCTACGAAAGATGCACAAACCAACCACTGTAGATCCAGACGATACATAGCTCCCTACACAGAAGGCAATGGTGTCTACGAAAGACATACATACTAAGCGCTCAGAACTCATAGTGAATACTAAGCACCAGAATGGAAGTCGCACGCATAACTTCCACCATTCCCATGCTACCTTTTGCTCCACCTATTGGGTCTTCTTATTATCTCAAACTCCAGCATAAGCATGCCCTTTGTCTCATTTCAGGCTAATCCGAGACCACCATGTGTTCATAGAAAATAGGGGAAATGCTGTTGGTAATGACCCGTCATCCAAACAATATCTAGTTGCACCCCTTAATCCAAATCCCCCATGATTTGGACTTCTAATTGACCAATTACTACCATTTTTAGCATAAGCGTGCCCTTATCTCACTTCAGGCTAATGTGAGACCGCCATTTTGTCTAATAGGGAATGCTATTTGGTACAGCTCCTACTTTCATCTTTGCTTATTAACTTAGATAAATTATTTAAATAAGCCATTACACTTTTCTCTACTATCTGTGCTTATTAATTTATTCTAAGTTTTAAAATAAGCCGTGTTCTTTTTCTTATTATAACCTACGTTATAATCATGGCTATTACTTAACCCAAGGTCTAAGTGTGACAATAAGCCTCTTTCATCTTTTACTCTTTTTAGTTATAATTATGAGTTATAACTAGGCCAATCTTTTTAATTCAGTCCAATAAATGTCATGATTAGGCATAATTTCTGTCAATTTAGACGTAATTTCAGTCCAATTTCATTTATATTATAGTCTTTGTAATTTACACCTTATATTCCATTATTTTAGTTATCTTACAATTTAATCCATATTCATGTTAATCCTATTCTAATCCATACGCGAAGAAGGAAGAATAAAAGAAAACTTAATATAGAAGAAAATCCAAAGCATGGAAAGAAGATGTAATTATCATATAAATAACAGTAAATAAACTAAAATACTATAAATAAACTGTTAATAAATGGAAAAGCTATAATTAAACGAAATAAACTAAAATTACTGAAAAGAATAGCTGAAAGGAAATAGACTGAAAATAATTCTAAAAACAGTAAATAAACTACTGAAAAGGCAATTCCAAAAATCGTAGTAAAACTACAACTATTGGAAACCCTATTATTTTAAATTACTTAAAGAAATCTAAAATAATTACAATCACTCACCTCTAGTCCTTAGCTCTTCCCTTTAGGTCTTCAAGGATCCACTTGAGGGGATTAAGATATTTTTATTAAAAGATTCTCTCCTTGAAAAAATAATTCCTTTTAAGGTCCTTCCTGTAAAGGTGAATCCAAGCGGAAAATAATCTAGAATGAGAAAAAGGGTTAGGCCTAGGGTTCTATTTATAGGTGTAGAAGTGGATCTCAGACCGTTGAATTTGGGGATTGAATAGGATGCAACCATGCCATAGGCTGAATAGTAGCCATCGGATGCAAGAATGAAGGGACTGGATTAGTCTGAAGAATGCAAAACACCTCATAGTCGGTTAAAAAAATCATACCATCATTCGAACAAATGAATGATTATTCTTTCGCCCCCAAAATAGCAGAAAGGGTCTACCGGCCGGTCGACCACCTAGTGCCCGACCGGCCGGTCGACCCGCCTTATATATATATATATATATATATATATATATATATATATATATATATATATATATATATATATATATATATATATATATATATCTTCATCTTTTATTTCTGCTTATTTTGTTTAATTTTGATCTTGTTCATATTAGCTCGGTTTCTGACGTTATATATATGGAAATTGACTAGAAAATTACCACGGACACAATGTTACTATTCCCGTGGCTCGATTCTGATGATTTCACAAAGTTATTTTATTATTTAATTAATTAACGAATTAATTGTTATGAATTAAATTTCGGGTTGTTACAAGAATAACATGATGCATGGGATAATAGTAATAGTAATATACCAAATCTTCATCTTCGTCCTCCAAAGAATAATCTTTAATACGCTAAAAACTCAGGACTGACCCGAGCGTAATGAAACTACAAAACACTCGAGTTAGGACTAAAATACTTTTATGTAAGTCAAATCAATATCGATAAATATGAGTGTAACAGCGTCAGAGATGTTTACATGATTTTTATATCTCCTATCCAGTATATAACGTGCGTGCAATAACTTAGTAGATGTTATGAGATTTTCCATCTCCTAAGGATCCGTTAAAGTATTTATACATAATAGTAAACGCTATAGTGGGTAATGCCTATCAATAAAATAAATATCAAAATAGCGTTAAGGCTTTACATTGATCCACCTTAACACATTTTTAGTACTAAACCAAAGTCTTAATGTGCTCGCGTAAGGATAAATATGACAAGGCACACGAGGCAACGCCTAAGATATGATTCTACCAGTTTATCCTTTCAGGCTAGTCGTAACCCATCCGTGGCTGACCATGCCAATCAATCCAAACAAAAGGGTGCACCCATTTAGTACAAAATCATGATAGTAATACGAATGATCAACATCGTTGGACGTAGCTAAACTCATTAGCCAGATGTAGGCTACTATTTTAGTCATTTTAATTATGACACAAGTGTGAACGCTATCCGTCATCGTTCTCTTACTCATTCCAGTAAACATCGTCAATTCAACCACTACATTACGGATATAATCCACCGCGTACACGGTTGTCAAAGTGGTTTCAATATTGACAGAGAGTACGCCAATAAGAGGCTATGGTCCCTTTAACAACCAAACATCATTTTACACACCGGTCGGTACTTTTATACTTCGAAAACAATTTGTACTTGATATCAAAATATATTCGCTTTAAAATCAAATCCATTTCGAAATCAACATATTTGGTTCAAATTCAAACCCATTTCGAAATCATCATATTCATTTCAAAAATCATATTTTACATCACTTTAACCCAATTCGCATTTAAATCCAAGGTTTAAATATAAACATTTCACACTTTTGACCAGTTTGAACTTTTAGAAAATAATTTGAACAGTTTCAAAATAATTAAATAGTTAAAATAGTTTAATAGAAAATAGTTTAAGTAACAACAATGGTTTATATAGTAAAATAGTTTGGAAAATCAATATAACTTGAATATTTAAAGAATATAGATTTTAAACCATTTATACTAAACTAATTCATTTAAAAATAGTTCCAAAGTCAAACCGGTTCACTTTCTAAATTTTCCAATTCAAATCGATTCCAATTTCTATTCCAATTTAATGAATTCAATTCCGATTTCTAGTCGAATTTTACTTCGATTCCAAATTTATTTCAATTCCAATTCCAAATTGATTTCAACTCCAATTCCAAATTAATTTCAACTCCAATTCCAAATTGATTTTAACTCCAATTACAAGTTAATTTCTAATCCAATTCCAAATTAATTTAAATTCCAAATTTAAACCCTTTCGATTCATATCGATTTCGAGTTCGATTTCCAAAATATCGATTCAAAACACTTAAATCAAACTTTCCTTCAATATCCAATTTACAAACCAAATCTTCAAATATAATTAAATTTCGAACTCAATTTCGGAATACCGTTTTATATCACCTTTACTTAGCTATATTCAAAGTTTGAATAAAATTCCAATCCTTTAAATAAATAAATTTATGAAATTCAAATCTTATTTCGATTATAATTTAAAAATCTCAACTTCGATTATTTGAACAATTCCGATTATCAATTTTAAATTCCAACATTCCAAATTCCAATTTGAAACTAATTTGATTTCCATAAATTCAATTTTTATTTCTTAAACCAGATCATTTAAATAATTTCAAATTATAATTTCAAATTATTTAATTTAACCAATCTGATGTTCGTATATAATTCTCTATCCTATGGCCAAGTGAATCAATTATTTCAATTTAATTCCAAGGATGGATATATAGCATTTCAATCCAAATAAATGCCATAGGTATATATAATTTCAACTTATTTCTTAATTTATTCGAAATAGTTAAATTTACAGTTTTGTGTACTGTAAATAATATACAGATGATAACATGATATATCAAAATAAATAAATATCAACCAATAGCATCCATCACAACCAAACATCCAAACAGTCAATAAAATTTACACCCATTTCATAATTATTAATATCGGGTATTTTACGGGAAGTTAAATTCTAATTCAATTTAACTGTCAATTCAAATTCTATCAATTAATTCAGATGTCAATTTAAATGTCAATTAAATTTATCAAACGACAATCAATAAATTTTTAATCACTTCGTGATATAAATTAACTAACATAAAAATTATTTTAGTCAATTATGAGTGTATAAACACTTACCTTTGATTTATCGACGATTTAAAATCCAAACAAAGGTCCAAATTTGAATGGTCTTAGAATGTAGCTAAACTAGCTCCATAATGTCTAGAATTTCGAAATGAACGCAACATAGAAAACTGCACTTCGATCTGAGCTCGTATGCAAAAGTTATTTGAATTAGAACATTTGAATTTTAATATAAAATAATAAATTAATAATAAACGTATACCCTTCTCCTCTTGTACGTGTTCCGTGCTCAGCAAACCCATCGAGTACGCGACCAAACATCCTCAAACACGCACGCAATACAACGTCCAGAAGTCCATCAGGCTGCACTGCCCTCACATCCTCCCACACCTGAGACGCGACCGCCCCTGCTGCAGCCGTTGTCGAGCTATTCCCCGAATCGTGCGCGACTTTCTAACGTAGCTAGGAAAATCCATTATGACTTAGCACGAATCAACAATATGGATGTAAAGAGGAGATCGAGATCTACAACTTTCATGTTGTAAGTTTTTAATTTTGATGAATGGATCGAGAGAAATTAAGGAGGGAAGTTGAACGAATTCTGGTCGTTGAACAAAATAAAGATGACGGCCATTGTTTTCTAGGGCTTCCAGAAAATAAAATAATAATTTATCTCGATATGCATGCCATATTTATATAGTTAGGTCCAAAACCATCTGAACTCCAATAGAGGCATGCCACCTAGCGTTTATAATGTTTTACCCCATTCCAAACACAATGGAACTAGTTCTAGGGCCCAATTCGATCGTATGTAGAAGATAGTTTTTCAAAAACGATAAATTTTAATCGAATTCCTTAAATTGATTTCTACGCATTCCAAGCTCGCACGGCCAAACGACAAGTCAATCGCTACAAAAGTTGAAACCCTACAATAATTCACTATTACGGATCCGATGAAACTAGTTTCGTTGAAATGTCAGACAGCGGACAAAATGGTTATTTTTACTCGACAATTTAAAATATAAAATTTTAATTTTTAATTATTCCCATTTAGCTCCAATTTTAAATGTTAACTATCTTCGTTCATATTTAGTTACAATTTGAATCAATTTCCTATGCCATTTTTAATCATATTAAATCCATAACTCAATTATACAAATAATCTCTAATGATAAATTTAAAAAAAAATAAATTATTCAATAACTACAATATTAAATCATTAAATTTTATTTTTTTAACCATTTTTATTCCAATAATAACATTAAATTTAATAGATTAAAAAGGTTAAAAATATAGGTCATTACAAAAGGAATGAGAAATTCATTCGTGGATTGAAGCCAGAGCTTGCTAAGGCCATATTATCGCATATTAGAGATCCATGCGATGTAGTTATGGAGATGGTTTTGAGACAGGAAGGGTTGCTTTCTTTTCTTGAAGGAAACAAGGTAAAGGAAGCTCAAGGAGGGCAGAACCAGAAGAGGAAGTTTTCCATAAGTAAGAAGCTCAGAAGGGTGGAGCCACTAAGAACGGAGAGGAAGAAGTTGTCTGTTATAAGTGTGATAAGAAAGGATACTATGCTTATGAAAGCTGGATAGGCAAAGGGAAGAAAGCTGCTGAGGAGAAAGGAGTGGGATGTTTTAACTACGATTAGATTAGACACTATAAGAACCAGCGCAAGGAGCCAGCCAAGGATGGTAAAGGCATGATGTTTGCATTGGAACTAGCTACCTCGAGACCAACAATAGAGGAGAAAGGAAAAGCTGTGTTGGGAGGTACGCTTTTGATTCATGATGTATCAGTTGGAGTTCTATTTGATACTGGTGCATCGCATTCTTTTATATCTCATTGTTTGGTAGATAAGCTTAACTTAGAACCCTCAGTCCTAGTTACTTCCTTAAGGGTTGCAAATTTGATAGAAGCGTATGTGATACTTGGGATGAAGTGTGACTGGTTAGAATTTGAATTGTTAGGTCATACATTTGTTTTCACTTTGCATGTATTTGATTTCATAGGGTTTGGATTTATTTTGGATATGGATTGGTTAAGTAAATACGATGGTAGGATATTTTGCCATAATAGAAAAATATCGCTTAGACACCCTGACTATAGCGATTGGATTGTATATACCATAGAAATCCCTAGTTGTGAGGTAAATGCTTTGTTGGGTGTTGTGGAGGTAGCATATGAGTTGAATCGAGTTTTTATTGTTAGAGAATACGTAGATGAACCCATAGTAGGATTGGCGCCGAAACGAGCTATTGAGTTTCAGATAGATTTAGTACCAAGAGCAAAACCGGTGGTCTAGACCGCCACGCAGAATGACACCTACCGAGATGAGGGATTTAAAGGTGCAGTTGGTGGATTTGGAAGGTAAGAATTTTATCAGACCAAGTAGTTCGCCTTGGGAAGCAGCCTTAGTGTTTGCCAAGAAGTCGGACAGATCGTTAAGGTTATGTATCGATTATCGTAAGTTGAATAAGAAGACGATAATGAACCGATATCTGTTACCTAGAATTGACGATTTGTTCGACCAGTTGAGTGGAACCAAAGTATTTTCCCAGTTGGATTTAGCAATGGCGTTCCATCAACTTAGAGTGGCAGAGGATAGTGTTCCTTTGATGGCGTTTAGAACCATATACGGATCGTACGAATAGTTAGTAATGCCATTCAAACTAACTAATGCGCCAGCAATCTTTATAGATTTGGTGAACCGAGCTTTCCAAGAGCACTTGGATAGGTTCGTATTGGTTTTCGTAGACGAGATTTGATATACACTAGAGATGAAAGAGAGAATGAAGTTCATCTTAGAGTGGTGCTTGAGATGTTGAGGCGGCATCAAATAAAGGCGAAATTTTCGAAATGTCATTTCTGGAAGGAGAAAGTGAAGTTTCTTAGTCATGTAGTCTCAGAGAAAGAGTTGTCTGTAGATCCAACTAAGATCGAGGCAGTGAATAAAAGGAAGAGACCCGAGACGATGATTGAGATAAAGAGTTTTCTTGGATTAGCTACTATTATCGGAGATTCATTAAGGATTTTTCGTGGATAGCGGCATCGATGGCCAATCTAACGCGAAAGGATGTGAAGTTTGTTTGGACCGGTAAGTGTGAGGAAGCATTCCACAGATTGACTAATGCACTTGTGTTAGTTGTTCCAAAAGGGAATCAGGATTTAGTAGTGTATACAGATGCATGTGGAACAGGATTAGGAGCTGTGTTAATGCAAAACGGGTATAGTGATTGCATATGCTTCTCGACAGCTTAGACCGTATGAGGTTAGATATCCAATGCATGATTTTGAATTAGCTGCAGTAATTTTTGAGTTATTGGTATGGAGACGTTATCTTTTGGGAGAGAGATTTGAGCTGTATATGGATTACAAGTCACTAAAGTTTTTATTCTCTCCGAAGGAGTTGAATTAGAGACAACAGAGGTGGTTAGAGTTTTTAGCTTCTTATGACTTTGGTATTAAGTACACACCAGGAAAAGGCAATCAGGTTATGGATGCACTTAGCAAAAAACATCAGAATGCAGTGTTGGCAATGATAGCTTAGTGGAAACATTTAGAAGCATTGACTACATGCAGGATACAGTGGAGATCTGAAACAAGATATAGTAAGGAAACAGTAATGTTGTCATGTTTAGAAGTTCGACTGGTGATGATCCAAAAGATTGTTTCTAAGCAGAAGGAGAAACCATTATTAGCTGAACGGATCAGAAAGTTAAGGGACGAAATAGAGAGCGATGACTTGAAAGATTTCAGTCTTGACCAAAATGGATGGTTAAAAAAGAAAGGAAGACTATGTGTTTCAAATGTAGGAAGCATTGGAAAGGAATTTCTTGAGGAATGCCATCGTTCGACGTTCACCGTTCATCCGGGAGGAATTAAGATGTATCAAGATATGAAAAGATGTTTCTTCTGGGAAGGTGTGAAGAGAGATGTAGGCTTATGGGTGAAATTGTGTTTGAACTGTCAATAGATAAAAGCCAAACATCAGAAATCGAGTGGGTTACTCCAGCCTTCAGATGTTCCAGTATGAAAATAGGATTCTATTACCTTGAATTTTATAGATGGATTGCCTAGGTCAAATAGAGGGAATGAAAGTACATGGGTTATAGTGGACAGGTTGATCAAAAGTTCCCATTTCATTCCAGTTAAGTCAACCAGGATGGCACTTGTTTTAGCTAAGTTATTTATGAAGAATATAGTTAGACTGCATGAAATTCCTAGTAGTATAGTAAGTGGTAGAAATTCCTTATTCGCTAGCGAGTTCAGGAAGAGTCTACAGGAGACTTTAGGCATCGAGCTCAAGATGAGTACTGCTTACCATTTGCAGACAGATGGGCAAACAGAAAGAACTAACAAAATCTTTGAAGATTTGTTACAAGCTTGTATGCTAGATTTTAGGGGATCATGGGAAGACCATCTACAGTGGGTCGAGTTTTCATATAAGTTATCAGGCTAGTATAAGGATGGCACCATTTGAAGCTTTGTATGGAAGGCCTTACAAATCTCCCATTTGTTGGTTAGAGATCGGGGATAGGTTAGTTCTTGGTTCGGATTTGGTTAGAGAAACTACAGAAAACATTGAGTTCATTCGACCCAAAATGAAGGAAGCTCGGTCTAGGCAAAAGAGCAATGCTGAAAGAAGACGGAAAGACTTATATTTCTCAGTTGGAGATCATGTTTTTGTCAAGGTATCACCGATAAAAAGCGTAAATCGATTTAGAAAATCAGGAAAATTAGCGTTGAGATTCCTTATACCATTTCCTATTGTAGAAAGGATTGGGAAACTTGCATATAGAGTGGAATTACCAAGTAGTTTGACAGGAGTCCATAATTTTTTCTTTCATATTTCTCATTTAAAGTAGTGTTTTCAAGATCTAGAGACTACTATAGCACCGACTATGTTAGATGACATGGCAGTGGAACTGAATTTGACTATAGTTAGAAAACCAGTTCGTATAGTCACGAGAGATGAGAAGAGGCTAAGGAACAAGATAACAAGATTAGTCAAATTTCAGTGGAATAACAACAAGAGAGACTGTACTTGAAAAACTGAGAGCAACATTCGAGATACTTATCCTGACTTGTTTCATGGTATGTTTTTACCTTTATGATTGATTTCGATGAGCACCTTATCGTAATTTCAAGGAAAAAAATCTTTAAGGAGAGGAGTCTGTAATTACTCTAATTTTTATTAACATTATTTAGGGCATTGAGTTTGATAAATTAAATGAAATAATGTAAATGGTTAAGGGATTGAGATTTGTGTATTTAGAGGGTAGCCATGCCTAAATAAATTGATGAACAAATGAGGAATTAAAATGAAATAAGTAAAGGTAATAGATAAGGGCAAAATAGGAATAAGTTATATTCTTACACCTTAAACCCTCGTGCCGCTTTCATTTTCACTTTCACAAACTAAAACTAAACTTAACCAAGGCCAGCCACCATTAGGAGAAAGCAAGAGGAAGATAAGTTAGAATGAAGAGGAAGAAGCTTAATCAAATTTGTTCAAGAGCAAATTTCAACTCCTTAACAACAAGCCAAGGTTAATGATAGGTAACATTTCATATTTCTTATTTTCGGTTCTAGATCAGATCCAGTTATGTTTTGCAAAGTATATGCCATGTTTTGAATGTTATATATATATATATATATATATATATATATATATATATATATGCTTGTTGATGAATTTTGTTTATTCACATAGATTTTATGACAAGTTTTGATTTTGAAAAACCTATCAAATGACATCCAAAGGTATTATGATTTTGATATATGGTCAGAAATAATATTTTAGAGATGGTTTTCAAGTTTCATAATTTTCTGAATTAATATGGATTTACTACGATTTTCTAGTGAATAAAATGGTTAAATTGGGTTTAAATTAATTACGGCGGTTATATGTTAGATTTGGGTCAAAAATTTTGTATATGCTAGAAAACATACTAAAAGTGATTTATGAGAATTTTTGGAGAATTTTACTAAGTGTTTTAATAAGTATGTAAAATTGTTTAAGGTATGAGATTTAAATGTTTTATATGTTTCTAAAAGGAGAAGGGGCAATTTGTAAATGTTTTAAATTATCGATCTCTAAAATTCGGCAGCACTTTCGAAAAGATTTTGAAAAGTATTGGCAACCAATCATACGTTGGCAAACAAAGCACGTTAGTTAGAAAGAAATTGCTTTATAAAGTTAAAAATAAGTTTTATAAGGTTTATCTGCTTCGCCACTTATAGCGGCACCTTTCGACCACATACGACCATCTCCATTTTAGACGAAACCAATACACATGGTATCAACTTCGGTACGTAGTGGATTGAAATCAGGCGAAAAGTATGGAGTCGAAACAAGGCTTTCAAAGAGGTTGAAGTAGCTTTTGAAATCTTAGAGCTATTTTGGTTGTAAATAAGGCTTTCGAATGAGATAACTTTCGACTTGGTCAATTGCTTTAAAGAAAAAAGCTTTCGAAAGAGGTTGCTGCCTTTGTCTTAAATAGAAGCTTTCGATGGGGTTGAAACCCCTGTTGTTGCATTCTACCTTTTGAAGCAATGCCTTCAAAAGGGTTCTTTCATTTTAAACCTTAAAGCCGTTTCTCCAATGTTTTCGAAGGGGTTGATTTCGACACCATCCACTTCTTTTATTTAGGAAAATGCTTTTGAAAGAGTTGCTTTCGTCCAAGTTCTTTTAAGACCCTTTTGATATTTTAAAAGTTAAACCCAAAGGTTTCGAAAGGAATGGTTTCGAAACTATGTTCCACAAGCTTTTACTTGAACCCAATGCTTTCGAAATGTTTGTATTATGTAAAGGACTTTAATGGTTTCGAAAGGTATATGATAAAGGTTTCGAAGGGGTGACTTCTCAATGTTTTCGAAAGGTTTACCTTTAGTAATTGAATGGAAGGTTTCCAATGTTTTCGAAAGGAAAATTTGAAGTGTTTTAAAAGAAGTTATCTAAGGTTTTATAAAGCTTTTGAAAGGACACTTTCAATGGTTTTGAAAGGTCTATTGTAAATGATTTCGAAAGGTATGTTTTAGCATATCGGCCTACTGTTACAGAGCAAAGTAGTTAACTTGTGTTGAACGGGGTACTTCAAAGGTTTCTAAAGAGGTTGTTTAAAGATTATAAATAGGGGTTTCGAAGGTTTTCATCAATAATGTTTTATGTAAAGCATATATCATAGCAAAGATATTTGAGTAAAACAGATAGTATATTTTCCTTATTTAGGTATGATTTAAAGGGTTAAATGAATTTGAATGGTGCTTTCAAGGAAAATTTGATGGGTAGTTAACCCTAAGTAAATGACTTAGATATTTGAATACCAGATGCGACCGGTATAGGGTCACGCCCTATACATTTGCTATAGTCCCTAGCTAATTTTAGTCCAAAGTCCAGTGTGTAGGGCTTAGTCACAGGTAAGACTTAAATGATGTCACACACAAAAAGGAATATACAGAGAAGGAGGATAGGTTATTAGTGAGCCTGTAAAACATTAGGATCCGGTGACCTTGGGAGAAGTAAGTTAGGAACAGACCATCCAGAAGTTTGTTTAACAGATGTTAGATTATTTATTTTGTCTGGTAGGGTCGAGTCAGCCAATGGTTAGTAGTTAGCCAAAAAAACTATATTTTTCTGACAGACAATCCGTCTATGTTCACAAGATGTTCGTTTGGGAATCATTTGGGATTATGTATCTGAATATGAAATATTAATTTGAAATGTAATCAAAATATTGGTTTTAAATCTGTATTGATTTTATTTCATATTCATGTGCTTCTAATATTATGGATACCATTAACGTTAACGTATTTTTTCAACGAAAGTTAATACTATGGATGACTGTAGCATCTGTAGCGCTTAGCTTCATGCCTCAAGATAGGGGATGTTACAAAAGTAAAAAGTGGTAATTCGCTAAATTAACCCCTTGCAAAATTAGCAAAACGCTCTTGGATATTTCTCTTAAACTTCATGTCACCCTTTTTCAACACTTACCATCATCGCACCACATCTTCCTTACTTAAAAATAAAATAAAACAAGCATTTATGGTGATTTCATGTTTGCTTTCATTACTTATCCTTTAAGTGTTCTTAATTTATTATATATATATATATATATATATATATATATTATTTATGTTTTGATTTCACTAAAGGTATACATTGTTTTAAAATGTGTATTAATATGTATTAAAATCATTTTAACATCGTTGCAATGATTCGAAACAACTTCCGTTCGATGAACGGTCAAAAATCCAAAAACAAAGATCGCCGGTCTAATTTTTAGTTTTAAATAAACTATTTATTTATGTAAACAAAACTTGAAAATAAGTTACAAAACCATATTAAATAATATTAAAATCCAATTGTAAAATCACGACATCGATTGATCAAAGGGCAACGAAGTTTGTCTATCTTTGTAAACCAAGTATATATATATATATATAACTTTTATCAATCAATCATTTTATAACAATTTAAAAGGAGTTATTTATCTTTTAAAACAAAAATTAAACACGTATCCAATTTTATCGAAAACTGGCTTTTGTTAATTTTTCGATGCAAATCCAAACCTCATGATTTTGGAATTCTCATTCTAAAAATAAGTTCACCATTCTTATTTATCACATAAAACATGATTATTTGAGTTTTAAAATTCTATATTTGGATACTTAAAGTTAATTAAATATTCCATTTAAAAGTGATAAAACTATGGGTCGTTACATACTTCCACACTTAAAAAAAAAATCATCCCCAAAATTATACCAAAACCCGATAATACTTACTCAAAGTAATCTTTAAACTCAATTCTATATGATACGCACAGATCATTGATACGCGATATCTGATTCAATCTTTTATTTGAATCCACAACTTAACTTTCGAACTAGTATTAATCCCTCGATTCTTTAGTGCAGACTTTGATCAGGCTCTTTGATAAGAAACCTTAGTTCCCTTACATAGCTCTCAACTATGATAGATAACTTAAGTACCCAACCATAAACCCTCATCAATGTTTGTCATCAAGAATCGAGTGATAAATCCTCTTTTGGACTTGTGAGAACACCTTAAAGTTATGTGCTCGAATCTTAGATCAAATTCGTGTGACGAAATGATCTACGTACCTCATATGCACTTATTAACTTTCAAAAGTCTTTATGAAAAAATTTCATAAATTTTTTATCGTTTAAAAATGCTTCTTTATATATAATCCTCTAAATATTTATTTCCAAATATTTTTCTTAAAGGAAAACAATTCATCTCAAGGGAATCATTTCAACTTTAAAAGATAATTTACTTTTATTTCCTAAATTACAATCAACTTCTCTCATTATAATATATTCCTTTCTAACCAACCTTGATACTAACCTATTAAATAATAAATCAAAATTATTCTTTTAACTTAAAGAAAATTATATATATCAAGTAACTCCTAAATAAAACCAAGAAACTAGGTACTACCAATAATATCATATACCCCTTAACAAAAAGGGTACTACTAAAGAGAAATGTTTTCCATCCGAACATATCTCTTGTCCGTTTTTATTTATGTCCAAGCCACTCAAACTAGTTATCATTTGAGACTTTCTTACTTTTCAAATTTCTTATCTGAAATTTATTTTCAAAAAATCCATTAAAACCCATTTTATAGATGCCTTTCATAAAATCATCTTATATTAACTTGCTACCTTTTAAAATTTCATAATTTTTTTTTCAAAATACCCAAAGTTTGGTTTCTCAAAACTTATATAACTTATTTTTCATATCTATCTTTTCAAACATTATTTTATTTGTGTAAAATACATTTTTATACTACATGCTTAATTTATCATCTTATACAAATTTATTAACCTTAACCCCATATTGTTATCAAACATCTTACAGTCAAATTGTGAAACTTAATTCACAAAATGTTCGTTCAATCAACAACAGTAATAAATTCATGTTAACATTCCCTTGACCATAAATTGACACACATAATTATCTATATCTTTCAAGAGATATTCCTTTATACTTGAAATGTAATTCTTTTAAAATAGTGTATCAGTTGCCTTGTTTAAGTGTTTAGAAATCCATATTGATAACGGTGATCGGGTGCATCGACCGGAATCTATAAACCACTCAATGGATAAATCAACACAAAATATTTTTAAATCAAATAACAAATATGCTCTCGTATATATAATACTCTCAAACTTATGCTAAGGTGTTACTAACTCTATCTCTAATGAGTCACTCACTCTAGGGTATTACTAACCCTATCTATAATGAGTTTTACCCTACCAAAATCTAGGTGTTCGCTCAGCCTAAGCTCTGACATGAAATGCAACGATTAGAATTTTGGACCCTCGAAAATTGACACTTATACATCCTCGTGCTGTAAATACAAGTGCTGGAAAGTTTGATTGTTAGGAGAAAAAGAAAATAAAGAACAGAATCTCAGACGAATGGAATGACATATATTACTTTAATATATATTTCCAATACAATATCAGTGTCTAACCTAGATTCACCTTGGATAGTTCTAAACCCTCTATCCTTAAAAATTTGAAAAATTAAAACAAACGTAATAGATGCAGCAGATAATAGAATACGTCCATACGTAGATGAAGATGATCTCCAGCTCTCCTTCGGAAACTCCAAGCGTCTTCAACTAAACCTGAAACTACTTCAATCTGACCTAAGTATAATAATACCTAGATCAGGCTTGACAAACCAGCATGAGATACTCGAAATTTTTAATGTATAGATCATGCTGATGTCAATCAAAACCTTTGAAAAGAAGGGTATTTCATAAGACGACACCCACACATAAACACGGACGAGCTTTTACCTTATAATAACCAAAATACTTTATACGGAAAATCACTTTGTTATTATTCTTAATTACATCTGTTTGAAAACACTTTCAAATATATATATATATAGACACACACATAAAGAAAGTATCAATACCCGGACTATAGTAATATATCCGGAATAGGTCAACGGAATATACCGAATGAGATATATGATACCGAAAGGGGTAACTAAAATATTTGCGAAGCATTACAGCTATTTTGGGACTACAATCAAAACCGTAAGGCTCGTATGTGGAATTGAATTTCCGATACTTTAGGGAACTAGTGGCATTTTCCTTCAATCCATGCATGACAAGCATAGTTCTCACAGGGGCCTTATCACTTTTCTCAAGCTAGCCACTTGGAACTGCAGTTGCTACACTACTATGGAACAGAGTATTACTTAGTGGATTTACACGATCTTCGTCAGCCTCCAATACCTGTCCATTTCATCTTCTTAAGGCAATAGATGCCTTTCATTCCTCATAACTGATAGTCCATGATATATCCTACAGACCACATAGTATCTGTATCATTCCTAAGATGTGAGGCCCATGAGGCTATGCTCCACAAAGCCATGCTTTGATCATATCAGGTTCCACTTTGAAAATCACATTGCCATTCCTTCGATTACTATTGACTTTCACAACCTCTGAGCTCGTACGTCTTAAAGAAGGGTGTTAAGCTAGGAGAAGTTGCCTTCTCCGCCACCAAACAGATGTATGTTCGTAAAAGTTAACGTTTGTTATCTCAGAAATGCAATGTCAGACATTCGCCCATACAAGTTCGTTCTAAGACTGAAAAAAACCAAAGGCACTCCATCTACTACATCCTATTGGGAATTATCCCTAGGATTAGTAGCGATATGACCTTATAATCGAAGATTTCAAAACACGACAGGACTACTGCTATAATAAATATCTATATATTGGGAGCGACCCAGAGAACGTAAACAAGCGGTCCTTCCGCTATGAAGATCTTCGATCTTCAATACAACGATTCAAAATGTAGACACCACTGCCATATTAATATAATATAGGGTAAACCCCTAGGACTCATGACAACAATCCCTACATTCTGAAGATCTTCGGTCTTCAATGATCATTATCTTCAACGGTTCTTCATTTTCAAATGCATACATTAGTTCGAAGTAGTTTTCAGATAGGAATCACCAAAATCCATCCCCGGTTTCTCCGAACCAACCATCGATAAAAAGGAATTTTAAGTATATAGGTGATTATCACACAACATTCAACTAGTTAACCTTTTTATTTAAATAAATTTTTTCTTAGAGATATATGCAATAAATCATTTCTTTATATTTTCTCCAAGTATATAGAATCGTTGAGCCTCATTTATCAAATTCTTTGGTTAATTAAAACCCTTTTTAAATCATGGAATAGTTCAAAATAATTTCACTTTTTACTTCGGAAAAACATTTCCAAATCTTATTTTTAAATCTTGTTTATCTTTGGGAGAAAACTTGAAACCTTTTCTCTTTTAGCCTAGGAAAATATGGCCTGAGTAAATCACTTTAATTATCCCCTCCGTCGGGCCGGTTCGAGTAGCTATAGAGGGCAAGCAACTAGTTTCCCAAACCCAAGCCTAGAGACCACCTCTCTGTCACCCATAAGGTGGTCAAGTTATTTTATCGACTCTAAATATTTATACTTAATTTACTTATAATTCTTTTAGAGCATCAGAGCTTTCCTTTCGATCTATTCCATTCCTCGGTCGGATTTTCTATGATATTTACAAATGGAACAAATGTACTACTCTTTTCTTCATACTCATTTTTAAACCGCTTAATCATCTTTAAATTACATAATTATTTATTTGAAATGATTCACAAAATATTCGGGGAAGAATAATTAAGTTAAAGCCATTGTTTGCAGATGTGCTGCAAAAAAGTGCTATAAATAGCATTTTAAAATCTATATTGTTCAAAACGACTTTCCTATCTTTTGGAAATTCATTTATATAACTCATATCTCTTTTATAACATTTTAAAAGATTTATAAAATTTATTCCATATTTTTAAACATTTAAAAATATTCATTTTAAATTAATTTCAAATTCGGGTTTTAACCCACGTAACCGCGATTTTTCAAAAAGCTTGTTTTACGGATATTTCAAAGTCTAATTAATGAAATCATGATTTTCTTTCTTCGTTTAAAACATATGGATATAATAGTCCGCAAAATTCCTGTCGCAAAGAATTTCGAGCTATATTCCATTCTATCTACCTTTTGAATTCTACGGTGCAAAGTCGCGAATTAGCGTTACGTGACGCGCCTAGTTTTGACATAATTGTTGTTTTCTATTTAAATTTTGTCGAAACTTGTTTGAATGTTTATAAAACACTTAGAAATAATTTTAAACTCATTTAAAAAATACTTTTTATATTTCAGACTCATTTTCCATTTCATTTCAGATTATAATATTATATCATTATAATATCATTTTCAACATTTTTAGAAATTTAAAATCATTAAGAGACTAAACAACTACATACACAAAAGTCAACTGAACCTTATTATTTAACCATATTTCAGAATTTTTGAAATTTTATCACGAACTCATCTGTTCTTATTCAGTAGACTGAATTTTATGCTCAGCTGACTAAACGCTGTATAAAAGCTATTTTCTGAAGAGTCGCTTTGCAAACTTGCAACCTTTCTAACAGTAATAATCATCTACGAATGATTGCAACCTTTTGCTATACCACTTTGATTTTTATAAATACACTACAAGATCAGAATTCCAAATCTAACTTGCTTACTTGCTATTTTTATATTCTTTGATCTCTTAGTACTCATTGCAATTCTAGTCTCAATATTCACTCAAACTACTTCCATAATCATAAACTATACACTTCTATATTACCAAAGAGATTATATGAAGAATTGTACCAGTAGTCAATATCTATGTTATTTGAAACAAAATTTTTGTCAAAAAACTCTTTTATATTAGCATATTCCTCCGAGCGAAGTGAGGGTTATTAGGCTAAAGGACATATCGAAGGGAAGCTTCAGGACTAGATGTAAGATGAGAGGTCTGAACCAGTATAAAATATCTAGTGTGCTCACTTTTATTATTTACTTCTTTAAATTTAGTTATTGTTCTCTACTTAGTCTAATAAGTAATATACATTCTCACGCTTATATATATGTTGCATTTGCAAAGATATTATAGATTTACATTTGGTACTAGAGCATGGCCATTTCAATCTACAGTAACACGTAGTCCAAAAATCATTAATATGGCAAGCACTTTTCAAGAAGGTCAATTAATCGCTTGTCCTTCACTATTTACCGGTTCTAACTATGCTTACTGGTTAACTCGTACAAGAATTTTTTATGGAAGAAAATGTATTAGAAATATGGTTAGCAACTCAAAACAAATATGAAGTACCTAACACTGACATTAGCACTTAGACTGATGCACAAAAAGCAGCGACATCTAACAATGCCAAAGCTATAAATTATTATTTTGCTCACTTGACAAAAATAAGTTTCATGTTTCATGCTTTGCACCACTACATGTGATATATGGTGCAATTTACAAGTCACATATGAAGGCACAACTAAAATCAAGCAAACCAAAATCTCGATTTTACAAAACTAATTTTCATCTTTCAAAATGAAAGAAAATGAATCAATTATTGATATGTATGCTACATTTCAAACCATTTAACACGATCTCATGGCACTTTGAGTCAAATTCATAGATTTTGATTTAGCAAACGAGTTTCAAACTCTTTGGAAAATGAACGGGAAAGAAAGGTTTTAGCCATCGAAAAAGCTAATGATTTTTCCCAACTCAAAGTCGAAGAGCTAATAGGAAATCTAATGTCGTATGAAGCTAACTTGCAGGCTAGAACAGATCAAAATCATAAAAACAAAAGCAAGTTTGAGAAATTCAAGAAAAAGATAAGCACTTTTCAAGTAACATGGGACGATTTAGATTCATCTTCTTCATCTGGCAGCAATAGTGCAAGTGACTCAGAACAAGCACACGTGTGTTCTACGGTTAATACTGATGTGGTATGCCCTAAATTTACTCACGATGAAATAATGGAAATTTGCATTGAATTAGATCATAAGTATAGAGAATAAAAAAAGGAATATATAGGAAAGTTAACTAGAGAGAACTAGAAATTGGATTATTAAAAGATTAAAAAACATTCTTAGAAGAAGAAATAGAAATTACTCAAAAAAATATGCAACAGTATTATCCTAAAATGACATCCTATTACATGATTTAGAAAGTTATAAGTTAGAGAAAGTTAATCTTAAAAAAGAAAAACTAGAATTACAAGCAAGATTGGATTCTAGCAACATTAAAATTTGTGACCTTAAAAGTAAGTTAGCTAAAATAACAAATAATATGACAAAATTCAACAAAGGAAAAAAAAATTTAGAAATTTTGATTAAAATATCTAAACCATCTAGAAATCGAAATGGATTGGGTTTTAAAAGCAAACAAAAGTCAAAGAATTATAGCACATTATACACTAAATTCAAAAAGCCAAAGAGAAACTAAGATTAAGAATTCATACACAAATATGGTCAAAATATGGATTCCTAAAACAAATAATAAACTAATTAGACAAAAGTATACTGATGAATATTTAAAAAAGCTGTATATAATAATAACTACATTTCTACAGCAACCGAGCCCTCATGGATATGGATATCTTTTTCCACTAACACGTAAGACCCTAAACAAAAATTTTGGGTTCCAATTAAATTTTTCTTATATTACGGGTACCTAAAATTAAAAAAAAAGTAAAGTGAAGTGGATAGTGGTTACTTCGAGCACATGATTGGAAATACTCATAAGTTATAAAATATAACATGTATCGAGGGTGGCATTATGACATTCAGACATAATTCAAAAGGATTTTTCATTGGCATTGTAGAAGTCATCAATATCAGTATTTCTAATTCTTCTACTACTACTATTGTTTTATTAGTAAAAAATTTGAAACATAACTTATTAGGTATAAGTCAATTATGTGATAAATGATTTAAAATTAACTTCGAGAAGAACAAATGCAATACTTTTGACCAAAATAAAAATCTTATTTTTGAAGGATTTAGAAATCGAAACATATATGTTTTAAACATGAATGTCAGAAACAGCACTAATTCATGCTTAGTTGCAAAACATGATGATACATGGTTATGACACAAACGTTTTTGTCACATAAATTTTAAAAATATCAAAAACCTAGCTAAAAATGAACTAGTTAGAGGATTAACAAAAATCAACTATAAGGTTAAAAACAAGTGTGATGCTTGTCAATTTGGTAAATTAAAGAAAAGTTCTTTTAAAACTAAAAGTGAAATTTCCACAAAGCAACCTCTCGAACTACTACATCTCGATTTATTCGAACTGACTCAAGTATATTCAATAAATCCTAACATATTTATTTTTATAATTTTTAATGATTTTTCGAGATATACTTGAACTATTTTTAAAACATAAAAGTGAAACTTTTGAAATTTTCAAAAATTTTGCTAAACGAATAAAAATTTGATGAATTAAAAAATTAAAGGTGTATGAAGCGATCATAGAGGTGAATTTGAAAATGAACTATTTACAAATATTTGCAACAAAAAGGGAATTAGTCATAATTTTTCATTTCCATGTACACCACAACAAAATGGCGTTGTGGAAAGAAAAAAAATGAACTTTACAAGAATGTGCATGAACTTTACTAAATAGTAGTAACCTACCAAAATGTTTTTGAGCCAAAACTGTTGCTACCGCATGTTATATGTTGAATCATGTAACACTTAGACCAATGATTAAAAACACATGCAATGAAATATTTTTCAACAAGAAACCTAAAGTATCATATTTTCGAGTATTTGGATCAAAATATTTTATTTTAAGCACAAAAGACTATCTAGGAAAATTCGATTCTAAAGTTGATGAAGGAATTTTCGTTGGCTATTAAGATCAGAGTAAAGCATATAGAATTTTTAATAAACGAACTAACATTATAGAAGAAAGTCTTCATGTTTTGTTTGATGAAAATTCTAAAAATAATAAAAATGATAATGATGAAGAAGTTATAAATAAACTAATGCACGTATACATGAAAACAATGATAATAATAATAATATCAATAATGATAATGTAATAACGTCACCACCTAGGATATTAAGAGACCATCCAATTGATAATATTATCGGTGATTTAAATACAAAAATATCAACTAGAAAACAGTTAAATCAAATGAGTCATGTTGTATTTATATCAAATTTTGAACCAAAAAATTATAAATAAGCATCAAAAGATGATTTATGGATTATTGCAATGCAAGAAGAATGTCACGACCGAATTTCAGCGTTCGAAAATCGACATCTGTACTCCACTTGCACTCGAATGTCGCAGATTCAAACGTCAAAATCCGTTTCGTGTCGGAGCTTATAACACATTAAGTATAACAACAGAACACAGCAGAAAATGAATGAATATATCATATATCTCCAATGAATACAATATCCAAATATGATACAACACCGCCCAACATATATCAGAGCACCAATACAATGCTAAAGCGGAATAAATAGCTTGATCTTGAACCACCAAGTGAGAACTCCAATATCTGCAACTCCATCTCCAATTCAAAGCTAGCTCGAACCCCCATCAAGTAGGACTTAAGCAAATTCAGTCATCGATGTGATCGCCAAGATCCAAAGACTCCAAAGGATTCAAAATAGAAAGCTGGAGGCTACCGAAATCTACATCTACAAGCTGACTATCTGAAAATCTAACTCTAGACTGCCCGTGTGGAAAATTGTGGGCACCTAGAGTTTAGAAAGGAAACAATAAACTCCGAGTCAGTCATGGGACTGGTGTGAGCAAACAAAAATAGTTTTAAACAAGAACAAACGACAAAAGGATTTAAGATTGAAATCCCTAATGTTTTTTGGAAAATGAAACTACCATAAGGTTTCCCGCCGCACACACCATGCAAACGCAGAATTGGAGGAGATTTCTCTTTATGATTGTCAAACATGCTTGATACGTGAAAATCATTTTGATATTATTATTAGTGCATAGTGGAAAACATTTGCAAGTATAATATTAATCTTAGCCAGCATAGATATTTCGAACTATGCCTACAATAGCTACCATCTAAACAGTAGGGCGCCACCACAAGTAAATGGCAGGTTATACAACTAAAACCGTACAAGGCGCGTATTGGAGATTGGAATTCCAACAAATGGTTAGGCTAAGGAACTTCCTTTTGCTACATGGGAACGCCTCTGGAGGGACGCCCCGAGAACCTACCTGGATATCTTCCAACACAAGACCGGGTTACCCTTGCCCAGAAGTAACATCTACAAGTATGCCATCCCCGGTCGTAACCAACCTTTATCCATGCGCTCGACACCAACAACACAAAGCAATGTATTTGCGGTAACCACATAGGTCAAATATCTGGGCTCCATACCATGATACCACCTCTATTCAGAAGAAATGGACATACCCAAGGGGTGCGACCCCCGATAACCTTACTGCATCTTTCCTGTTTCGACCATTTTCGGGTTGTGAGGTCTTGATGCAGTCTCGTCCACAAAGCTATGCTTTACACAAAGCCATGCTTTGATCAACAAATGATCAGCAGCATTTCGTATGCCACATTAGCAAATTGGGAATGTATCACTAGTAACCATCAACTACATAACCTCTGAGCTCGTACGTCTCAGAGAAGGGTGTTAAGCTAAGAGAATAAATTCTCCACCACCAAACAAAAATGTATTTGATAGAAACCAGCTTTACATCTCAAAGTGTAACGTCAGACATACATCCATACAAGTCTGTTCCGGGTTCGAACATAACCGAAGGCACTTCAAAAGAAGCCCATGCAATTCGAGTATTCACAATCCCGATTGGACTCCCCGTCACATATGGAGATCTCTATACCGTAGCTAATTAGTGAAGAGTCATTCGACGGGTAATCCTTTTTTTTTCGAAAATACCCAGTCTTCACCACCGGTCTTCAAATGCAATCCATAAACGTCGTATCATTATTCGAAATGGGTTATATGACACAAGGTCCTCTCCCGGCTAAACCGAATAATGAGCGCAATATTTAAAAACATATGGATACGTGGATCTCAATTAAGTCATAACTTATTACCCAAAACCTTTCTTCAAATGGTTTAAACAAATTACCATTTTCAAATCTTTTTAAAAAAATTCACTTCACAAAGTTCACCCATCTTTCACAAAGATTCATTTATAGCTTTTCAAAAAAAATTCCCTTTCAAATTGGATTAACTCATCCAATCTTTAAATCAAAGACTGAATTTATAGCTTTCAAAACCATTTCCAAAGATTCATTCATAACTTTCAAAACAATTCCCATTTCAAATCTTTTATATATAAAAGATACACCATTTAAAATCCTTTTCAATTTCAAAACAAGGTCCAATAATCTTTCACAAAGACTCATTCATAGCTTTCAAAACTATTTCAGTTACATTTCAAACTTGAAATCTTTCAACATAAATTGGAAATCCTTTCTTTATATGAAAGCTATTATTATTTGAAAACAAATAGTTTTCGTTTTGGAAAAAATCTGATTACATTTGCACAAGTTAAGGCCCTTCAAGTATAAAACTTGGGTTAGTTTCAAATTCCCAAAACAATACTTTAAAAGTGGTTTAAAACCCATATAAACAAATTTATAACTTGTATACCCTTTTTAAACCATAATTTCCAAATATAGAATTCAATTTCAAATCTTGAATTCAAATCAAACTATGTAGATATCAAATGTGACGCCCCACCTCTATACCCACGCTAGCCATGCTGTCAACTAGCACGGAGAATAAGGCTGTTGAGGAGCGACCATCTGTGTAATTGCTTTACGCGAGCACCAATATGTCAGATAGTATAACATGCATTTTATTTCAAGAGGAAATCCGACATACCGATACAAACACAAAGCTACTACACGGTGGCTATAATAATCTTCGAAAACAAATATAGAAATAAACATAACACAAATCAGTCTTAGATAATTCATATCACAAAGGCGGAAGAAGGTATGAATATATATAACTAACACATGAAAGTGTATATCAGAGTAGTGGTCAAAAAGATCCACAATAACACAAAAGAATTAGATACAAGTACTTAACAAAATAATATGTATACATCAAGGAGTCTATTTCTCAAATGTATACACCAAAAACTGCTAATCTATGTGGTTAGCCAAAAGTCAGAGAAATGAATCCCTGGGGAGAAGTCAAGCAGAAGCACCTGTAACATCTCGGTCTGACCCGAGTATTATTTAATAAGAAAATAATAAACGGATCAGTCTAGCTATAAATATCAGATGACATGATATAGAATAAGAGATATGGCATAAACATATAATATCCATAATGGCATACTACTATAAGTATGTAATTGAAACTCAACATGAGATTAATCGATATCACAAAATTCTTCACAGAGATCCAAAAAGGGTTTCATACCCAAAACTTGTATTCACAACAAGTCAATGACACACGAATTCACCAATGCACAAAAGTTGATAAAACTTATCAATGAAAATCACAAAAATAGGTGAAGCATAAATTCCAGAATTCAACACACGAAATCCAGAAATCACAAGAAAGGGGGGGAGGCCTATCACACGAACGGGAGCATTAAAACTCACCAACATATGTATCACACAAACGAGAAGCTATCTCATGGTAGCTAGCCATTATTTTTTGACACACGAACGGCCCGAAGGTCATACGGAGCTACCCCACATGTGTGAGTCGAAATCACACAGAAACGGGGTCAAGTCTAACCCCGCAAACAAAGAGACATCGCACAATTGCTAGTCTAAATCTTATAATGATCGTCATGATCAAAGAGAAGTGTCAATTAGTGTAAGCTAGTAAATATATGAGCTTAGCTTCATGTCGCATAACCACTAGCTTAACTTAAATATTTGCGAACAAATTGTAGATCTCCACTAGAAAATTGTCACAAGAGATTCAATCGAACAAGTCCAAGAATTAACCGACGAAGTAAACGCAAGCGTTTCATACCACTTGTTTTACTAAGCCGTTTAATTAGATTTCTCATACGAGTGAGGTAAAGGTTTGTATATACTAGTAGATTGGAAAACGGTTTTAAGAAACGAGTTTTGTAATAAAATAGTGTTGAAATCATTTGAAGAAAGAGTTTTGATATTTACTACTAGTATAGAAAACCTTTATATTTTTAAAGCGATAAATCATAGAAAGGATTGTAGAAACAATCAATCATCAAAATTCACATTCGAAGACGTGAATAAAATCCAAAGAAATCGATTATCGAATCCATCGAAATGGATATTCCCAAAATCACGAAGAAAATGTCATCAAAGTCGATAATAAGTGATAATAACAAAAGGGAATTAACACGAATCGATTAAAGTTGGAATTCTCAAGCGAATAGTCAAATAGGAAAAAAGAGTGCAGATTCGGACGTTTGAAATCAAGGATTCAGACGTCTGAATCTGGAAAATAAAATATTTTCCAGAAACAGAATTCAGACGTCTGAATCTTTGATTTCAAACGTCTGAAATAGGCACATTTTAGCCTATTTTCTTTCTGGTTCACAATGAACCAATTCAGATGTCTGAAATATAGATTCAGACGTCTGAATACTGGGGAATAAAAATTCCCAGTATAATATTCAGACGTCTGAATACTACGTTTCAGACGTCTGAATCAAGGGTTCAGGGCATTCCCTGAACCTAGGCCAAAGATGGCCAAACGATTATCGGAAGCGATCGATCGAGCGACAACGACTAAGGATTTACGCCAAGCGACAACCCAGCCATAAAGGCTCTTCGATACGCCTCAAATATCAATGTCCAAATATCCATAAAAGGATTATCATAGATTTTGATTTCAAAATACCAAAAATTGGAATATACACCAAATCAATCCAAACCAAAATCAGTTACACAAGAATAAGTGTTAGGAATTCATACCTAACAATCAAAGATAATTATAGACTAAGATGTGAGATAAAAATCTCACCTTTGAACCCAAACAAATGAAGAAGAAGCTTGAAAGCAAAGGAGAATCAACCACTCTTCAAATCCAACTCAAGAAGCTTGATTCTAAGCTTTAAAAGAAGAACATTCCCAAAGTTAGGTTTAGGAATTTCTGAAATTGATAAGAGAATGAGTTGGAGAAGAAGAAGAGAAGGCTTACCAATGGGTTCTTCTATTAGTTTGGAGCTAGAGTTTGATTTGCAAAAGAAAACTAGGGTTTGGAGTTTTAATTTCCCATTCCACTCACCATTGTTGCTAAAGCTTGAGTACTAGGAATTAGAAATGAAGTAATGAAGAGTTGGAGTGGAGTTGGGACTGAATACATAAGTGGGGTTATTGGGCTCAGCCCAAACCAAAGCCCTAAGTAAAAAAGTAGCAAAATTCCACTAACTCCAAACATATCAAAGTTTACACTTAAAAAGATCGCAAACGTCATTTTGAACTCAATGGAAGTGGTCCCGAGTCCTAATTCGACCGTATGCAAAAAGTAGCTTTTCGTACTAAATTCTGAACATCGATAAAATATTTAAATAAAATATTTAAATATAAAATGGATAAATATGCGGGTTGTTACAGACTCCCCTCCTTAAAGAAATTGCGTCCTCGCAATATTTAAGAAGAAAATATATAGTAACAACCATAAAAGCATATTAACACAAAAGAATTTTGAAGTAAGAAGTTCCCCTTAAAGAGTATGAGAAAGTAAGTCAGGATGCGTTCACTCGATGAATTCTCTAGATTCCCAAGAACAATCCTTAGGATTTGAAGACCATTGAACTTTAACAAGCGGAACATCTTTATTTCGAAGTCGTTTGACTTCCGAAGCAAAGATACAAATAGGATGTTGCTCATAAGTTAAATTAGGCGGAACTTCAATCTCTTCCACAACACAGGGCTAAAGAATAGAATCGGAATCTCGAAGACATTTCCGTAATTAAGAAACGTGAAACACATCATGCATGGCAGAAAACTGAGCCGGTAATGATAGGCGATAAGCCATGGAACCAATACGTTCAGTGATAGGAAATGGCCAAATATATCGAGGTGCTAACTTTCCTGACCGACTGAAACGTACAACACCTTTCATAAGTGAAACACGAATAAAAACAAGATCTCCAACAGAAAATTCTAATCTCCTTCTCCGGTTATCGGCATAGGATTTTTGTCTACTCTGGGCTTCTTTCATCCTACGTCGAATAAGGTCAATTTTCTCTGTGGAATCTCGAATAAAATCTGGACCTAAAACCAGCCTCTCACCGGCCTCAGGCCAACAAGAAGGAGATCGGTATGGCCTTCCATAGAGTGCCTCGAAAGGTGCCATACCAATACTAGATTGAAAGCTATTATTATAGGAAAACTCAACAAGAGAAATATGATCTTCCTAACTTCCACAAAAATCAAGAACACATGCACGAAGAAGATCTTCAAGAGTTTGATTCACACGCTCGGTTTGTCCATCAGACCGGGGGTGATAAGCGGTGCTAAAATTAAGCTTTGTTCCTAAAGCTTTTTGAAGACTCTTCCAAAATCCACTAGTAAACAATGGATCTCGATCGCTAACAATAGAAGTAGGAACTCTATGTAATTTAACAATCTCTTTAACAAAGAGCTTGGCCAAAAGAGGAACGGTTCGGTTAGACCGAACGGGAATAAAATGGACGGATTTAGTAAGTCTATCAACTATCACCCATAAGCTATCATGACCCGAACGAGAACGGGGAAGGCCGTCAATAAAATCTATGGAAATTTGATCCCACTTTCAAATTGGAATTTCTAAAGGTTGCAATAACCCACCGGGCCTTTGATGTTCGGCCTTAATGAGTTGGCAAGTCATGCAACACTTAATAAAGTTAGCAAGATCAGATTTCATTCCCTTCCAATAATAAAGTCGCTTCATACCCGCGTACATTTTACTACTACCGGGATGAATGGTAAATTTAGAATGATGAGAATCTTCTAAAATATCTTTACGAAGATTTTTAATATTTGGTACGATAAGTCTACCAAATTTCCGAATGCCGCCACGAGAATCGATATTAAAGTCTTTCAAACCTTCAATATCAATTTTATCCTTAATATTTTGGCCAAGAAGAGCCAATTCGGGATCTAGCCTTTGAGCTTCAAGAATGCGGTCTAAAAGAGAAGGATGAGCCTCAAGGCTACATAAAACAAAAGATGAACATAAATCGGATACGCGCTCTCGAATCTCACAAGTGGATAAGATCTCGAGATCGTTCCATTCAGATATCATCATAGAAACAACTGCTTGTTGCTTACGGCTAAGAGCATCGGCGACACGATTACTCTTACCGGGGGTATAAAGAATATCAAGATCATAAGGAGCAAGGAACTCGAGCCAACGTTGTTGACGTAAATTAAGTTCCTTTTGAGGAAATAAATATTTCAAAGACTATGATCCAGGTGGAGAACAAATTTCTCCCCCAAAAATGATGATGCCAAACTCTAAAAGCGAAAACAATAGCCGCGAGCACTAGATCATGAGTGGCATACCTAGTCTCGATCGGATTTTAATGATTTAGAAGCACAAGTGATAGCAAGTTATCTTTTGCAAGAGAACAACATCCAAACCAATACGATAAGCATTGGTACAAAAGATAAAGTCTTGGTTCCCCTCGGGAATCACAAGAATAAGAGTATCGAAAAGAAAGAATTTCTTTTAAATAATCTTCTTTCCTGAAAAATTAAGACTTTCAAAATTACATTTATCTTTATGTAATAATCTTTCTAGAAAAATTTACATTTTTACAAGTCAATATATCGTGTCTGATTGTCTCATCTAAGCGTTTAGGAAATTCCTATCGATAACGTTGATCAAGCGCATCGACCAGAATTCTTAAAACACTAAATGGGCAATACAATCACAAAATCATCTTCTATATGACCAAAATGTCTCTTAAAAAGTTTTAAGAATATTCTTTTCTCATTTAAGAACAAAATCCATCTATACTTATAAATAAATCTTATGAAAAAGATTTGTAAAATTTTTAAATTGCTATTTTCATCCAAAATCAATATATACAAGAATGGAGTCATCGAGATCGTAGAATACTCGATTCATAAAATGGATGAAATAAGCTGGACAAACTGAATGACATAATAAGTCATTCATAAGTATCATAACGAGTGCGAAATGCGGTAAATGGAATGCTAACTCCCGCGACTCGTAGCAAATGAAATCGGTGGCAAGGTCGAGCTGAAAAGACCTTAACACCACACAAGATATTGCTTAGGTGATGATCCTAAGACAAACTCAAAATTACCGAAAAATTCTCAAACAACATGAATGAGAGAAACAACACTTTCTTCATCATGCGGGCTTAAAGAATAAAATGATGTCATCAAGTTGGAATCGAAACCACAAAGGAGAAATAGAAATCTGCTTAACAGATTAAGAATGTCAAAGATAAGTAGTCCACTAGAGACAAAGGATATGGCTTTATAATGAATAAGCCAATCCTTTAACACAAATCAATTCCGAAGCCTAAGTAAAAAAATATCGGCTTGGAAAGAAAAATCACATAAAATAATTTCGACATCAATAAAAAGAAACAAATTAAGGGTTGCAGATCTACCATCCGGATTCGCAATCCTCAAAGAAGTCAACAAGCCCAGAAATGTTTGAAGGAAAAGAATCAACAAGTTCTTTTGATATAAAAATAATGAGATGAACCCATATCAAAAAGAACTCAAATAGAAAGATCACGAAATAAAACAATAGCATCAAGGATTGAATGTAAAATACCTTGACCAAGAGAAGTGTCACAAGGGGCTTGCACGACTTTCAACTTTCCCTCTCTCTTGCTAGGGAGTTTGGGACATGTAGATAAGTAATGACCCGAGCCTTTGCAATAGCGGAAATAGAGGGGTTTGGGCACTTAATTACATAATGGTCCGTGGAACCACAATTGTAGCATTGTTTACGACTTGGGGTAGGAGTCTTGGCTACCGAAGTTTCTTGTTCCACCTTCTTCTTGCTTTGAAGTCTGGGACATGAAGTCATATAATGGTCCGCACCTTTGCAATAGCGGCAAGAGATAGGTCTAGGACACTTATTTATATAGTGGTCCCTAGAGCCACAATTGTAGCATTCTCCACGATTATGGATTGTAGTCTTTGCTACAAAAGTAGTTTGCTTCACTCTCTTATTGGGATTAAGGCTCTTGAACTTAATATGCCTCTTCTTGGAAGTCCCAATATCACAAACACTTCCTTTACCAACCTCTCAATGAAGAAGAGTAACATCCACAAGCTGATTGAAAGAAACTTCAAGTTTCAAAGGTAGAACCATTTTGGGGTTCTTACTCAAAGCACAGATAAACTCTTGATTCTTTACAAGATCCAAAAGTTGTTGGGCAGACATGAATGCGCCATCCAGAGAAGGGCTACTGGATTGACCAGCGCTAGGACTGCTAGAACTAACCATTTCTCTTCCTTTAGAAAAGAAAGAAGGGGAAAAGTTATTCTCAAAATAAATATCAAGAAACCTTGATAGATAAAACAAGGAATCACAAAAGAAATTAGGATAGGACGGTACTAAGACCTGAATAAAATCCTAAAGCACGACTCCTAAGATGGACTTAGGACGATGATCCTTGTTAAATTATTCTACATTGTTCCGAAGTTTGGCTCCGATACCAAGCTGTGACGCCCCACCTCTATACCCACGCTAGCCAAGAACACTACGGTGTAATGCTGTCAACTAGCACAGAGAATAAGGCTGTTGAGGAGCGACCATCCGTGTAATTGCTTTATGCGAGCACCGATATGTCAGATAGTATAACATGCATTTTATTTTAAGAGGAAATCCGACATACCAATACAAACACAAAACTACTACACAGTGGATATAATAATCTTCGGAAACAAATATAGAAATAAACATAACACAAATCAGTCGCAGATAATTCATATCACAAAGGCGGAAGAAGATATGAATATATATAACTAACACATGAAAGTGTATATCAGAGTAGTGGTCAAACATATCAAAGTTTACACTTAAAAAGATCGCAAACGTCATTTTGAACTCAATGGAAGTGGTCCCGAGTCCTAATTCGACCGTATGCAAAAAGTAGCTTTTCGTACTAAATTCAGAATATCGATAAAATATTTAAATAAAATATTTAAATACAAAATCGATAAATATGCGGGTTGTTACATCAAAACTTTATCAAATTATTCAAAATAACTTTTATCTTTAAAACTCCATTTCAAAAGTTTTTCATATTTAACCCAATTCCATTTCCAAAACTATTTTGGATTCAAAAATCAATCTTTAAAAACCATTTCATAATATTACATTCAAATATTCGTGACTTAACAAATTTCCTCATGCAATCCATATTTGTGTGTGTATAGTGTAATCCAGGGGTTTTACACAATAGTGCAACAACATCAATCATCACAGATACAACACAGCAGTATTGATAAGCGATATAATCTATAACGCTTATCTATTCATTCATAGATTCACTAGAAAATATTTAAACATATCACAGATAAATAAATAAATTATACACAGCTCAATCCACAAAAACGAATATCACAGATCAGAAACAATCATACATTCAACATTCAATACAATTTATACATTCATAAGCAATCTAAGCATTCAATAATCACCATAAGCAATATTGATTACTTGTTTTAATCCTTAATTAATTCAATTTAATTTTCAATTAAATTGATTACTTATGAATTAATTACTCAATTCTGATTAATTATAAATAATTTAATATTAAATAATGAAATTAATTAATAAATCTTAATTACTTATCTTAATTAATTATTCTTAATTAATTTCCTTAATTAATTTACCATTAGTTATTCACATAATCAAATAAATCACCCTGATTAATTATCCTTTAATTAATCATATTAATTAAATTAACCTTTAAGTTAATTACATAATTAATTAACCCATAATTAATCCAATTAATTAATCACATAAATTAATTATCAATTAACCTTTGATTATTAAGCACTTATCTTTTAATTAATTAACTCTTAATTAATTTCATTAATTAAGTAATTATTCTTTAACTATCCACATTTAATAAATTCTTATTTACTAAATTAAGTAATTAACCCTTAATTTCTCAATCATCCTTTTATTATTTTTATTAAGGAATTATCTTTAATTACATTCAGTAATTATCGAGTAATCATTCACCTTAATTTCTTTCAACAAGCAATTTCCTTAATTTCTTACATCTATTGACTACCCTTTATTTAAATATATTGGGTAATTATCCCCTTTAATCACTTCTTAATTCAAACCACATCTTATTATGCTTAAAACCTTATAAATCTAATTACATAATTAATCAAATATGTAATTACTTTTAAAACAAACAAATTTAAAACATTTTAGATCTTTGAAAATACTTAGAAATTAATTTCAAAAGTATCCAATATATATAATAATTTTTTAACAAAACAAATTAAAAACATTTAATCTTTTGGAAATAATTCTTGAAATTTGTTTTAAAACCTTGTTAATAAATTTACTTTGAAAAAAATTGATTCATATCCTTTTAAAAACTTATTCAATTTAGTGAATTTTAAAACTCAACATTTATTCAAAAACTCATTAAATCTTCAAGTTTTTAAATAAAACTCGAGCTAGATTATCAAAATCCCAAGCCAATCTTAAATCTTCCTGAGCAAAACTCACACCGTCGCTTGACTTCGAGTCAGATGCTCAAATGCATGCAACCCACCCCGAGAATATCTCATCTTCCCAAATTTCCAAATCAACACAGACATTGATGATACAGGGTGCACATGCACGATCGCCAAAGCGATCTCTGATCATCACCGCGATCATCGACACACCAATGTCAACCCTCTTGAGCGTCCCAAACACCCAGAACCTCGAAAACATCCATGAATCAAAATCGAGCATGGTTGATCAAACCTGGAACAATCCAGTCGCCAAAAAAATTACTTCATCACGACGACTCCGACCTTCGATCAACAGGCCTCCGTGATCAAAGCTTCGCTACACGATAAAAATTCCATCCCCCCAGGTCCGATCGACCATAAAGCTTCGATAACAACGCGATTAGCTCAAGAACGTCAGCATTTCAACATGACCATAAACCCTAAATCCTCATCGATACGCCACTATAGTGGATTATAAATCCACTAACTATTTTTTCGACAACCCCCATCACCTCAGCCACCTCCAGTTTCGAACTCGATGATCAACACTAAGCCGATCGACGGCAGTTGACAAAAAGGTCAAAATCGTTCAATTCCCACTATCTCGATGATTACTCCTTTAAAAATCACGAAATGATTTTCTAAATTCATGTTCTTGAAATACGAATTAATTTATATGATCAAAGCTTGAAGATTTGAAAATCAATTCTTCGATCTGAATTCTTTTTTGCTCTCATTATTGATTTCTAGAAATCCTACTTATTTATTCTATTTAACAATATTGTTTAAAAAAATGTTATACCGATACTAACGTGTCTTCTCTAGAGAATTTAACTTGAATTCGATTTAAATGGGAAGATATGAATTTCTTCCCAGTAAATTGTACCTTTAGTTATAAACAGAGGATCATATAGACAGACACATAGACATTCAAAAACATGCATTCAACCCATTTATTTTCACAGGCAAACCAAATTTGAATATGGGTTTGAGAATTTGCTCACCTGTGTGGGAAGAACAGAGGACAGATGAATATATTTTGGGCCCGGTACTGGAAGCAAAGAATAGAGAGTTGAATTTGAACTTCAATTATTCAGGTGGTAGTTTGATTGCTGAGATGATCTGCTACTTTAAGTTGTTGCTTCCAGGTTTTAACTTGCTTCCTAAATCTATTTCTAGATTGAAGTCATTGATTCAAAACTGGAAATATGCTTTTGATTTAAGCTTGCTTCCAGCTTGTTCTAGTTTGAGTTGAATTTTACTTTTTCATTTTAAAATGAAAATGATCTTGCTCCCAGATCTTGTTTGATTGTTAACTTGCTTGATTTTTTCAAGTTTTGATTTTGTTTTGAACTGTAATACTTTGGCTTCAGATTTTCTTTTTTTGATTTTTTTTGTTTTGAATACATGAAAACAAAATGAGAAAAAGGAAGTAGATGTGTTTATAAATTTTTATTTTCAGTTTTATTTAGATTAAAAATAAGTGACACTTGTTACTTTCTTGTTTTATTTTGTTAACACTTGTAATTGCAAAATCTTATTTATTTACAAATGTCAAAACAATGTACTTTTGTGTTTAAATCTTTAGTTAGGTTTATGTTTATAAATTTAAAAGAAAAATATTTATTAAATCCTTTTATCAAATCTTATTCAAATTTGGACTACTACATTTCAATGTTTTAAATACATGTGCAAATCTTAGTTCAAATGTATTTTAAAAGAAAGAACATTAAACCTTTTATATTTATTTATATAACCTTAAGATAAAATATCTTTAATAAATCCAATTTCCTCTTACATATTTATATAATTCTTTAAAGAAATTGATTCCATAGTTTAATTGCTCTTTAACAAATAAACACACACACATATATATAAGTCTTAAAAATAAAAATTTAACTTTAAATAGCTTTTGAAAGTAATTTATATCCAGTTCAAAATATAACTTCCAAATCACAATAAAGACTAGAAAACATATTTTCATAAATTTTAAAAATATAGAAATATAAATTCCAATTTATTTTCAAAATATTTAAATTTCGAACTTCAAATCAAATTTTCAATTTAAAATATATATTTATATACATATATATAAATAACAAACACATCTCTTTATTTATTTTAGAAAAATTCAATTTAATTTACAATTAATCCCAAAAATTATATTAATTTCCAATTTGAATTTGATTTAAAAACAAGAATGTTACAAAGAACTTAATCAATTTGAAAGAAATGACGTATGAGAACTTGTACCGAGGCTAAACGATCAATCTGTAATTAGAACAAAATAAAATTTTAAAAATAAAGTGGATATAAATGGAAAAATTGTTCAAAATAAATCAAGATTAGTAGCTCAAGTATATAATCAAAAAGGAGGAATTGATTATGAAGAGGCATTTTCTTCGGTAGCACGTCTCGAAGCAATACGAACATTACTTGCTGTCGCAGGTCATCATAATTTTAAAAAATTTCAAATGAACGTAAAAAGTGCATTTTTACATGAGCTTATAAAAGAAAAAGTTTATGTTGAACAACCTCCGCTATTTGTTTATGAGAAATATTGCGATCATGTTTTTAAACTTAAAAAGGCTCTATGTAGATTAAAACAAGCACCTCATGCTTGGCATGAAAGACTGAAAACTCATTTACAAAATACCAGTTTTTAAATTGGTAAAATTAACTCCCCTTTATTTATAAAATGAGAAATAATGATATATTAGTTGTACAAATATATGTTGACGGCAATATATTTGGATCAAATAATGAAAAATCATGTGATAAATTTTCTGACATTATGAAAAATGAATTTGAAATGCCGAACATGGGTAAATTAAACTACTTTTCGGGTTTGCAAATAAGATAACTACGAAATGAAATTTTTATAATTCACGAAAAATAATTTCGAGATTTATTAAAACGCTTTGGAATAGAAAATATGTCAAGTAAACTGACTCTAATGAGTATCACTCTCCAATTAGATGAAGATGAAAACGAAAAATATTATGATCAAAAATTATACCGAAGTATGATAGGATCCTTATTATACTTAACGAGCGGTAGACCAGACATTTTGATGAGCGTATGTTTATGTGCACTATTTCAAGAACAACCAAAGGAGTCACGTCATCAAGCGCTTAAATGAGTTTTAAGATACTTAACCAACACCAAAGATTACGATCTTTTCTGCTTGAAAGCTGTGCAGTAAAAGCACTTGGCAGATTCAATACAGCGGAGGTGCAAAAAGTCATAGCGCAGATATAACGAGGATATAGCGGGATATTGTAAGATAGAGGGAATGACTCTAAAATAGCATATAAAACTCGTACTTAATGTTTTTACAAATAAATAAATGGTAATTAGATGAAAAATTAACATTCAATTGGATTATAATTAATACATAAATAATTTTAAATAAAAACATGTGTGAATATATTGTAAATAAACATAAAACTAGTATATAACATAATTGAATTTTGTAGAATATTATAGTATTTTCATTTCTAAAAATATATCAAATTCAATTAAATTAATTTCATAATTTTTATAATGTATAAATTTCATTTTTCGATTCATTCGTTTTAAAGAAGATATAGCGGAAATAGCGGAATAAAGCGGGAATAACAGCATATAGCGAAAATAGCAGGGCTTAAAGCGGAAAGTCTATATTTGGGGCAATATGGAAAAATTATAGCGGTAGAAATCCGCTATGAGATATAACAGGGTTATAGCGGGTCATAGCGGGGCATTAACTACATAACCCGGAAGGCAGCTCGTTCAAACTCGTGTTATATAGTGATGCTTATTTCGGTGGTTGCAAAATGGATAGAAAAAGCACGGGGGGTACATGCCATTTAATTGGTCAATCTTTAGTTTCATGGTTCAGTAAAATAAATTGTGTTTCCCTTTCGATATGTGAAACCGAATACATCTCAGGGCTTTAGCATGTGTTCAAGTAATTTATATGCAACAAACACTTCAAGATTTCGGTAAACTAATTTCTGAACCTCCATTATTTTGTGATAATACCATTGCCATAAACCTTTCCACAAATCCTATTAATCATTCTCGAAAAAAACACATTGATATTCATCACCATTTCTTAAGAGATAACGTTGAAAAAGGAATTATATCACTTGAATTCGTGAAAATCAAAAATCAAATTACAGATATTTTTACCAAACCACTAGGAAAACCACATTTTATAAAACTAAGATGAGATCCAGGAATTTGTTCTTACAATGAATTAGTAAACTAAGGTATGTAACTTAATAACTCGGATAAAATGGACAAAATAGTTTCGCACAAATATTTACAACTATTTTTATCTATATAGAAACTAACTTCTGTTTTAATTTCTATAGTTAAAGTTTTACTAACATAACAACCAAACTTCTAAAAATAGTAAACAAAACTTATATAAAGGAATTATACAGTAAACTAAATTCAGTATATCCTTTTTCCAACCTCTGCTTAAAAGCCTTAAACCACTTTTATTCAAAATGTCATATGACCACAATTCTACTTACTCCACAATTGACTTTAGTTCTCCATCCTCAAGTAATGTTACTACCTCTCCAAAGAAAGCAACTCCACCCTCGTATAGATAAACCTCTCTAAATATTATAAACTCTCCAACACATCACACTGGCCATTCCCCGAAAGGGAAAATGATAAAACGAGCAATCAATCACGAGTCATCATCACTAGAAACTAAAGTAGATGAAATCTTCCATTACCAACATGATATGATGGGAGTTCAACGTGAAATTCACTATGAGCAGCGACGGTAAGGAAGTCACCTCAATTTCTTGGAGAAATGCATATTAGCTATATATGGACATTCTTTAATGAAAGCCGTCTCCATAAAAATCACCACGTATAATTGAGATATCGGTTAGACCAGGCAATCTTACTCCTTATAATATATGGAAGCGGGACCATCTAACCAAATTAAATCACATCGAACTCCGAAACACTCATATTGATCTCCACTGAGGCTTTTTGTTGAAGAGGCAACAATTGAGCCAAATTCGTGGACTTACAAGAAATTAGAATGTCTGACTCCTTTGATGAAAACTAAAATTATGATAGTGTTATGTCTAAATATTTATTTGCTGAAATAATATTGTATTCTTTTTTTATATATTGTTGTATGTAAGATCATTTGAATTTTTGAATAAATTTTAAAATGTTTTTCACATTCAAATATTTAAAATAAGCAAAATATGAAAATATACAAGCCATAGATGTCTGTGAAATCATGTATGATAAAAATGATAATGATAGTACTAGATTTCAAGCAAAATCCAAATCCAACTTTTATAGAACTCTAAGTACTTCAACGATGAATATTGTTTATAATATCTCAAGAAGCACAAAATAATTGACAAAAAATATGATTAAAAATTATCAAAGTGTTTAGGTTCCCATTATTTGGAAGAACAGAGAATATATACATATACACACACTTTCATTTGACGCTCGAACAACATGAAAAACCTACAACAAGGTTTAAAATCCAACCGAATAATATTCTCAACATAGTCAAACATTGAAAAATAAACTGCCTATAGGTCAGTCGACTGAATATAAAATTTGGTCTATTGAAATCAACCCCTCGGCTTCTTATTTTCAACTTTAGCCTACTAAATTCATTCTTGAATCTCTATATGAAATTTGACGCTTTTCAGTCCATTGAAATCATAGGTCAGTCGACTGAAAATGGTCATATACTTTCTGGATCGAAAAAATCGTACTTTAGTCGACTGAAAATTGTCCTCAGTCGACTGAAATGGGCCAACCTTATTTTTAATCATCAGAATCGTCACTTCTCTTCTTCACTTTCTCCAAAATTATTTTTTACATCAAAAATCCTAAATTCTTCTTCCGCAAAATCAATGGCTCCACGTCCAAAGATTCCTTTTTCAAAGAAGAGAGCACACAAAGGCAAAGAACGGTTGGTCCATCTCATCCTAAATTTGCTCTAGATGAACAATTGCAATAGTGGTTGAATGGAGGTAAAAAATCTCTTTAATACTTCAACGAATTAAATGATAAACATATATTTCAAGAAACTTTCTATAAGATGTTTGATTTCTCCCAATTCAACATCGAAGCTTTGGCAGTGGAACATGGATTTCTATCACTAACCGATGCTAAGGGGAATAAGGTGAACATTTACCCTTTTTTTAGTAAGAATGTTCTATGTAAACCTTCAATGTGATTTTTACAAGCCTCTATATGATAATGATGCTGGGCAATTAAGAGTAGGGTTTTAGTGGTTGATATAGTTTTAAATGTCCAGGACTTAGGAGTTATTTTTTATTGCAGTAACTTTGATGCAAAACTAGAGGACGTCAATCACTATAACATGGCTTATGATGAAGTAGTTACCTTTTCTGAACCGAAAAGAAAGAAAACATTTCAGTCAATTTATGACCTTAAGCACGTGTAATTAACAAAATGATCCTTTGCCCTATTCTACCCTGAACTAGAACTTAGGAAAAAATGTATGACAACAACTATAAAATTTTGTATGTGATTTACTCAAATCAAAAGTTGAATTGGGCTTGAATCATTCACGATGAATTCAAAAGGTTTCATTCCCATGCTCATCATGCAATATTTTACGGTGCTTACTTAATGAAGATCTTCACTCATTTTGGAATCAATGTTGACACGCTACAAGACTTGCTTCGTCCAAAAATTATGGACCAAAAGTCTATTTCTCTAATGGAGCTTCCATCTAAAATGAGAGACTCTTCCTTCATATCAAGAATATGTTTCTCGTCTTGTCCATGACACTATAGGACAATCTTCAACTCGACAAGTGGAACAAGAGGGTATTCAACAAGATAATCCGAAAAAAAATTCAATGGAGCACGGATAGTGAAGAAGGAATCACTTCGTTCAAACCATCTAAAAATGTAGCCTCTTTGGACGCTATTTTAAAAAATCAGGAAATAATCTTAATCAACAAAAGAAATTAATCAAATGCCAATGAACTTTTGAAAAGACTACTCTTGGGTTCTTAGTCAAGATTTGGAACAAACTTACTTCGTGTCCTCATTCTACTTCACCATCAAGTACGGAGTCGAAATCTTAGATACTTGATTAAGACTATCTCCTACTACGGTTTTCTATGTTCCATGATTTCTCTATGTTTCATGCTTATATACCCGTTTGTTCTTACGAACTATGTGATCTTTAGAACTCCTGTGGTATTTTGTTATGTATTTTTTGGTTGTTGTTGAACTTGTCTAAAGACTAAGTCATTGTGAACTTATGTTTATGTTTCAGTGTTTGTATATGTAATCTCTCTTCTGTTATGTGTACTAGTTCGTGTCATCTTTAGGTATGTGCTGTTTCAATGTCAAAATATTTATTTTTGCTGATGACAAAGGAGGAGGATTTTCTGATGGGGGAAGCAATCAAGCAGAGGGATATATATATATATATATATATATATATATATATATATATATATATATATATATTTGTCATCATCAAAAAGAGGGAGATTGTTAAATCTTCATTTCCAGTATTTTAATGATGATAATTGTTCATATATTTCTAGAATATATTTATATTGCAGGAGAAAGAGCTACAACAAAGACAATATGACTACTACCAAGAAGGAACGATCACGTTCAAGAAATTCAAAGTTCGTCAAACTATAGTATGTATATCGTCATAGAATTGTATGTAAATCTCCTTGGTATCTCATATACACGCCTGCATACACAACTGATTAAAAACAAAATGTTATATATATGTTTTAAAAAAAAGTAAAAACTCATTAGTTTTCTAAATTTACCCAGTTCAGTCGACTAATGTATTTTTTCAGACGACTAGGGGTAGTCGACTGAGAAAACACCACGGTCAACTAAACCTTATTATTTTACCATACTTTAGAATATTTGAAATTTTAGAGTGAACTCCTCTGTTCTTATTCAGTGAACACCATATAACGACTATTCCTCGAAGAGTCGGTTTGAAAAGTTGCAACCTTTCTAACAGTAATAATCATCTATGAATGATTGCAACTTTTTGCTATACCACTTTGATTTTTATAAATACACTACAAGATCAGAATTACAAATCTAACTTGCTTACTTGCTTACTTGTTAATTTCTATATTCTCTGATCTCTTAGTACTCATTGCAATTCAATCTCAATATTCACTCAAACTGCTTCCATAATCACAACTACACATTTCTACATTACCAAGGAGATTATAGGAAGAATTTTACCAACAATCAGTATCTGTGTTATTCGACACACAATGTTTGTCAAAGAAACTCTTTTGTATTTGTTATCTCACCTTTTAACAAGGCCCTGACACCAACGAATTGACTGAAAATCGAAGATATTCATTTCTGAAGATCAGTTATACACAGGTCTACTATGGATATTGGTAAATTTAGTCCGAGTTTGGATCAAGCTACAATCGATATAGTAAGAAAAGGAAAGTTATAAAAGTCAGTGTTCCAAATTTCAAGTCAATCAGAGTTCATATGCTCGAGATATGGGTTGAACAAAATCAAGAGAAAAGCCATCAGTTCGTATCCATCAATGTCTGCTTCATTTCGTATCCGTCAAGTTTAATCCAGTTCGTATCCATCCATGCTCGTTTTACTTTGTATCCATCATGATCGCTTCACTTCATATCCATCAACAGGCAACGCTTCGTATCGATCTCGTCCATACGTATTTTGTATCCGCCTCCTCATCAACTTGGTTCGTATCGATCGACCAAAGATCGATACGAAGCCTGTCACTAAAACAATTAATGCAAAGGGTGTGTGAGGTGATCGATATGAAACGACATCTGAGTTATCGATATGAAAAGGCTTTAGTTCATATTCATCACCCATCATCTTCCTTCGTATCCATCTAAATCAAGCTACTTCCTATCCATAAAAAATTATCATTACGTATCGATTCACCATGCACATTATTTGTATCGATTGGCCAGTGATCGATGTGAATGATACACGATGGATCGGTACAAACGGCATCCTCGTTGATCATTATGAAGTAACACCTGGGAATATCGATATGAAGCCAGCTAACTAGATGATCGATATGAAGCAACTACATGAGAAACATACGAAGTAAGCACATTCAAGTGGAAGACTCGGTCTCTCAACATGAAAAGTGGATCAACCCTAAAATATAGCACCATGTCACCTGACCAATGCGATTTAGAAGCGATGCAAAATAATCGATATGAACTAGATCGACAACCATGGATCCGAATGTGACTGCCCATTGCAAATTCAACTTAGATCGGTCATAACTCGTGATCTACAAGTCCAAATGCCACAAAATTTTCACAGGAGCTTACGTACCACCTTTACTTGTCTCTAATCGATCTCGACCCAAATGAAATCATTTTGGATTGATACAAAATTCATAAGTATAGTTGGGAGTCTATCCCAATCCACCTCGGATTGATTTAGTGGGCCCTCACACATGACAAAAGGACTCTTCCAAGATTTGAGCCAGATATTTTCATCCTACACCTATAAATAGCAGTCCTAGGCCTTTAGAAAAGGGACTTTTGGCTTTTCTATGCTGTCACTCTGCTGAACTCCGTTGTAACTTGGATACTATCAATTGTATTCTTGTAAATTAGTAGAGAATCATTAATAAAACAGCAACTCTTCAAAGTGGACGTGGGCTACAACACCGAACTACTATAAATCTTGTCTTTCAACTACTTTCCTTTTATTTTTTGGAGTGTTCTTTATACTTAATTCTACTACACACAATCTACTGGTGATCTATGATTGTGATTTGGTGCTTTCATTTGCAATTGGGTGTTTTTGGCCAATTTTGGCATAAACATTTTGGTGCTTTCACTGAGAAGGCTGGCATTCAGGGATTCTACAACTTGGACTTTGAATCTGAAGGCTTGAAGATTTAGATCTGGAAAGCTATGATGAATCAATCAACAAGGAGACAGAGAGCGGAAAGGAGTCAGCGCGAAGGGAGTCAGGAGGATTCCTTAGGAGAAAATAAGGCCTCAGTTTTCATCACCAGAAATGAGATGGAGATGATGATGGGAGATGTGCATGAAGAATTGTTGAAAAGGAAGGAGAAAATGATGCAGAACATTCTCAGACAGTTTAGACAGGCAGGAACAGCAGGAGCTGCTGGAGTTCGGATCTATGGAGCTGGACCAGAAGGACCCAACAGGCATTTAGATAGAGAAGGACCATTAGGAGCAGCCCCTGAGCTAGGGGCACTCCCTAGGAACATGTTGATCCAATCTCAAGTAGGATACTAGCTAGTACTATGCAACATTGTGTTGATAGAGGAACGAATCCCCATCCAGGAGAGCAGATTCTAGGATTCCCTCATGAAATCGGGGTGCTGATCGAAGGCAACGGACAAGGACTACAGCTTGGAGAAGGTGACAGATTAGCGGAGATGGTCAGACAAGCCATGAGAGGTGGATTAGTGAATAGAGATCTGGAAGATATGAATAGGAGCCATTTTGCTCCCGTAAATAGGCAAGCCAGGAATCCATCAGAATTCAAGCTATCAACACTGGAAACGTACGATGGGAGGACGGATCCTACTGTTCATCTAACAAGGTATATGAGGCACATGGAAGTACTAGTGGCATCAGAGGAGGTCATGGCCTAGTGTTTCACATTGTATTTGACAGACACAGCAGCACTGTGGTTTCAATTGGAGAGCGGCTCTATTGGAACATGGATCAAGTTGATTGAGAAGTTTACGAGGCAATTCAGAGTTCACATTTCGAGGCCCAAGCATGTGATGATTCTGACAGCACAAAGCAGAAAACCGGAGAGTCTTCAAGGAACTTTTTAACGAGGTTTAATGCGGCGGCAGAATTAATGGATCGTCCAGATCCATCCATGGTCTTGATGGCATCTGTATCTGGAACAGCTGATGGAACAGAATTCAAGAATTCATTGACAGGGGACCTACCTATAGATTTAAGAGAATTTTATCATGAGGTAGAAAGGTTTTTGCGATAAGAGGATGCAAATGCTGAGAGAGAGGAAGGAGAGGGAGTTGATGTTTATGTAGTCAAAAGCGAAGATCCGCCCGAAAAATATTCAGACAAGGATAAAGGGGAACGAAATGCTGAAGATAACTATAATGAGCCAAAGCGGACGTGAAAGGAGCCAAGATTCACCTCTTATTCAGAGCTGAGCGAGACGTTAGAGTAAATCTACCAAGATACTAGGGGGCGGGTTCCCTACTAGAAGCCAATGAGGAGGGATCCGACCAACAGTAAGAATAAATCAGACAAGTATTATTTATTCCACGAGCTAAGTGGCCATACCATAAGTGATTGCAGGCACTTGAGGGATGAGATAGAAGGACATATCTAGAATGGTATGCTGTTGTAGTATGTCAAAAGGCGAGCAGCGACGGTGGAACAAGAGCGACCACCACCTGCATCGAATGAGGGCGGCAATGGATCAAGGCATCAGCTTGTCATCAACTGATTATAATAATGGTGAATAAGTGGAAAACTCCACAAAACATGGTTCATTCGCTTACACATGTTCAGGATCGCGAACGGTCCTCAGGCATGCTCTAAGATGACTATCAACCACATCAGTGTAGGTGTTTGCACTTTGACGTCACAGTTTTGCTTTTGTTTTCTACTTATTACATATAGACTTAATTTGGTTGTATATTTTTGTTGAAAGACCCATTTTAATGTAGATCTAGTTTTTATGGTTCCATAACGGCCAAGCCACTTACAGATGCACGGAATAGCGAATGGTCCTCAGGCATGATCTAGGATGGAAATGAACTGCCATAACAAACGATTTAGAAACTCACTTGAACATGAAATTTCACATTAATGATACTAAGTCCCCTTGACCGCGAACGGTCACCATTCACCGTGAATGGCACATGACCTCGAACGGTCACAATTCGCCATGAACGGCACCTGACCACCAACGGTCACAATTCGCCATGAACGACACCCGACCGCGAACGGTCATAATTCGCCGCAAACGGCACCCGACCTCGAGCGATCACAATTCACCACGAACGGCACCCGACCATGAATGGTCATAATTCGCTACGAACGGCACCCGACCACGAACTGTCATAATTCGCCTCGAACGGCAGCGGACCGTGAACAGTCACTATTCGCCATGAACGGCACACAGCCTCAAACGGTCACCATTCGCCTCAAACGGCATATGACCTCGAATGGTCACCATTCGCCTCAAACGGCATCTGACCTCGAACGGTCACATACCGCCCCAAATGGCATACGATCTCGAATGATCTTTATTCATAGTCAGGCATGATTATCAATCTCTTTACATGTCATTAATAGGATGCGAACATCTAGCTTATCGAACTACAAAACACATCTTTCTATCGCAAGGCATGTTTTGAGGAGCACGTGTTATCCCGCCTTTTGGCAAGGCGGTGACACCAAAGAATTTACTAAAACCCGATGATAATCGGTCCCTAAGATCAGTTATACACCGGTTTACTATGGATACTAGTAAATGGTGTCCGAGTCCAGATCGAGCTACAATCGATATGGTACGACATGGAAAGCTATGAAAGTTAGCATTCCAAATTTCAAGTTAATCGGAGTTCATATGCTCGAGATATGGGTCAATCAAAATCAAGAGAAAAGCTATCGGTTTGTATCCATCAATGTCTGCTCCATTTCGTATCCGTCATGTTTAATCCAGTTCGTATCCATCCATGCTTGTTCGACTTCGTATCCATCATGATCGTTTCACTTCGTATCCATCAACGGGCAATGCTTCGTATCGATCTTGTCCATATATACTTTGATCGGTCTCCTCATCTACTTGGTTCGTATGGATCAGCCAAAGAACGATACGAAGCATGTCACCAAAACAATCGATGCAAAGGGTGTGTGAGGTGATCGATACGAAATGGCATTCGAATTATCGATACGGAAAGGCTTTTGTTTGTATCTATCACCCATCAGCTTCCTTCATATCCATCTAAATCAGGCTGCTTCGTATCCATAAGAAATTATCATTCCATATTGATCCACCCATGCACATTATTCATAATTGATCGGCCAGTGATCGATGTGAATGATACGCGATGGATTGATACGAATGGCATCCTCGTTGATCAATACGAAGCAGCATCTGGGAATATCGATACGAAGCTAGCTAACTAGATGATCGATACGAAGCAACTGAATGAGAGTGATACGAAGGAAGCACGTTCAAGCGGAAGACTCGGTCTCTTGGCATGAAAAGTGGATCGACCCTAAAATATAGTGCCACGTCACCTGACCGATGCGATCTAGAAGGATATGAACTAGATCGACAACCATGGATACGAACGTGATAGCCCATTGCAAATTCAACTTGGATCGATCATAACTCGGGATCTACAATTCCAAATGCCACCATATTTTTACAGGAGCTTACGTATCACCTCTACTTAGTCTTTGATCGATCTTGATCCAAATGGAGTCATTTTGGATTGATATGAAATTCATACGTGTTGATCGAGGATCGATCTGGTGGACCCTCCCACATGAGAGAAGGACTTCCGAGATTTGAGCCAGATATATTCAACCTACACCTGTAAATAGCAGTCTAAGGCCTTCAAAAAAGGAACTTTTGGCTTACCTACGCCATTCTGAACTCCGTTATAACTTGGATACTATCAATTATACTCTTGTAAATCTGTAGAGAATCATCAATAAAACAGCAACTCTTCAAAATGGATGTAGGCTACAATGCCGAACCACTATAAATTTTGTCTTTCTGCTTTCCTTTTAATTTTTGGAGTGTTCTTCATATTTAATTCTACTACATATGATCTGTGATCTGTGACTGTGATTTGGTGCTTTCATCTACAATTGGGTGTTTGTGACCAATTTTGACGTAAACAGTATTAGCATATGCCCCCGGGCGAAGTGAGGGTTATTTGGTTAAAGGAAACACCAAAGAGGAGTATTGGTACTAGATATAGGATGGGAGATCCAAACTAGTATAAGATATCTCGTGTGCTCACTTTTATTATTTACCTTGTTTATATTTAGTTATTATTCTCTGCTTAGTGTAATAAGTAATATACATTATCACACATATATATAAGTTGCATTATATAAAGGTCCTACAGATTTACACGCATCAACCATTTTTAACACTTACCATCATCCCATTACATCTTCCTTACTTAATAATAAAGTAAATCATGCATTTATGGTGATTCGATGTTTGCTTTCATTACTTATCCTTTAAGCATTCTTAATTTATTACATATATATATATATATTATTTATGTTTTGATTTGAATAAAGGTATACATGGTTTTAAAATGTGTATTAATATGTATTAAAATCATTTTAACAACGTTGTAACGATTCAAAAACAACTTCCATTCGACGAACGGTCGAAAATCCGAGAAAAGATCATCGGTCAAATTTTCAGTTTTAAATAAACTATTTATTTATGCAAGCAAAACCTTGAAATAATCTTTTTATCATTTAAAAAATAAAACAAGATAAATTGATTTATAAAGTCATATTGAATAATATTAAAATCGAACTGTAAAATTACGACATCGATTGGTCAAAGTGCGACGAAGTTTGTCTATCTTTGTAAAACAAGTATATATATATTTAAAAACTTTTATCAATCAATCATTTTATAACAATTTAAAAAGAATTATTTATCATTTAAAACAAAAATTGAACATGCATTCAATTTTATCGAAAACTGGCTTTTGTTAACTTGTCGATGCAAATCCAAACTTCTTGATTGTGTAATTATCATTCTAAAAATAAGTTCACCATTCTTGATTATCACATAAAATATGATTACTTAAGTTTGAAAATTCTATATTTAAATATTTAAAGTTAATTATATATTCCATTTAAAAATGATAAATTACGGGTCGTTACATACTTCCCCACTTAAAACAATTTCGTCTTCGAAATTAAACCAAAACCGAAAACCCGATAATACTTACTCAAAACAATCTTTAAACTCAATTATGTACGATACACATAGATCATAGATACGCGATATTTGATTCGATCTTTTATTTAAATCCACAACTTTACTTTCGAAATAGTATTGATCCCTCAATCCTCTATTGCGGACTTTGATCAGACTCTTTGATCAAAAACCTTCGTTTCCTTTATATAGCTCTCAACTATGATAGATAACTTAAGTACCCAACCATAAACCCTTATAAATGTTCACCGTCAAGAATCGAGTGATAAATCCTCTTTAGGACTGGTGAGAACACCTTAAAGTTCTGTACTCGAATCTTAGATCAAAATCGTGTGACGATATGATCCACGTACCTCATATGTACTTATTAACATTTGGAAATCTTTATGAAAACATTTCATAAAAATTTTATCTTTTAAAAATGCTTCTTTATATATAATAACTCTAATTATTTATTTCCAAATATTTTTCTTAATGGAAAACATTTCATCTTAAAGGAATCATTTCAATTTAAAAGATAATTTACCTTTTATTTTCCAAAATTACAATCAACTTCTCTCATTATAATATGTTCCTTTTTAACCAACTTAATATTATCCTATCAAATAATAATTCAAAATTATCCTTTTAACTTAAGGAAAATTATAGAGATAGGGTAACTCCAAAAAATACCAAGGAACTGGGTACTACCTATAGTATCCTATATCACTTTACAAGAAGGGTAATACTTAAGAGAAGTGTTTACCATCTGAACATATCTCTTGCCCATTTTTATTTATTTTCGAGCGACTCAAACTATTTATCATTTGAGACTTTCTTACATTTCAAATTTCTTCTTTGAAATTTCTTTTTAAAAAATCCATTAGAGATTATTTAGTTTGTAAAACCCACTTTATAAATCCCTTTCATAAAATCATTTTGTTTTAACTTTCTTCCTTTGAAATTTCATAATTCTTTTCTAAAATACCCGAAATTTAGTTTCTTAAAATTTATATAGCATATCTTCCATATACATCATTTTAAAAATTATTTTATTTTTGTAATATACATTTTTATACTACATGCTTATCTTATTATCTTATACAAGTTCATTAATCTTAACCCCATATTATCGTCAAACATCTTATAGTCAAATCGTGAAACTTAATTCACAAGATATTCGTTCAATCAACAAATGGTAATAACTGAATATTATCATTCGCTTGACCATAAATTGACACACATAAATATCTATATCTTTCAAAAGATATTCCTTTATACTTAAAATATAATCCTTTTAAAACAATATGTCGGTTTGCCTTGTTTAAGTGTTTAGATATCCCTATCGATAACGGTGATCAGGCATATCGACCAGAGCCTATAAACCACTCAGCAGATAACAAAAAACAGTTTTATATTAAAGAACAAATACGCACTCATATATATAATACTCTCAAACTCATTCTAGGGAGTAACTAACCCTACTCCAATGAGTCACTCATTATAGGGTATTGCTAACCCTATCTATAATGAGTTTTACCCCACCGAAGCCTAGGCATTCGCCCAACCTAAGCTCTGATACCAAATGTAACGATCGAAATTTTCGACTCTCAAAAATCGACACTAATACAGCCTCATACTGCAAATCTAAGTGCCGGAAAGCCCGATTGTTAAGAGAAAAAGAAAATAAAAATAGAACAGAATCTCACACAAATAGAATGGCATATATTATTTCAATATATAAAATTCAAATACAATATCAGAGTCTAATCTGTATTCACCCTGGACAGTTATAAACCCTCTGTCCTTACAAATGCTGAAAAATTAAAACAAATGCAATAGATGTAGTGGATAATAGAATACGTCCACACATAGATGAAGATATCTAGCTCTCCTCTAGAAACTCCAAGCATCTTAAACTAAACCTAAAACTACACGGATCTGACTCGAGTATTAAAAATACCCAGATCAATCTTGATAAATCAGCACGAGATACTCGAAAGTTTTAATGTATAGATCATGCTGATGTTAACTAAAACCTTCGAAAAGAAGGGTATTTCATAAGACTATGCCTACATATAAACAGGAACAAGTTTTTACCTTTTGATAACCAAAATACTTTATTTGGAAAATCACTTTGATATTATTAGTTATGACATCAATTTGAAAAACTTTAAAATAAATATATATAAAGAAAGCATCAATGCCTGGACTATGGTAATATACCCGGACTAGATCAACGCAATATACCGGACGGAATATATGATACCAAAATGGGTAGCTGAAATGTTTCCAAAGCATTACTACTATTTTAGGACTACAATGAAAACCGTAAAGCTCGTATGTGGAACTGGATTTCCAACATGATAACGAACTAGTGGCATTTTCCTTCGATCCACGCATAACAAACATGATTCACGCGGTGACCTTATCACTTTTCTTAAGCTAGCCACTTGGAACTGCACTTGCTACACTACTAGGGAACAAAGCATTACTCAGTGGTTTTACAGGATCTCTGTCAGCCTCTAATACCTGACCATTTCATTATCTTAATGCAACAAATGCCTTATGGCAATAGATGCCTTTCATTCCTCATAACTGATAGTCTGAAATATGTCGTGCAGAAAACATACTATCCCGTATCATTCCTAGGATGTGAAGCTCATGAGGCAATGTTTCATAAAGCCATGCTTTTTCACAAAGCCACACTTTGATCGTAACAGGTTCCACTTTGAATTCCACATTGTCATTCCTTCGATTACTATTGACTTTCACGAACATACAACCTCTGAGCTCATACGTCTCAGAGAATGTTGTTAAGTTAAAAGAAGATGCTTTCTCCGCCAACAAACATATATATGTTTGTAAAAGTCAACAATGGTGATCACAGAAATACAATGTTAGATGTTTGTCCATACAGGTTTGTTCTATGACTGAACGAAACCGAACACACACATCCTACTACATTCTATCGGGAATTATCCCTAGGATTAATAGTGATTAGACCTTGTAATAAGATCTCAAAACACGACAGGACCACTGCTATAATAAATATTTCTATATTGGGAGCGAACCAGAGAATGTCAACAAGCGGTCCTTCCGCTATGAAGATATTCGGTCTTCAATACAACGAAGATTTCAGAGTGCGGACACCATTGCCATATAAATATAATATGGGGTAAACCCTCTGGACTCGTTGCAGCAATTTTGCATTCTGTAGATCTTCAGTCTTCAATAATCATCACCTTCAACACGTCTTCACTTTAGAACATATACATTAGTTTAAAGTGGTTTTCGGATAGGAATCACCTAAATCCGACCCCGGTTTCTCCAAACCAACCATCGACAAAAAGGCATTTAGTTATATAGGTGATTATCACACAACATTCAATTAGTTAACCTTTTTATTTAAATCAAGTTTCTCTTAGAGATATATTCATTAAATCATTTCTTTATCTTTTTTCATAGTATCAGGAATCATTAAGCCTCATTTTATCAAATCCTTTGGTTCATTAAAACCCTTTCTAAATCTTGGAATAATTCAAAATTATTTCACTTTTTGCTCAGAAAAACATTTCCAAATCTCATTTTTAAATCTTGTTTATCATTAGGAGAAAACTCCAAATCTCCTTTCTTTTAACTTTGGAAAATATGGCCTGAGTAAATCAATTTAACTATCCCCTTTGTCGGGCCAGTCCGAGTTGCTAGAGTGGGCGGACAACTGGTTTCCTAAATCCAAACCTAGAGACCACCTCTCTGTCACTCATAAGGTGGTCATGTTATTTGATCGACACTAAATCTATACTCAATTTATTTTTAGTTATTTTAGAGCATCCTCGTTTTTCCTTCAATCTGTTCCATTCCTCGTTCGGATTTTCTATGACACTCACAAATGGTACAAATATACTAGTCGTTTCGGCATACTCATTTTTAAACCTCTTAATCATCTTTAAATTACTTAATTATTTATTTTAAAAGGTTCATAAAAGATTCGGGAAAGAATAATTAAGTTAAAACCATTATTTGCAAAAGTTATTAAAAAGTGTTTCAAATAGTGTTTTAAAAGCTATATTGATCAAAATGATTTTTCTATCTTTTGAAAATTCATTATATAACTCAAATGTCTTTAAAACATTTTAAAAGATTTATAAAGTTTATTACATATTTTTAAACATTTAAATTTTTTATTTTAAATTAATTTCATATTCGGGTTTTAAACTACAAAACCATGATTTTTCTGAAAACTTGTTTTACACATATTTCAAAGTCTACTTAATAAAATCTTGATTTTCTTTCTTCATTTAAAAGCTATGCATATAAGACTCCAGAAAATATTATCTCAAGAAATTCCAAGCTATATTCCATTCTATATACTTATATGAATTCTACGGCGCGAAATAGCGAATTACCATTACACGACGCACCTAGTTTTGACTCAATTACTATTTTCTATTTAATTTTTTTCGAAATAAGTTTAAATGTTTATAAAACACTTAGAAATAATTTTAGACTCATTTAAACAAATACTTTTAATATTTCAAACTCATTTTTCATTTCATTTCATACTATAATATTATGTTATTATAATATCATTTTCAATCTTTTTAGATATTTAAAATCATTAAGAGACTAACAAATCCATATACATATTATGTATGGATTAAATTTTTATTTAATTAACTATGGTTAATTACTAAAAAAAATCTTATCATTTATCATACCAACTAATCATTCATATTAACATCCATATATTCAAACCAGTAATCATCCAAGTAATCAAATATTTAATCATCCAATATATTTAAACTTTCAAATCATTATACTTGAAATAATTTAGAGATTAATTAGTAGAAATGTGATTACTCAGGGTTATTCAAACCATACTTCCTATCAACATCCATTTGAAAAAAAACTTCATTACATACCCTTCACTAACCAAATCATCTGTAAAACAACCTTTCCTCCGCCTAATTCATACGGCCGTCACCACCTTCCACCCTATGCTCATGGGCAACCTCCTCCACCACCCTTGCTTGCGCCAACACCACCTCCACCACCCTAAAAACCCACGGCCACGCATCCCCACCATCACTTCATGATACTCATGGCCCAAGGGGATATTTCCTCATACTCCATTATTTTTCCACTTTTTAGAGGTTAAAGCATGTTTTCTAGATAATATAAGAACTTTGGCAGAGCTTGATGGAGACTGGATATGATTTACATATAATTCTAGAAAGTTAGAGAGGAGGAAGAAGATAAGAAGAAGCCATTAGAGAGCATAGAAAAAGAAGAAAATGAAGATGGAGATGTGTTTGGAATGAATGCAAATGAAGAGGTTATACATGTGTATTTATAGAAAAAGTAAAAAGTGGTAATTTACCAAATTAACCCGTTGTAAAATTACCAAAATACCCTTAGATATTCCTCTTAAACTTCACATCATCCTTTTTCAACATTTACCATCATCCCATCACATATTCCTTAAAAATATAGTATAACATGCATTTATGGTGATTTCATATTTGCGTTCATTGCTTATCCTTTAAGCATTCTTAATTATTATATATATATATATATATATATATATATATATATATATATATATATATATATATATATTATTTATGTATTGATTTGATTAAAGGTAAACATGGTTTTAAAATGTGTATTAACATGTGTTAACATCATGTTAACAACGTTGCAACGATTCGAAACAACTTACGTTTGACGAATGGGCGAAAATCCAAAAAACGATCGTCGGTCACATATTCCAGTTTTAAACCAAATTATTTATTTATGTGAACAAAACTGGAGAACAAGTTTATTATCATCTTTAAAAAAAATTAAAAAAATATAAATCGAGTTACAAAACCATATTAAATAATATTAAAATCCAATTGTAAAAATACGATGTCGAGGCCAAAGTGCAACGAAGTTCGTCTATCTTTATAAAACAAGAGTGTGTGTGTGTGTGTGTATCTTTTAGCAATCAATCATTTTATAACAATTTAAAAAGAATTATTTATCATTTAAAATAAAAATTGAACGTATATTCACTTTTATCGAAAACCAGCTTTTGTCAATTTTTCAATGCAAATCCAAACTTCTTGATTTTCTAATTCCATTCTAAAAATAAGTTCATTATACTTATTTATCATAGAAAACGTGATTATTTAAGTTTAAAAATTCTATATTTGAATGTTTAAAGTTAATTAAATATTCCATTTAAAAGTGATAAAATTACAGGTTATTATAATAAGAATCTCCGAACATTATTTTCATGTTATTAGCAGCATTATATGTTTTAAACATTTCACGATCATAGCAAACGTGACGAGAAGCACTAGTGTCCGTCCAACATTCTTCTGATCCACCAACTTGGTTGATCTCAGTAAGCATAGCCACAAGAGCTTCTCCATTCAAGTTATCCTATAGTGCAGAATTTGATCTGTTCCGATACTTTCGTGCCATATGGCATGGTTTGCCATAGTTGTAACATAAGAACGACCGTTCGGTACCATTTTTAGAGGGATATTATGATGAGTCTGCTAATGCTAATAGTTGTGGTTCTGATTCAATTTGCAATTTTGATTTTTAAAAAAATTTGCACTTAGTTTCAGACTCTTGTTTGTGGATTTCTTAGTGTGTTTGGTAGATACAACAAGCACCTCATTTTTTTGTCCTGTTTTCTGACCTCCTCTTCAATACGAAGACGAGTAATCAAATTCTATAAGGAGAACTCCTTAGTTTTATGGCAGAGATTCTTTTTAAAATCTTTCTAACTAGGGAATAATTTATCAATTAACACAGCAACCTGAAACTGTTCATATAAAGTCGTACCTTCAAAGATGATCTCATGCGCAATTTTTTGAAGCTCGTGCGACTACGCCTCCATAGATTTGTCATCTGTCATCTGAAACTTCAATAGCAACTAACTACATATTTTTTTCTCCAGCTTCTTCGCTATCATATTACTTTTGCAGTGTATCCCAGATCTCCTTTACTGGCTTGTCTGAGTTGTAGTAATCGTACAGATCATCTCTTAAGCCATTAAAAGCATAATTTTTGCAGAGGTACTCATGTTCAATCCAGCCGTTCAAAGCCTTTTTCTGATCGTTTGTTGCTTCTTCAAGTAGGATTGGTTTTTCGGTTGTCAGCACATCTCCCACCTTTCGCGTAGCCGGAAGAAACCCCATCTTTTAGCGCCATCATTTGAAATGAAAGCCTTTGAATATGAATGGCACGCAACAGATACAGTCAATAACTCAAACATCGGGGCGGCAGAGTTGTCAACGATCGAAGTCATGATCGTCTTAAAATTGTTGCACCTAGATCTGAATCTGCAGCGCCGTTTTTTCTTTTGGCTGAGTCGCGTGCCAGGTCACTCTCATTAAGCGATTTGTGGTTTAGCCTCAAGGTGCAAAGCTATCTATTAACTGCTTCATCCCTACGTTAAAACAGCCTCTTCTGAAATTTGATCAATTTGTTGTTTGCATTACAACAAATTATTATGAATATAGCACTTTTTAATTTAAATTCTTGTAAAGTTTCTTAAAGTGAGAAAAATGCAGAGGACAATAAAGAAGAAAGAAAATTGTCTGTTACACACGTTTTCTCTTCTACTTATCTATTGTTTTAAATAGGAAAAATGAAAATTATATGCATTATTGATGTTAGGGAATGTTAATGAATTTGAATTTATTGTCATTTAAAATGAATTTTTAATACCATTAACTTTTGCAACGGCTCAATAATAATAGCTCATGAATATATATTATCGTAATACAATTGCAATGGCTCAATTATAATAATGACTCATAAATATATATTACCGTTATACATTTGCAACGGCTCAATTATAATAAAGGTTCGTAAATATATAAACATTAACATGTTTTTATTTATTTTTTAATTAATTCACTTAAAGTTCCAACATGCCATTATCAAACGTGAAAATGTTATGGAATTAAAAATCATAAAAAACAATGGTATTAAGCAATATTTTTAATGTGTATTGTCATGTTAATAACATGAATATACTTAAAACAGCGTATCATATTTTTATATGTTAGTGAATAAAAAATAGCACAATAAAACACGCAAAAATGAATGGGATTTTTTATTATAGATTTTTAGTGAAAAGCATTCGTTATTGTGCATTAGTTAGTAATCCCAAACACAAACCTCCTATGGGACCAATGGCCTTTGTAGCTCAAAACATTAAGGTCCAACAACATTGAGTATCATTTGAAGCATATAATATTTTAAATGTTTTAATCAATGTTCAGGTAAAAGCGTACAATGTAGTAAATACTGTAGGTATGGTCATGATTCCATAGAGCATCTACTCAAGCAAATTGTACCAAATGCAATACTAACAAAGGACAAGCTATACAAAATGGGCCTTGCTTCTGCTGATGGTTGTGTACTTCGCAACTTAGAGACCTAATCCTCAAGTAGTGTCAACAATAGCACAACATCTTTACACCTCTCATGATTCTCAAATGTTTCATCGCAGCATTACGAGCAGAGAGAAATAACCCAAGTATTCAGAACAAGTATGAGTGTGGAGAGCATCTTGCGATACATGTCACATTTCCAAATAATGCAGGATATTAGACGAAGGCGAAAGTCCCTTCACCCTATAATTCGACAGAAGTGGGCTGATCAATTTTTATTCCCTCTTTAAGGGTCACTTGTAATCGGAATTTGATTTAGCCTCTTTGTGTTTTGTAATGACCATAACCATGTATAGTTTGTTTTAACATATTTGTGTCGGGCTCCCTTTATCCCAATTTACCTTTCAAAACCCAAGCAAATTGTTCAATATTTGCACAGGGAAGGAATGGGGAAGTTCTCAATATCCAAACCCTATGTTAATACTAAATCTTATTGGCATCGTATAATATTTTATTTTTCACATTTCCTTGTTTGTTACCTTTCATAATTTAGTTGTTTCTTAGCCATATTATACGAAATTAGTTTACTTCTTTAATTCTTTCTATTTATATGTTTATTTTGAAATTTATTTATGACAATAGTGAAATATAATTTATCTTGCTTATCTACTTGTATTAGGTAATCTAGACATCAATGTAATGCAATGTTGGTGGCGAACATCCAACTGACGAAGGGTGAGTGAAAAAGTTTTAAAATATGGAAAACTAAAAATTGAAGAGACATAAACTGGCCTCGATATTAATGTGTTATGCTTGACTGAAAATAAGAGCAATTAGAAAGCGATTCAAACATCGTTGATATAGTGTACTAAGTAGTAAAAATGGATTTATGAGTCAAGTTATATGAAATACGAGGAAAAGAATTATTCCCATTAATCAACAATATAACAAAAAAAAATTAGCAGAACTAGCATAACAGTAGGATACCTCAAAGAGCTTGAATGCACCGAAAGTAAAGAGTTAAATATCACTTCTAACCTAATTAATACATAAATGGACAGGAATCACTACAATAAATATATCTTTTTACAGCGGTTCTAAAAAACGTTGTAAAATAATCTTTTACACGTAAGTTATATCAACACTATATGAAATGTTGTTTTTTATAATGTTGTAAACACTGATTTACAATAATTCTTTTTTACTTGTTTGTCTCATAGTTTTTAAACAACTATTTCTGTTTGAAAAGTTGTAACAAATATATTAATAATTGATAATTAATTATTAGTAACAAAAAATTAATGATTAATAATTGTTAACGGTAAAATTTAAACGCTAACACCTCGGTGTGTAAAGTGTAGTTGTGAAAGCACCACCCGATGATTCGGGAACAGAGTATAAGCAGAAAACCACAGAAAAGCAGCGAATAACAGCGATTTTATAGTGGTTCGGCTCAATAGTTTGTCTACGTCCACTCTGAATATCTTTATTGATGATTTCGTTACAAATTGATACAATTCTTCCCAAGTACAATACACTTTGAATTACTAAACACTTTGAATGAGTAGCTTAAACTTCAATGTAAGAGAAAGTCTTCAAATCCATGTCGGATGTATGAGATTCCTTCTTGAAGTTGTTGATAGCGTTCTATGTGTCTTGAAAGCTTTGGGTATCGAGTCGGTTTTGAATGCAGCAGAGTATCGGTGCTTGGAAAGAATGAGCTAAAAGTCCCTTTCTAGTTGGAGCTAGGGTCGTATTTATAGACATTTCTCGGAGTTAGGTCGTAACTCGTACATGACTCATGATAAGTCGTAACTCGTAGATGACTCATGGTAGGTAGCGGCCGACCTACTAGGTTTAGCTCATGGCTTGGTCCAAAGTTATGCACCCATTTGAATGAATGATACAAGTTCTGAGTCGTTCCTGAGTTAACCAAATGCGACTTCCTTTATGCTAGCATGAGTCGTACATGATTCATCATAAGTCGTAAGTCTTAGGTCGTGAGCGACTTATCTGCAGTTATAAGTCAGTAGCGACTTAAGCGTTGTTGACTCTTCCTTTTAGCGCTTTGATTCGTCACTCCTTTAGTTCGTGGACTTTCTTAAGTCGTAAGTTGTGAGCTGTGGTCGCGCACGAGTTAATTGGTCGTAGCTTCTTGTTCGCTTGCTTGAGTCGCTGACGATTCAAGGTAGGTCGTAAGCACAATTCTTTAACTCGTGCAACTCCTCAATTGTTGAGTCGGTAACTTGCTGAGTCGTGAAGTACCTTGAGTCGGCCAACACCTTTAAGGCATTAAGGTTATAACCCGGTGAGTCGCTGTCCCTCTTGAGTCGTTAAGTCGGCTGTTAACCCTTCAAGGTCGTTGAGTCGGTAACTCCTTAAGGCTGTGAGTCGGGCTATTCTCTTAAGCCGCTAAGGTTACTAAGTCGTTAGCCTGTTGAGTCGTAACTAGGTAGGTCGTTGATTCGGTCCATGTGTTAGGTCGGTAATCAGTTGAGTCGGTAATCATTGTGAGTCGTGAGCCTTTCTTGAGTCGCTTGAGCAGAGGGGTTAACAATTGCCTCTCGAAGTACACGCTCAAGTCATGAGTCGTGTGCTTCGACCCAGTGCCTGAGTCTTAAACGACTCAAAGAGACTCATGACTCGTTAGTCCTTCCATCTTCCCCCCTGCATCGCATATAAGCCGTTGAGTCGGTCCTTCCTCCTCACTTCATTGCTTATTTGTTTTATTCGATCCTGCCATTAACGATCCTTCAAGTTTCCAAAGACGCATCCAAGCTAATCAGTCGTCAACTCATCTTTACCTTTTTATTGCGTAAGTGAATTCACTTTCTGTTCAATCCACGATCGCCATTGACTCACGAATCTGGACTCCCCATTTTCTGACTCCAATTCACTTTTGTGCCGTGTTCCATTGCGAGCCATGTTTTTGATCGATTTGCGACTGCCATCAATCATATTGTTGTTATCGTTCGTGAATCATAGTAGTGCATCATATTCGTCGCACGCTTGAAGCGATTCGAATTGGTTTTTGGGCGATTACTGATGATGTGAGGAGAAGATAATGAATTACAGTGTCTCGAATTAGCTGGTTTGTGAGTTTGGAGGAGATGAGAAAGTTCTTAGCGGGTTAATGGGTTAATGGGTTAGAAAGGAGTTAACTGGTTGTGGAGACGACTTAAAATTCTCACGATATAGTTGGTTTTTTGGATTTACCACCTTAGGAAGGCCTTGCAATCTCATCTGTCCATGACCTAATTTTTGGGTCGTGTTGACTTCCTGATGATTTAGGACTTAGGTCGTACGAGCGACTCAACCCTTTAGATCCTTACCACAACTTATCCTTTAGACCGTGAACGATTCAAGCCATAAGTCGTGAACGACTCAGCACTTAGGCTATTTTCCATACCGAGTTGCTTCTTGGGGCTTAACCCCTGACCGACTCAAGTAGATGGGACCTAGGCTTTAAATCGTTGGCGAGTCAGGACTTGTGTGGATTTTGTTCGTGCTTTGAACCGTTGCATGGACTTTGAACTGTTGAACTTTATTGCATTCATTCACAGGTTGCTTTAACTTGCAAGCTAACAATCTGTCCAATACAACATTTACAGAAAATTGGGACGAATATACTGCCATCGACTGCCCACATCAAATGACAGATTAGTTAATAACAGATAATCAATTTAAATAAATTGTGTGAACGAAGCGCTTTCAACTCATCAATTTCAAGTAACATATTAAAGCAACACTGAAATAGTCAATTGAAACCGACCAGCTTGCACTAATATTATGTTTGAACTTTAGATTAACAAGTTCTGAAATTTTGTAGTTGATCAATCGTCGACTATTTTAACTCCAGTTATATTTACTTGCTATTTTTATTAATTTTGCACGACACTTCACACTTTTAGGAAACGTGCACCTTCACATTTGAATATCCAGTTGTTTGTGTAGAATGACTTCTCGGGAAGAAGATACAATGGTTCAGACTGCAGAGGCCACTGTGATTCCTGCTCCTCTGGTCAATCCTCCCGAAAGAGCCTCTTCTACTTTATCGTACAGAGTTTTCCGCCAATTGTGCGCTCAGTTTGGCATTGCTGAATCAGATGCCATTCTTCCCGAGAGAAGTAACACTGCTGGCATAGCACCACCTGGCTTTGTAACGGTCAATCGACAAATGTGCCTGAGTGGGGGCGTTACTCCTTTCAATGACTTTTTCCAACAACTTCTTCGTCAATTGGCCATCGCCCCATCCCAATTACACCCCAATGGTTATGCCATTTTAATGGGGTTGTGTGTACTGTTTAGGAGGACGCTTGATCGATTTTCGAGCTTTGACGAAATTTGCTTCCTATGCTCTTTCACCAGGACTAAAGATCACCCCTCCATTACTGTCGTGAGGAGTGCTCGAAATCGTAAATTGATCATCGGTCTTCCTGACAGCGCTCATGGGTTTTTGACTCAATTTTTCTATGTCCGTTGCCCCCCGGGGTTTTATGCTGTGTGGAGAGAAGGAAGTAAGATCATCTACCTTTACCTCCTTTGTATTCTGAGTCTTTTGAAGTTCGAATTGCCAAGTGTTAACTTCATCATCATTCTTTTTTTTTTTTAATTTCAGCGCTTCCCCCTCCTTGTAGAGATCCCAGTCACAAGCCAACTCTGGAGAGGCTTGAAGCAGTACCGGTTGAAGAACGGGATATGAAATTTTTGCTGAACGACGAATTCCTTCACCAGTTCGTACTTCTTCACCCTTCTCGCTCCACACACCCCTACGAGGTTCCAGACTCCCCACCTAAAGCATCAGATGCCTTGGTTTCTACAAACACATCCATACCAAAAGGACCTGCTCCTGAGGCTTCGCTAGTGAAGTGCTCCACTTCTGTTGATGTTGCGGGGCCATCTGTCGCACTTGCCCCGGTTATTGAGAAAGAAGAGCCCCAGGGATCTCCCCGACTGTCACAGAAATCTGGCGAAGAGGACGGAAAAACTAGCCTTGCCAAGCAGAGCAGGGACGATACTTTCGAAGGGCAGAGCGACCTCTTTGCCACCTCGTAAGAGATCTTTAAAGATGATCCTATCACAACCGGGGTTTCTTCTTCATTAATTGAAGCGACTTCTATCCCTGCAACAGACTCCGTCGACTCAAGAATTAACGCTAACTATTACACCCACAACCACTCCTCAATTAAAGAGTGGTTCGTAGTTTGATGCGCGTAGTTTGCACGTCACACACACTTAGAATTTTTTCGGCACATTTTATGCTTCTGACTTTTTGTACTTTGAAGAATTCTAAGATTTAGCTCTTTTTTATTTCAGATCCTCCGATGGGGCGCAGTGGATCCTACTATGATGATTTCCAGCGCTACGGGAGGCGTAGCCAATATGATTACAGGCGTTACCTCCCCTCTTACAGAGAATCTGACGAAGAAAGAGCCGCCCGAAAGGCTCAAGAGAAGAGGGCTCAGGAGGAGAGGGCTCAAGAGGAGCATTACGAAAGAAGAGAGAGGGAGGAGCGCCATGATTCTTCGCAGAGAGGCGACGATTCCCATAAAAGAAAATCTCATGATGACAGAGGAAAAAGTCATATGGTTGAAGATTCGAGCAAGCGAGCCCGACATGGCGAGAAGCATACCTCTACAACTCCTGAAAAGGTTACTGCCCCTGCCTTGCTTGACATTCCTTCCGGTTCTCCCGCTCTCGGGAAGACAGACATCCAAACAATCATTAGCAGGCCCAAATTCCAAGTCGGACCAGGTCCGGCCACTTTGCAAGGCCGGTTTCCACAGTGGTGTCTGAAGGGAGTAAGGTTTGACCTTGACTTGGTCCCCATTGACAAGTCTGCCATGTTACGAAACCTCGATGCCGTCAAACTTGATATTGAAAGGATGTCAAACTGGCAAAAACTCGTTGATGAGCTCCAAAGGGTTAATCGTGCAAACATAGAGGCCATGCTCACTATGGAAAATGATAAAGCCGAATGGCAAAAGGTTCTTGAGCAACATGACACTGAGATGAGGAGCATTGCTTCTTACAATGAAGAGCTTGAAGCAAAAGTTGAAGAACTGAAACAAGAGCTTGTTGCTTCCTCTACTTTCTATTCTCATAAAAAAAGTGCTCCTAAAACAAGTGAGAGATGCTCATGCCAGCCAAAGGGATGCCGAAGACAGGCTTGAGGTGCAGAAAAGAATTAGTGAGGGCTATGTTGCTGATATTGAAGAGCTTCGGAAGAAAAACAGCTCCCAAGAGGCGGAGATTCAAATGCTTAAGCTTCAACTTTCTAAAGCTGAAATGGAGCGTGATGAGGCCGTTGCTGGCAAAATTGCAGCTGAAGAATCTCACGAGGCAACGAGGACCAATATCAGCTCAACATTATTTGATTTCTACCTGCATAGCATCTTGGGGCGCGGTAGCCTCGCCTTTCTAGGCCCCAAGTATGAAATTACTTTGGCGGAAGTTTGGGAGGCTGCACTCGATATGTTTTGCGGTAAAGGCGCTGGCTATGCTGAGTCAGCTCTTGAGGAGCATTATCTTGATGATGATGCTCGCGCCGCCCTCGCCAAGGGGAGAGAACAGCTCGCAAAATTAAGGGCCGAAACAGCAGCGGGAGAATATTCTGGAAAAATCATCTCAACTGCTCCAATTCAACCTTATCCTTCAGCCGAAATTGACATTACCGGTTCTAGTTTTCATACACCGATTCCTACTAAAGTTGGTACCGAAGCTGCAATCACACAAGCTGTAGATGAGCCACAAGAGAGTGCTGAAGCTGTAGACTACGAAATTGATGTGATACCACCAACTTCTCCCGGTAACCCTAATAATGCTCAGGTGGACAACTTGCCAATTATCTACGGATTTGACGAGATTCTTGATTATTTCTTGAATCTCGACGAGCCGTTGTCTCCTCTTTTTGCGGGAAATACTGACACTTTTATCTTTTCCTTTGTAGAGAAAGCACCGAGCACCATTCAAACTTTTCCACCTCCAGTTACTGTTCCTCTGCCTTCCCCAATCGGTCCTACTCCTCATCTGAGATCACAGGAAGAAATAATAGGTGCCCTTCGGGGCTTGGATGACCCAGCTGCTTCACAAGAGCAAAAAGACGAAGGACTTGAGGGAGGTGAGATATCTCCGGAGCGGACCCCTTCTGATGACATAATTTTGTCTAAACTTGTTACTCCAGGAAGTGAATCTTCTTCAAAGAGAAGAAAGAAGCACGGAACATCAAAGAGGAGGGGGAAGAGCATTATTGCTACCGAAGAAGAACCGGAAGTTGAACCAGCTGCACCTCCCTCTCCTTCTTCCCTCATGCCTATAGATCGACCCGAAAAGCTAATCATCCGGCCGGGTAAAGGGTCCAAAGGTGGCAAGAAGAAATGAAGATTCCAGTTTTTAGCTCTTTGTTTTTTGCATGTACTGGCCGAGGATTGTGCGGGTACCGGCCCCCGCTTTCTTTGTTTCAAAACTTGTATCTGCAATATAATTGAATAAAATGATCCTTTATTGGTACAAACTCTTGTTTGAATTTGAGAATGCATTTATTATTCATTTTTGTACAAGTTTATTTATATGATATTGTAGTGAGCTTGTGGTATGTTGTTTGAGCGTAATCTTACCAATGTAGTTGTACCATGTTGCCCCTATACCATAAGCTCATTGTAATATTTATCTTATGAGGAACTTGTACTTATATTTTTTAAAGAATAATTATTCCACATTTGGAGGAATATTATCTCGTTAAAAAAAAAACATAGCACAAATAAGTTTTTACGCTTCATCCTTCGAAAATATCACTTTTTATTTCGTGCATATACATATTTTACTGAATGAAATCTTCTATGTGGTAAAGCGGGTATTTGAAAGGTACTCCAACTTCTTTTTGAGGAAGAGAATTTTCTAGAATATGTAATTCATTCTTCCTTTGAAAGTTAAAGTGTCTTTCGATGAGGTTTTTTTTTTTACGTTTCAACACCTGGAAGTTTTATTTCAATCTTGGTGAAACGTGTGCCTCCGAAGAGGTCTTTCTGCTTGATTGTGCCTTCGAGAGGAGGTCTTTTCATTTCTGCCTCTGGGAAGAGGTCTTTCTGTCTTATTGTGCCTCTGGGAAGAGGTCTCTTTGAAACGGCCTCCGAAGAGGGCTTTTATTTTGTTTTACATTTCAACTCTGGTGAAGTGAAACTCCGAAGAGCGGTTGTCGCACTTCAACTCCTGGTGAAATGGGCCTCCGAAGAGGGCTTTTATTTTGTTTTACATTTCAACTCTGGTGAAGTGAAACTCCGAAGAGCGGTTGTCGCACTTCAACTCCTGGTGAAATGGGCCTCCGAAGAGGGCTTTTATTTTGTTTTACATTTCAACTCTGGTGAAGTGAAACTCCGAAGAGCGGTTGTCGCACTTCAACTCCTGGTGAAATGGGCCTCCGAAGAGGGCTTTTACTTTGTTTTACATTTCAACTCTGGTGAAGTGAAACTCCGAAGAGCGGTTGTCGCACTTCAACTTCTGGTGAAATGGGCCTCCGAAGAGGGCTTTACCCTCCGAAGAGTTATGCCTCCGAAGAGGACTTGTGCCTCCGAAGAGGGCTTTAGTTGTTCCTTGTCCACTTGCTTGCGCCTTTTCAGCGATCCTCTATTTTTCTTTTCAAGTTCGTACTCCCTTTTCTTACAAGTAGTTTGTTTAATCCAAAGAAGTGTACTTCATTGCTTGGCCAGTTCGCGAGAACGGGTATAAGCTTCTTAATTGGATGTTTGTTTGTTCAAACTTCTCAATTTATTAGCTAGAGCCCGTTTTTCGGCGAAATCATTGGCCGTTCAATTGAAGCACTTCTTATCTAGGATTTAATTTCGGGAGACTTGGAATTTGTTTGTTGAATGATAACAAGAATCACTTGGTTTTGTAATGTGCAAGTTTTATTTTCGTTGCCTGCAAAAATTTAAATCGACATTTCAGCAATACATTTAATGTACTTTTCATATCGAAAATAAAGCAAACATGTAATAATAATAAGGAACACAAGATTTATAGTGGTTCGGCCAAGAATTTGGGCCTACATCCACTTTATAGTCTTTCATTATTCACTTGTATCGGTTTTACAATTGCTTTCAATTACAAGAATCATACATTCATAATTCTTTTTACAATATTTCGACAAAGCTATCAAGTAAAGTATGGACGCAAGTGATTGCTGTTCCAAGCCCTTAGAATTTGATCTCCTTCAACAGTAGTGAGTTTGAATGTGCCGTCAAGAAGCTTCTGACCTATGACATATGGTCCTTCCCAATTTGGCCCAAACACACCTGTCGCTGTCATAATTCTCTTCAGGACTAGATCTCCAATCTCAAAGCTGCGTTGGCGAACTTTGGAATTGAAATGCCTGGCTATCCTTTGCTGATGAACTGCGACTCTGAGTTCAGCCTCTTCTCTTTTTTCATCAAGGAGATCTAGTGCCTCAAGCTGTAGTTTTTCATTCTCCGCTTGATTGAAATGGATTCTTCTATGTGAAGGGACCTCTGTTTCTACCGGAATCATTGCTTCTGACCCGTATGCCAATGAAAACGGAGTATGCCCAGTCGCAGTTTTGTGGGTAGTTCTGTATGCCCATGGTGCTAGTGGTGGCTTATCGACCCAACCACCTTTTGCTCTTTCGAGTTGCTTCTTGATGGTTGACTTGATAATTTTGTTTACCGCTTCCACTTGCCCGTTTGCCTGCGGATGAGCTACTGCTGAGAAGCTTTTTCGGATTTTGAATCGTTTGCAAAAATCTTGGAATTCTTCACTTTCGAACTGAGTACCATTGTCTGTGATTATCTTTTGAGGCACACCATATCTGCAAATGATACTTTTAGTCACAAAACTTATCATCTTTTTAGAGGTGATAGTAGCCAGTGGTTCAGGTTCTGCCCATTTAGTAAAATAGTCTACAGCAACAATGACATATTTGATTCCAGATTTGGCAGTTGGTAAAGGTCCTATAAGGTCTATCCCCCATATTGCAAACGGCCATGGACTGACCATCTGTGTGAGTTCAGTAGAAGGTGCTCAAGGAATTTTGGAGAATCTTTGGCATCTGTCACATTTTCGGGAATAGTCTGCTGCATCTCGATTAATTTCTGGCCAAAAATATCCGTATCGGAGAATCTTCTTTGCCAAAGTTTGACCACCTAAATGATCACCACATTCTCCCCCATGCACCTCAGCTAGGATTGTTTTGGACTCTTCCCTGGATACACATCGAAGTAACGGCATTGAGAATCCCCGTCTGTATAATTGACCATCCTGCACTATATAGCGAGAAGCTTTCCTCAGTAGCTTCTGTCGTTCTTTTGAATTTTTCGGTAAAGAGCCATTGATCAGGTATTCTGTTATTGGAGTCATCCATGATTCTCGCTCTTGAGACACGCTCATGATCCAATCAATATCCATTTCATCAATGCTTGGAGCCGATAGGACTTCCACTGGAGTCAACCCCAGAGATTGAGCTTCGCCTGAGCTAGAGTACTTTGCGAGAGAATCTGCTTTCGTGTTTTCTTCTCGAGTAATATGGCTTATCGTGTAATGATCGAAGTCACACAGGAGTTCCCAAGCCTTTAACAAGTAGGCTGGCTTGAGAATCACTGAAGATCTGTAATGCTCAGATGTTTAGTTCTTTAGCAATTCTCAAGCCAGCGATAAGAGCTTCGTATTCCGCTTCATTGTTTGTTGAAGGAAATTCCAATCTTAGTGCATAGCATAATGACCGACCTTCAGGGGTCTCAAGTACAACTCCGGCCCCAGAACAGTAGTTATTTCTTGCGCCATCAACATATAACTTCCATTGGATTGGGGAATCATCGATCGTTTCCTCCTCACTGTTACCCTTATCTGTGAATTCTGCGATGAAATCCGCTAAAGCTTGTCCGTTGATTGCTCTTCGGGGATGATAAGTGATGTCATATTGACGGAGTTCAATGTTCCACTTTAGAAGACGACCCGAAGTCTCAGGGCGAAACAGGACTTGCTTTAAAGGTTGATCAGTGAGAACTCTGATAGGATGAGCTTGGAAATATTGCCTCAACTTCCTTGATGCAATCAGTAGGCAATAGGCGAGTTTTTCCAACTTGGAGTAATTCATCTCTGCCCAGTGAGTCTTTTGCTGATATAGTAAACCGGATGTTGAACCCTCTTGTCTTCTCGTATCAGCGCTGCACTTAAAGCATGAGATGATACTGCCAAGTATATAAGAAGATCCTCGCCATCGCCGGGCCTAGAAAGTATTGGAGGCGTTTCCATATGGCGAATCAATTCATCAAAGGCTTTTTGGCATTCGGGAGTCCAATCAAAATTTTTCTTTCCTTTCTTTAGAGCGTCAAAGAATGGGATGCATTTATCAGTAGCTTTGGAAATGAACCGACTCAGGGCGGCGGCTTTTCCGTTGAGACTTTGCAATTCCTTCTTCGTTCTAGATGCTTTGACTTCTTTTAAGGCGGTAATTTGGGCTGGACTAGCTTCAATGCCCCTAGCGCTCACAATGAAACCTAAGAACTTTCCGGACTCCACTCCAAATGAACATTTTAAAGGGTTAAGCTTCATTTCGTACTTTCGGAGGACCGCAAACATGTCTGCTAAGTGTTCCATGTGATCCACTGCTTTCTTAGACTTTACTAACATGTCGTCGACGTAGACTTTCATAGTCTTGCCCAATTTCGGTTTGAACATAGCATTAACAAGTCTTTGGTAGGTTGCCCCTGCATTCTCCAGTCCGAAGGGCATAACTCTGTAGCAGTAAAGACCAACATTGGTGATAAAGCTCGTGTCCTCCTGATCTGGCTCATGCATCATGATCTGGTTATATCCGGAGTAGGCATCCATAAAAGATAACAATTCATGTCCCGCTGTTCCATCTACCAGTTGATCAATCCTAGGTAATGGGAAGCAATCTTTGGGGCAGGCCTTGTTTAGATCTGAAAAATCGATGCACACTCTCCATTTTCCGTTGGCTTTCTTAACCAGCACTGGATTTGACACCCAATTCGGATAGGTAGATTCTTTGATAAAGTTATTCTCCGTGAGCCGATCAACTTCATCTTTTAATGCCGCTGACCTTTCTGGACCTTGAGTTCTCCTTTTCTGTTTCACAGGCGTAAATTTTGGATCAATATTCAGAGCGTGTACTGCAACTTCTGGGGATATTCCGCACATATCGGCATGAGTCCAAGCAAAAATATCCAAATTTGCTTTTAAAAAAGTTATTAAGATATTCTGAATTGACACACTAAGTTGTGAACCCACATTCAACACCTTGTTTGGGTCCTTCGGGTCAACAGGTACCGGTACTGTCGTTTCCACCGGTACCACTCTATTCTCCCCTGCACTGGCTTTTTTAGGATCCATCTCTTTTCGTGCTCCGCTGTGCTCGCCAGTGCAGGGACCGCCCTGTAATTGGTACAAGGCTGGTTCTTTGACGCGGACTGGGGTTGCCGCATCCTTTCCCATTTCTCTTTTCCTTGCTTCTCGCAGCTCTGTCAGATAACACTCCCGCCCAGCATTTTGATCCCCTTTTATAACTCCTACTCCATTGTCTGTGGGGAATTTAATGGTGAGGCACCATGGGGCCAGAACAGCTTTGAATGCTGCAAGAGTTGGACGGCCAAGGAAAGCATTATAAGCAGAAAATTCGACGAAAATCACAAAAGTTTGCTTGCGAACTACTTTTCTTTCTCCCTCTCCAAGTTCTACAAGCAAATCAATGGTTCCTATCGGCTGTTTTGGCTCGCCAGTGAAGCCAGTGATTTTCTGTGTCGAGGCTTGCACATCAGCCATAGGGATCTTCATTTTGTCGAATGTTTTCTTGAAGAGGATATTACAGGATGCGCCATAATCAATGAGAACTCTTCTGACAATGGCTGGCCCGATACCAGCCGAGATGACTAAGGGATCCAAGGTAGGAGCTTCAACACCTGTGGAATCCCTGGCTCTGAACACAATATCATCATTGAAAGTTCTTTGTTGTTTCAAGGGCGTAGCATCTTCCAAAACAAAGACATCTTCTTCGGCTGGTGCATATTTCAAAGCCCGGGTGTACCTTTCCATCTCACCCCAGCTCCTGCCTGCTGGGTGAGGTCCTCCCGTAATGACATTGATAATAGGCCTTCCGGATTCATGTCCCGCAGCCTTCTCACTTGTCCTGGGTTGATGAACAGGAGCTCGTTGCCCCTGACTAGACGAAGCAGGATTGCTACTATTCTTTTCCACAAATTGCTGCAGCTTGTTTTCCCTTATCAACTCTTCAATCAAATTTTCCAATTGGCGGCATTCATCGGTATCATGACCGGGTTGATTATGAAAGCGGCAAAACTTCCCGCTTTGCACAGCTTTTTTCCCGGTTCTCAGAACGGGAGGTTTAGGATAATCAACAGAATCTTTAGTGGCAAGGTAAATACGCTCCGGCGTATCTGATAAAGGAGTATATTCCGATGGCTTGAAGGAACGAGGCTTCTTCAGATTTTTCTGTTTCTTCCCATCGTTATTTTCCCTTTTCTGTCCTACAGATTCATTCTTTCGTGGAGCAGCCGTGTTATCTTCAGCTTTTTCCAATACTGCATTTACCGGTACAGGACGGCTTTCCAGGCATACGAACTCATCTGCTTTCTTTTTCAAGGGAATTTGGCTCCTTCATGTTTAGCCATTTTCCAAATTCACTGGACTTGTCAATGGCCCTCATCAGATAAGTCAAGCTCATCTGTGGTTCTGCATTGTCAACCTCGGCCAGCGCTATATTAAAGCGATTCAAGAAAGATCTGATAGTTTCCCCTGGATTCTGTTCTAAACTCGAGAACGACATGATATCTTTGGCTTTTGAAGCATATAGCCTGAACTGCTCCTTGAATTTCCGGGTTAAGTCGGAAAACTGATATATAGACCGGATTGGTAACTTGGTGAACCAAAGCAGAGCTACACCTTCTAGATATACAGGAAAATATCGGCACTTTATTTCATTAGAAGCTCTGGCACCTGTCATGTGCCAATCATACTTATACAAGAATTCGTTCGGGTCGCTTGTCCCCTTATAAGCTGGAATGGTTGGAGAGACGAACTTCCTTGGAAACTCAGCCTTTAAGATCCTTTCGGTAAATGGGGTTTTACTTGGAGCGAAACCCCATTCTTTCTCGTCTTCATTCCTTTGCATGCTCTCTTTCATGATTTGTCAAACCATTTCAGAAAGATAACCCTCATCATTTCGAGCTTTAGATCCACCAACCTCAGGAAGTGTTTGCTCAAAGGGGCTAGCAGCCCTCTCAGGGACGTTCCTTTCTTCAGCATTATGAACGTTGCCAGCAAAGTTCCTTTCATTACCCGTTGGTTGGCAGTTTGCTCCAAGCAAATCGTTCAACTTATTCAAAATTAGGGCATTTTGGGCATTCTGAGCCTCCAATCGTGCACTTTGGGCATTTATCTGCTGGTTCAGCCCTAAGATTACAGCATCCAACTCTGCTTTTGTAACCCCAACAGGTGGAGTGGCTTGATTAGGCAGTGGGGAAGAGGAGGTTCCCTCTTGAACATTTCCAGATCTAACAGATCTACTCCTTCTCCCCGGAGCCATGTTTTCAGATAAACTTCTAGTCTTCAGAGAGATTGCTTCAACAAACTTCCGTGGAGCAATGATGATAATTTGCCTGAGTTCAGCTCTCAATGAAAGCACCAAAAATGTTAACGGTAAAATTTAAACGCTAACACCCTGGTGTGTAAAGTGTAGTTGTGAAAGCACCACCCGATGATTCGGGAACAGAGTATAAGCAGAAAACCACAGAAAAAGCAGCGAATAACAGCGATTTTATAGTGGTTCGGCTCAATAGTTTGCCTATGTCCACTCTGAATATCTTTATTGATGATTTCGTTGCAAGTTGATACAATTCTTCCCAAGTACAATACACTTTGAATTACTAAACACGTTGAACGAGTAGCTTAAACTTCAATGTAAGAGAAAGTCTTCAAATCCATGTCGGATGTATGAGATTCCTTCTTGAAGTTGTTGATAGCGTTCTATGTGTCTTGAAAGCTTTGGGTATCGAGTCGGTTTTGAATGCAGCAGAGTATCGGTGCTTGGAAAGAATGAGCTAAAAGTCCCTTTCTAGTTGGAGCTAGGGTCGTATTTATAGACATTTCTCGGAGTTAGGTCGTAACTCGTACACGACTCATGATAAGTCGTAACTCGTAGATGACTCATGGTAGGTAGCGGCCGACCTACTAGGTTTAGCTCATGGCTTGGTCCAAAGTTATGCACCCATTTGAATGAATGATACAAGTTCTGAGTCGTTCCTGAGTTAACCAAATGCGACTTCCTTTATGCTAGCATGAGTCGTACATGATTCATCATAAGTCGTAAGTCTTAGGTCGTGAACGACTTATCTGCAGTTATAAGTCAGCAGCGACTTAAGCGTTGTTGACTCTTCCTTTTAGCGCTTTGATTCGTCACTCCTTTAGTTCGTGGACTTTCTTAAGTCGTAAGTTGTGAGCTGTGGTCGCGCACGAGCTAACTGGTCGTAGCTTCTTGTTCGCTTGCTTGAGTCGCTGACGATTCAAGGTAGGTCGTAAGCATAATTCTTTAACTCGTGCAACTCCTCAATTGTTGAGTCGGTAACTTGCTGAGTCGTGAAGTACCTTGAGTCGTGAAGTACCTTGAGTCAGCCAACACCTTTAAGGCATTAAGGTTATAACCTGGTGAGTCGTTGTCCCTCTTGAGTCGTTAAGTCGGCTGTTAACCCTTCAAGGCCGTTGAGTCGGTAACTCCTTAAGGCTGTGAGTCGGGCTATTCTCTTAAGCCGCTAAGGTTACTAAGTCGTTAGCCTGTTGAGTCGTAACTAGGTAGGTCGTTGATTCGGTCCATGTGTTAGGTCGGTAATCAGTTGAGTCGGTAATCATTGTGAGTCGTGAGCCTTTCTTGAGTCACTTGAGCAGAGGGGTTAACAATAATTAAGAAGTAATATTTAATAATAATTAATAATTACTATTAAATAATTAATGATAATATTAAATAATTAGTATTAACAAGAAATAATTAATTTTAATAATTAATAATAATTAATTTATATTTTTGTTTAATGATTAATATTAAATAATTAACAAAAATGGCGACTACTGTTCGTAATATTCCTTCTTCTTCTTCCTCGTTCGTGCATCCTCGTTTCTCAAATCTTTCAAATTATCCTTTCTTTATCGAACTCGATCCTTCCCCCTTCGTACGTATGCCATAGTGGTCAAGAATTCGAATTTTGTTCCTCCGTAGTTTCTTAATCGGAAAACAAAATTCAAGAGATGGGTTGATTCTAGGAAGGGGAAAAGAATTTTCTTTCGATGTGGAGATTATACACATTTAGCGAAAGACTGTAGAGAACCGGTTAGATGCTTTGGATGTGGTTCGTTTGGGCATAAAATGGTCGACTGTTCGACGAAATTAAAATCAATCTCTAGCGATCGTAGAAATTTCTCTATAACTGATCGTAGTTTTCAATTTATTTTAAAATGTATGAAATTGAAGAGAATCCTGTTAGATTGCCTATAGACTCAAAAAAAGAAGGCATCAATTTCTTGGAAGATCTGTTCAAGCATTTTGATGTTATCAATTCTATTAATATTGGTAGGAATTACACTAAAAAGTTTGGTGATCTAAAGACTACTTTGGTGATTATGCTTCTTCGAACAATGATGAGTGGGTTAATGATGAGATGCCTATTTCAAATAGTGGTAATTGGGTTACTGATGTTGGCATCAATGATATCTCAGATATTCCTGTCGCTGTAAATAGGGAGGAGTTGATTTCTTTTGATTCTTTCCTTCCAGATCCTGCTGTTTCACAATGCAAAGTTATTCCTTGACCGTTAGAAACCAGGGATAATTTGCTTGATAATAGATGTGTAGATGGTGTTGTAGACTCGGCTGCAAATGTGTTGAGTAAATTTTTTACTCATAATAGTAACAAAAAAGTTAAAGCCTGATTTAATTACTTGGAGAAGTTTAAGTCAGTCACTGCAAATAGTTTTGAATGTTTAAGATCTCTAGAAGAAGAAGAATCTGATCTACCTAAAGTTGTTGTTTCTGATAGTTGTTTTTCAGGCAGTTGCTTGGTGGATAACAGGTTTGAGGTTAATGGCTTTGCCGAAATTCATCCTTTAAGAGATGCGTATATGTAATTTCAGGATATTGATGGTGCTACTGTTTCTTCTTCTTCTTCTGAGTCCTTGATTGTTGATTCTTGTCCAAGAAATCTTGTCTATGATGATTCTTCTTCTTCTGTGAGTTGTTATGAGTTGTTTGATGGCCATGATGTTGGTAACGAGATTGTCAATATTGGTTCATCTGGTAGCCTGGTTATGAAAGATGATAGAATGAAAAATTCGAATGTTTTGATGGTTAGTGATTTATTTGTAGATTTCTCATTATTGAATTCTAGTGTGCACATTAGAAAGTTGTAGAAGGGTGCAATGATTAAACTGAGGGCATATGAATTTAGTGAAAGTGTCAAGTTGGAATTGGATGTTGATGGAGATTTCTTCAACTCTGTTGGCTTGAAGATGAGATCACTGACTGATGCTGTTTCGGTTGAATGTTTTATGAATGATCGTATTAATTCGAATGATAAGAGATATTCAGGAACTGATTCGAAAACACTTGCCGGTGATATCATTTTGAAAGTGGACCCTCCTATTTTGATCATCAATGGAATCAATTTTAGCAATGTGGTTGGGAAAAATGAGGGAGTGTCTAATTCTGATGCTTTGTTAATTGAAGGAATGGAGGGTACAGTTGATAACTCTGCTAGTAAAAGGAATGTCAATGTGATTCCAATGGTGCACCATTCAGATATCAATATGTGCATGTTTACTAACACTGTGTCAACTGAATGTTATTTGAATGATGGTATTAACTCGAATGATAAGAGCTATTCAATGACTGAATCGACAATGCTTGCTGATGGAATGGAGGGTACAGTTGATAACTCTGCTGGTAAAAGGAATGACACTGGGATTCCGGTGGTGCACCATTCAGATATCAATGTGTGCATGTTTACTGACACTGTGTCAAATGAATGTTATATGAATGATGGTATTAACTCGAATGATACGAGCTATTTAATGACTGAATTGATAAAACTTGTTGATGGAATAGAGGATACAGTTGAAAATACTGCTGGTAAAAGGAACGATGTTTTTAAAGATAAGTCTCTTGTTGGAAGTTCACACAGTTTGATAAATTGTGTTAGTGACATGGTTGGGGCAGATGTTGGAGAGTCTGGTAATAATGTTATTAAGGGTGTATCTGATTCGTTCACAGTATTAGATAGAGGGGATAGTTTTGATAGTACAGCTTTAGTTTTATCTTCATTAGTTAAGAGAGGCAGGCGTAAGAAATCTACTGCTGTCAGCGGTGTTGTTCGTCGTGGTACTAGGGTCCGCAACAACCAGTCTTCATTTATGGGTGGGTTGCCTAATTCGAGTACCATGAGTGGCACTTCGAACTCAGGCTCAAGTATGGTTTCTGTTTTAGGTAGTTCATATTCTTCTTACGCTCTAGGTAGTTTATCCACTAATGAATTATGTCAATTAGCTAGGGATATTGCTTTTGTTTTTACTGATGATGAGATAGATACTGCATACATTAGAAGTAAGGAAATAGAGAGGGTTAGATTATCTGGATCATGAGGATTATTATTTGAAATATCAGAGGTTTAAATGATTTAAATAAATGTGATAAAATTAGAGCATTTTCTAAGGGTTATTTTATTGATATTTCTCTCTTACAGGAGACTAAAATAGATTATTCCGATATTCGCTTGTATAGAAGATTAGGTGGCTATCATTTTAAACACTGGGCATGTTTACCTTCTATTGGAACTTTTGGGGGTTTACTTATAGGGTGGCGAGGTAACTCTTTTAAACTTCTTCAAACTATTACTACACTCTTTATATATTATTCTCATTAATCTTAGTGATAACTCTTTATTAAATATTTTCTAATGTTTATGGTCCAAACTCTAAAATTGGTGGAATGAATTTCTGAAATTTAGATCGTTCGCTCGTGGATCTTGGAGTATGGGTGGGGACTTCAACATTACGCGTTTTTTAGGAGAACGCTCACCTCGGGAGGGGGACTTCTCTTCTATGGAAGAGTTAGACCAATTTATTATTAATACTAATTTAATAGAATTACCATTTTCTAATGGGGAATTCACTTGGGGTAATACTAAAGAATCCATGTTTATGGCCATTCTTGATAGATTTTTCGTTAGTGACGAAATTGAGGATAAAATTCCCATTTGTAGAGTCTTTGGTTTGCTTTATACTTATTCTGATCATTGCCCTATCATTCTTACGTGTGTTCATCATAAAATTGCTAATAAAACTTTTAAATTTGAAAAAAAAATGGTTATTAGAATCCAATTTCTCTAATCTAATTAAAAATAAATGGATTTCTATGAATTTTTATAATATCACAAATGTGATAACTCTGCAAAAAATTTGTTTTAAAACTTAGGGATCATAGGAATTTTCTTCAAATCTGGAGCAAGAACGTTTAGGGCAGTATTAAAATTAAAAAAGAAAATTTACTTTCTCAAACGCTTAATATTAACAAGATTGAAGAAACTAGACAATTAAATCTTGGAGAGCGTAATGTTCTCGCTAATTTAATAGAAGAGTGTAATTCAATTTTAGAAAAAGGAGAGTTCATGTGGAAATAGAGATCTAGAATTCAATGGATTAATGAAGGCGATAATAATACAATTTTTCTTCTTCATAATATTGCTAATGATAGAAAACATGGCAAGACGATGAATTCTATTTTTGTGAATAATGTAGAATTGATTGATCAAAGGGATCTTAATAAGGCTTTTACTGATTATTATATGGATATTTTTGGTAATAAGAATAAGCGTAGAATTAATGTTAGATGGAATGATCTTTATCTTATTGAATCTGAAATTGATCTTTCTGATTTTGATAATCCTTTTTCTAAAGAGGAAATTCTGAAGGCTATTAATGACATGCCTAGTGATAAAGCCCTGGGTCCCGATAGTTTTCCTATTTTATTTTGTAAATTATTTTGGGATGTTTTAAAGTTTGGTTTAACTAGTATGTTTAACGAATTTTATAATGGGAAAATGCAATTAGGTAGATTTCATTTTGCTGATGTCATTCTATTATATAAAAAAATCGGTGTTAATAATTTAAAAGATTTTAGACCTATCTCTTTAATTAATTCAACTGTTAAAACTATTTTTAAAGTCTTAGCTAATAGACTTAGCACAAGAATGAATGATCTAATTGATTATTCATAAACTACTTTCATTAAGGGTAGAAATATCACAGATGGGGTGGCTACTGTTCAAGAATACATTAATCATTGTTGTAAAAATAACATTACACGTGCTCTGCTAAAATTGGACTTTGCGAAAGCTTTTGATTCGGTTAATTAGGATTTTCTAATTGATATATTATGGCTAGAGGTTTTAGTCGCAAATGGATTGGTTGGATTATGACCTTGTTTAAAAATAGTAATTCTAGTATAATGGTTAATGGTATTTTAGGAAATAAAATTCAATCTAAAAGAGGATTAAGACAGGGTGATCCTTTATTGCCTCTTCTGTTTGACTTAGCCACGGATGTTTTCGCTATGATAAATAAAAAAACAGTTGGTAATGGATCTTTAGGGAGTGTTGATAGTGAAATCTCGCGCAATGGTCTCTCTATTCTTCAATTTGCGGATGATACCTTATTATTTACTCATCATTTGCCTAATCATGACATTACCCTTAAATTTATTTTATACAGTTTTGAACTCTTTTTAGGATTAAAAATTAATTTCGATAAAAGTTCGGTTTTAGTATTAAATGATATTGATAAGGTTGAATGTTTAGTTGCTAATACGCCAGCTTGTAAAACTATGAATTTTCCTTTTGATTATCTTGGTTTTTTGATTAGACCAACTAAACTTAAACATGACAACCGACTAATTATTATAGATAAAATTAAAAATAGAATTTCTAATTAGAATGGAAGGTTTTTATCCAGAACGGGTAAATTAGTTCTCATCAATTCTGTTTTATCCGCTCTTCCAATCTATTGGATGTCTATGCATCTTTTCACAAATTGGGTGATTAATAAAATTGATAAAATAAGAAGGGACTTTTTATGGAGTGATGATAATTATAACAGTAGTCTTAAATGTTTAGTTAATTGGGAAACGGTTTGTAAATCGAAAAAGGATGGTGGTTTAGGAATCATTAATTTACATAACATGAATATGTTTTTATTAGGGAAGTGGTTATGTAAATTTAACGATATTAATGATAACTCTATTTGGAAAGAAATTATTTTTAAACATTATTATAACGGTAGTAGTAATTTATACCAAATTACCAAATTACACCTTCTGTTACCAACAAATGGTCTAATTTTTGGAAATCTATTTTAAAATGTCATGAAATTTTTAACCTTTGTACTAATATGATTGTTCATTTAGGAAATAATACTTCTTTTTGGCATAATCGTTGGATATCTGTCATTCCTCTTAGAGTGGAATTTAAAGAGTTTTATGAAATTTGCAACTTTAAGAATGCTTTAATTTTAGATGTTTTTGCTTCGAAAATGATCCCGTTGGAACTTTAGTTTTAATAGATTGTTAGAAGGTACAACTCTTAGGCATTTTTCTTTATTATGTACTAGATTGAATTTATATAATATTGATAACGAAAAAAATAACATTATTAACTGGGAATAGGATAAAAGTGAGAAATTCACTTTAAATTCTTTTTATAAATTTCTTAATTTCTCGGGTGTAACTAGTAACTCTTTTAAACTTATTTGAAAAACAAACGCTCCTCCTAAAGCTAAGATTCATATGTGGTTAATCATGCATGAGAAACTAAATACTATTGAATTTCAAAAAGAAAGAGTATGCAAATTGATAATAAATGTACTTTTTGTAAATTGTATTATGAAGATATTAAGCATGTGTATTATGATTGTAAGGATACTTACTACAATTTTAACAATACTCTCAAAAATTTTAACTTTATTCTTATAACTAAAGTTACCGATTGTGATTATTATTGGAATAATTTAAGATTTAAGTTTAAAAAGGAAAATAGTTTTTTACTATATACTTTATTCATTATAATATGTTGGTATATTTGGTTTGAGAGAAACTAGAGACTTTTTAATAATAATAATAGTCATAGTAATAAATTGATATTTATAATAACATCATTTTGTTTTAGTTGGATCTCAAATTTGAATAATGATTTTACTGATTATCATAATGTTCTTTTGATTAAAGGAGCATAAGGATAATATTTTCGATTTTATAGTTTATAGGTTTCATAATTCATATTTTGTTAATTGTTTACCCTTTTGATTTCGAAATCTCTGTTTCACATTTTTAGAGTTGGTTATAATGTTGTATAATAAACTTGGATTCATTTTTAGTCTATCTCTTATTTTAGTCTTATTACTTTTACTTCATTAATACATATATATGTATACATATATGTGTGTTATTCTTATATTTTGTTTAGTACCAACTTTAGATACAGGTTTAGGTCGGATATAGTGCTAGATTGCTATTTGTAGGTTTTCAGGATTGTTGTCGACGGGACAGCAGCGATTTCATTCTAGATCTTCAGGGTTGGCAGCAAGGCATTCTTTCTAGATCATCCGCATTTGCAGCGAGGAGTTCTTTCTTCGGTGGAGCTGCTTGTAGGTGCACTTGGTTACACCATGGATCATATGAGTTTGTAGTGAGACGTTCATTCTGGATCAACCGCATATACAACTAGACCTTCTTTCAGATTCATCCGCATTTGCGGTGAGGCATCCTTTCTTTGGTGGAGCATTATAGATCACTTTTTCGGATCTCGTTTGAGTTCTTCTAACACCTCATTATCGGATGGTGGCCTTGTCGGAGTTCGATATTGAGGTGTAATGGACGGTAGTTTTGCCGGAGCTCATTCAAGAAGTTTCCTGAGTTTGTTTTTATTTGTTCCTATATTATGATTTATCACCTGCCAAGCATGTTGGCGGCTCCTTTGTTATTGATGTTATATATATATACATATATATATATATGTTGTATATATATGTACATATATATATATATGTGTGTGTGTGTGTGTGTACATGTGTGCTCACCTCTATTTTAGAGGATTACAGATTTGTCTCAAAAAATTAATAATAAATAATTAAGAAGTAATATTTATTATTAAGTATTTAATATTTAGCAATTATAATTGATAATTATATTCAATATTCAATATTTCAAAAGTTTTGAAATTTTGTAAAATAAATTTCAAATATTTATAAAATTTAAAACAAAATTTTGAAATTTTCATAAAATTAAAAAGTTAAAAATTTCGATAAATTAATTTTGTTATAAAATATTCAAAATTTTAGAAATTCGAAAATATGGAAAAGAAAATTCAAAATTTGAAAAATATATACATCATGGCGCAAATTATTACTTCCATGTGTTTGACGCCCCACCTCTATACCCACGCTAGCCAAGAACATTACGGTAAATGCTGTCAACTAGCATGGAGAATAAGGCTATTGAGGAGCGACCATCCGTGTAATTGCTTTGTGCGAGCATCGATATGTCAGATAATAAAGCATGCAATTCTTTTCAAGTGGAAATCCGACATGCCGACACAAACTCAAAGCTACTACACAGTGGCTATAATATCTTCGGAAACAAATATAGAAGTAAACATAACATAAATCAGTCACTGACAATTCATACAAAGGCGGAAATAGATATGAATATAACACATAAAAGTGTATATCAGAGTAGTGGTCAAATAAGATCCACAACATCACAAAAGAATAGATACAAGTGCTAAGACAAAAGAATATGTATACATCAAGGAGTCTATTTCTCAAATGTATACAACAAAACTACTAATCCAAGTAATTAGCCAAAAGTCAGATGATGATTCCAGATAGGAAGAAATGAGTAAGCACCTGTAATATCTCAGTCTGACCCGAGTATTATTTAATAAGAAAATAAGAAACGGATCAGTCTAGCTATAAATATTAGATGAAACGATATAGAATAAGAGATATGACTAAACACATAATAATCACAATGCCAAGCTGTGATATATATAATTAGTTGAAAATCATCAAGAGATTAATCAATGTCACCAAATCTACACAAGAATCAAAGAAATGCCATACTCCTTATTTCGTTCATCAAACCACAAATATTGACGATTATATCAATGTCAATCACAAAAGTCAATGACACACAAATTCACCAATGCACAAATATTGACAATAATATCAATGTCAATCACACAAGTCAATGGCACACAAATTCACCAATGCACAAATATTGATAAAACTTATCAATGGAAATCACGAAAATTGGTGAAACACAAATTCTAGAAATCATCTCAAGAAATCCAGAAATCACAAAAGGGGGGAGGCCTATCACAAACGGGAGCATAAAGCCCGCCAACACGTGTATCACAAACGGAACGCTAATTCCATGGTTGCTAACCGTCACAAATTGAGCCGAAGCTCCACAAACGGCCCGAAGACCATGGGTTGCTACCCCACCAAATTGAGTCGGAACTCCACAAAACGGGGTTTAGTCTCCCTCGTAGACAAAGAGACATCGCACATTGCTAGTCTAAATCACAAAGATGATCGTCATGATCAACGAGAAGTGTCAATTACACTAAGCTAGTAAATATATGAGTTTAGCTTCATGTCCCATAACCACTTGCTTAACTTAAATATTTACGAACAAACTGTAGATCTCCACTAGAAAATTATCACAAGAGATTCAATCGAACAAGTCCAAGAATTAACCGACGAAGTAAACGCAAGCGTTTCATACCACTCGTTTTACCAGGTCGTTTAATTAGATTTCTCATACGAGTGAGGTAAAGGTTTGTATATACTATTAGATTGAAAACGGTTTTAGAAACGAGCTTTGTAATAGTATTAAAATCGTTTGAGGAAAGAGTTTTGATATTTACTACTAGTATAGAAAACCTTTATAATTTTTAAAGTGACAAATCACAAAGAAGATTGTAAGAACAATCAATCACTAAAATTCACATTCGAAGACGTGAAATAAATCCAAAGAAACCGATAAAGAATCCATCGAAATGGATATTCAAAAATCCCTAAATAGGAGTCATCAAAGACATAATAAATGATAACAACAAATAGGATCATCACGAATCGATTTAAATTGGAATTCTCAAGCGAATAGGAAAATAGGCAAAATAGGCAAAACACAGCAATTTCAGACGTCTGAAACAAGTGGTTCAGACGTCTGAATCTGGAAATATAAAAATTTCCAGAACACAATTCAGACGTCTGAATCAAGTGTTTCAGACGTCTGACATAGGCATATTTTGGCCTATTTCCTTTCTGGTTCCAAATGAACCAATTCAGACGTCTGAAACCATATATTCAGACGTCTGAATCTGGGAATATAAAACTTCCCAGACAATATTCAGACGTCTGAATATCATGTTTCAGACGTCTGAATCTGGGGTTCAGGGCATTCCCTGAACCTAGGCCATAAATGGCCAAACGAATATCGGAAACGACCAATCAAGCAAATGGCGATGACTAAGGAATTACGTCGAACGACAATCCAGCTTAAACGGCTCTTCGATACGCCTCAAATATCAATGTCCAAATATCCATAGTAGGATTTTCATAAATTAGACCAAAACACCAAAAATTGGAATATACACCAAATCAATCCAAACCAAAATCAATTGCACAAGAATAAGTGTTAGGAATTCATACCTAACAATCGAAGATAATTATAGACTAAGATGTGAGATAAAAATCTCACCTTTTTACCAAAATCAAACAAGAAGAAGTTTGAAAGCAAATGGAGAATCAACCTCTCTTCAACACAACCCAAATGAGCTTGAATCTATGCTCAAAACAAGAACATTCCCAAAATTAGGTTTAAGAATTTCTGAAATTGGTAAAAGAATAAGTTGGAGAAGAAGAAGAGAATGCTTACCAATGGGTTCTCTTGAATTTGGAGCTAGGAATTTGATTTGCAAGAGGAACTAGGGTTTTGGAGTTTTAACTTCCAATCTCACCCACCATTAATGCCTTAGAACTGAAAGAGAAGAGAATGAGGGTGAGTGGGGAAGAGTGGCTTAGATTTGAGCATAATTTAACATAGGACTGAGCCCAAAACCAAACCCAAAGTGAAAAGTAGCAAAAATCAACTTTCTCCTAACATATCGAAGCTTATACTCAAAAAGGTCGCAAACGACATTTTAAACTCAATGGGAGTGGTCCCGAGTCCTAATTCGACCGTATGCAAAAAGTAGCTTTTAGGACTAAATTCCGAGTATCGATAAAATATTTAAATAAAATATTTAAATATAAAATTTCCAAATATGCGGGTTTTTACAGACTCCCCTCCTTAAAGAAATTGCGTCCTCGCAATAATTAAAAAGAAGATATATAGTAACAACCATAAAAGCATATTCAACACAAAAGAAATTTGAAATAAAAGGTTCACCTCAAACAGCACGAGAAAGTAAGTCCGGATGTGTTCGCTCGATGTACTCTCTAGATTACCAAGAACAATCCTTAGGATTTGAAGACCATTGAACTTTAACAAGCGGAACATCTTTATTTCGAAGTCGTTTGACCTCCGAAGCAATGATACGAATAGGATGTTGCTCATAAGTTAAATTAGGCGAAACTTCAATCTCTTCCACAACACCGGGCTCAAGAATAGAATCGGAATCTCGAAGACATTTCCGAAGTTGAGAAACGTGAAACAGGTCATGAATAGAAGAAAATTGAGCCGGTAATAAAAGGCGATAAGCCATGGAACCAATACGTTCAGTGATAGGAAATGGCCCAATATATCGAGGCGCTAACTTTCCCGAGCGACTGAAACGCACAACACCTTTCATTGGTGAAACACGAATAAAACAGAGTCTCCAACAGAAAATTCTAATTTTCTTCTCCGGCTATCGGCATAAGATCTTTGTCTACTCTGGGCTTCTTTCATCCTATGACGAATAAGATCAATCTTTTCTGTGGAATCACGAATAAAATCTGGACCTAAAACCAGCTTCTCACCGGCCTCAAGCCAACAAGAAGGAGATCGGCATGGCCTTCCATAGAGTGCCTCAAAAGGTGCCATACCAATACTAGATTGGAAGCTATTATTATAGGAAAATTCAACAAGTGAAATATGATCTTCCCAACTTCCACCAAAATTAAGAACACAAGCACAAAGAAGATCTTCAAGAGTTTGATTCACACGCTCGGTTTGTCCATCGGACTGAGGATGATAAGCGGTGCTAAAATTAAGCTTCGGTCCCAAAGCTGTTTGAAGACTCTTCCAAAATCCACTAGTAAACAATGGATCGCGATCACTAACAATAAAAGTAGGAACACCATGTAATTTAACAATCTCTTTAACAAAGAGTTTGGCCAAAAGAGGAACGGTTCGGTTAGACCGGACGGGAATAAAATGGGCGGATTTAGTAAGTCTATCAACAATCACCCATAAGCTATCATGACCCGATCGAGAACGGGGAAGGCCATCTATAAAATCCATGGAAATCTGGTCCCACTTCCAAATTGAAATTTCTAAAGGTTGCAATAACCCACCGGGCCTTTGATGTTCGGCCTTAACGAGTTGGCAAGTCATGCAACGCTTAACGAAGTTAGCAATATCAAATTTCATTCCCTCCCAATAATATAGTCGCTTCATATCCGCGTACATTTTACTACTTCCGCGATGAATGGTAAATTAGAACGATGAGAATTTTCTAAAATATCCTTACAAAGATCAATAATATTTGGTACGATAAGTCTACCAAATTTTCGAATGCCGCCATGAGAATCGATATCAAATTCTTTCAATCCTTCAATATCAATTTTATCCGTAATATTTTGGCCAAGAAGAGCCATTTCGGGATCTAGCCTTTGAGCTTCAAGAACGCGGTCTAAAAGAGAAGGATGAGCCTCAAGGCTACATAACACAAGTGATGAACATAAATCGGAGACACAGTCTCGAATCTCACAAGAGAATAAGATCTCGAGATCGTTCCATTCAAATATCATCATAGAAACAACTGCTTGTTTCTTACGGCTAAGAGCATCGGCGACACGATTACCCTTACCGGGGGTATAAAGAATATTAAGATCATAAGATGCAAGGAACTCAAGCCAATATGAAGTTCCCTATGAGAAAATAAATATTCCAAAGATTTATGATCGGGGTAGAGAACAAATTTCTCATCCAAAATGATGATGCCAGATTCTAAAAGTGAAATCAACAGCCGCAAGCACTAAATCATGAGTGGCATATCTAGTCTCGATAAGCTGTAATGATTTAGAAGCACAAGTGATAGCACGTTATCTTATGTAAGAGAACGACATCCAAACCAATACGATAAGCATTGGTACAAAAGATAAAGTCTTGGTTCCCCTCGGAAATCACAAGAACAAAAGTATCGAAAAGAAAGAATTTCTTTTAAATAATCTTCTTTTCCATAAAGTTAAAACTTTCAAAATTACACTTATCTTTATGTAATTATCTTTCTAGAAAATTTTTTACGTTTTACAAGTCAATACATCGTGTCTGATTGTCACATCAAAGCGTTTAGGAAATTCCTATCGATAACGTTGATCAAGCGCATTGACCAAAATTCTTAAAGCACTCAACGGGCAATACAATCACAAAATCATCTTTTATAGGATAAATAAATCTCTTAAAAAGTTTTAAGAATATTCTTTGTTCGTTTCAAGAACAAAATCCAGTTTTACTTATAAATAAATCTTATGAAAAAGATTTGCAAAATTTTAAATTACTATTTTCATCTAAAATCAGTAAATACAAGAATAGTCTCATCGAAATATTCATAGAATATTCGATTTATAAAATGGATGAAATAAGCTGGACAATTTGAATGACAAAATAAGTCATTCATAAGAATCATAACGAGTGCGGAATGCGGTAAGTGGAATGCTAATTTACGCAACTCGTAGCAAACGAAAACCGGTGGTAAAGTCAAACTGAAAAGACCTTAACGCCACACAAAAGATTTCTTAGGTGATAATCCTAAGACAAACTCAAAAATACCGGAAAATTTCTCAAACTACATGAATGAGAGAAATAACACTTTCCTTATAAGTGGGCTTAAGGAAGAAAATGATGCCATCAAGTTGGAATCAAAATCATAAAGGAAAATAGAAATCTGCTTAACAGATTGAAAATGTCAAAGATGAATAGTCCACACGGGACAAAGGATATGGCCTCATAATAATTAAGCCAATCCTTACAAAAGTAAATTCCGAAGCCTAAGTAAAAATATCGGCTCGGAAAGAAAAGTCTCATAAAATAATTTCGACATCAATAAAAAGCAAATTGAGTGTTGCGGATCTACCATCCGGATTCACAATCCACAAAGAAGACATCAAGCCCAAAATATTCAAAGAAAAAGAATCGACAAGTTCTTTTGATATAAAAATAATGAGATGGACCCATATCAAAAAGAATTCAAATAGAAAGATCATGAAATAAAACAATAGCATCAAGGATTGAATGTAAAATACCTTGACCAAGAGAAGTGTCACAAGGGGTTTGCACGACTTTCGACTTTCCCTCCCTCTTATTAGGGAGTTTGGGACATGTAGATAAGTAATGACCCAAGCCTTTGCAATAGCGGCAATAGAGGGGTTTCGGGCACTTAATTACATAATGGTTCGTGGAACCACAATTGTAGCATTGTTTACGACTTGGGGTTGGAGTCTTGGCTACCGAAGTTTCTTGTTCCACCCTCATCTTGCTTTGAAGTATGGGGCAGACAGAAATATGATGCCCTGTATTTTTGCAATAGCGACAAAAGAGTGGCTCCGGACACTCCTTTGCATAGTGGTCCTTAGAATTACAATTGTAGCATCCTCCACGATTAGGGATTGGAGTCTTTGCTACAAAAATTGTTTGCTTCACTCTTTTATTGGGATTAAAGCTCTTGAACTCAATATGCCTCTTCTTAGAAGTCCCAATATCACAAACACTTCCTTTACCAACCTCTCCAAGAAGAAGAGTAACATCCACAAGCTGATTGAAAGAAACTTCAAGTTTCAAAGGTAGAACCATTTCGGGGTTCTTACTCAAAGCACAGATAAACTCTTGATTCTTTACAAGATCCAAAAGTTGTTGGGCAGACATGAATGCGCCATCCAGAGAAGGGCTACTGGATTGACCAGCGCTAAGACTGCTAGAACTAACCATTTCTCTTCCTTTAGAAAAGAAAGAAGGAGAAAAGTTATTATCAAAATAAATATCAAGAAATCTTGATAGACAAAACAGGGAATCATAAATGAAAATAGGATAGGACGGTACGAAGACCCGAATAAAATCCTAAAGCACGACTTCTAAGATGGACTTAGGACGATGATCCTTGTTAAATTATTCTACATTGTTTCGAAGTTTGGCTCTGATACCAAGCTTTGACGCCCCACCTCTATACCCACGCTAGCCAAGAACATTACGGTGAATGCTGTCAACTAGCACGGAGAATAAGGCTGTTGAGGAGCGACCATCCGTGTAATTGTTTTGTGCGAGCATCGATATGTCAGATAGTAAAGCATGCAATTCTTTTCAAGTGGAAATCCGACATGCCGACACAAACTCAAAGCTACTACACAGTGGCTATAATATCTTCGGAAACAAATATAGAAGTAAACATAACATAAATCAGTCACAGACAATTCATATCACAAAGGCGGAAATAGATATGAATATAACACATAAAAGTGTATATCAGAGTAGTGGTCAAATAAGATCCACAACATCACAAAAGAATAGATACAAGTGCTAAGACAAAAGAATATGTATACATCAAGGAGTCTATTTCTCAAATGTATACAACAAAACTTCTAATCTAAGTAGTTAGCTAAAAGTCAGATGATGATTCCAGATAGGAAGCCATGAGGAAGCACCTGTAATATCTCAGTCTGACCCGAGTATTATTTAATAAGAAAATAATAAACGGATCAATCTAGCTATAAATATCAGATGAAACGATATAGAATAAGAGATATGACTAAACACATAATAATCACAATGCCAAGCTGTGATATATATAATTAGTTGAAAATCATCAAGAGATTAATCAATGTCACCAAATCTACACAAGAATCAAAGAAATGTCGTACTCCTTATTTCATTCATCAAACCACAAATATTGACGATTATATCAATGTCAATCACAAAAGTCAATGACACACAAATTCACCAATGCACAAATATTAACAATAATATCAATGTCAATCACACAAGTCAATGACACACAAATTCACCAATGCACAAATATTGATAAAACTTATCAATAGAAATCACGAAAATTGGTGAAACACAAATTCTAGAAATCATCTCAAGAAATCCAGAAATCACAAAGGGGGGAGGCCTATCACAAACGGGAGCATAAAGCCCACCAACACGTGTATCACAAACTGAACGCTAATTCCACGGTTGCTAACCATCACAAATTGAGCCGAAGCTCCACAAACGGCCCGAAGATCATGGGTTGTTACCCCACCAAATTGAGTCGAAACTCCACAAAACGGGGTTTAGTCTCCCTCGTAGACAAAGAGACATCGCACATTGCTAGTCTAAATCACAAAGATGATCGTCATGATCAACGAGAAGTGTCAATTACACTAAGCTAGTAAATATATGAGTTTAGCTTCATGTCCCATAACCACTTGCTTAACTTAAATATTTACGAACAAACTGTAGATCTCCACTAGAAAATTGTCACAAGAGATTCAATCGAACAAGTCCAACAATTAACCGACGAAGTAAACGCAAGCGTTTCATACCACTCGTTTTACTAGGTCGTTTAATTAGATTTCTCATACGAGTGAGGTAAAGGTTTGTATATACTATTAGATAGGAAAACGGTTTTAGAAATGAGCTTTGTAATAGTATTAAAATCGTTTGTGGAAAGAGTTTTGATATTTACTACTAGTATAGAAAACCTTTATAATTTTTAAAGTGACAAATCACAAAGAAGATTGTAAGAACAATCAATCACTAAAATTCACATTCGAAGACGTGAAATAAATCCAAATAAACTGATAAAGAATCCATCGAAATGGATATTCAAAAATCCCTAAATAGGAGTTATCAAAGGCATAATAAATGATAACAACAAATAGGATCATCACGAATCGATTTAAATTGGAATTCTCAAGTGAATAGGCAAATAGGCAAAACACAGCAGTTTCAGACATCTGAAACATGTGGTTCAGACGTCTGAATCTGGAAATATAAAAATTTCCAGAACACAATTCAGACGTCTGAATCTAGTGTTTCAGACGTCTGAAATAAGCATATTTTGGCCTATTTCCTTTCTGGTTCCAAATGAACCAATTCAGACGTCTGAAACCATATATTCAGACGTCTGAATCTGGGAATATAAAACTTTCCAGACAATATTCAGACGTCTGAATATCACGTTTCAGACGTCTGAATCTGGGGTTCAGGGCATTCCCTGAACCTAGGCCATAAATGGCCAAACGAATATCGGAAACGACCAATCGAGCAAATGGCGATGACTAAGGAATTACGTCGAACGACAACCCAGCCTAAACGGCTCTTCGATACGCCTCAAATATCAATGTCCAAATATCTATAGTAGGATTTTCATAAATTAGACCAAAACACCAAAAATTGGAATATACACCAAATCAATCCAAACCAAAATCAATTGCACAAGAATAAGTGTTAGGAATTCATACCTAACAATCGAAGATAATTATAGACTAAGATGTGAGATAAAAATCTCACATTTTTACCAAAATCAAACAAGAAGAAGTTTGAAAGCAAATGGAGAATCAACCTCTCTTCAACACAACCCAAATGAGCTTGAATCTATGCTCAAAACAAGAACATTCCCAAAATTAGGTTTAGGAATTTCTGAAATTGGTAAAAGAATAAGTTGGAGAAGAAGAAGAGAATGCTTACCAATGGGTTCTCTTGAATTTGGAGCTAGGAATTTGATTTGCAAGAGGAACTAAGGTTTTGGAGTTTTAACTTCCAATCTCACCCACCATTAATGCCTTAGAACTGAAAAGAGAAGAGTGTGAGGATGAGTGGGGAAGAGAGGCTCAGATTTGAGCATAAGTTAACATAGGGCTGAGCCCAAAACCTAACCCAAAGTGAAAAGTAGCAAAAATCAACTTTCTCCAAACATATCGAAGCTTATACTCAAAAAGGTTGCAAACGGCATTTTAAACTCAATGGGAGAGGTTCCGAGTCCTAATTCGACCGTATGCAAAAATTAGCTTTTCGGACTAAATTCCGAGTATCGATAAAATATTTAAATAAAATATTTAAATATAAAATTTCCAAATATGCGGGTTGTTACAATGTGCATCTAGACGTTTTCTGATATGACTACCTTCTTTCACATATACAAGTTTTCTTTTATCCACAAGTAACGAAATTTTTACTCTGATCCGAAATTATTCCCTCCGTTCCAAAGTTTTTTCCCCAATTGCAAAACGTTTCCCTCCAGCCCAATTTTTTCCCCAAATTCCTCATGTCTAACGAAATAATTCCACCTAAACCACTTTACTTTTTCCACAAAATCAGTCTTCGACCTCGCCTTCTTGACCTTCACAATCATCATTCCCTTCCGGACATCGCTCTCCTTCTTCCCCACTCCAACGTGCGGCTCCCTCTCTCTCAACTTCTTGGCCCAAGTCCTTGGCTTGTGGTCATTGCCTGCCTATCCCTATCCTCCTCCTTCCACGAGCACGAGCTCAACCAAATCCTCCTCCTCGACGACACCCACCTTGACGGCTCCTCCTCTATCTGCCACACCTACAGTCGTGAGGTCAACAATGCCTTCCACTTCCTCACCTACATCCTTTTTCCTGCTTTTTAATTGAGCTCGCTCATAAATTTTTACTTTTTGCTACCATGGAGATGAAGTACATGAATGTACGACTATTCATGGGACGCTGGCTTCCTGGCTGTATGGGGGTGGAGTTTTTTTTTTGAGTGTTTTTTAGGCCTATTTGTGAGCTGCAATGCTGAGGTTTGAAGGGTTTGAGAAGTTACTTGAGAGAGAGCATGGGAATGTTTACGTTTTGTTTAGTGACCATTTGAGGATTAAGTAGCAGTTGCTTTTTGCTAGTCATAGGTATAGAGGGTTCATTATTGGGTGCTTATTTACTAGTACGGTTAGTCGGCTATGGGTTTTGATTATGATCTTGAGTTCTAGAAGTAGGAATAACTTCTATAATTATAGGGACGTTGTGGTAACTTTATTTTGTTTATTACTCTTATTTTGTCTACCAATATATTCATCATATAACTTATCATGCATGTGTTATAATACGAAGGTGTGTTCAGTGGTGAAGCTAAGTGGGTTCATCTTGTTCTTGTTTGGGGATACGAGGATAATATGCGGATCTCAAAAGGAGGTATCAATTACTAGTCGCTGATAATGATGGACAAGTGATATACAAGGAAACTGTAAGATTTCTACAGGAAGCAGATGTGTAAAGGGTAAAGATAAGGGATATTGTAAGATTGCTACTTAAGACGTTTTAGGTACAACACAGGTTACAGAGTTTTATGCATCAAATAATAACTCAAAGGATCTCTATGATTATAACCAAGCACTATCAAGGATCCATAGATTCACAAAACAGAATACTAGTACTAGCAATAATAAGGCACGTAATGGTATATGTAAGCATAGCCTCATACTAGTCCATCTGCATAACCAAATGTCATTCCACACCTGTTATCTAGTCTACTCATTTTGTGAGTATCCGAGATAATAAGGAACAAAGTGTAAACCTTGATTTAGACAACAATCTAGTATGTATGATAAACGATATCAAAATACTATGAAAGTCAATATAGTATATGAGAAATAGGGTATGAAGAATCATACTTGACATGTCCTTGCAACCAAAGAGTTATCACATAACAATCGATATATGCTAATCTACTATCATCATCATATGGGTGTACTACAAGTTCTAAGTATAGCGTCGAGTGTCTATGTATCCAAATCCACAACACCTACATCATGTGACATATCTATAATGATAGGAAAAACATAATGAACATATCATCCATCAAACAATCCTTACAATCACTTTTGTGCGTTAGATATATGATAACTCGTATGGTCAATTCTCGGCCAAAGACTAATGGAAAAAATCATGGTTTCTCGGTGTTCGAATCCATGTTGCTAAATCCTACAGTGGAAAACCTCTTATAATTTCTAAAGCCCGGAGCTAAACTGCAACGAACCAGGATTTTTGACCCTCAAAAATCGATATCCATACGTTCATTGTATAACATGCCGAATAGTCAAGTGCCGAAAATACCAGATCATTAGGGGTGAAGAAGAAAAGATAGAAGGAAACATAATTAACAACTCAGAATCTCACAATCGTGGCGGAATAAAATATAATATATAATAACAGATTTTTATATAAAAAAATATGTATCAGTTAATATAATACACATTATCACAGTACAACCATCAACATAGAAATCTGAACAATTACAATAACTTGTCCTCAAAAGTGCTGAATATACAGCCTACAATACACAACGGAATATAATCAAGTACGTGTAATACGTCTCTAACATCCAGCTCGTCTCCTGAGCTCCAAGGCACTCTAACCTGAATCTATAATACTCGGTCTGACCCGAGCATTATAACAAAATAACACCCGAGTCAGTTAGGAAAACCAGCTTCAGTAAACACATTCAATTTGAATTATCTAAATTATCGAATTTCTTTGAAAGACAAGGGTATCTCGTAAGACCACGTCACACATAAACACGACGGGTTTTTCCCTTACGACAACCAAATCACTTTTGTAGAAAATCCGATGATACTATAATAATATCTAAGCACAAATACTTATTAAAGTAGCCGAAATTGTTACATTAAACAAATTTCAGCATACTAGGCTCTAAAATTAAAATCGTAAAGGTTCATAATGGATATTGGATCAAAGTAGTTTTCGGATAATGCATATATCCGATCCTAGTCTCATCGGATCCAAACGACAAATTTGAAAAGCCAAGTTGTTTAAAATAAACAATCTATCATTAAGGTGTCGATATTCACATATGGAAATCCATTCCACATGTTTACTTTGAAAGAAGCTATGCGGTAGGATCGTATAATATGGAATAGTGGATGGTATAGGTAAATAACAATAAGCAATAAGTAAAGTAGACACCATGATTTTATACTGGTTCGGACCTTTAGTCCTACGTCCAGTTTCTAAGCTTCACTTAGGAATTCTACTAACTAAAACCCTCTCTTGACTCGGAGGAATATGTTTACAACTTACCCGAACAACCGAACGGGATTTCTTGCCTTAACTACCGAAGAGGACTTCAACTCAATTACTAAAAACAATTATTCGACTTGTTGTGTTCTTGTCAACACTAATGAGTCCAATGTAGTACAATATTCCTATAATCTTATCCTCAAGAGTATGAAATGTGTTTGTGAAGATTTAGGAAATGTGAATTGCTATGAATCAAAAGAATATTATAAACAAAGCAGAGATTCAATCAATAGATTGGTGATTGCTTTGAAAACTTTTAGAGAATATAAAATATGTTCAAGAAAGTAGTGAGATTAAAGCATAAGAAAATTGGTAAATTGAAGATGTTAGAACCATGTATATATAGGTGTAGAAGAGATGCATTTGTTGGCTAGAGTTGCAGACAAGAGATGCTTCCATTTCCATTGGAGAATGGTTGCAACTCTTGGGAGGAAGAAGGTGTCCATTCAGAGAAAATTCGCAGGTTTAAATTCAATCGACTGAGCAGGGATTTCAGTCGACTGGAAATGTAAAGAAAAATTTTCAGGAATAGATTCAGTCGACTGAGCAGGTTGTTTCATTCGACTGGAACTGTGCATGTTTGTATATGTGTAACAGGTTCAGTCGACTGGGCTTACCTGTTCAGTCGACTGAACTATTGGCTTTTGCACAGTGAATGTGTATCTAGAAAATGAAGTTTATAAAACGTGTTCTAGTGTTTGTGCAAGCCTCTTGAGGATAGATTTTAATAATAAATCTAAACTAAGACCTATATTTAAATTATACTCATGTTATCCTCGGTCTTCATCGTTCTTCCTTTAGCTTTGCACATATCTCTTCCTTTTTGTTGAAGCACATTGTCATTGATCAAAATATAGCGTATCAACATTCTCCCCCTTTTTGATTGATGACAATACTGAAACGTGTAGAGATGTAATCATTTCCTCCCCTGAATATATGCATTGTCTTTCCTACAAAACAAGGTTAGTAACATAGATTTCTCTCCCTTTGTCATCGACAAAGAGGAAGTAACAATTGCAGAAGTATATTATCAAAACATTCCCTAATATGCATAACTATAGTTTCAAAAACTTAGAATGTAGCATAAATAAATGAAACATAGAACTATTTATACAAGCCTTTTGAATAGTGTATTTTTTTTTGAAATAAAAAATCAAACCATAAGAGAGTTATTCATCTTTATCCTAATCATATGAGCCTTCTCTCCCTCCCTCCGGTTCGTGAATAACGGGTCCATCGGTGGGTGGTTTATAAGCTCTTCCACCTTGACCACTGCTATTCCCATTTGTGCTGCTGCTTGGATTTTCTTCGGATGACGTCCATGTGAAAGTTGGTGCCGGACGCTTGCCATGGGAGGTTGAAGCAGTAGTGGAGGTCGTGCGTGAGATGGCATCCATAATTTGTTGAAGAATTCTTTAATTCTATCAAGTTTAAGATCTACCTCCTTGAGGCGATTATCAAGAATTTGTTGATTTCTTGATAGAATTCCTAACGATTGATTGGTAGTAAAACTTGGTTCAACGATACGAATTTCATCATCTTGATCAAAAGGTTCTGCATGTTGGGATTGAAGAGGTTGTTGCGGTTCTTGATGTCTAGTTTCCCATTCGGCAAGAGATATGATGCGAGAAGGTCTAGCCGGAAGTTGCATAAGGCTTATAGTCCGATGGTTAATTTGATGAACCATTGTATTTTCGGACTCTGGTAATGGCGTATCAACGTTGAGGAGTAGTCGCATGATATACTCGCCAAAATATATTGTTCGCATTTTTCCATTACTGAAAGTAAGAAATTCATCAAGAATTAGTTAGACCCAATCAACTTCAATATTGCCCCAAATGGCATGTAGTGCTCTATAATTGTTTGGGTATACAATTTCATATGAGCCCGTTCGAGAAGTGATGGTTCGCATAAGGGCTTTGTGGAGAAGCCTTGCTCTTGGTCGTAAGGAAGTTGATTTAATATCCCGGATGTTGATGTTATCATCCAAAAATTGATGATTTATGTTGTCTCGAATATGTGGATTAAATTCGATTTCTTCAAGCTTCCTTCCAATGTTAGGAGATCCTAAAATGTGTGCATTTCGGTCTAGGGAAAACCTTTCCGCACACCATAATCCAAACACTATCGTTTGGATTTCTTGGAGTTTGGTGTCCAAGGTTAAGGTTTGCATAGAACAATTTGACCATAATATGATTGATTGCATGGTCATTTCGTTTTATGTCTAAGAGAGATGTTAAACCTGCTTGATCCGTCAAACCTTGTATGTTGTACGTTTGAAGACTCTGATAATCAACGAAGGTGTGTTCAAAGATCTGAGAATTCTTCATTTTGTTCCACCTTGTGACCGCCACTCCATCATAAAGCCATTGAGCAATTTGAGCGTCAATTGGCTCGGAGGATGTTGAAGTTGAAGCTCTTGATCTTTTTGGAGCCATTGTTGTGAGAGTTTTGAGAGGGATTTGAAAAAAAAATGAAGATTGGGGGCTAGGGTTTTTGAAGAATAATGGTGAAGTAGGAGCTTTTGGAATGACAAAAGTAAAGAGTAAAGGTAGAAATTGGTGGTAAAAAGGGAAATGTAGCCTGGGAAAGGACGTTCAGTCGACTGAATAGTCTGTTCAGTCGACTGAATTGATGGCCGAAAATTTTCTGTGTTAAACTCAGTCGACTAACAGTGGTTTTAGTCGACTGAACTATTGTCTGAAAGTTTCTGTGGTAAATTTAGTTGACTGTGCAGAGCAATTAGTCGACTGAGCTATTGGAAATTGTTTTATGCCTTATGTTCAGTCGACTGAGCAGTAAGGTTCAGTCGACTAAACCTTGTGTTTTTGGTGTTCTAAATTTTTTAAAGCAAAAGATTTTGATTGAAAGAAACGATTACAATTGTATAGACATATTACAATATAACAACATGATTTGACCAAAAATAAAAAATAATCATTTCTTTAGAGATGGATTATTTTTTTGCGGTTTATTTCCTTCATTCGTTATATAGTTTTTGTCCCATGAATTTGGACTATATTGAGGAGTTTTTGGCAACATCCAAGGATTCAATGGATCGGCTGGTGTACGGTATGACAAAGATGGATCATACGAACTAACTGGTCGAGGTAGGGGCTCAGTCACATTGCTTTTCTTCGAGCTACAAAAACGTAAACTGTAACGAATGCGAATTTTCGACGCTCGAAAATCGACATCAATACGTCCATTGTATCAACTGCCGAGCAATCGAAGGCCGAAAAACCGTACCGTTAGGGTTAAAGAAGAGGTAGAAGATAGAAGAAAAAAAAGAAACAGAAAACAATATCAGAATCTCACAATCGCAGCGGAACAACATATAATAGATAAATGAGTAATCTTTAAACAAAGAACTATATCAGTTATTACATTACATCACAAGTGTACAACAACAAACAACAACAAACAGCGGAAAAGAAATACTATATACTAGTAATATGCTACGCCATCTAGCTTGCCTCTAGATTTCTGCAGCAACTCCTAAATCCAGAATATCCTGATAAACTATCTCTAGATTGCCCGTGTGGAAATTGGTGGGCACCCAGAGTTTAGGAAGGAAAACAATAAACTCTGAGTCAGTCATGGGACTGGTGTGAGAACTTAAAACAGTTTATCTTTAAAACAAAGAACAGGATAATTTTAAAATAGATTCGCAATGCTTTTTAGAAAATGAGACTACCATAAGACCTCCCGCACACACACACACAATGCAAACACATGATCGGAGGAGATTTCTTCTTATGATAGTCAAAGATGCTTGATACGCATTAAAAAGAAACATTTGATATTATTAATAGTGCATAGTGTAGAAACATTTCGAAAGTAAAGATATAAATCTTAGCCAGCATAGGCATTTCGCACTTATGCCTACTATAGCTACCATCCAAACAGTGGGGCGCCACCATAAGTGAATGATAGGTTCTACTACTAAAACTGTACAAGATCGTATTGTTTCTTTGGATTTCCAACAAATGGTTAGGCCAAGGAACTTCCCATTGTCATATGGGTACGCCTCTGGAAAGACGACCCGAGAACCTAACCGGATCTCTGCCAACACAAGGTCGGGTTACCCTTCAAACTGGGTAACTAGTGACACGAATAAGTCATTCCTCGATCGTAACCGATCTATATCCGAGGATCCTCGATTCCAACAACCAAAAAGTAATAAATTTGCAGCAACAACATAGGTTAAGTATCTGGGCTCCATACCATGATACCACCCTTATCCAGAAGGAATGACATACACTAAAGGGGCGCTACCCCCTAATAACCTTGCCGCATCCTTCCTGTTTTGACCATTTCCGGGGTGTGAGGTCCGACGAAGTCTCGTCCACAAACCCACGCTTTATACAAAAAGCTGTGCTTTGATCATCAATGCTCAACAACACTTAGCATATCACACTACCAAATTGGGAGTATATCACTAATAACCTTCAACTACATAACTTCTGAGCTCGTACGTCACAGAGAAGGGTGTTAAGATAAGAGAATAAATTCTCCGCCACCAACAGAAATATATTTGAAAGAAATCAGCTTTATATCTCAATTTGTAATGTCAGACATACAATCCATACAGGTCTGTTCCGGGCTCGAACAGAACCGAAGGCACTTCCAAAGAAGCCCTTGCAATCCGGATATTCACTAATCACGTCCGGACTTCCCGTCACTAAGGGTGATAAAACCTCTATATCGGAGATCAGCCGATGCAGAGTCATTCGACGGTAATCCTTCCGTTTTCAAAAATATCCGGTCTTCAACACCGGTCTTCAATTGCAATCCATAACGACGTATCACATATTCGGAATGGGTTATACGACCCCAAAGTCCTTTCGCGGCTAACCCGAATAGTGAGCACTTATTTTGAAAATAAGTGTGGCATTCAAATTCAAACAAATCACAACAAATACCCATTTAAAGGTAAATATTGATAGTCGGTTGTTTAACTATCAATAGGCGTGCACAACATCACCAAGTTCCAAATAATTTTCCAAATTATTTATTTTCCAAAATATCTTTACAAGATATATATATTTTCCACACTTCAACATTTGAAAACAAATTTCAAATCACATTTCACCTTTACAACTTTTGAAAACAAATTTCAAATCGTTTCCCTACACGGGATATATTCACAAATCTTTGTTCATTTTCATTTCAAATTGGTTCATTTAAACCAATTAAATAAATCTGTACCGATTTACTTTATATTTACGTTCCAAATCCGTAAATTTATTTCCACACTTCAAAAATAAATCAACGTTTATTTTTAAACAAATTCCCCTTTCTTTATAAATTCCATAGTGAATTTACAATTCCAGAATATATATGAATATACGATTTCCAAATCGATTTCTAATATTCATTTTCAATTTATCTTTAAAAGATAAAATCTCAAAATATTCACTTCATATTGGAAAACATTTCTATACTTATTTAATAATAAGTAATTCACAAATCCATTTATTTTCAACACTTGGAAAATATTCAATATACTTAAATTGAAATTAAGTATATATTTCATTCTTTAAAGAAAACATTCTTTCAAACACATTTATTTTGGTCAAAACAAATGTTGCATAAAACATCGTTACGACGACCCAAAATCACTAGTATAGGGATTCGAAATGAAGATAGATATATAAATCCCAATACGATATAAAACATTTCCTTTCGGAAATCATTTACTATAACAACAGTGTTATAGTCCACCATTTTCTTCTATTTCTCGAAAACGTCTATTTCAACGATGAATGTTAAAATCTATGGTTTCGACACTTAATGCATTTTAAAAAACTACAAATCATTTTAATTCTATTTAAAATATCACTTCCCCAAAACACTTTAATATATTATTCACTGTTCAAAATCGTGAATATACTCCTTTAATAAGCTATAAAAATTTACTTATCAAATTCAATCAATCTTGAATTTATAAATCAATGTTTATAAATTCACATTTATATATTATAAAAACTTCAAGTTATAAAATCACTTTATTCACAAATTTTATCCATATCCCATTTACACGCCAAAATCCATATTATAAGTAAATTTAACTATAAATCTTTTAATTTACAAAATCTATTCATTTTATAACTTCTCAATTTATAAATCCATAAATTTCGTTACTTACTAATCCATCCATTTACTATTTCATTTTAACACAAAAAAAACTCTTTTTACAATTGTATTATTTTTAATTTATAAATATCAATTTTATAAATCTTTTAGATAAACCGTTTATAAAAATCCAAAAATCTCAATTTAAACTATTTTATAAAATTCATTAACTCCATATTTCAAAAATCACATTTATCTATATTTCTCAAAAATCATAAATTATATAACATTAAAATTATAACGTTTATTTATTTAAAATCAATCAACTCCAAAATTTAATAAAACGTATATTTACAAAAATCACTTTAAAATCCTTTTATAATTCCAAAATTGGCCCAATGATGCAACACACCAAATAGTCAATCACGACAACAAAGACATCATATATCAGTATATGATAATCAACAAATATCACAATATCTGTAAATAAATCAATAGAGTTGAGGAATCCAGTTGGATCACTCCAACATGTTTCCTTGCATCCACAGATGTTAGCACAATACCAATTCCGTTCCAATACGGAATATCGCGGTATATGGGATTCACAAAATATTATCTGCTATTATGCGGCACAATAGGGTCTCATCCGCTATATAATGCGGGAAAATCACCTCCAAGTACATAATAATACCAATTCCATACAAGTTGGAATTATCGCGGTATATGTTTTTAATAAATAACATCCGCTTAATATACGGCGTATAATGTCTATTTCAATCAATAACAGATAATAATTTATCATTCATGCATACAATCAATAATTTTAAATCTAACTATTTAAAATTTAAATCGAAACAAATTCGGTTGAGTGAGGAGTTCTCACCTTGAGTTTCTGATAACAGTTGTAGCGTTTTATTTCGAATAAAATTAAACACGCGTTTAATTTTATCCGAAATTCAAATTAACTCCAAACGACTCCAATCCAGCTCCATTGCGTAGTGCTCGTCCACACGATTCCAACGCAACTTGTTTCGTAATTTTTCGACCTCGTATCAAAAAGATATAAGGTTTCAAAGTATCACGATTTAATAATATAATTATTTATATTTCTTTTAAATTTTTTCAAACCCTACACAACTCTGGCCGCACGATCAAATCAAGAAAATCACGGCCGTGCTTCCCCCTTCTCCCTCACGCGTTTGCTCCAGGTGACCACGAACAAAACCGAACCCAAAAAACACTAACTAGGGTTAAAAATCACGACCACCACGTTCATCTATACTTCGATCAGAGACTGCCGTTTGGAAGCCCTTGATGAACTCCACCTTCGGCCAGAAGCTCATGAAGCTCGGCCCTGTATTTACCCTCGAAATTCGTGCCGAACTTGCGGCCTTTGGACGAGCTTTGCCGACAATCCGTAGCACTATTCTCCATCATCACCGTTGATCGTGTAGAGTAGAGGTTCTCTACAATGTTGTAGTTGAAGCTATCTGGAAATAATCGATGGATTCGAAGAAAATTGAGGAAGATCATTGACCATTTTCGGACATGGAAAATGAAGGTGACGGCTGAACTAGGGTTTTGAGTTGTGTTGAAAATTGTGAATAAACATGGGCTTTTATAGAAAATTTTCAAATTACTATTCACTCGAAATATTCCGAACTCCAAATCTCGCACGATGATTGGCGTTCTAGGGTTTACCCCACGTTCCGAACACAATGGGTAGGTTTCGGGAGCTAATTCGATCATCTGTGCGAGTTACGGCAATAAACGATCGATTTAAAATTAAATCGATTTAAACTAATTTCTGTGCGTTTGAGCTCGCCCCGGACAAATGGTAAATCCGATTGACACGAAATTTAAAATCTTACAATAATATCACATTACGGATCCGATGAAACTGGTTTCGTCGAAATCCGAGACTGTTTGAAAAATGGCTATTTTAACTCGTCAATTAAATATTAAAATATTCAATTTTCACAAATTAACTTTTAATTCGATTTTAAAAGTTCTATAACATCATTCTAACTCCAATATGATATAATAAAATTTTACAAATTAATTTTAATAATATTAAACCCAATTTTCAAATATTTCTGTATTTTCAAATATTAAATTATCGATTTAATTATCCAATTAAATTCAGATATTCGAAAAATAAATTATTCGACTTATAAATTTCACTTATTAATATTTAAAAATCAATTGAATATACAATTTTTAATTGGCAGAAATTCTGGGTCGTTTTAAATTTTCCCCCTTAAAAGAATTTCGTCCTCGAAATTACCAAGTAAGAAAAAGTTACAGAATCCATTAACTTTTCAAAACAATTCGTTCGAATTAAATTTCAAATTCATTCGAGTGTTCAACTTTCCCAAAATTCATAGTTAAACTTCTTTCAACAACTTTACTAAGTTTCCAAATCCAACATAGTTTTCAAAAATTTCCCATTTCTCAAAAATCGCTTAAATTTTCGGAAAAATTCGCCAAAGTTTCCTTTGCGTGGCTCGATACGAAAAAAATGACAGTATATATATCACAAATAAACATCTCATCAAGTGATGAGGCATCCCGCAGGGAAAAAAGTGTAAAAGTACGATATTTAATCCGAGATATGTACCTTATATTTTTATTAGCGAGCATATACGGCTAATATAGCGCGAAAGCGAACTCCAAATGCGAAGCAAGCGCAATCCGCACCTACTAAACACTCAACAAACCATGAGAAACATGCATATATGAAAGTAATATCAATATACAACATATAGTAACATATCCACTACATGTGCCAACATAGCAATGCATTCAATCAACAAATGCAACCATCAATCAACTATCCAACCAATAAACATCCAACAAATCCATATCTATCCAAATCAATTCATAACCAAATCAATATTCTTTCATTTCTCATTAATATTCAATGAATCGGTTTTCCAATTTAAATCACATTTGATTCATTAAAATTGGATGTTTTTACTAACATTCATTTATTCATATTCAATTAGTTTACATTCACTAATTTATATTCAAGTTAGTTCACTTCCAAATCAAATTCAATTCTATTCAAGTTCATTTTCTTCCAAGTTGGATTTAATGATTTATAGCTTTCAATTTCACTAATTCAATTTCATTAACACTTAATGAATTTTACACAATCAACTAACAAGCAAATAACAACCAATGTTTATTCAACACAACCAAATTTATTCAATTTACATTCAATTTGGTTCAACACTCTTAATTCCAATTGGTTGATATTAAATTGACTTCCATTCAATTTATTCAATTTCTCAACTTCATTAGCTTTTAATGGATTAACACTTTCATCCATTATTCCATATCAATTTATTTTACATTCAATTGATTAACATTCAATCCATTAGTTTATTCAATTGCTAATTCCTTTAACAATATAATGTTGAATTTCATTTATATAACTCAAGTTCATATTCTTAATGACTTCATTTCATTAATTCACTTATTAATATTACTTTGATACCAGAATCAACTCCATTCAACATCACTTAAGTTATATTCCATTTCAAACATCATTTGTTTAATTTAACTTAAATTTCCACTTATAAATCCAATTCTATTTAACTTTTACCCAAGCTAAATTTATTAACTCATATTATAAGTTCAAAACTTATTTCACTTATATTCATCAATTTCAATAGCTTATCTAATCCAAATCAATTTATTTAACTTTCCTTTTGTTAAATTTCAATCACATGTCTTTGATGACAACTCAAATTTATTTCAACTTGGATTTTAATTTCATTTTCTTGCACTTGCAAATTTTATTTATTCATCCACAATTTATTTTTCAATTTAATAATTGTATTTCAATCATTTTATGTAACATTCCAGAGTCTTTTCAATCTTTCAAAACCATTTTTGAAACCAATTCAATTATCCTTTGAATTTCAAAACCAAAACTCAAATTTTCCAAACAACTTCCATTTAAAACTATTTGGCAGCAATCCCTCTTTTGGAAACCCGTAAATGAACACCAATGATGTCGCGATCATCATCGTAATTATTTTCCAACGACCGAAAAGAGTTTAGAGATTTAATTTCTCCAAAAAAAATTTCCAAACCTTTGAAAACCATTTTCAAACTTAAAAAGGAATTTAATCTTTTCCAAATTGCAAACCCTTTCAAAACATTTTCAAATATTCCTCTGGAATTTTACTTCAAAATAAAAATCACATTTACAAATCTTTTACTTATATAATTTCACTTCTTATATATAAGATTATTTCACAAGTGTAAATTATTTTAATTATAACTTCTTACTTATAATTCTTTTGCTTATACAATTCATTCTTTCAATTAACTTATATACATTCTTGCATTTCAACAACCAAACAATCAATTCACATACACTTTAATAATTCTGAAAAATTATTCTTTATATATAAAATATAATCAAGGTAAAATTATTTCATTTACCCTATTTTAAAACAATATCGTGTCAAATTTTTCTGCACAAGTGTTTAGAGATTCTTATCAACAACGTTAATTACTCCTGTTGACCAGAATCCATATACCACTTAACAAACCAATCACCACAATATAAAACATTTTATATCCACAAACAAATACGCGCTCATATCTATTATTACACACACACTCATTCTAGAGTACTACTGACTCTATCTTTAATGAGTAACACCCAACAGAGCCATGGCTATCGTTTAACCATATGCTCTGATACCTGATGTAATGAATGCGATTTTTCGAACGCACGAAGGTCGACATCAATACGTCCACTGTATCAACTGCCGAGCAATCGAAGGCCGAAAAACTGTACCATTAGGGTTAAAGAAGAGGTAGAAGATAGAAGAAAAAAAAGAAATAGAAAACAATATCAGAATCTCACAATCGTAGCGGAATAACATATAATAGACAAATGAATAATCTTTAAACAAAGAACTATATCAGTTATTACATTACATTACATTACATCATCGGAGTGTACAACAACAAACAACAACAAACAACGGAAAAGAAATACTATATACTAGTAATATGCTATGCGATTTAGCTTGCCTCCAGATTTCTGCAGCAACTCCTAAATCAAGAATATCATGATAACCTAACTCTAGACTGCCCGTGTGAAAATTGGTGGGCACCCAGAGTTTAGGAAGGAAAACAATAAACTCCGAGTCGGCCATGGGACTGGTGTGAGAACTTAAAACAGTTTATCTTTAAAACAAAGAACAGGATAATTTTAAAATAGATTCGCAATGCTCTTTAGAAAAGGAGACTACCATAAGGCCTCCCACACATACACAATGCAAACGCAGGATCGGAGGAGATTTCTCCTTATGACAGTCAAAGATGCTTGATAGCATTAAAAAGAAACATGTGATATTATTAATAGTGCATAGTGTAGAAAACATTTCGAAAGTAAAGATATAAATCTTAGCCAGCATAGCCATTTCGCACTTATGCCTACTATAGCTACCATCCAATCAGTGGGGCGTCACCATAAGTGAATGATAGGTTCTACAACTAAAACCGTACAAGATCGTATTGTTTCTTTGGATTTCCAATAAATGGCCAGGCCAAGGAACTTCCCATTGCCATATGGGTACGCCTCTGGAAAGACGGCCCGAGAACCTAACCGGATCTCTGCCAACACAAGGCCGGGTTACCCTTCAAACTGGGTAACTAGTGACACGAATATGTCATTCCCCGATCGTAACCGATCTATATCCGAGGATCCTCGATTCCAACAACCACGAAGTAGTAAATTTGCAGCAACAACATAGGTTAAGTATCTGGGCTCCATCCCATGATACCACCCCTATCCAGAAGGAATGACATACACTAAAGGGGCGCTACCCCGCAACAACCTTGCCGCATCCTTCCTGTTTTGACCATTTCGGGGGTGTGAGGTTCGACGAAGTCTCGTCCACAAATCCACGCTTTATACAAAAGCTGTGCTTTGATCATCAAATGCTCAACAACACTTAGCATATCACACTACCAAATTGGGAGTATATCACTAATAACCTTCAACTACATAACCTCTGAGCTCGTACGTCACAGAGAATGGTGTTAAGCTAAGAGAATAAATTCTCTGCCACCAACAGAAATAGATTTGAAATAAATCAGCTTTATATCTCAATTTGTAATGTCAGACATACAATCCATACAAGTCTATTCCGAGGTCGAACAGAACCGAAGGCACTTCCAAAGAAGCCCTTGCAATCCGGATATTCACTAATCATGTCCGGACTTTCCATCACTAAGGGTGATAAACCTCTATATCGGAGATCAGCCGATGTAGAGTCATTCGACGGTAATCCTTTCGTTTTCAAAAATATCCGGTCTTCAACACCGATCTTCAATTGCAATTCATAACGACGTATCACATATTCGGAATGGGTTATACGACCCCAAGGTCCTTTCCCGGCTAACCCGAATAGTGAGCGCTTATTTTGAAATAAGTGTGGCATTCAAATTCAAGCAAATCACAACAAATACCCATTTAAAGGTAAATATTGATAGTTGGTTATTTAACTATCAATAGGCGTGCACAACATCACCAAGTTCCAAATAATTTTCCAAATTATTTATTTTCCAAAATATCTTTACAAGATATATATTTTTTCCACACTTCAACATTTGAAAACAAATTTCAAATCACTTTTCACCTTTACAACTTTTGAAAACAAATTTCAAATCGTTTCCCTACATAGGATATATTCACAAATCTTTATTCATTTTCATTTCAAAATGGTTCATTTAAACCAATTAAATAAATCTTTACCGATTTACTTTATATTTACGTTCCAAATCCGTAAATTTATTTCCACACTTCAAAAATAAATCAACGTTTATTTTTAAACAAATTCCCCTTTCTTTATAAATTCCATAGTGAATTTACAATTCGAGAATATCTATGAATATACGATTTCCAAATCGATTTCTAATATTCATTTTCAATTTATCTTTAAAAGATAAAATCTCAAAATATTTACTTCATATTGGAAAACATTTCTATACTTATTTAATAATAAGTAATTCACAAATCCATTTATTTTCAGCACTTGGAAAATATTCAATATACTTAAATTGAAATTAAGTATATATTTCATTCTTTAAAGAAAACATTCTTTCAAACACATTTATTTTGGTTAAAACAAATGTTTCATAAAACATCGTTACGACGACCCAAAATCACTAGTATAGGGATTCGAAATTAAGATAGATATATAAATCCCAATACTGTATAAAACATTTCCTTTCGGAAATCGTTTACTATAACAACAGTGTTATAGTCCACCATTTCCTTCTATTTCTCGAAAACGTCTATTTTAACAATGAATGTTGAAATCTATGGTTTCGACACTTAATGCATTTTAAAACAACTTCAAGTCGTTTGAATTTTATTTAAAATATCACTTCCCCAAAACACTTTAATATATTATTCACTGTTCAAAATCGTGAATATACTCCTTTAATAAGTTATAAAAATTTACTATCAAATTCAATCAATCTTGAATTTATAAATCAATGTTTATAAATTCACATTTATATATTATAAAAACTTCAAGTTATAAAATCACTTTATTCACAAATTTTATCCATATCCCATTTACATGCCAAAAATCCATATTATAAGTAAATTTAACTATAAATCTTTTAATTTACCAAATCTATTCATTTTATAACTTCTCAATTTATAAATCTATAAATTTCGTTACTTACTAATCCATCCGTTTACTATTTCATTTTAACACAAAAAAAACTCTTTTTACAATTCTATTATTTTTAATTTATAAATATCAATTTTATAATTCTTTTAGATAAACCGTTTATAAAAATCCAAAAATCTCAATTTAAACTATTTTATAAAATTCATTAACTCCGTATTTCAAAAATCACATTTTAACTATATTTCTCAAAAATCATAAATTTTATAACATTAAAATTATAATGTTTATTTATTTAAAATCAATCAATTCCAAAATTTAATAAAACGTATATTTTCAAAAATCACTTTAAAATCCTTTTATAATTCCAAAATTGGCCCAATGATGGAACACATCAAATAGTCAATCACGACAACGAAGACATCATATATCAGTATATGACAATCAACAAATATCACAATATCTGTAAATAAATCAATAGAGTTGAGGAATCCAGTTGGATCCGTTCAACCTATTTCCCTGCATCCACAGATGTTAGCACAATACCAATTCCGTTCCAATACGGAATATCGCGGTATATGGGATTCACAAGATATTATCCGCTATTATGCGGCGCAATAGGGTCTCATCCGCTATATAATGCAGGAGAATCAACTCCAAGTACATATATAATACCAATTCCATACAAGTTGGAATTATCGCGGTACATGTTTTTAATAAATAACCTCCGCTTAATATACGGCGTATAATGTCTATTTCAATCAATAATAGATAATAATTTATCATTCCGGCATACAATCAATTATTTTAAATCTAACTATTTAAAATTTAAATCGAAACAAATTCGATTGAGTGAGGAGTTCTCACCATGAGTTTCCGATAATAGTTGTAGCATTTTTCGAATAAAATTAAACACGCGTTTAGTTTTACCCGAAATTAAAACTAGCTCCAAACGACTCCAATCCAGCTCCATTGCGTAGTGCTCGTCCACACGATTCCAACGCAACTTGTTTCGTAATTTTTCGACCTCGTATCAAAAAGATATAAGGTTTCAAAGTTTGTACGATTCAATAATATAATTATTTATATTTCTTTTAAATTTTTTCGAACCCTACACATTTCTGGCCGCACGATCAAATCAAGAAAATCACGGCCGTGCTTCCCCTTCTCCCTCACGCGTTTGCTCCAGGTGACCACGAACAAAACCGAACCCAAAAAACACTAACTAGGGTTGAAAATCACGACCACCACGTTCATATATACTTCGATCAGAGACTGCCGTTTGGAATCCCTCGATGAACTCCACCTTCGGCCAGAAGCTCATGAAGCTCGGCCCTGTATTTCCCCTCGAAAGTCGTGCCGAACTTGCGGCCTTTGGACGAGCTTTGCCGACAATCCGTAGCACTATTCTCCATCATCACCGTTGATCGTGTAGAGCTAGAGGTTCTCTACAATGTTGTAGTTGAAGCTATCTGGAAATAATCGATGGATTGGAAGAAAATTGAGGAAGATCATTAGCCATTTTCGGCCATGGAAAATGAAGGTGACGGCTGAACTAGGGTTTTGAGTTGTGTTGAAAATTGTGAATAAACATGGGCTTTTATAGAAAATTTCCAAATTTCTATTCACTCGAAATTTTTCCTCCAAATCTCGCACGGTGCCTGGCGTTCTAGGGTTTACCCCACGTTCCAGACACAATGGAATTGGTTTCGGGAGCCAATTCGATCATCTGTGCGAGTTACGGCAATAAACGATCGATTTAAAATTAAATCGATTTAAACTAATTTCTGTGCGTTTGAGCTCGCCCCGGACAAATGGTAAATCCGATTGACACGAAATTTAAAATCTTACAATAATATCACATTACGGATCCGATGAAACTGGTTTCGTCGAAATCCGAGACTGTTTGAAAAATGGCTATTTTAACTCGTCAATTAAATATTAAAATATTCAATTTTCACAAATTAACTTTTAATTCGATTTTAAAAGTTCTATAACATCATTCTAACTCCAATATGATATAATAAAATTTTACAAATCAATTTTAATCATATTAAACCCAATTTTCAAATATTTCTGTATTTTCAAATATTAAATTATCGATTTAATTATCCAATTAAATTCAGATATTCGAAAAATAAATTATTCGACTTATAAATTTCACTTATTAATATTTAAAAATCAATTAAGTATACAATTTTTAATTGGCAGAAATTCTGGGTCGTTACAAACTTCCTCTCTTAAAAGAATTTCGTCCTCGAAATTACCAAGTAAGAAAAAATTACAGAATCCATTAACTTTTCAAAACAATTCGTTCGAATTAAATTTCAAATTCATTTGAGTGTTTAACTTTCCCAAAATTAATAGTTAAACTTCTTTCAACAACTTTACTAAGTTTCCAAATCCAGCTTAGTTTTCAAAAATTTCCCATTTCTCAAAAAACACCTTAAATTTTCGGAAAAATTCGCCAGAGTCTCCTTTGCGCGGCTCGATCCGAAAAAAAATGACAGTATATATATCACAAATATACATCTCGTCAAGTGATGAGGCATCCCGCAGGGAAAAAAGTGTAAAAGTATGATATTTAATCCGAGATATGTACCTCATATTTTTATTAGCGAGCATATACGGCTAATATAGCGCGAAAGCGAGCTCCAAATGCGAAGCAAGCGCAATCCGCACCTACTAAATACTCAACAAACCATGAGAAACAAGCATATATGAAAGTAATATTTATATACAATATATAGTAACATATCCACTACATGTGCCAACATAGCAATGCATTCAATCAACAAATGCAACCATCAAACAACTATCCAACCAATGAACATCCAACAAATCCATATCTACCCAAATCAATTCATAACCAAATCAATATTCTTTCATTTCTCATTAATTTCAATGAATTGGTTTTCCAATTTAAATCACATTTGATTCATTAACATTGGATGTTTTTACTAACATTCATTTATTCATATTCAATTAGTTTACATTCACTAATTTATATTCAAGTTAGTTCACTTCCAAATCAAATTCAATTCTATTCAAGTTCATTTTCTTCCAAGTTGGATTTAATGATTTATAGCTTTCAATTTCGCTAATTCAATTTCATTAACACTTAATGAATTTTACACGATCAACTAACAAGCAAATAACAACCAATGTTTATTCAACACAACCAAATTTATTCAATTTACATTCAATTTGGTTCAACACTCTTAATTCCAATTGGTTGATATTAAATTGACTTCCATTCAATTTATTCAATTTCTCAACTTCATTAGCTTTTAATGGATTAACACTTTCATCCATTATTCCATATCAATTTATTTTACATTCAATTGATTAACATTCAATCCATTAGTTTATTCAATTGCTAATTTCTTTAACAATATATAGTTGAATTTCATTTATATATGTAACGCCCCGGAAATTTTCGACTTTCGAAAATTCAACATCGATACTCACTTTATCGACTGCCGAGAAATCGAAGGCCGGAAACCCGAAATGTTATGGTTTAAGAAAAATTTAAGAAAAGAAAAGGACAGAAGAAGAGATTAGAAGGTAGAAAATGGAGAGAAAAGAAAACATAAAATAGATCATTTTAAAATAGAAAGAAAAGAGAATAGAACGGAACAGAAAACAACTGAACAATAACAGAATCTCACAATTCGCAGCGGAACAACATATAATAATAAATGAATAATCTTTAAACAAAGAACTATATCAGTTATTACATTTTATACATTTCATTTCATTACATCATATCATCATCAGAGTGTACAACAATATACAACAAACAGTGCAGCGGAAAAGAAATACTATATAAACTAGTAATACGCCATGCCGTCCAGCTTGCCTCCAGCAACTCCAGAATATCCAGAATATCCTGATAAACCTAACTTTTGACTGCCCGTGTGAAAATTGGTGGGCACCCAGAGTTTAGGAAGGAAAACAATAAACTCCAAGTCAGTCATGTGACTGGTGTGAGAACTCAAAACAGTTTATTTATCTTTGAAAACAAAATAGAGGAATATTTTTAAATCAATTCGCAATGCTTTTAAAAATGAGACTATCATAAGGCCTCCCGCACACACACAATGCAAACGCAGAATCGGAGGAGATTTCTCCTTATGATAGTCAAAGATGCTTGATACGCATTTAAAATAACATTTTTATATTATTACTAGTGCATAGTGTAGGAAAAATTCATTTCGAAAGTAGAATATAAATCTTAGCCAGCATAGACATTCCGAACTATGCCTACTATAGCTAACTATGTTCAATAGCAGGTTACCGCCACATTCCATAGCAGGTTATACAACTAAAACCGTACAAGTCTCGTATTGTTTCTTTGGATTTCCAACGAATGATCAGGCCAAGGAACTTCCCATTGCCACATGAGAATGCCTCTGGATGGACATCCCCGAGAACCAAACCGGATCTCTACCAACAAAAGGCCGAGTTACCCCTAACTGAGTAACAACTGACCGAATATGCCATCCCCCGGTCCTTTGGGACCTTTCACCGAGCGCTCGTAATCAATTCACACAATCATAACAAAGTGTTTTCAACATGAGTAAGTATCTGGGCTCCATACCATGATACCACCCTTTTCCAGAAGGAAATGCACACATCCTAAAGGGCGCTACCTCTCATAACCTTGCCGCATCTTTCCTGTTTTGACCATTCACGGGGTGTGAGGCTCGACGAAGTCACGTCCACAAAAACATACTTTATACAAAAGCCATGCTTTGGGTCAACAAATGATCATAGAAATGATCACAAAGATAGACGATCAAATAAAAGATCCTATCACAAATAATCAACACAATGATCATTTCACAGCAACACTAAGCATGTCACATTACCAAATTGGGAATATATCGCTGATAACTTCAACTATATAACCTCTGAGCTCGTACGTCTCAGAGAAGGGTATTAAGCTAAAAGAATAAATTCTCCGCCACCAACAGAAATATATTTGAAAGAAATCGGCTTTATATCTCAATTTGTAATGTCAGACATACTATCCATACAAGTCTGTTCCGGGATCGAACAAAACCGAAGGCACTTACAAAGAAGTCCTTGCAATCCGGATATTCACAATCCTGATCGGATTTCCCATCACTTAGGGAGTCTCTATACCGTTGCAACTCAGTGCAGAGACAATCGATAGGTCATCCTATCGCTTTCGCAAATACCGGGTCTTCAACACCGATCTTCAATGCGATTCATAACGACGTATCACATATTCGGAATGGGTTATACGACCCCATGGTCCTTTCCCGGTTAACCCGAATAGTGAGCGCTTATTCAAAAATAAGTGTGGCATTCACATTCAAACAAATCACATCAATTACCCATTCAAAGGGAAATATTGATAGTCGGTTATTGAACTATCAATGGATATGCACAACATCACCAGATTCCAAATAATTTTCCAAATTATTTATTTTCCAAAAATATCTTTACTAGATATATAGTTTTCACACTTCAAAAATAAATCAACATTTATTCTTAAACAAATTCCACTTTTCATTTATAAATTCCATAATGAATTTATATTTCACAATATCTATGAATATATGATTTTAATTATTCATTTTCAAATTTCCTTTTTAATTCATCTTCAAAAAGATAAATTCTCTAATATTCACTTTATATTGGAAAAACATTTCCATACTTATTTAATAAGTAATTCACAACTCCATTTATTTTCAACACTTGGAAAATATTCAATATACTTAAATCGAGATTAAGTATATATTTCATTCTTTAAGGAAATCATTCTCTTAAACATATTTATTTGGGCCAAAACGAATGTTGTGTAAAACATCGTTACGACAACCCAAAATCACTAGTATAGGGATTCGAAATTAAAATAGATATATAAATCCCAATACTATACAAAACATTTCCTTTCGGAAATCATTTACTATAACAACAGTGTTATAGTCCACCATTTCCTTCTATTTCTCGAAAACGTCTATTTCAACAATCAATGTTGAAATCTATGGTTTCGAATCTCAACATATCTTAAAACATCGTTAGATCGTTTTAATTCTATTTAAAATATCACATTCTAAACATTTTCTTTAACATCTTATTCACTATTCAAAACGTGAATATACTTTGTTAACAAATTTCATCCTTTTATTCATTTTATTTCAAAGGATTATTCACAGTCAAAACGTGAATATAACTCCATAAATAAATCATAACAATTTACTTATCAAAATAAGTCGTTTGTGAATTTATAAAACAACGTTTATAAATTCCATTTCTATTTATTTATAACAACTTCCTTTTATAAATTCCTTTATTAACCTATTCGATTTATAACTCAATTATAAAACAAAGGTTCATATTATAAGTTAAATACCTATCATTTATTCGTTCACAAAAATCGTTCCTTTGAACTTCATAATCATAAATCTTATAACTTATAAGATTCGATTATTCATCCAAATATATTCTTTAATAATTTCACAAAATTTATAAATCTTACTATTTATAAATTTCATTTATAACTTCACCATTTAAAATTTTATGAATTCCATTCATTTACAAAAATTCATTTTCACTTCATTCAAACACTTATAAAAACTCGTTTTATAATGTCAATATTTCAATTTATAAATATCCATTTATAAATCTCTTAATATAAATTAATTTATATTATTCTTTAAAACTTCTTTAATCTCCTTTATTATTTCACCATTTTGATTTATAAAATAATCAAATTTTATAAATCCTATATTTAAACTTTTCACAATAAATTCAATTAGTCCCGATTAAACTATTTTATAAAATCAATAGCATCATATTCTCAAAAATCAGTTTTTAACTATATTTCTCAAAAATCATAATTTTTATAACTTTAAAAATTATAACGTTTATTTATTTAAAATAGATCAAATTCCAAACATATAGTATATTTTCAAAAATCACTTTTAAAATCATTTTAAAATTCCAAATTTGGTCCAATGATGCTACACACCAAATAGTCAATCACGACTACAACGATATCATATATCGATATGATAATCCATCAAATATCAAAATATCTGAAATCAAATAAATACTGTTGAGGAATCCTGTTGGATCCCTCCAACCTGTTTTCCTGCATCCACAAACATTAGCACAATACCAATTTCGCTCCAGTACGAAATTATCGCGGTATATGGGATTTAAAATATTATCCGCTTAATAGACGGCGCAATAGGGTCTCATCCGCTAAACAAAAAATACGGGAAATCAATAACTCCAATATATACATATGCTAATATATATATATTGCTATTATATATAATACCAATTTCACTGTTTATGAAATATTTGCGGTATATGTTTTTAATAAATAACATCCGCTTACTAACGGCGCATAATGTCTATTTTAATAATCAATAGATATCAATCAACATTCAAACATGCATTCAAATATTTTAAATCTAACTATTTAAAATAAAATCGAAACTGATTCGATTGAGTGAGAAGTTCTCACCTTGATTTTAAATTCCGTTTTAGCGATTTATTTCGAATAAAATTAAACAGACGTTTAATTTTACCCAAAATTCTCACTAACTCCAAACGACTCCAATCCAATTTCATCGCGTAGTGCTCGTCCATACGATTCCAACGCAACTGGTTTCGCGCATTTTCGACCTCGTATGAAAAAGTTACTGATTTTTACAAGTTTATACACGATTTTATATAAACAATTCAACATAAATTTTTATAATATTAAACCTTCTCAAAATCTGCCGTTAGATCCTACACCCCCCCATCTCAGCCGTGCATTTGCTTTCTTCCCCATCACGTATGCATCTCCAAACAAAACCGCTCCACCCAAACCCATCACATATAGATTAGGGTTAATTTATTCATCCTCCACGTTCACTTGCAACTCGATCAGATCACTCCACTTCGAAGCTCCTTCCACCACCTGCCTTCGGCCACAATAGGGTCGAGCTCGGCCCCTATCTTTGCTTGGAAATGCGCACGCAACACGCCACTGACGGCCTCCCCTAGCTCCTCCTCTGGTCAACTAAACATCATCTCAACCGTATAGATGTGAAGCACTCGATGTTAGCTACAACTTTGTAGTTGATCATATTTTCTAATTCCTCATGGATTTCGAGATATTAAGGGAAGAATGACGAAAAATTTTCAGCCATTGGCTGTAGGGTGGCGGCTAGGGTTATAAATTAGGGTTTTTTTTTTTTAATTTATGAGAGGGGTACTGGTGCTATTTATAGAGAAAAATCGAACACTATTCATCCGGAAATTCCGAACTCCGATTTACGCGCCGTAACCAGCGTTTCTAGTGTTTACCCCATGTTCCAGACACAATGGAACAGGTTTCGGAAGCTAATTCGGACATCTGTGCGAGTTATGGCAACAAACGCTCAATTTAAATTAAACTGATTTAAATTGATTTCTAGGCGTTTTAATTCGTACCGGACAAACGGTAAATCCAATTGACTTGAAATTTGAAACCTTACAATAATATCACATTACGGATCCGATGAAACTGGTTTCGTCGAAATCTGAGACTTTTTGAAAAATGGCTATTTTAACTCGCCAAATTTAAATTAAAAACAATTCGATGCGTTTCGAGCTGCCACGCTCAAACGATAACTCCGATTTACACGAAAATTGAAATCCGATAATAACTAACTATTACGGATCCAATGGAACTAGTTTCGTTCAATTCTGAGACTGTTCAAAAATTGACTATTTTCACTAGTCGATTTAATATTAAAATATTCAATTTTCACGAATTAACTTTTAAATTGATTTTAAAAGTTCTAAAATATCATTCTAACTCCAATATGATAAAATAAAATTTTACAAATCATTTTCAATCATATTTAACTCGATTTTCAATTATTTCCATAATTTAACATATTAAATTATCGATTTAATTATCCGATTAAATCCAATAATTCAAATTAAAATTTATTCGACTTATAAATTCACTCATTAATATTTAAAATTAATTAAATATTCAAATTTTAAATAAATAAAAATTCTGGGTCGTTACAATATAACTCAAGTTCATATTCTAAATGACTTCATTTCATTAATTCACTTATTAATTTTACTTTGGTACCAGAATCAACTCCATTCAACATCACTTAAGTTATATTCCATTTCAAACATCATTTGTTTAATTTAACTTAAATTTCCACTTATAAATCCAATTATGATTCCAATTCTATTTAACTTTTACCCAAGCTAAATTTATTAACTCATATTATAAGTTCAAAACTTATTTCACTTATATTCATCAATTTCAATAGCTTATCTAATCCAAATCAATTTTTTTTAACTTTCCTTTTGTTAAATTTCAATCACATGTCTTTGATGACAACTCAAATTTATTTCAACTTGGATTTTAATTTCATTTTCTTGCACTTGCAAATTTTATTTATTCATCCATAATTTATTTTTCATTTTAATAATTGTATTCCAATCATTTTATATTACATTCCAGAGTCTTTTCAATCTTTCAAAATCATTTTTGAAACCAATTCAATTATCCTTTGAATTTCAAAACCCAAACTCAAATTTTCCAAACAACTTCCATTTGAAACTATTTGGCAGCAATCCCTCTTTTGGAAACCCGAAAATGAACACAAATGATGTCGCGATCATCATCGGAATAATTTTCCAGCGACCGAAAAGAGTTTAGAGCTTTAATTTCTCCAATTTTTTTTTCCCAAACCTTTGAAAACCATTTTCAAACTTAAAAAGGAACTTAATCTTTTCCAAATTGCAAACCCTTTCAAAACATTTCCAAATATTCCTCTACAATTTTACTTCAAAATACAAATCACATTGACAAATTTTTTACTTATATAATTTCACTTCTTATATATAAGATTATTTCACAAGTGTAAATTATTTTAATTATAACTTCATACTTATAATTCTTTTGCTTATACAATTCATTCTTTCAATTAACTTATATACATTCATGCATTTCAACAACCAAACAATCAATTCATATACACTTTAATAATTCTGAAAAATTATTCTTTATATATAAAATATAATCAAGGTAAAATTATTTCATTTACCGTATTTTAAAACAATATCGTGTCAAATTGTTCTGCACAAGTGTTTAGAGATCCGTATCAACAACGGTAATTACTCGTGTTGACCAGAATCCATATACCACTTAACAAACCAATCACCACAATATAAAACATTTTATATCCACTAACAAAAACACGCTCATATCTATTATTACACTCACACTCATTCTAGAGTACTGCTGACTCTATCTTTAGTGAGTAACACCCAACAGAGCCATGGTTATCGCTTAACCATATGCTCTGATACCAGATGTAACGAATGCGATTTTTCGAACGCACGAAGGTCGACATCAATACGTCCACTGTATCAACTGTCGAGCAATCGAAGGCCGGAAAACTGTGCCATTAGGGTTAAAGAAGAGGGAGAAGATAGAAGAAAAAAGAGAAACAGAAAACAATATCAGAATCTCACAATCACAGCAGAACAACATATAATAGATAAACGAATAATCTTTAAACAAAGAACTATATCAATTATTGCATTACATCACATTACATTACATCATCGGAGTGTACGACAACAAACAACAAACAGCGGAAAAGAAATACTATATACTAGTAATATGCTACGCGATTTAGCTTGCCTCCAGATTTCTGCAGCAATTCCTAAATCCAGAATATCCTGATAACCTAACTCTAGACTGTCCATGTGGAAATTGGTGGACACCCAGAGTTTAGTAAGGAAAACAATAAACTCCGATTCAGTCATGAGACTGATGTGAGAACTTAAAACAGTTTATCTTTAAAACAAAGAACAGGATAATTTTAAAATAGATTCGCAATGCTCTTTAGAAAATGAGACTACCATAAGGCCTCGCGCACACAAACAATGCAAAAGCAGGATCGGAGGAGATTTCTCCTCATGATAGTCAAAGATGCATGATACACATTAAAAAGAAACATTTGATATTATTAATAGTGCATAGTGTAGAAAACATTTCGAAAGTAAAGATATAAATCTTAGCCAGCATAGGCATTTCGCACTTATGCCTACTATAGCTACCATCCAAACAGTGGGGCGCCACCATAAGTGAATGATAGGTTCTACAACTAAAACCGTACAAGATCGTATTGTTTCTTTGGATTTCCAATAAATGGTCAGGCCAAGGAACTTCCCATTGCCATATGGGTACGCCTCTGGAAAGACGACCCGAGAACCTAACCGGATCTTTGCCAACACTAGCCCGGGTTACCCTTCAAACTGGGTAACTAGTGACACGAATATGTCATTCCCCGATCGTAACCGATCTATATCCTAGGATCCTCCATTCCAAAAACCACAAAGTAATAAATTTGCAGCAACAACATAGGTTAAGTATCTGGGCTCCATGCCATGATACCACCCCTATCCAGAAGGAATGACATACACTAAAGGGACGCTACCCCCTAAAAACCTTGTCGCATCCTTCTTGTTTTGACCATTTCCGGGGTGTGAGGTCCGAAGAAGTCTCGTCCTCAAAGCCACGCTTTATACAAAAGTTGTGCTTTGATCATCAAATACTCAACAGCACTTAGCATATCACACTACCAAATTGGGAGTATATCACTAACAACCTTCAACTACATAACCTCTGAGCTCGTACGTCATAGAGAAGGGTGTTAAGCTAAGAGAATAAATTCTCCGCCACCAACAGAAATATATTTGAAAGAAATCAACTTTATATCTCAATTTGTAATGTCAGACATACTATCCATACAAGTCTGTTCCGGGCTCGAACAGAACCGAAGGCACTTCCAAAGAAGCCCTTGCAATCCGGATATTCACTAATCACGTCCGGACTTCCCGTCATTAAGGGTGATAAAACCTCTATATCGGAGATCAGCCGATGCAGAGTCATTCGATGGTAATCCTTCCGTTTTTCAAATATCTGGTCTTCAACACCGGTCTTAAATTGCAATCCATAACGACGTAACACATATTCAGAATGGGTTATACGACCCCAAGGTCCTTTCCCGGCTAACCCGAATAGTGAGTGCTTATTTTAAAAATAAGTGTGGCATTCAAATTCAAGCAAATCACAATAAATACCCATTTAAAGGTAAATATTGATAATCGGTTATTTAACTATCAATAGGCGTGCACAACATCACCAAGTTCCAAATAATTTTCCAAATTATTTATTTTTCAAAATATCTTTACAAGATATATATATTTTCCACACTTCAACATTTGAAAACAAATTTCAAATCACTTTTCACCTTTACAACTTTTTAAAACAAATTTCAAAGTGTTTCCCTACACGGGATATATTCACAAATCTTTATTCATTTTCATTTCAAAATGGTTCATTTAAACCAATTAAATAAATCTTTACCGATTTACTTTATATTTACATTCCAAATCCGTAAATTTATTTCCACACTTCAAAAATAAATCAACGTTTATTTTTAAACAAATTCCCCTTTCTTTATAAAATCCATTCTGAATTTGCAATTCCAGAATATCTATGAATACACGATTTCCAAATCGATTTCTAATATTCATTTTCAATTTATCTTTAAAAGATAAAATCTCAAAATATTCACTTCATATTGGAAAACATTTCTATACTTATTTAATAATAAGTAATTCACAAATCCATTTATTTTCAACACTTGGAAAATATTCAATATACTTAAATTGAAATTAAGCATATATTTCATTCTTTAAAGAAAACATTCTTTCAAAACATTTATTTTGGTCAAAACAAATATTGCATAAAACATCGTTACGACGACCCAAAATCACTAGTATAGGGATTCGAAATTAAGATAGATATATAAATCCCAAACTGTATAAAACATTTCCTTTCGGAAATCATTTACTATAATAACAGTGTTATAGTCCACCATTTCCTTCTATTTCTCGAAAACGTCTATTTCAACAATGAATGTTGAAATCTATTGTTTCGACACTTAATGCATTTTAAAACAACTTTAAATCTTTTTAATTCTATTTAAAATATCACTTCCCCAAAACACTTTAATATATTATTCACTGTTTAAAATCGTGAATATACACCTTTAATAAGCTATAAAAATTTACTTATCAAATTCAATCAATCTTGAATTTATAAATCAATGTTTATAAATTCACATTTATATATTATAAAAACTTTAAGTTATAAAATCACTTTATTCACAAATTTTATCCATATCCCATTTACACGCCAAAATCCATATTATAAGTAAATTTAACTATAAATCTTTTATTTTACAAAATCTATTCATTTTATAACTTCTCAATTTATAAATCTATAAATTTCGTTATTTACTAATCCATCCATTTACAATTTCATTTTAACACAAAAAAAACTCGTTTTACAATTCTATTATTTTTAATTTATAGATATCAATTTTATAAATCTTTTAGATAAACCGTTTATAAAAATCCAAAAATCTCAATTTAAACTATTTTATAAAATTCATTAACTCCATATTTCAAAAATCACATTTTAACTATATTTCTCAAAAATCATAAATTTTATAACATTAAAATTATAACGTTTATTTATTTAAAATCAATCAATTCCAAAATTTAATAAAATGTATATTTTCAAAAATCACTTTAAAATCCTTTTATAATTCCAAAATTGGCCCAATGATGCAACACATCAAATAGTCTATCACGACAACAAAGACATCATATATCAGTATATGACAATCAACTAATATCACAATATCTGTAAATAAATCAATAGAGTTGAGGAATCCAGTTGGATCCCTCCAACGTGTTTCCCTGCATCCACAGATGTTAGCACAATACCAATTCCGTTCCAATATGGAATATCGCGGTATATGGGATTCATAAAATATTATCCGCTATTATGCGGCGCAATAGGGTCTCATCCGCTATATAATGCGGGAAAATCAACTCCAAGTACATATATAATACCAATTCCATACAAGTTGGAATTATCGCAGTACATGTTTTTAATAAATAACCTCCGCTTAATATACGACGCATAATGTCTATTTCAATCAATAACAGATAATAATTTATCATTCAAGCATACAATCAATAATTTTAAATCTAACTATTTAGAATTTTAATCGAAACAAATTCGATTGAGTGAGGAGTTCTCACCTTGAGTTTCCAATAATAGTTGTAGCGTTTTATTTCGAATAAAATTAAACACGCGTTTAATTTTACCCGAAATTCAAACTAGCTCCAAACGACTCCAATCCAGCTCCATTGCGTAGTGCTCGTCTACACGATTCCATTGCAACTTGTTTCGTAAATTTTCCGACCTCGTATCAAAAAGATATAAGGTTTCAAAGTTTGTACGATTCAATAATATAATTATTTATATTTCTTTTAAAAATTTTCAAACCCTACACATTTCTGGCCACACGAACAAATCAAGAAAATCACGGCCGTGCTTCCCCCTTCTCCCTCACGCGTTTGCTCCAGGTGACTACGAACAAAACCGAACCCAAAAAACACTAACTAGGGTTAAAAATCATGACCACCACGTTCATCTATACTTCGATCAGAGACTGCCGTTTGGAAGCCCTCGAGGAACTCCACCTTCGGCCAGAAGCTCATGAAGCTCGGCCCTGTATTTCCCCTCGAAATTCGTGCCGAACTTGCGGCCTTTGGACGAGCTTTGCCGACAATCCGTAGCACTATTCTCCATCATCACCGTTGATCGTGTAGAGCTCGAGGTTCTCGACAATGTTGTAGTTGAAGCTTTCTAGAAATAATTGATGGATTGGAAGAAAATTGAGGAAGATCATTGGCCATTTTCGGCCATGGAAAATGAAGGTGACGGCTGAACTAGGGTTTTGAGTTGTGTTGAAAATTGTGAATAAACATGGGCTTTTATAGAAAATTTCCAAATTACTATTCACTCGAAATTTTCCGAACTCCAAATCTTGCGCGGTAACTGGCATTTCTAGGGTTTATCCACGTTTCGGACACAACGGAAAAAGTTTCGGGAGCCAATTCGATCATCTGTGCGAGTTACGGCAATAAACGATCGATTTAAAATTAAATCGATTTAAACAAATTTCTGTGCGTTTGAGCTCGCCCCGGACAAACGGTAAATCCGATTGACACGAAATTTGAAATCTTACAATAATATCACATTACGGATCCGATGAAACTGGTTTCGTCAAAATCTGAGACTGTTTGAAAATGGCTATTTTAACTCGTCAATTAAATATTAAAATATTCAATTTTCACAAATTAACTTTTAATTCGATTTTAAAAGTTCTATAACATCATTCTAACTCCAATATGATATAATAAAATTTTAAAAATCAATTTTAATCATATTAAACCCAATTTTCAAATATTTCTGTATTTCCAAATATTAAATTATCGATTTAATTATCCAATTAAATTCAGATATTCGAAAAATAAATTATTCGACTTATAAATTTCACTTATTAATATTTAAAAATCAATTAAATATACAATTTTTAATTGGCATTACATAAACCGATTTGCTCAAGAAAGCTTAATTGTCTAGCCGTTACTTTTTGTTCAAAATGTAATTCACGTTGAAGATCAATTTGTCGCTGTAGAAAATGATGAATTTCATCAATCTTTCTTTTCGTATCAGGAGTGATAAAAAGTCCACGTTTTGCCTTCTTCGAATCCGGTGTGTAGCCAGTTCGATAGTTTTCCATTTATAAACCGGCTCATGCTTTGGTGTAGGCGTAAGAAGTTGTGGTGATGTAGGTGAGTTATCGACTGAGGAGGCAATATTGATTGGAGAGTATGAATTGTCGGAAGACATTTTTATGTTGGATTTTCAAACATTCTAATATTTTTTTTGAAAATAACATATGTATAGATGTACATATATAGTATGAAAGTTCCAAAAAGAATGTGGTGTTAAATCATTAAGAATTTATGACCAGAAATTAAATTAATGGTTAATATTTTCTTTGAAAATGGATGGTTATGTAATATTAGCTAATGGATGGTTATATTTTCTTTGAAAATGGTTAATATAGGTTTAGTGTATAAAATATTAGCTACTTCAAAATATCTTTGAAAGATATTATTCCTAATTCTCGTCGTAATTTTATGAATGAGTTTTCTAGTAATGGTTTAGTAAATATATCGGCAATTTGATTTTCGGTAGAAATATATTCTAAATTTCGATATTGTCACTTAGAAAATGGCGACGAATATCAATATGTTTTGTACGAGAATGATTTGCCGGATTTTTAGATAAATTTATTGTACTTGTATTATCACAATGTATTGTAGAATTTGTTAAATTTGTATTAAAACCTTTAAGTGTTTGTTGCATATAGATGACTTGAGTACAAGCTAAAGCGGCTGATATATATTCCGCTTCTCACGTGGAAAGCGAAACACAATTTTGTTTCTTACTAAACAAAGATACAAGTGATTTTCCAATGAAATGGCACGTACCAATAGTACTTTTTCTATCTATTCGAGATCCACCAAAATCAGCATCATTAAATGATACTCACTCGAATGGACACTCTTTTGGATAGAAAAGACCAAAATCTTTAGTATAGTTAAGATATCGCATAATTCGTTTTACAGCTCTTAAATGTGATTCTTTAGGGTTAGATTGAAAACGTGCATATAGACGTACACTCATCATTATGTCTGGTCTACTAGCGGTTAAGTAAAGTAACGAGCCTATCATACTTCTAAACAATTTTTGGTCTACACTTTTGCCATTTTCATATCGATCGAGATGAGTAGTGGTACTCATAGGAGTAGGTTTAGCAGAAGTGTTTTCCATTCCAAAACGTTTAATTAGATTAGCACAATATTTTTCCTGGTTTATGAAAATTCCATTTGTTAATTGTTTAATTTGAAGTCCGAGAAAATAGGATAACTCTCCCATATGAGACATTTCGAACTCCTAAGTCGTTATATTTGAAAATTCTTTACATAAGTTTTCATTTGTCGAACCGAATATAATATCATCTACATATATTTGAATTATTAGAATATCTTTAGTAGTATTTTTAATGAAAAGAGTTTGATCTACTTTTCCAAGTTGAAATCCCGAATCTAGTAGATAGCTCTTAAGTCTCTCATACCAACACGAGGTGCTTGTTTAAGACCATATAAGACTTTCTTTAATTTATATACATGATCTGGATATTTTTCATGAGAGAATAAAGGGGGTTGTTCTACATATACATTTTCTTTTATAAAACCATTTAAAAATTCACTTTTAACATCCATTTGATAAGGTTTAAAATTGTGAAAACATGCGAAGGCTAATAGAATACGTATTGCTTCAAGTCTTGCAACGGGAGCAAAAGTTTCTTCAAAATCAATACCTTCTTCTTGATTATATCCTTGTGCTACTAGCCTAGCTTTATTCCTAGTTATATTACCTTGTTCGTCTACTTTATTTTTGTAAACCCATTTTGTTCCTATAACTGATTGATTATTAGGACGGGGAACTAACTCCCAAACATCGTTACGTTCAAATTGATTTAATTCTTCTTGCATAGCAACAATCCAGTAATCGTCTGTTGATGCTTCTTTAGGATTTTTAGGTTCTATTGTTGAAATGAAAGCAACAGCTCCCATTTGATTTAGTTAACTTCTTGTTTTAACTTGAGAATTCATTTCACCTATTATATTTTGTGCTGGGTGATCTCGTAATATTCTTGGTGGAGATCTTAGTTCATTATTACAATTTTCAAGGTTTGTATTTTCTATATTTATAAATTCTTCATCGTCTTTTATACTCAAATTTTTATTAAAATTTTCATCAAGAGATATATGTAAAGTTTCTTCAATTTTGTTTGTTTGTTTATTAAAGACTCGATACGCCTTACTTCGTTCTGAGTATCCTAAAAAATTCCTTCGTCGGCTTTTGGATCAAATTTTCCAAGTTGATCTTTTGTATTTAAAATAAAACATTTTGATCCAAATATTTTAAAACAAGATATATTTGGCTTTTGTTATTAAATAGTTCATATGAAGTATTTTTAGTTAATGGTCTAATTGATATACGATTTAATACATAACATGCAGTAGCTACGGCTTCTGTCCAAAAATATTTTTGTAGAAAACTTCCATTTAATAATGTTCTTGCACATTCTTGTAGTGTTCTATTCTTTATTTCTACAACTCCATTTTGTTGAGGAGTTCTAGGAAATGAAAAATTATGATTCATTACTTTCTTTTTACAAGAAGATTCAAAAGCTTCATTTTCGAATTCGCCTCCATGATCGCTTCGTATATTTTTAATCTTCAAATCTTTAGTGTTTTGAATTCTTTTGACAAATGTTTTAAAATGCTCAAAAAGTATCACTTTTATTTTTCATAAAAATAGTCCATGTATATCTTGAGAAATCATCAACTATTACAAATACATATCAATTATGATTAATGGATTGAACCTATGTTGGTCCGAATAGATCCATATGAAGTATTCTAGTGGTTGTAAAGTAGAAATATTTTTCTTAGATTTGAAGGACGCCTTTGTTAATTTTCCTTTTTGACAATCATCACAAAGATTTTTTATTTTAAAGTTTATCTTGGGTAAACCTATTACTAATTCATTTTTAGAAAGTTTTCTAATAGTTTTAAAATTAATATGACAGAATCTTTTGTGCCATAACCAAGGATCATTATCTTTGGATAGTAAACACATATTTGTATTATGATTAATTTTCATATTTAGAACATAAATATTCCTATCTCTATTTCCCTCAAAAACAAGATTTTGGTTTTGATCAAAAATACAACATCTATTTTCCGAAAAAGTTATTTTAAAACCCTTGTCATAAAGTTGACTTATGCTTAGTAGATTATGTTTTAGATTTTCAACTAATGAAACATTTGTTATAAAAGGTAAATTCGATGTACTGTAATTGCTCACATCTCCTTTGCCAATGATATAACCTTTTGAATTGTCTCCGAAGGTAACCGAGCCACCATCAAAGTATGTGATGTTTGTGAGCATATCTTTGTCACCGGTCATGTGTTTTGAGCAACCACTGTCTAGCATCCATTTCTTCTTTTTGAGTGGGACCTGAAAATAAATATGAAATTATTGGTACCCACTTTTTAATAGGGTCCTAAAAGTTAGAGCTTAGGAAACCAAGCCCAATTTGGTTCGGTATCCTTTTTATAAATATAGTTTTTATTATTATGAACACTATCCATAAATGTTTTAATATATTTATTCCTAATTAAAATATTGTCAGTTTTTAGAACCCAAATTTTGACTATCTTGGTTTCTACTTTTGTTTTAATAGGTTCTCTTAATAACATTTGTTGTTTTGAATCAATATTCCTCTTAAAATTTGTATTTTTCTTTTTAGGAATTTTTTACTCCTTTTTATATCCTAATCCATGTTTATTTGAAGAGAATTGAGAATTTTCTAAAATCTTAGATAAATTTTCTCTTCCTTTGTTAAAGTTAGAAACATTTTTAGTGATGTTATCTAATTTAGCTTGAAGACTATTATTTTCTAACTCAACTTGTCTAATCTTAGTTTTTAACTCATGATTTTCAGAAACAATTATATCATTCTTTGTCTTTTGAGTTTCAATTTCTTGACTTAAAAGTGATAATTGAGTTTCCGAATTTGAATGAGATTCTTGAACTTTTTCAAGTTCTTCTTCTAGAATTTTCTTTTCATCTTTTAACATATCCCTTTCAAATTCAGCTTTGTTTTGATTTTCACGAGTTTCCTTGAGTTTCTTTTTAAGAGTTTTTATTGTGCTCAAAAGTTCAGTGTTTACTTCAATTAAATCATCGAAAGTTAAATTACTTACCTTAGATTCTTGAGCCATAAAGCATACATTCGCCTGTTCATTGTCACTATCATTTTCACTTTCAGATGAAGAAGAATCTGATCGTCCCATGTTACAGAGAATGCCTTCTTTTTGAATTTATCTCTCTTGTTTTTATTATTGAGAGCTTTCTGATTCTCCTTCTTTTGCTCTGGACAATCCTTATGCATGTGACCTTTCTTGTGATAGTTGAAACATTCTATATTCGAGGATGTAGGTTTGTTCAAGAAATTCTTATTGAATCCGTTTTTATTTCCTTTTCTATATCTTAAGAATTTCTTGAAATTTTGGGCTATAAATGCTAAATCCTCATCTTCAAACTCTGATTCTTCCTTTTCCGCATGAAAAGCTACATTCTTTCTTTCTTGAGCTTGATCTTTCTTAGCTTGCATATTTACTTCATACGACATAAGATTTCCAATTAATTCCTCTGGTTTCATTGTAGATAGATCATTTGCTTCCTCGATTGCTAGTACTTTTCTCTTCCATTCATCAGTGAGTGAATTTATAACTTTAGACACAATGTCAAAGTCCGTGTATTTTTCTCCTAGTCCTATTAAGGCATGATGAATGTCTTGAAATCTCGAGTACATGTCGTTGACGGATTCATTTTGTCGCATTCAAAAGTTTTGGAATTGGTTATTCAGCATGGATATCTTTGTTTGTTTGACCTTGTTTGTGCCTTCATGTGTGACTCTAAGTGTTTCCCATATCTGATATGCAGTAGTACATATGCTAACACGGTTGAATTCATTTCTATCCAGGGCGCAAAATAGCATATTCATAGCTTGGCATTTGCACTAGCTTCATTCTTCTGAGTTTGTGTCCATGTAGGATAATCGGTCGTGGGTACAACGAACTCTGCTTGAGTGTTATTCCAGGCTTCGAAACTTGTTGCTTGCAAATAAATCCTCATCCTTGTAGCCCAATAGTTATAGTTTAGTCCATTGAATAGGGGGGTCTTTAGGTAGATTGTCCTTCCGCAAATGTAGAACTATAGGCAGACGTTGTGCTTGTATTTACGTTATTTTCATTATTATCAATTATGTCTAATAATGGTGTTACGGTTATAGGACGGCCTTGCTCTGATACCAATTGAAAGAAGCTATGCGGTAGGATCGTGTAATATGGAATAGTGGATGGTATAGGTAAATAACAATAAGCAATAAGCAAAGTAGACACCATGATTTTATACTGGCTCGGACCTCTCCTACGTCCAGTCCCTAAGCTTCACTTAGGAATTCTACTAATTAAAACTCTCTCTTAACCCGAAGGAATAGGTTTACAACTTAGCCGAACAACCGAACGGGATTTCTTGCCTCAACCACCGAAGAGGACTTCAATTCAATTACTAAAAACAATTATTTGACTTGTTGTGTTCTTGTCAACACTAATGAGTCCAATGTAGTACAATATTCCTATAATCTTATCCTCGAGAGTATGCAGTGTGTTTGTGAAGATTTAGGAAATATGAATTGCTATGAATCAAAAGAATGTTATAAACAAAGCAGAGATTCAATCAATAGATTGGTGATTGCTTTGAAAACTTTTAGAGAATATAAAATATGTCCAATAAAGTAGTGAGATTAAAGCATAAGAAAATTGGTAAATTGAAGATGTTAGAACCATGTATATGTAGGTGTAGAAGAGATGCATTTGTTGGCTAGAGATGCAGACAAGAGATGCTTCCATTTCCATTGGAGAATGGTTGCAACTCTTGGGAGGAAGAAGGTGTCCATTCAGAGAAAATTCGCAGGTTTAAATTCAGTCGACTGAGCAGGGATTTTAGTTGACTGGAAATGTAAAGAAAAATTTTCAGGAATAGATTCAGTCGACTGAGCAAGTTGTTTCAGTCGACTGGAACTGTGCATGTTTGTATATGTGTAACAGGTTCAGTCGAGTGGGCTTACCTGTTCAGTCGACTGAACTATTGGTTTTTGCACAGCGAATGTTTATGCAGAAAATGAAGTTTATAAAATGTGTTCTAGTGTTTGTGCAAGCCTCTTGAGGATAGATTTTAATAATAAATCTAAACTAAGACCTATATTTAAATTATATTCATACTATCCACGGTCTTCATCGTTCTTCCTTTAGCTTTGCACATATCTCTTCCTTTTTGTTGAAGCACATTGTCACTGATCAAAATATAGCGTATCAACATACTTTACCATGACCTATCCATCGAATTTAATTCGTTTGTAATCATTACGTTTTCTGAAATTCAAAATAGTGATCAGTAGAAGTTGATTTACTTTCAATAAAATGAGTCAACGTTTTACTCTGTCTACTTTAATTTGTTTGACTACTTAATGGCATAGACAAAAAATAATTTTAAAACAAATTTTAAGAAAGATATCAGTGAAACACATATCATTAATTCAGTCAAAAATTAATATCAAATCAGTTTACAAATTAGACTGAACTAGTTTTAACTTAACCGAGGCGAGTTATATTTAAATCAATTAAAGAAATTTAACAAAATCATTTATTCTAAATAAACTTAAAATGTAAATAGTTCATTTTGGAATTAATTAATTAACATAGAACTAAAAATGAAGAAATTTCTTATTCATTTACTTCAATTCCTTATAAATCGTTAAATTTTACGTTGTAGAAAACTCGACGATATTAGTTCAGAAGATAATTCTCAATGATAGGATTTAGACGTAAAAATCTGCTCGTTGATGGGTTTTGAAATGAAGAAATGTTGTTTAAACTTTATAGAATTTTAAATACAAAATCTTATTTAATTATCTTTTAACCTAACCCAACCAAACTAATCTAACCCGGCCCAATACAACTCCATCTCTTTTCTTCTTCATAGTCTCCTCTCTACCCTTTCATTCGAACGCACGAGAACGTGCACGGGACTGTTCACATACATGACGCCTACGGTCAACAAACTTTGCCACCAACCACCTACGCATGTCTCCATTGACCTCTGCAACTCATCCAACCACCTGGAATCCATGACACTATCCCAGTTCACAAATTCGACCTTCAACCGTAACCTGGAATACATATGTAACTACCAAAATCGCGTCGCTTTTCCACCACATACACCATCCATCACCAAATTTCACTTAGAGAACCATCATCACCTCCTCCATCGATCTCCCTCCATGCGCACGTCTCATTCTCCCCCTCCTCATCGCCATTGATCCAAACCTGAAACCCAAACCAAGACAAGCTAACTCCCTAAAACTACCTAGTACAGCTCGCACACTTTACTAAAAATCACTACAACATTTTTCGTGGATGCTTCATCCCCTGCACCCCCTCCACGGCCAACACCGAGTCACGAGATTAACCATGTTGCTGGAATTTAGCCAAACCCCCAAATTTGTTCATTTATAAAATTCTACCTCCACAACCCCTTAAAAATTACCAAACAACCTTTAAAAATCGAATTTTTCAACAACGATCCCAAATATACGATCTATTCATTAGTTAATGAAAGTTAAATTTCGACCTCAGTGGACATATTCACTATGTAGTGGGATTTTCTCGGTCTCTGTTTGATGGGATCGAATGGGATAAGTTTTAAAATGATCTTCATTCAAACACAAACACTTTTTGTTTTAGGATCAAAATCTAAAACTAATTGGTTGTTGAGCTATTATTTTTGAAGTGAAGAGGTATAAATTTTTATCACAACAAAACAAGAGTAAAGCAATTAATTGGAAGAAGAACAGTGCAGGTGGAACTATCCATGTCTAAACACACATGCGCATATACATGTTAACATAACAATCACATACACATTTGTTATAGATCAAATATGCATCCATATTCATAGATATATACATGTATAAGTAATAACTTGTTAACATGGTAAAGGTGTTTTACTCACTTTTTAAAAAGTGATGAACACTGTTGCTCCTTATCTCCTTTTCAAGCTTGAACAACTAATCTTCTTTTTATCAAGATGACAGATCCTTGCTTTGTTTGTTAGCAAATTTTTTCCTTTTTAAAATAGTGAGTAAAACACCTTTACTTACTATTTTAAAAATGATGAACACTGTTGCTCCTTATCTCCCCTTCAAGCTTGAACAAATAATCTTCTTTTTATCGAGATGACAGATCCTTGCTTTGTTTGTTAGCGGATTTTTTCCCCTTTAAAACAAAACAAGGATCTGTCATCTTGATTAAAAGAAGATTAGTTGTTCAAGCTTGAAGGGGAGATAAGAAGCAGCAGTGTTCATCACTTTTTAAAACAGTGAGTAAAACACCTTTATTTTGTTAACAAGTTATTACTTATAGATGTATATATCTGTGAATATGGATGCATCTTCGATCCGTAACGAATGTGTATGTGATTGTCATGTTAATATGCAGATGTATATGTGTGTTTAGACATGGATAGTTCCACCTACACTGTTCTTCTTCCAAATATTTACTCTGCTCTTGTTTTGTTGTGATAAAACAGTTATAGCTCTTCACTTCTAAAATCAACGGCCCAACAACCAATTAGTTTTAGATCTTGATCCCAAAACAAAAAGTGTTTGTGTTTGAATGTAGATCATTCTAAATTTTATCCCATTCAATTCTATCAAGCAGAGGCCGAGAAAATCCCATTATATAGTGAATATGTACACTGAGGTCGAAATTTAGCTTTCATGAATTAATTTATAAATCATATATTTGGGATCGTTGTTGAAAAACTCGATTTTTAAAGGTGGTTTGGTAAATTTTTAAGGTTGTGTGGAGGTAGAATTTTATAGCTGAACGGATTTAAGGATTTGGCTGAATTCCGATGATGTGGTTATTCTCGTGACTTGGAGTTGGCCGCGGAGGAGGTGTAGGGGATGGAGCATCCACGAAAAATGTTGCAGTAATTTTTAGTAAAGTGTGCGACCTGTACTAGGTAGTTTTAGGGTTTTAGGTTGTCTTGGTTTGGGTTTCGGGTTTGAAGCAAGGTGAGGGAGAAGGAGACATGCGCATGGAGAGGGATCAATGGAGGAGGTGATGACGGTGCTCCAGGTGAAATGTGGTGATGGATAGTGTATGGTGGTGTCAAGGTGAGGCGATTTTGGAAGTCAAGGCCGTGTTCCAAGTTACAGTTAGGGTCGAATTTGGAAACTGGGTTCGTGCCATGGATTCTAGGTGGTTGGATGAAGTGCGGAGGTCAATGGCGACGTGCTTAGGTGGTCGACAGCAAAGTTTGTTGACCGGAGGCATCGTGTATGTGCACAGTCCTATGCACGTTCTCATGCGTTTGAATGAAAGGGTAGAGAGGAGACTGGGAAGAAGAAAGAAGATGGAGTTGTATTGGGCCGGGTTAGTTTAGTTTGGTTGGGTTAGGTTAAAAGATAATTAAATAAAAGTTCGTACTTAAAAAACTATAAATTTTAAAACAACGTTTCTTCTTCATTTCAAAACCCATCGTCGAGCAGATTTTTGCATCTAAATCCTATCATTGAGAATTATCTTCTGAACTAATATCGTCGAGTTTTCTGCAATGTAAAATTTAATGATTTACAAGGAATTGAAGTAAACAAATAAGAAATTTCTTCATTTTTAATTGTATGTTGATTAATTAATTCCAAAATGAACTGTTTACATTTTATTTTATTTACAATAATTGATTTTATTAAATTTCTTTAATTAACCAATAATTTGGATTTAAATATAACTCGCCTCAGTTAAGTTAAAACCAATTTTGTCTGATTTGTAAACTGATTTGATATTAATTTTTGACTGAGTTCATGATCTGTGTTTGATTAATATTTCTCTTGAAAATTGTTTAAAAATTATCCTTTGTCTGTCCATTAAGTAGCCAAACAAATTAAAGTAGATATACTAAAACGTTGACATATTTTATTGGAAGTAAATCAACTTGTATTGGTCACTATTCTGAATTTTAGAAAATGTGATGATTACAAGCGAATTAAATTTGATGGATAGGTCATGGTAAAGTAAACATATGGAATGGATTTCCATATGTGAATATCGACACCCTGATTGTAGAATTGTTTATTTAAACAACCTGGCTTTTCAAATTTATTGTTTGGATTCGATGAGACCGAGATCGGATATCTACATTATCCGAAAACCACTTCGATCCAATATTCACTACGTACCTTAGGATTTTGATTGCAGAACCTAGTATGCTAAAATTTGATAAATGTAACAATTTCGACTACTTTAATAAGTATTTGTACTAGACGCTTTTATAATATCATCGGATTTTCTATAAAAGTGATTTGGTTATTGTAAGGGAAAAATCCTTCGTCTTTATATGTGACACGGTCTTACGAGATACCCATGTTTTTCAAAGGAATTTGATAACTTAAATAATTCAAATACATTGTCTTTATTGACGCTGGTTTTCCTATCTGACTCGGATGATTTTTTTTTATAATGTTTGGGTGAGACCGAGTATTACAGATTCATGTTAGAGTGCTTTGGAGCTCAAGAGACGAGCTGGATGACAGAGACGTATTACACATACTTGATTATATTCCGTTGTGTATTGTAGGCTGTATATTCAGCACTTTTGAGGGCAAGTATGAAGAAATAAATGATTAGGCATGGAGAATCAATCAATCAAAGGAAAGATATGAAAACCAAGATTACGCCATTTGTTTGTACTAAAATCAAATCATGCAATTTGGAAATGTGATGACTCGGAATTTTAAGAAATATCAATTTAATAATCTGAATTAAAAATTAAATTGATTTATGATCTTTGTTAATAAGATTGGAATTAATTTAATAATCCAATTAAAATAAATATTTAATTGATAGATTTATCTTTTAAATCTAATAAATTGTTTTCTATTTATAATGTATATAGAATATGTATATATTGTAAATAGATAAGAATTGTTTTAAATTTAATAAATAAATAAATCTTGTTTTCTAAATATTTATATCTTTGGTAAAATTGGGAATTATGATTTTATTTAAAGTTAAACTTTTAAAAGCTATTGAATAAATAATATATGGTTTTAAATTGTTAAGATTAAAATTTAATTTGTTTAAATTGATTTTATGTTTAAATTTAAATAAACTAACAATAAGGTTTATTTTGATTTCCTTTTTAAATATAGTATGATAAATTAAGCAATTTATTAATAAATAAACAATTTCTTTTATAAATTATTTAAAGTTATCAAATTTTTTATTTTCAAATATAATAATGTATTGTTTTTAACAAATGGATTTTTTTTTTAAAATAGTTTGCTGTTTCATATTTAATTTTAGAATTTGATTTGAATTTAAATCTTTGAAATTCAAAGTATAAATATTTTTAATTGTTTTGGATTTTAAAATATTTGTATAAACTTTTATTTATAAATATAATTGGATTTATTCATTTCAAAATTATCTACCTGTAAATAAGTACATATTAACTGATTAATCAAACATAAGTTTACATTTATCTTATATTAACATATTAACTAAATACTAATTAACATTTAATTTTAACAATTAACCTTAAAGACAAGTGTAAACATTTTAGAACTTAATTTAACATGTGTTAGGTAAATTAACAACTAATATGACAAATGTTAAAATTGAAGACAAGTGGCATTTGTAATTTAGTTTTTCTTTTGTTTTGATTTCTAAATAATTTCAGCCTATTTATTTACAAGTCTTCTTTCCTTTCCTTTCCTTTTTCTATTTTTCTAAATCTAAAGCCAAGAAGAAATTAAAACAAAATTCCCTCAAAACTAAAATCTGAAATCACATTCAAACTAGAAACTCATATCCTCTGCAAAATCATTTTCAAAATTGAATCAAACATGCAAATCAAAATCAATCGGTCACCATCTTAAAATCTGAAGCCTGCATTTCTTAGAATCTAGAATTCAAAGCATCTGTATTCTTCTTCAACTCAATCAGCTGCATACATTCAAGTCTGAAATCATCTGCATATCATCTTCAACTCAAATCTTTTGCATGCATTCAAGTTTTCAAGAGCATTTCAGTTTCAAGTTTGCAGCCTGCAAAATTCAAAACTGCTTTCAACATAAACCTGCTCCATTCTTCATTTGCTGTGAGTAACATTTCTTTTAACAAGTTTAAGTATATATAGTTGCATGCCAGATTGTCTGAAATATGTATGTTTATGTATGTATATGGTTGTATTTTATGGATGTATGATGTATATAAGTTTGTTTTTTTAACAGAATCTACTCTGTTATAATTTCCAGTTCCTGATTTGTTTAAGTTCAAATCTTTTAATTTAATTCCTTTTAAACCTAAGTTTCAAAACAAACTTGTTAGTTTCATTTCAAACTTTAGTTTAAAATTATACTTAAGTTAAAATATTATTGAAATGCCTCTGGAAATCATAAAAAAATTGATCAAACTTTAAAATAGTGAAATTCAAAACCTCGCAATTTATTGTTTCAGGCTTAGGATCTGAAACATCATCCTATAACATGATTTTAAAAACTAAAATTATAATTTTTAGTTTAGAAATAAGTATGCAGTTCCGGGTTGAACTGAAAAGAGGATATTGGGATTTTTGGGTGATCTCTGCAATTTGGAGGGTCGGGTTTCTTCCAGTGGATGGAGGAGTGATCAGTGATGCTTGGAAAAATATTGGATGGCGATGCATTTCATCGAGGAAGCAGCTGTGGCGAAATTCCTTCTAGAACCCTAGTTTAACTAGGTTAGGTTGATCGATCAACCACGTCTTCCACAGTGGATCGAGTGTAGTGGAATTTTAGGACATGAAAGTGTGGTTGTAGATGAGACCATGGCCAGCGTTGCAGAATTACTAGTGGTCGGAGGGCCGTGGATGAAACGTTGACAGGTTTGGTGGTGGTTGTTCTTTCTGTTCTCGGTTTTAAGATTTGAACTCGAATTCAAATTCAAGTGGTGTAGAAGCAAGATGATGATCATGGTGGAGTGAGGAGTTGGCCGTCGATGAGGGAAGATCACCGGAGGTGGCTGGAGTTGATCGGAGGCACGATGCATGTGCACCGTGTACTGTTAAATTCTAATAATACTCTGGGTGGAAGCAGTGGAGTGGACTCGAGAATAACTCTAGAAGTTTCTGCGTATAGCTCGAAGTTATATAGGGTTGAACTCGAAACAAATTTTGATTGCCTCGGGTTGATTTTGTTTTGTTACAGGTTTTATAAAACCTGTCTGTAATTTAAATTTAAACCAATTTTTAATGAATTTAAAAGTTGTGATGATAGATTTTAAACAAGTTTAAATCTAATATGAAGTATAGATTCAAATGGCTTTGAATCTTAAAAGTTTTAAAATATTTAAAGTGGGCTTTTAGGTTTTTAAAAAGACAGTTTTGTAGATTTTGAATTTTATTTTAAAATCTGAAAACATAATTTAAACAGCGGTTTAAATTCAAAGGTTAAGTTTAGTTTTCAAATAACTTTTGAATCTTAAGGTTTTAAAATGAAATTTGGATTTTTAATACAGAGTTTTAAATCAAGGTTTAAAGCAAGTTTAAATCAAAGTTTTAAATCAAATGTTTTAAATAAATAGTGGATTCAAGTTTCTTGAATTCAGATCTGCGTATTTGAATAAGTTTTTAAATTCTGAATGTTTTTAAAACAAGTTTAAATTAAAATAGCTTTTTAAAAGTAAATTTTTTTTTCAAACAAATATTTAAACTTGATTTTTGATAAAGTTCTTTATAAAAGGATTTTAAATGGAAGTTAAATGGTTTGTTAACTTGAATTTGCAAGTTAAATAGTAATGTATTTAAAAGCTTAATTTTTAAATAAAATTAAGTAAATTAGTTTAAAGGCTATTCTTATATAAGTTTCATATGTAAGTAATAAATGTTATTTACATTTATTTAAAGGTTTATAAATTGAATTTAAATTTGGTTAATGTTTAAATAAATAATCATTTTGAATCTTAAATTCAACATGGAATTTGAATTTAAATTTACAATGTAATGTTCTAAATACACTTTAATATTAATGAAGTCATTAATAAAGAAATGGATTATCTTAGAGATTATTAACGTATTAAAATGATTAAATGAATAAGATAAGTAAGGAATGACTTATTTATTTAATTTATAAATTAATAATTTAGATTAATTTATAATTAGAGATTAATTAAGAAGTAAATTAAGAAAAGTAATTAAAGAATAATTAATAGTTAATGAAGGTCATTAACTAAGGATTATTTAATAATTAATTAATATGATTAATTTTTAATAATTAATTAAATTAATTAATTAATGGTAATCATTTGTAAAATTGTTTTAAGATTAATTACTTGATGGAAGTAATTAAGGAATTAATTACTTAATGTAATTAATTAAGTTTGAATGTAATTTGTTTAAGTTAATTAATTAAGTTTAATTAAGTTAAGCATTGGATGATTTGATGAATAATTACTTAATGTAATTAATAGATTGAAATTACTTGGTGGAGTAATTAAATGATAATTACCGGACGTAGTTAATGGAAGATGGTTTAATAGTGAAAGTAATTTGGATTGAATTACTTTGTATAATTAATCAAGGGATTAATTAAAGAAATTGATTAAGGAGTAATTAATTTGATAAGTAAGTAAGGGTAGTTAATAACTGAAAGTGATTAATCAAAGTTGATTAATAATTATGGTTTAATTGAGATTAATTACTTAATGTAATTAATTTAAATAAGATAATTAATTAAATGTAATTAAGGATCATTAATTAATATAATTAATGATGTAATTAAGATTAATAATTAAGATTAATTAATCAATGATAAGTGATCAAGGCTTATTAATTAATGTAATTAATTAAGGATTAATGTAATTAATTATATTTAATTAATTAATGAAGTAATTAAAGGTTAATTACTGATTTTGGTTAAGAGGAATTAATTTGTGAAATTAACTAAAGGATAATTACTTGAATGTAATTAAAGAATAATTAATCAAGGGTGATTAATTATGGTGATTAATTAGAGGATAATTAATTAATTAATTTGTAATTAATTAATGGATATGTAAGCAAGATTTATATTAATGTAAGTGATTAATTTAATTCACTTTAAATTAATTAGAGATGGAAGTAAGTAATTTAATTCATTTTAAATTAATTATAGATGGTGTGATTATAGATCATTGCTTATGTATGTATGGATGATATTGTTTGCCTTGAAAGGTTTGAAATCTCAGAAATGAGATAAGTAATGTTGTGTGATATGGATGCATTGGTTGCATTGTGATGATAAGATGGATTATCTTTTGATAATGATAATATGGATTATTTGTTGAGATGATAATGATGATTATCTATTGTGATATGTGTATTGTCTATCTGTGTATGCAAATAATGAAATTGAATTGTTTAAACTCTAAAACAACTTGGCCTTAAAATTTACGCTTTGGATTTCGATGAGACCGGGATCGGGTTTCCAGATTTAGATATTCGAAAACTACATCGATCCAAATTAACGGTAGGTCATGAATCTCCAGTGAAGAATGAAGACTCGAGGTGTAAGGACTATTCGTCGTTAAAACAATGAGGGTGATTCCAATACGAGTTTAATGGGGTAGTACTTTCAGATTCGAGAAGAAGATTCAGAGTGCAAGGGTTATTGTCGTTAACTCTGAGGGTGATTCCAAAATGAGTGTAATGAGATAATTCCTTCGGTTTCGTTCGAACCCGGAACAAACTTGTATGGATTGAATGCTTTCAGAACATCGTCAGGTGGACTATGAGCATTCTAAGATAAATGTGTTCTCTAAAGGTAATCGTAGCCTCAAGCCTCATCAACCGGGAATGGCTAAAACAGGGGAGGTGCAGCAAGGCTAAGTGGGTCATGCCCAAGTAGGACGAGATTTTCCCCTGTGTAGAGGTCCCTTTTATTTTCGGCTTAGTGGACAGTTGGATACGCACGCCAACTACGGGGTTGTCTTATTCGGGACTGTCCAGTAAGGGATGGTTCTGGCCTTGTGTTGCAAGGGAGTTAGGGTGGCTCCTCGGTACGGTGATCTAGGCCACCTACTGTGATGGGCGGTACCCCAGTAGCCCTGCCATTGTATGGAATCCAAAATCCAGTAAGTACCAACGGTTTTGATTGTATTACCCACTTTTGTGGCTAGTAGCTGGAATTTAATAATGTAATAATTTCGGCTATTTCTTGTTTACTTGAAAACCCTAGACCTGTTATAATATCACCGGATTTCCTATCAAATGTTTTGGTTAGCATAAGGCAAAAACTTTTTCATGTTTATGTGTCGGAAGTCTTAAGTGATACTTTTTCTTTTCAAAGGTTTTCGTAAGTTAAGCAACCTTATCCTGTTACTCACACCAGACCCATGTCTGACCCGGGGTTTATTTCTGTTTATCTTAAACTCTTGGATACTCAAATTTTTACGAGTAGCCAAGGGATTCAGGTTAGCTTTGACGAATTGTGGAGGAGCAATGGAGCAGGAGGCTTCAACGTCGTAGATATGTTTAGTATCCCGCTGTGTTTGATATCTCTGTGTTTCCTCTGAGTTGTATTGAGTTGTAATAACTAGACAGGTGTTTATAACTGTCTAGTATGTGTTGTATTATCTGTGTAACTCTGATAGTTGTTGTATACTATGTAATATTTTATGTTATTAATATAATTTATTTTTTCTGCTATTGAGATTCTGATGTGTTGTTTCTTATTTCTTCTCTTTCTTTCTCTTTTCTACCCATTTCTTTCTTATTAATGATGCGTCATTCTGTGGAGATGAATGGCGGGTCGTTACAGGAAAGATATTTGGAAAATCGAGAAATTGATTTTTCTTAATCTCCAAGCAACCATTCATTATCAAGTCTATTTAAATGAAGGAATTTCATCTTCATATGTAAGTGAGTGTGTGAGAGCGTCCACCATTATTCTTCTCTCTTTTGTACTCTTTTCTTCAGTGGAATAAAAGAAGTTGTTGGGTCTCCATGGACGTAGGATATTCATATCCGAACCACGTTAAATTTTCCATATCTTTTATTTCTGCTATTGTTTCCGTGATACTTCATAATTGTTTTTTAAGTTCCGTTGATATCTAAATAGACAATACTAGATCCTGATCAAATAATCCGCTTCCATTCAAATTAAAACAAATTTCACTACAGTTTGGTATCAAAGCTAGTGTTATTGTTCCTGTTTGGATATTAATGACTACTTCTATTAAGTCTGCTGGTAAATCTGTTGTCAATTATGGAGTAACATGTTTTGATGGAAAGATAGATTTTGGTACTTGGAAGATGAAGATGTAGGCTGTATTAAAGAATGACAAGACTTATAAGGTTGTTTCTATGCCTGAGAAATTAAAAGCTATTGATGCAGCTGATTATGAAGAGATGGAAGATGAAGCTCTCACAACAACTCAGTTGAGTCTTTCAAATGAAGTTCTTAGAGAATTCTCTTAGAAGAAGACGGCGAAGGAACTATGGGATGCATTATCGGATGCATATCAAGACAAGTCTCTCACTAATCGGATTATTCTTCAGCAACAACCCTATTCGTTTAACATGAAGCCTGGAGCTGATCTCATGGAGCATGTAAATGCTTTGACCACTTTGATTATGAACCTGAAGGCAGCGGAAGTTGATATTACCGATGAGGCTCAAGCTGTGATTCTCTTATGTTCCTTGCCTAAGGAGTTATGGCCGTAGTAAAATTAGCCTGTTTGATGTAAAGATTGGTCTTCATAATGAAGTATTAAGACGTATATTGGCGAGCACTAGCTTGGATAGTGATACCGAAGGCTTATCTGTTCAGAGAGGTAGAGGCCAAAACAGGTCGAAGAAAGGTGGAGGATGGAATTCTTCACGGTCTCAGTCTAAGGGGGCCTAAAAAGTTGATTTGTCATTATTGTAAGAAACCAGGGCACTTCATAATACAATGTCCCAAGCTTGAAGGTAGAAGAAAAGATCCAAAGCAAGCCTCAGCCTCTACAGTAGAGAAATTAGCTACAGAAATTGACACTGATGTATTTATAGCTTCTGGCTCTTCTGGGAAGAGCAACATATGGCTGATTGATTCTGGTGCATCCTATCACATGACATCCGATAGGAACTGCTTTTCCACTTACCGTGAAATTGATGGAGAAGTTCTGATGGGTAATGATGCTTCTTGCCGTATGGTTCATGTTGGTAGCGTGATGATTAGGATGTTTTATGGTGTTATTCGTATGGTCACCGATGTTAGACATGTACCTGATTTGAGGAGGAGCTTGATTTCTATTGAGGCATTAAGTAGACTTGGATTGAAGATTGTAGTGGAAGGAGAGAAAATGAAGATATCGAAGGGTTCCATGATTGTTATGAGAGGTATGAGGAAAGGAAACCTTTATCTATTAAAGGGCGCTGCTGTAATTTGTGAATCAGCTTCTCATACATTTGTTGATTTGGATTCTACCAGATTATGGCACTTACGGATGGGTCACATCGGTGACCGCAACATGGATGAGTTGAGAAAACGAGGATTGATTGATCATTCAAAACTTGGTTTTTGTGAAGAGTGTGTTCTTGAAAAATAGACGAAGATTTCTTTTGGTATAGGAGAGCATAAAGCAAAAGCAGTCTTGGAGTATGTTCATATAGATGTCTGGGGTCCCTCCCCTTTTCAGTATTTAGGTGGTGACAGGTATTTTGTTTCATCTATAGACGATTTCTCTCATAAAGTATGGGTATACTTTCTTCAGTCAAAGATTGAAACCTTTGTCAGGTTTCGAAAGGGAAATCAATGGTTGAAAAGCAGTCAGAGAAGAAATTGAAAGTTCTCCGTTCAGATAATGGCAGTGAATTTGTATCATAGGAATTCATCGATTATTGTGAGTCTGAAGGCATTAAGAGGCATTACACTACACCAGGCGACCCCCAGTCTAATGGAGTTGCAGAAAGGATGAATTGGACATTATTGGAGAGAACAAGATGCCTCAGACTGACTGCTAAATTGAAGAAGGGAATTTGGGCTGAAGCTTTATCAATAGCGGCTTTCCTCATCAACCGCACACCTTCTACTGCCATAGATATGAAGATCCCTGAAGAAGTAAGGAAATGAGAGCATGTTAGCTATTTATTGCTCAAAGTGTTTGGTTTTCCAGCTTATGTGCATGAGAGTAAAGGGAAGGTGGAACCTAGAGCTCGCAAGTGTATCTTTCTAGCCTATAAGAGAGGAGTGAAGGGACATAGGTTGTGGTGCCCTATTAGCAAGAAGATAGTTATGAGCGGGCATGTGACTTTTGATGAAAACGCTATGCTGAAGGTGGAGCCTTCTTCATCGGATGACAATGAGAGGACATGTGAAGAATACCATATACAAAGCAAGTCATTTGTTGATTCTTTCCATAGACATTCAAATGGTGTTTCCGATGACACCGTGGTTGATGAGGGTAACATCGATGTTGGTATAGAGGATTAAACTCAAGGTGGAGCTCATTCAGAACTAGGACTGTCTTTGTGACAAAGAAGAAAGCTAAGTGGCTTGATGAGTTTGTTGGATTGAGCATCGAAGACATTAACTTCGATAATATGGCAACATATGCTTTGAATGTTGTCCATGATGAGCCCTGTGATTATAGAGAAGCTATCGCATCAGTTAACTGTTCCAGTTGGTTAGTTGCTATGGGGGAGAATATTGGATCATTGCAGAGAAATCATATTTGGGATTTGGTGCCTCTTCCCATCGAAAAGAAAGCTATTGGATGCAAGTGGATCTATAGAATGAAAGACGATGAAAATGTCAATCTTAGACATAAGGCAAGATTAGTCGCAAAAGGGTATGTTCATAAGAAGGGGGTAGAGTATCATGATATCTTTGCTCCAGTGGCTAGGCATACTTCTATTCGTATTCTTTTGGCATTAGTTGCTCATTATGATATGGAATTAGAGCAACTAGATGTAAAAACTGCATTCTTGCATGGTGATTTGGATGAGGAGATTTATTTAAGGCAGCCGGAAGGGTTCATTGATAGTAGCAGACCAGACTATGTTTGCAAACTCAACAAATCTCTATATGGACTAAACAGTCTCGTAGATTATGCTATAAGAGGTTTGATAAGTTTATGCTTTCACAGGGATACTCTAGAAGTTTTAAAGACCAGTGTGTTTATTTCAGAAGATGTGATAGTGATACGATTTATTTGTTATTATATGTTGATGATATGTTGATTGCATCTCGGAGTATGGTCAGAATTAAGGAGTTGAAAGCAGAGCTCAGTAGAGAGTTTGACATGAAGGATTTGGGAAAGGCACAAATAATATTGAATATGGAGATAGGCAGGGATAGGAAGCGGAGAGAGTTAAGGCTCACTCAAGCGTAGCACATAGGGAAGGTCCTCGCTCGATTTGGAATTGAGAAAGCCAAACTGGTTGGCACTCCATTAGGCTATCATTTTAAGTTGTCAAAAGACTTATCTCCCTCATCGAAAGAAAGACAAAAGGTATATGACTGATATACCTTATTCTAGTGTTGTTGGTAGTCTTATGTATGCGATGGTGTGCACAAGACCAAATTTGGCCCATGTAGTGGGTGTTGTGAGTCGACATATGTCTAACCCATGCAAAGAGCATTGGCAAGCTGTGAAGTGCATTCTTAGATATCTTTGAGGCACTTCTTCGGTGGGCTTGTTATATGATGGAGTGGATGGTGACATCTTTCTTAGAGGATTTTGTGATTCTCGTTATGCTAGGGATAGAGATGCTAGGAATTCAGTGTCGGGCTATGTTTTTACACTTGACATAGGCTTGATTTCATGGAGATCAAAGCTGCAATCTATCATAGCTTTATCGACTACCGAAGCAGAGTTGATATCGATTGTGGAAGAAACAAAGGAAGGATTATATTTACTTCAGTTATTGGATGACCTTTCAATGGTGTAGCGGACAGTAGATCTATTTTCAAAGAGTCAGAGTATGATACATCTTGTAGAGAATCAAGCTTATAGTTCATGGACGAAGCATACTGATGTTAGGGGTTTCTTTCTTATTCTTAAGGAAGAACGAAGCAAGATCAAACTGTTGAAGGTAAGTACTTTGGATAATCCTTCAGATATGATGACAAAGTCACTTCCAAAGGACAAGTTTGAGTATTGCTCAACCTTGCAGTTTGATTCCTGTTACTTGAGGCCATATGGCGTTAGATCCAATAACTTCTATGTTGATTGCTTGATGATAAAGTGATGAAGAGTTATTGTTATATTTGAATCAAGGTGGAGTGTTAAATTTGGATGATTCAAATATTTGTTGAGGAGACAATAAATTGATTAATTGGTTCAATCTATCAATTAATTTGGCTTGTATATGGAAGGATATTTTGGAAGAAAACTAATTAATTAGCCAATCAATTGATTAGTCAATGCATTTTTTATATGAAGAAATAAATGATTAGGCATGGAGAATCAATCGATCAAAGCAAAGATATGGAAACAAAAATTACGCCATCTTTTTGTACTAAAATCAAATCATGCAATTTGGAAAGATATTTGGGTAATCAGGAAATTGATTTTTCTTAATCTCCAAGCAACCCTTCATTATCAAGTCTATTTAAATGAAGAAATGTCATCTTCATATGTAATTCAGTGTGTGGGAGCATCCACCATTATTCTTCTCTCTTTTGTTCTCTTTTCTTCAGTGGAATAAAAGAAGTTGTTGTGTCCCCGTGGACGTTGGATATTCATATCCAAACCACGAATCTTCTATATCTCTTATTTCTGTTATTGTTTCCGTGAGACTGCATAATTGATTTTTTAAGTTCCATTGGTACCTAAATAGATAATACTAGATCCTAATCAAATAATTCGCTTCCGCTTAAATTAAAACAAATTTCACTACAGTTATATATTATATTTTATTCCATTGCGATTGTGAGATTCTATATCCTTCTATCTTTTCTTCTTCACCCCTAATGATCTGGTATTTTCGGCACTTAACTCTTCGGCATGTTATACAATGAATGTATGGATGTCGATTTTCGAGAGTCAAAAATCCCGGTTCGTTACATAAACCTTACATGCCCCGAAGTATTTTGTGATGCCACCCAAAGTCGAACTTCCAAAGCCTAAAAACCTACCACTACCGAGTTGTTTTGAACTCTACCGCTGATATGATTCGACTCCATAAAAACTTCTGTTGAATATGCAAGTATATGATTTTTGTTTGATGATAGTAAACATATATATGTATATTCATTTAAATGTATTTTTTGATGTACTATTTTTATTTTCACATAATTAAAGAAATATTTGCTGAATAAGATAAATAACACAGAATTTGAATTCAAACGGATATTTTATTCAAACAACTATTCATTACAATTTTTGAATAGTACAAATTTTAGCTCTCACTATATACACAATTTTCAGACAATACAATTTTGATTACATCACAATTTTCAATTTACATTTTCACCTCACTACATATCGCTCATTCACTCGTATTTATCTTCAACTCTATTCCAGATTGAATCCGGCATCTGAGCAATGCGTAAAATAAACAATAACGCAGTAAAATTGAAAAGAAAATATTTTGCAGTATAAAATAAAATGTGTATTTTGAAAATATTATTTTCCTCGGTTATTTGGGTCGTTCGTCATCATTTAATTTTGAACACATCAAACACGAACAATTTATGACATGCACAGTGTACCAGTACATGCCACAAGGCCGTGTACACTATATACGCTTGATAAAATTGAAGGGACAGGTGAGCACAAGGTCAAACCCAATCAAAATCCAGGTTCATCTCAAGTGCAATACAAATAAAGTCACGACACGAGCACAAGGTCAAACCCTAACTATAAGCTAGATTCAACACAGTATGCACGAGCAAGCTTTAAAAGTGCAGTCTACAGAGTTAAACTGCAAGAGAGGCTACCGACAACGAATAAGTTCAAACCAATACTGTGGCCATGTTTAAAACAACACCAGAACAAGAAACAACATGCACTTATATACATATACAAAAACATGTACAAGCAACTCACCACAATGCAACACAAGACTCAAGTTTGCAACATATAACTGTATATATACATCCGAGAACATATATATTGTTAATCCGCCTTTTGGAAAAGCTGTAGGCAGGCGGATTTAACTAAGTCGATTTCTCAGTTATCAAGGCTGGAATACGACGGATTCGATTTAAAAGGATGAAGTTCACCTGGATAGGCCGCTCGGCATAGTGATGAGGCTATGCCGCTCGGCATTGTAGTGAGGTTGGGTCGCTCGGCATTGTGGTGAGGCTATGCCGCTTGGCATTGTGGTGAGGTTGTGCCGCTCAGCATTGTGGTGTGGTTGTGCCGCTCGTCATTGTTGTGAGGATATGTCGCTCGACATTGAGGTGAGAATAGGATCGCTCGACAGGGTCGCTCGGCATGGTCGCTCTGCATGGTCGCTCGGCATGGTCGCTCGGCATGGTCGCTCGGCATGGTCGCTCGGCATGCTCGTTCGGCATGGTTTCTTGGCATGGTGGTTCGGCATGGGTCACACGGCATGGTCGCTTGGCATTGTGGCTCGGCATGGGTCGCATGGCATGGTCGCACGACAATGATGGTTCGGCACTGGAGGTCGTTCGGCCTGAAGGTTGGGCAAATGTGGCCCGGTGTTGGAGTATGGGTTATGGCTCGGCCTAGGTGGTTTGGCAAATGCCGCTTGGTCAGGGATGAAGGATGTACATGTCTCGGTCATTGATGGTGTAGGCCGATCGGCATGGATCGGTCTGTATGAAACTGGGCCGGCTTGCTTAGATTTTAGGTTCGGTCATAATGGAAATCTAGTTCGACAATAGCCTTGGTGGGCTCAAGGTACACAGGAGGCCAAACTTCTTGTATTTGCTTATAAATACAACATGTGGAAGTTCATAAAAGGGATCTTCTTTCTACTCTCCAGCTTTCTATTTTTTAAGGCTGAGGTTACTCAGCCATCTTGTAACTGTAATCGATCATTACAGCAATAAAAAGAAAACTTTTGGAGTGCGTGTAGGTCGGAGTTAGCCTAACCACTATAAAATCTGTTGTTCTTTACTGCTTTCATTTTACTTTTTACCGTTCTTCACATCATTACTCTCTACATATATTCTATCTGTGAGCTGTGACTGTGATTTGGTGCTTTTGCTAGGATTTGGGTGTTAGTGACCAATTTTGGCATCAACATTTTGGTGCTTTCACTAGAAAACTAGCACTCGGGGATTCAGAAGCTTAGGAACTTGGATTCTAGAAAACAGTGGTTAGGCCATCAACAAGGAAGCAAGTGATAGGAAGGAGCAATTAGGAGGGAAGTCAAGAGGCTTCCTCTAGAGATGGAGCAGGTGGAGCATCCATATACATCACCAAAGAGGAGATGGAAGCGATGATGAAACGACAAGAGGAGATGATGCAGGCTCTTATTAGGCAATTTTGACAATCGGGAACTGTAGGTGCTCAAGATCTTGGAGCTGGACCATAGGAACTCAACTAGCAGGCAGATGGTGTGATTCAGCAGGGGCAACTCCCAATCAAAAAACAACTAACAACCTGGATGGACCTAGACTCAAGGGCACACCACCAGGAATGCTGGACCAATCCATGAAGGGATACCAGATGACGCTGTGCAACCCGACGCCAACAGAAGTACTGGAGTACCCGACGAGGAGTATGCGCCAGGATTCCCTTGTGAACTCGGGGGGCAGGTCAGAGGCAACAGACAAGGAACACTGCTTGGAAACGAAGACAGACTGGCAGAGATGGTCAGAGGAGCCATGAGAGGCGGGCTAGATAATAGATATATGGAAGACGTGAACAGGAGCCCCTTCGCTCCTACAATTAGACGGGTTAGGAATCTACCAGAGTTCAAGCTACTAACATTGGAATTTTACAATGGGAAGATGGATCCTACGGTTTATCTAACAAAGTTTATGAAGCATATGGAGGTACTGGGGGCATCGGATGAGGTCATGGCTCGATGCTTCCCTTTGTATTTGACGGATATCGCAGCTATGTGGTTCAGACAGCTGGAGAATGGTTCTATTGACACTTGGAATGAACTAATTGAAAGGTTCATGAGGCAGTTTCGGGTCCATATAGTCAGACCCAAGAGCGTAATGACCTTGACATCGATGAAGTAATGGAAGGGAGAGTCGCTCAGGAACTTCTTAACCAGATTCAACGCAGCAGTAGCCTCAGTGGATCGACCCGATCCATCAATGGTTTTTATAGCAGCAGTCTCAGGAATCGCAGATAATTCGAATTTCAAGATATCATTGGAACGGGACCCACTGAGGGATCTCTGGGAGTTTTCCATGAGGTGGAAAGGTTCCGGAGACAGGAGGATGTGCAGGCTAAGAGAGTAGGGAGAGAGGCTAAAGCTTATGGAGTGAGGGGTGGAGGTCCACCCAGGGAGGATCCAAGTAAAGACGATAAAGGAAAAAGGAAAATAAATGGCAACGGTGGCACTTCGAAGAGGTCTCGAAGGGAGTCAAAGTTTTCTTCTTACACAGATTTAACCGAGACTCTAGAAAGGATTTACTTAGATACTCGAGGGTGCCTCCAATATTGAAGGTCGGCAAATAGAGAGCCTTCTAAATATAAGCGGGCATCGGGAAAGCATTGCCTATTCCATGAGCTGGATGGGTACAACACGAATGACTACAGGCAGTGGGACAGCAGTACGTAAGGAATGGTCATCTACAGCAGTACGTAAGGAATCGAGCTGTGGCAGTGGGACAAGAGTGACCATGGCCTACCTCGAACGAAGATGGCACTGGACGTAGGCAACGTCATCTCATTATCAACTAAATAGATTTATGGTTTTGAATAATTATTAGAACTCAAAGTAGTATGGCTAGGTCACTTACACACGTACGAGATCGAGGACGGTCCCTAGGCGTGCTCAGAGATGACGAAAAATCGTACTACTTGGGTATATGAAATCCTACTTTCTTTCTATTTTTCTGCAAACTCTAGTTTTTTCTATGGTACTGTGGACATTTAATTCCTTTCGTTGTATGAACTTTTTCTTTGATAACTGTATTCTATAACGATTGGATTTGGATCATTGTAATAAATAATACAGATCCCGTGATCATGGTCTTGACAGGTGAGACGGGGCAGTGACCGCAAGTTACGAGTCCCTTTCGCAGGAGAGCGATGGAATGGACTCGGATAGGATAAAGTCCTTGGCCGGAGTGCCGAGGATGGAGAATATAAAAGTCCTTGGCCGGAGTGCCGAGGCCGCAAAATATAAAAGTCCTTAGCCGAAGAGCCGAGGCTGGAGAATATAAAAGTCCTTGGCCGGAGAGCCGTGGTCGGTTAATATCAAAATCCTTGGCCGGAGTGTCGAGGCTATAGAATATAAAAGTCCTTGGCTGGAGAGCCGAGGCCGGTGAATATAAAATTTCCTTGGCCGGAGTGCCGATGCTGGAGAATATAAAAGTCCTTGGCCGGAGAGTTGAGGTCGGTGAATATAGAAGTCCTTGGCCGGAGAGTCGAGGCTGGAGAATATAAAAAGTCCTTGGCCGGAGGACCGAGGCTGGAGAACTTACAAGCCCTTGATCGAAGGGATAAGGCCGGAACATAATAACGTGACACGATGAGGTCAACGGATTCAAGGTTAAACCCGGAGAGGTCATGAATTTAATAGTATGGTAACGAGCGGGATATGGACTTCGGATATCGGATTTGAGGCTATTCAAAACACACCTTCCAATAGCAAGGCATGTTTTGGGGGGTAAAGTGTTAACCCGCCTTTTGGCAATGTCGTAGCCAGGCGGATTTAACTAAGTTGATTTCACATCTATCGAGGCTGGAATACGATGGATTCGATTTAAAAGGATGAAGTTCACCTGGATAGGCCGCTCGACATTTTGGTGAAGCTATGCCGCTCGGCATTGTGGTGAGGCTATGCCGCTCGGCATTGTGGTGAGGTTGTGCCGCTCGGCAATGTGATGAGGTTGTGCTGCTCGGCATTGTTGTGAGGATATGCTCGGCATTGAGGTGAGAACAGGGTCGCTCGGCATTGTCGCTCGGCATGGTGGTTCGGCATGGGTCGCGCGGCACAGTCGCTTGGCATTGTGGCTCGACATGGGTCACACGGCATGGTAGTCCGGTAATGATAGTTTGGCACTGGAGGTCGTCCGGCCTGAAGGTTTGGCAAATGTGGCCCGGTGTTGGAGTATGGGTTACGGCTTGGTCTAGGTGGTTCGAAAAATGCCGCTCGGTTAGGGACGATGGATGTACAGGCTCTATCATTGATGGTGTAGGCCGGTCGGCATGGATCGGTCGGGATGTAGGTGGGTCGGCTTGCTTAGATTTTAGGTTCGGTCACAATGGAAATTCTGGTTCGGCAATGGCCTTGGTGCGCCCAGGGTACTCAGAAGGCCCAACTTCCTGGATTTGCCTATAAATATAGCATGTGGGAGTTCAGGAAAGGGATATTCTTTCTGCTCTCTAGCTTTCTATTTTTTAAGGCCGAGGTTACTCTGCCATCTAGTAACTGTAATCGATCATTACAGCAATAAAAAGGAAAATTCTGGATTGGATGTCGGCCGGAGTTAGTCGAACCACTATAAAATCTGTTGTTCTTTACTGCTTTCATTTTAATTTTTACCGTTCTTCACATTATTACTCTCTACATATATTCTATCTGTGAGTTGTGACTGTGATTTGGTGCTTTCACTTGGATTTGGGTGTTAGTGACCAATTTTGGCCCTAACATATATATATATATATATATATATATATATATATATATATATATGGATATATATATATATATATGCAGTGAAATGAAGTGCAGACAAACTACATGAAGACCATCAGTGAAACAGTGGCTCAACAACTCAATATGCAAACAAATGCAATGCATCACCGAGACACGAGTACAGGACACAAATGCAACATGAAAACTACAAATATATGAAGATCAGTCAAGTGAAATATCAAGTGCACCAATAATAGTTCAAGAATGAACTAGTGAAGACTACAAGTGCAAAGCACCTGTCCAGACACAACACAACAGTATGGAAGTGAGGCTACAAACAGTTCAAGTGAGACAGAGTCACAAATGTACTCGAGAAAACCAGACCTCATGAGACATGTACTCGATGCAGAACAAAATAGTGAAACAACACCACATATACATATGTATATGTAACTACCAGATCCCACAGTGCAATCAGACTCATTGAAACAAAGGAGAAACCAGACAACAAAGGAATCAGACCAACAGAAAACAAGTACACGAGCTAATCCAGACAACATAATAAACAGTTTCAGTCAAGTACAACATCAACACAAACTATCACAGTAGCTAAACTAGATAAGCATCGTCAATGGAACCAGACTCAAGCAAATGATCAAGTAGACCAGAGAACAACAGCTCGAATGAGCAAGTGCAGACTAGAAGCACTAATGCATATAGACCAAAGTACAAAACCAAGTGCAAAGTTCAACTGATACAAGTGCAATGCGATAAGCAAGTTTGAGAGTAACACAGTGAACAAACAATATAGCATGAGATTTCAAAATTACCAAAGTCAAGGCCGAATTCAATCTGAATTCATCAAGTCAATTTTCATCTCAAAGTCCAGCAAATTCAAATCCATGATAATCAAGAAAAATTTAACAATTCAAAATCAAAGTCGTGAGAATCAAGCAACAAATCATATGAATTGAACAAGTCAGATAAATCTCAAGCATTCAAGCATAATCAAATGGCCAAACAAAATTATCAGACGAGTTCAAACAAATATATATGAATGCAAATCAAGGGGTTCGAACCATATTTAAAACCCTTTAACATCATTGGCAGAAATTCATTCGAGTTCACGCAATATCATAGAGCATAGCATCAATTAGGAACTCGAATTAAATCGAGAATAATATAAATCGAAAAGGGGATTAACATACCAATTAAATTTGAAGCATCATTAGATCTCGACCTTGAGCCGCAAGCAATCACTGACACTACACCAAAAAGGTGTATTTGTAACGAATATAGTTGTTACAAATGAAATTTATAACAAATATAGTCGTGAGCGGTACATGCGTGAGGAATGTCGTTACAAATATTTATAACGGCCTCTACCCGTTATTAGATATATCACTTAATAACGGACTTTGTCGTTAGAAATCTAAATTTTTGTAACGAAAAAAGTTTGTTATTAGTTGCATCGGTTTGTAACGGGTATTTTCCGTTACTTAGTTTCCCCTTTCATGGTAGAAGAAGGGGTTGTCATTCTAAATTATCACGACCTTGTCCGTTACAAATTTCATCATTAGTAACGCACTTGTTCGTTACAAATTTCATCAATAGTAACGTCTAATTTCATCAATAGTAACGACTATGCTCGTTATAAATTTCGTCTTTAGTAACAAATATGTTCGTTACAGCTACCAAACCATGTAGAGCTGCATTTTTGCTAGCATTTACACTACAGAATTGTCTACTATAATACATTAGCTACATACATATTCAAAATTATAGAATTTCGATAACAATAAGCAATTACGCATCCAAACATACAACTTAAATTGCACAAATATTTGACAACAAATTAAAGGAAGATTCGAATTTTCACAAGTTCATCATACATGACTAAAGAGTATGAAATCACAATATTACAAGTTCTAACATTACTTCAAAATAAATTCTAGATCCAATAAACCACTCTCTGCTTCTCTGTTACACACTACACCCTTGTCAACCTTACTGTCAGACTTCCTTGTTGCCGCTCAACCATCCTTCCATCTAGCTTGCGCATTCCAGTGCCTTCTCTGGCTAGTCTCCCCCATAGTTCATTTACACTGCCATTACAAACTTCTTGCTGTTGCAAAACCTTCACATCACAGCAAACAATCACCTTCCAAACTATCACCACTCCTCCAATATCACATTCAGTTCAACCTGAACGCTCACCCCGTTGTTGCACTCTCTCCTTATCACCATTCCACAAAAACCACTCAACAAACTAAAACAGCTACCAATATCATGCCCATCAACATGGAAGTTGACCCGATCAGAGTTTTAAACCATGCATAAACACCTGTGCATATTCCAGTTATAAGGCCGCCAAAAATAGTTCCCATTAAAAGAACTGCGCCTGAACAATCATAAGCAATCAGTGCTTCAATGCCAGTTGATTGGAATAGTTCTCATGCATCCCTTGATGAGTGGTTGAATCCCTTTCCATTTACTGCAATCTATATTATATGTGAAAAGAAAAGGCATCTATAAATCTACTTATGATCAGAAGTATGTGTTGATGATATTTATGAACAGTTTTGCACCACAAGTTCATGTTCAATATGGTATAAATTGGCTTTTTAGATCGTATTAAAAGTATTTTAGGATAGCTGTAGGGAAAGTGCACACCTGAACATATGCATATTTGTTGAAAAATCGAACTAGCGTCTCTACAATGTGAAAAAGGAAATCAACGCAGCAAAGCAAGCACTCGTTGTTGCCTATTTTCGACCGGATTCCTCTGATCTGGAAGCATTTTAGAAAATAAATCATTACAAGATTTGCGCAAAAGATATCCCTTTTAGCGCCATATACTGATAAAGAATGTTATACACATACCTCCCATCTTAACGTTCGTATAACAGCTGTAAAGAGAGATCCATAACATATGCTTCCAAAAGAAGTCGTCACTGCATAGCGCAATGTTTTTAGTATTGGCCTTGAAGGCATTGATGCTCCCCTCCTGCCACCATGGATAAGAACAAGGAACACCATGCCGGATACTATAACATGTACTGTATTACAAAGAACAGCTCCAGTCCAAAATAAGCTAACTCCTTCTCAGCCAAAACTTAACAAATATTGAAAGCTTCCAATTCCTTCTCAGCCAAAACTTAACAACAGTCAGTGAAATAGTTATTATGACTGCTGATTTAAAATATACTTATGAAAGGAGTATTCAAAATAATTAATAATTAATAAAGATGATTTATATAAACACAACACTATGTGCACTAAAGATTGGCTTAATCCAAAAATCTAAATACAGAAAAGTCAACAGGGAATAAAAAGATTGCGCCACTAAGAAAAGATAGGCTGTGATTGCGGAGCAATATCTGAAAACATAAACTGGGTACGCCCTTCGGCGCTTCTGGTATCATTACGAATATACAAACCAAAACTGTGAAAACCTAAAAGATCCTTATGAATTTCTGAAATATATATAAATATATTACATTTGACATATGCTACCATGAATGAGTCGATCAGCAAGGAGAAATACATCATACAAAGAAAAACATGCAAGGTAATAATAAATTATACCTTGAAAATTACATTTTAATGATTTGGAAAGGGACTTCATGTTAGATTTCCATCCAATCAAGCATGATCAAAAGAAAAGCTGACACTATTTGGATCACCTCAGGAAGGTCCCACACCAGCTTTACAGCCTTCCGCAATACTAGCATTGTAAAGGGAATCCTGTAGAATAGTAGATAAATATTCATTTATTTTCTTTGATTCATGAACTATGATCATATGCCATATATCAAACTGAATGGGAATATATATGCTAGGTACTTGTTTATTTTATAACAACCTATCAGTGAGTAATAATTTATACTAGTTGAGAAACTTTTTTTCAGACTATGGCTATATAAAGGAAGAATCCTCGCTCTCATTTGTTGGGATTTTTTTTGTTTAGGGGTGCTAATACTCTTCCCCTAAATATGTATTTGCAAAATACTTGTATTTGTGGGAAATACTTCTAGCATTTCCACATAGCTTGACACACAACCAGTATGAAGCTAAATATTTCTATTATAGGATGAGAATCGATTAAATATGTATTTGTAGGAAGGAAAAAACCTGCATATGCTAAATATATGTACCTTCCTACAAGTGCTTGTAGCTATGGGTCAAGCTTCAAGTGGTATTTGTTTTAGTGAAGCATTTAATCCATCCGTTCCCAGCACCTAGATTTGACAGATAAAAACTTAGTTTTAAATGTTGTTGGCGCAATATTTGCCATTCTAATAGTTTCCTCCATAACCTAAAAATAATATATGTTAATAAATTACTGACTGTTATTTACTTTTATTTGATGTCAGTAAGGTATGTGGATAATTTGATGTTACCACCTTTTAAGTGTACTTAAGTTTTGAAATATTGTCCATGCTTATAAATTTGCCGCTCTTATCTTTGCACATATTTTCATTTTCTTCCTGTATGAAGAGACATATTAATTGTTAGTTATCATGCTGTTAAAACTATTTCGAATTTAAACTAAATAAACTTTGCTAATTAGAAACTTGACCTGAAGCCTTTGAAGAGCATCTGGTGATTTAGCTAGGTGATAAAGTGCCCACGTTGAAGCAAGAGATGTTGATTCATATCCAGCTATTACAAAAGCTAATATATTATCAATTACTTCATCATCAGACAATTTTCTCTCATTTTCATCTTTCAGTCTAATCAATCCATCCATCATATCGGTCCCATCATCTGTTTCATCAATTTTTTTCTTTCTTTTTTCAAGTTCGTGCCTGAATATTTCAACTAATCGCTTGCGGCACTGCATTTCGAATGAGTTTGTAAATATAATAATGGAGTAGAAAACATAATATTTTATTTGAACTACAAAATGCTAACTAACCATGAGTGCATTTTGAAATGCACTTCCTGGAAATCTTAGAGGATAAGCTCTCGTCCCAGCAACCAAACCTGTGAAGCATATCTCCATTTCATCAAGTAATGGTCCAGGTTCCATGCTAACAAATAGTTGACATATGTTGTAAAAAATAACCTATATATATGCAATACAATACAATAGATATTATCTGGTTTGGTGGATAACAAGTCGATAGGTTGTTTTAAGTTAGGATTAACCATGCAACATGTTTGCGATTTTCACCTTTTTGGTTTCAACAATTCCATTGATAGTTCCTTTCTGGGCCCAAGATTCTAGGGTCGAAATTATACGCTGTTGCACCAATTGAGAAATTTTACGTAATGCATTGGGAAGATTAATTGCTTTCACTATGAAATCTCTTAAAACTTCATGTTGTTTTCCTTCAACGCTTACAATAGTATTGGTGCCCATGAGCTCGAGTGATGGCCATCGACCATGGAAGTCAGCTGATTGGAAAACAAAATTGTTACTTGAAGGAGAGCATGTGATTATTGTAGGATGACCAAAGAGGTGGCTTTTATAGATTCCAAGCCCTTCTCCATATCTATGGGAAATTGAAAATTTTAAAATGGTCTAAGTTAAGAAACTGTATATGCAGGCATAATTGATGATTACATTAATTTCAAATAACTTGATTAGTTAAGTCAATGATTAGTGCATAATCTAACATACTTTTCATTTTTTGATCTTATGAAATCATCAGGTCGTCCCAGAAATTTAAAATACCACAAGAATTTGAAAGTCTCTCCTATGAGAGGTAGCCCCATATGCCCTGATGGAAGCTTCAATTCACCACCAAATTTCTTACTGGAAATTTCATAATATGCATCGTTAAAACACCAAAATGCTTTAAACAGAAGTGGCAAGGCAACAACAAACAAGCCTAACATAGAAGCTATTAAAGACACAACAAGGTTCGTGTGCTTCAGCTTACTACATAAAAAGGATATTCACAAAAGTATCTTATACTACAACTGCATTTACAATATTGTCTTGAATACTATACAATTGATATTGATCAATCAACTCTAATAATAAAGTTCATCCACTCTTACTAATCCAGCCACAATGAAAGCTCTGAATACATTGATGTTAAAGCAACCATATATGTCCTCACAAGTTTAAATGAAACATATAAGAAACATGGACTGTTGGTAAGCAGGTAATGTCAATCAATGACTTAACAACCTCATCTAGACTGAATACCTAACAAATTGAAAGCAACAACTAAGGTTACTTATTGATTTAGTGTTTGCATTATAACGAAATTTATTAAACCCTAAAAAGAAAAAAAAACTAAACAAAATAGAAGAAGAAGGTCCCCACAAGACCACAAAAATCCAACAATAATCTGATAAACAACCGAACCATGTGCTACCAAGCAGTACAGCTCACTTCCACACTCCCACTGTTATCTTCCTTAATCACAGCCGTTGAATCTGTGGATTTTTATGAACCATTTAGATCAAAAGATTAATAATTAATGTACCATTACCAACATGGTTAAATTTTTTAAAATAACAATTTACCCAAATATAAACTAATTTCCCCTATTAAGCATCTCCTTGTACCTGAGAATGGAATACGTCCTCTACAGCTTCAACTACTGTTTGAACCTATTAATGAAATCGTCGCATTATCTTCCCGCTCCTTCTCTGCAGCTTCCTCGGATTCGAAATGATTGAAGGCGGATTTCATGGTGGCGGACTTCTTCATCTTCTTCGGAAGTTTCACCAGAACTTCCCCGGCGGTCGGTTTCGTGTCCGATTTGCTCCGATCTACGCGATGCTCCTCGACTATGTGCTCTTCGGCGACGATGCTGTGGGTTTCGGGTTTGGGCGCGTGGAGAGTGAAGAATTTGAAGTTGAAGGACTTGAGGCGGTCGAGGACAAAGGAAGGCGCGCGTGCGAGCGGCGCATTGGTTGAGGTTGGATTCTGGAGCTTGGAAGTGAGTAGAATGGTGGCGATAACGACCTTGAGGAGGAGGAAGAGGATGGTTGGGGGGAGATAGCTGCAAAGTGTCGTTGCGATGGTTGGAGGAGGTGATAACCCTAGAACGAATTTCAGGCAGAAGAGGCGATAACTTAAAAAGATAACAAGGCGGAGACGGTGGAAGTGGCGATAGACGATAACCCTAGAACGAAAATTTGATTTTCTAAATGAAGATAGAGGATAATTAGAAGCGTGGTAAACGGGGGCAGTAACGATAGAAGATAGAAGATAGAATGACAATCTCATCCTTGGTGCTTTTATCAATTTACGAAATTTCAGAATTTTATAACGGAAAGAAACCATTGTAAACGTTTATAACAGAAATATCCGTTAGAAATTTATAACGATAATAACCGTTATAAATTAAAACGAAAAAAGTATGACAAAATGTCATATTTGGTGTAGTGTGATAGAAGAAAACATTCGAAGCTTCAGCCATCATTCAACTAAGCGACGACTTACCCACGAAGCCCTAATTTTGGTTTAAGGAGGAAACGAACGAGCAACAAACGAGCAGCCATTTTCAAAGATCGAAGTACAAGGAGTCCGACCAAAGAAATAAAGAGATAAAGGGAACACTCTTTTATTATATTTTGTTTTTGGGCCGACTGTAATTTATTAATTTGGGCTTTAGTTTTATAAATTAGGGTTTTGCTTTAATTTGTTTTTAAATTTTAAATTTCTCCTTTTAAACATTTGTAAAGTCTACTCGTGTGACTAGGGGACGAACTACGGTGGTGTACTTTGAGAATTCGCAACTCAATGGCTGATTTGTGGTAGGGTTTTGAGCATAGAGTTAGCTTAGTCGATAGCGGGTGTCACGAGTTTACATGTGTAAGCGTCTGACTACTTAATTTCTAGTAGAAACCTTGGGGGCAGCACGTAGGCAGGTTTTGCCGAAGCTGGGTAAGTTGTGTTCAATTTTCTACTTTTATTATTCTGCTATTACTTTGCTATATCTATGTTGCGATTATTTTATATTCTTCCGCATTAAATTTTTACAATTGATAGTATCATCCTATTCACCCCCCTTTAGACTTGTTTTGGGGTTTCCTTAGGTCTCAAAGAAGAATATACTATAACCACGTCACATTTTGGACATTCCTACCGTTGATTTGCACAAAATGGCCTCTTTCTAACTACACTAAAATAACTAACAAACATTAATCAATCACATAAAAACACTATATATCATCCAAACAACGCATATAAGCATCCAGACACGATTCAAACACATATGTTGTCCTAGAACTAACCACACACAAATTGATGGCATGATTTGCAAAATAGTGAAAACGAATCAAATTGCGTTCTTTGCTTTTTAAACGCAATATAAAGATGTTATTAATGCTAGTACTAAAATTAAAAATATCCTAACATCAAAAACTATCTTAAAAATCATTGTTTTACTATATCAAGATGCATATAATAGTGAAAGATGCGAAGTCACTCACATAACATAAAATTGCACAATTACCGATGCAAAATTCGAGGTGGACAGTAGATAATGAATCACAAGCTGGTGGTCCAACACTAAATCTCTATTTTTCCTTGTTATTTGCACTTAATGACGTAATTTATTTGATTAAAGTACTGATATTTGGTGCTTTTGTCTAAGAAATGATTAATGGAGGTTTGGTTCAGTTTAAGAAGTGGGAAAATTTATTAGAAACTGTCCCATCTTCACAAATCCTGAAATGGATTAGTGGGAATAATCAAGGTCTAATTAATTGCCCACTAAGCTGGTCAGAAATTGTTCAAATTTCAAATGGTCATATCTTCTAAACGGTAAGTCCAAAAGGCTATTATGATTACTCTACGAAAAGAGAAACCATCATTTCCAATAGGTATGGTCTCATCTTCTATTTCGGCTTTTATCAAAAGTCATACACTTACAAGTATTTAGGATCAAATTCGGCCAATGAAATTTTTATGGATAAAAAATGTCACCACTCAGTATCACCCAAAGTTATAGTGTCATATGACCTAGTTTGAATTTAAAAATAATATTTTATGAATCTCCAATACGTAAAATGTAGGTCATTACAATAGTGCCATTAATAAATCGTGTGGGGGCGTCCACAACGTCTATTCAAAAAGCTGCCCTGATATTAGTTTGAGGTAGAGCATAGTAAAAGTGTATAATGAGCAGGACCCACTAATGATTACTGACCTCATATATGAATAACCTGAGTAATGAAAAGTTTATCGAATAATTGGATGTGGTATTTCGGTTGATTAGAGTTGCAGCAATGGATCACTTTAAATATTGCCGTGACACGTATTTTCGCTGGTATAATTTGATTTGATGGGATGTGGGTGGGTTCAGATTATGGAGTGTGACATATTTTTTTTATTTATATGTCACATGCATATAACCCGACACAACATGATTGTTTATTTCTGTTGCACTATTATAGTCACATCTAGTCTCCACCGTTACTTAGGTTTGCAACCATTTGTTTTACAAAGTAAATAAAACTAGGATCAAAATGCCGCAAATTATCAAAATTTTATTAGGCGGGACTTTAATTATTTTAGAGGGTCCTAAAATTATTTCCCATATTCCATTATTGTCCACAAGATACCCTTATCCCTTCTACTTTGACCACAAACAAATTAATGGAGGTTAGAACTTTTGTGAGCCTTTTTCTCCTTTGCTCCAATTCCATGGCCTAGGATCCAACCCCAACACCTTTGCTCCAACTCAGCACCTACGCTTGAGTTCCAATTCCTCCAACCATCTCTACTCCTTATTCATTGCCAAAACGGGTTTTCCATAATGGAGAATTCAGTAAAAGGTAAAAATATCAAATTATCGATGTAACAGTTTATCGCAATCTGTTTATTTGGATACAATTTTTTTGATTTCATAAGTTCATACAGGTGTAAGATTACTGTGATGAAGCCTTTGATTTTGTGGGTGCTTATGGTTTTTGGAGTTTAGGTTCGACTAAAGTTTGTATACGTTCTACTTTAATGGTGAAATATTCTAATACAACTCAAAAATGTGGTTGTCTATTAGCATCAACAACGACAACCTTGGATCTAGGAATAATACTCTAATGTCGAGTTTGAAAGAGTGTTAAGGAACTTAATTGTATTAGGCATCTACTATATTTGGTTCCCAAAGTGTGTGATTTTATTAAATCATTGGGATTATTCTTTCTGTATATCATGTTTCATCCTTCCATAGGTTACGCAATGTAACTTGTTCAATGTTTATGTAAGCCTTATCGTTCTACAGACAAGAATAAACGAGAGGTGCATGTAATACAGGCTGCTTCGCACTTAGTGACTTTTGGGATTATTCCAAGTGGAGTTGTTTATGGAGATGGTGTTCCACTTGTCCTTAGTGACAATAATTTTGTTGTTTAGTATTATGTGCCATATTTATCTAGCATCCAGTTGCATGGCGACTCGAGCAGGCAAGCTGGTACTTGTAGGTAACTATTAATCCTTTGGTTGCATCTTTTCTAGGCCTATTTGTCATATTCTTGATTTGCTATAGTTCTGACCATTTTTTTTCCTTTGGCAACATCATATTATTCCGGTACACATTAGTAATATGTAGAAATTGTTTTCAGCTACCTCTTATAAGAATGTTAATTACATAGCAAGATGAGCTAACTGGACATCATGTTTTAAAACCTATGTGAATCATTTGTTATGAACTTACCAGTATGCCTACATCGATAACAAGCTGCTTGAGCGGTTTCGTTCACTGTAACATTTATCTTTTAGTCATTTTTATAGAGAACTTCTGAATCCTAGAAAAACAAATGCTCTTAAGCATATATTTAATTATTTTACAACAGTAAAGAATGATTGCTTCTACTTCAATGGGTTTTATTGTGATAATATTGGAGAATTCATCTTTGTACTCTATGTTTACTAATATTTTTGGTGATTGTCAGATATTCGGTTTACTGTGATAAATTAGGTAGAGGTTCCAGGTAAATGTAGCGATTTATTTGAATTGCAGACTCATTGGTTATTTATAAAAATGGTCAGTGGCTGGAAACTTCAAGTGGACTAGTTGGAGCTACAGTTCATTATTTAAAAAAGGTGTCCATGTTGGTTGGTAGCCATATTTTGTTCCTTGACAATAACTTTATTTAGTTACTTATAATCCTTGCATAGTGAATATGAAACATTTTAGCATGTCCAAGTGTTACCTGATTTGTCCGTACTATGTTTTTATATATAAGAGCATCTCCAACAGGTGTAGAATTTTCAAATCTGCACCCATAAGAGCTTTCAACAGAGGTCGAGAATACCCAATAGTGCAGAAATGTGGGGCTTCGGCTCGAGAATTGCATATAGGGTGAGACGCCTGTTAATTAACAGGCGCCTGGATGGCGCGCGCCTGAGAGTGAGGCGCCTGTTTAACAAACGCCTGACACCCGGACGCCTAATAAACACGCGCCCATTTATTTCCCCCTCAACGGCTACTTCCTAACGACCATTTTCTCCCTTTAAATACAACTCCCCACTCTTCTTCCATTTACAACAAATTTGTTTTCTCCATTACAGTTTTTTTCTACCACTAATCTCAACTGAAAATGTACTCCGATTTCGACGTCGATGCTGCAAAGTCCAGTTTTGAAGACTATGACTTATAAGACGTTACGTTTTTGATTGGGGGAGAAGTAACTAATGCAAGTAGGAGCGCTGCGGAAGACTACGATCTTTGCTACATTTTCCGTGTCCTCTTCGTTGATCCTATTCGAGGGATTGATCAAAGTGGTGAATCTTTTTGGGGCAAAGTTACTAATTGCTACAATCGAAAGAACATCAATCAAAAAAGAACGCTATCTACAATCAAATGTCATTATGGAAAAATAAATCGGCAAACGCAGACGTTCGATTCTCAAATGTTCAAGTTAAAGCAAACGAATCCTAGTGGATTTGAAAATGAAACACATTTGGTAAGCTTTAATGTAATATCATTGTTCAACTTTTTATCATAGTTCTCTAACTATACTAATTATTTTTTTAACAGAGAATGGCTGCAAACAAGTTGTTCAAACAAATCTATAAACCTGATAGTAAACAAGCACCACATTTTTATCAATTCATACATGTTTATGACATGTTGGTCGAGCACGTTAAATGAAAATCATCGCTTCAGAAAATCGTTCAACAAGTTCAATCAAACAGTGGTCGGAGTAAGACGTCTAGAGTTGGAGAAAGCTCTAGTCCTAGGGAGCCGCAAAGAAGCTACGGTTTAGGATCAGAAGAAGACCCCACCCCAACCGAAGATCATTTTGTTAGGCCACTGGGAGCAAAAGGCCAAAAAGAAGCAGACTGCTAGAGCGGATCAAGTTGACATTAAAAAACTCATGCTTGAACCTGAAGATAGATTTAACTGGGCAATGGAGACTCGAGCAATTCAACACCAAGAAAAGTTATCAAGAATGGATCAACTTCTTGCTGGAAACCGGTAAAGAGATGAAGATGCAATAATGTTCATGGATACGTCACACATGCCTGCAGAACAACTGGAGTATACGGAGCAAAGAAGGAGAGAAATTATGAGGCGTAGACTTGAAGAGGGCCATTAAATGAATTACTGTTTCTACAACCTTTGTATCTTTTAATTACCGTTATTTTTATTTTGTTCTGAATGCAAGCAATTATTAATATAAATATTTTCATTGAAATTGCATTGCATTGAAAAAAGATTATAACAACATTACGTTAATTAAAGATAAACAGATTATAATAACAATAATAAGTAACATCAACAGAAACAACAGTAGGAAAAGTAACAACAGAAATATAGTTTCATTGACTTCCAGAAAACCTCCAAAGATGATCTATGAGATCATTTTGCAATTTTCGATGCAGTTGAACACTATGCTAGAACATTTGGCTTTCTACATGAAACTCGAGTTCTACTGCACTGCCAATCATATCGTTGCGCCAAACAGGCGGTGGTGTTGGAGCACCCTCGTAAAAGTAATCTTCTTTCATTTCTCTTTCATCCTCTGTAATCATATTATGTAAAATAATACAAGTGTATATTATTTTGGTCATTTTAACTGGTGATCAAAGTCTGCATGGATTACTGACTATGCCAAATCTAGACTGAAGAACCTCAAATGCTCTTTCAACGTCCTTCCTCTTGCCTTCTTGCATCGCTGTAAACTTTGATTGTTTATTGTTTTGTGGGTTAGGAATTGTCTTGACAATGGTACTCCATTTAGGATATATATCATCGCCAAGATAATATCCATGATCGTACGTGTTACCTCCTAAAATAAAGGTACAAGGAGTTGATCTACCGTTTGATAAATCATTGAACAACGTAGATCGTTCGACTACGTTAAAATCATTGTTTGAACGCGGCATTTCAAAAAATGCATGCCATATCCATAAGTCATACGACGCTACAGCTTCAAGAATAATAGAGGACCTACGAGACTTACCTTGATAAGCTCCAGCGTACGCCTTTGGACAATTTTTCCACTCCAATGCATGCAGTCTATACTGCCTAACATTACAGGCCAGCCTCTACTACCATGCATATTTAATAACATAACTACATCCGCCTCGTTCGGTTTGCGTAAGTATTGATCACCGTAAATCTCCACGATAGCTTGACAGAAATGCTCCAAACACTCTAATACCGTGCTTTCCGCCACTTTCAAATTTTCATCAAGCGCATCCGTCGGTCCTGCATATGCAAGCATTCTGAGTGTAGCTGTCATTTTTTGAATTCCAGTCAATCCCATTGTACGAGATGCATTGGGTTTAAAGATAAAATATTTGTCATGCTGCTTGACGCATTGTAGGATTCTAAGAAATAGAGGACGCCGCACGCAGAATCTTCTTCTAAAATCAGCATCTGTGTAAGTAGGATTTGGAACAAAGTAGTCTTCCATCAGTCTGTCGTTGTGCCATGAATGCCTTCGATTTTTATATCGACGGCCAACAACTGATCCACCGTGTTGCCTACTCGATTGACCAACCTGTAGTGCAGCCATACTTATTAGTTCCTTTTCGCGACGAAAATGATTTTCCATCATTTCATCAAATTCTTCGTCGCTATCATCAAAAAATATATAATCTTCTGCTGCCATTTCTTATATTTGAAATTGTATGAAATAAGAATGAGCAATAATACTTCTCAGCATCTAACAAGCCTTTTATAGCTTAAATCACATGTTGCCACGACTGCAGTTTCCCGTCACATCTAAACACTATGACCATTGATGCAGTGTTTCGTCCCATCATATACTATTAACTGTTGATGTAGTGTCTTGTCTGCAGTGTAACGTCTGCACTGTCTTGTCTCTCCATACACTATTGACTGTTGATGCAGTGTCTCGTCCCATCATACACTATTAACTGTTGATGCAGTGTCTTGTTTGCAATGTAACGTCTGCACTGTCTTGTCCCATCATACTGAAATACCCAAACATTAATACAGTCAATGACAATAAATACACAAACAATAATACACTTCATAATATTACACTCCATAATAATAGACTCCACAATAATACAACCATAATAATACACTCCGTAATAATACACTCCATAATAGTACAATCTACAATAATACAATCTACAATAATACACTTCATAATAATATACTCCACAATAATACATTCCACAATAATAATACACTCCACTAAGAAACTAGCGGTTACGGTCAAATTGTAAGTTGTGCACGATATTTCAACGACGTCTTATTTTTCGTTCCAGCTCGTTGGCATATGTTATGGCCCTTAGGCATAGCCGTTCATCAACCCATTCTGCATAATTACACCCTTCAGGCCAGAAAGGACACAATTGGATTCGACGACCAATATCTTCGCCACCAGCTCTAACCACAACTTCAACCTTATAACCACAATGACAAAATACTTTGTAAGACTCAGCCTCTTGTTCAACTGAAGGTTGCAAATTTTGTACTTGTTCAACCTCCTGTGATTGTTAATGAACCAACCGTTCGTGTACTAGTTGAACATCTTCTTGAAGTGTGAGTTAGTCAAGATTTGGGAATTCACGAGCAACATCCTCGTAATGTTGGTCTTGGTAATTGATATTCCAATCTTTATCGGTGTGTTCGCTTTCCGTTGGAACGTACCCGGCATCGGAGTCAATAGATGATGACCAGGAAGGCATTGATATGAGGATGAGAAGATTGAAGGAGCAGAGAACTGAATTGTGTGTTTGTGAAGAAAAGCTCCTACATATATATTGAAGCGTGTGAGCGTTAAAAATTAATTATGTTTAAATATTAGCACTGTGTTTTGATTTGACAATGCATTAGAAAGTTAAAATTACTCATAAACAAGACAATAATAAATATGCATACACCGAAACAATAATACATTCAACAATAATACACTCAAATTATGGATATCCAAATCGTTCTAGCCAATTTTGACGTATGATATAAGCCTCATGTCCAATGAATGTGCTGTGACATTTGAGAAAGTAACGTCCTTCAAATATAGAACGGGTTGGTTTAAACAAATTTTCAAATATAACCTCATTGATAACCGTACTGTACCGCGTACAGGCGTTGCAGAAGTTCCCATAACCAGTCCTCAACTCCACCAGCATACGTCTACTTCTACCATCAACATTGCTATTGTAAAGTTCAGCAAAAGTGCCCCAAAACTGAGTTTCCATTATCTCTTCATCATCACACATTTGATGCGTTTGTATATAAAAATTTACTAACAGTGTCAATTCTGTAGCCGAAAATATTATGTTACATATTGATTGATTTAACCGAACTTTTAAATGTTGTGACATTAGATTATAACACTTTATCTTAAATAAAGAGGTCGTGATCCGCATCCAAAAAATGAAGCATAAGATTAACGTCCACGTGTCAAACATCCATAAAAATTTTGACAAACAAACACAACTGTGTTTGTTACTTTAACATTCTGACTTCATATATGCTTAATAATAAACAAGCGTAAATTAACATAAACACAATGCAATACTCAACACAAAATATAATCGACACAATGCCATAACATATAGACAATCAGATATAACAGTAGCATCATTATCAACATAATATGCAACCAACTAATATAAGGTGTGAAAAATAATAACACAGTCTAAAACACCTAAATGCAGCACATCAATCTATGTGATCGGAACCGCTATCAATCTCCTCATCGTCTCCACTGTCGTCGTCACTGTCATCGTTGACGTCATCAAAGTCGTGAGGCTGAGGTCCGGCATTGAGCTGCTCCTAAAGCTGCTGAATCTGGATCTGTAAACCCTGTACCTGCGCATCATACTGAGTCTGCTGCTGCTGGATCGCAGTCTGGTAACTCTGATACATCATCTGTGTATAATCGAGCGTCATACGCTCAAATGCAGCAATCATCCGTCTATCATAATCCATGTACTGAGAATACTGATATGTGCAAAAAAGAATTATACATAGGTGGAGAATATAATGACAAGTTATTTAAAGAACGGTTAAAATTAGTATAAACCTGATGAGGCTAATACAATCCGGCGGATGGTACACCCGTAATATCGTCATCTGTAGGATACTACAAGGGGTACTCCACCACCTGACCATGTACATCATATGCTCTAAACGAATGTGGAGGGTGGTCGAAAGTAGGAGGCTGCCTGTACTAAGATGATGTAGGCTCAAAAGTGGCAGGCGGTAGTGGAACTCTACCGGAAAAGGTACGCGGACAAATATGATCAGAGTTCAAACCCCGGATATAATCAGGCAACGCTTAAGCACGTGGGGCTACTCGAGCCCAATATGAATCAAAGTCTCCAAGAACTGTAAATGGCTCACCATCCACCCATCCTGCACCCCTCATCGTAAGAACATAAGCTGGTCCAACCCTAATATCACCAAAAATATCATCCCATGACAGCGGATCTGATGGAACGCGAACAATACCATACAACTGTAGGCAACACCGCTCCCCTAAATACCATATGAATGGACATGTAGGAGCTGAAAGCAAATCCTGCGTCGCGATATGGAAAACTGAAAAGTGAGTGGATAATCAGGACCAGGCTCTAGGAACTGTAAGTACTGATCTCATGGACGAACGATAATGTTACCATGCCACCTCATATCCATCTACGGTCTAGCCTCCATCAGCTCATTGTGCACACCTTGTGCAACACGGGGAAAATGCATAGGAGGACCCCAATGATACAATCTAGGAAAGTAAATATAAGGTGTGGCATTCGCCTCTGCAATAAGTCGGGGGTACATATTGGCAGTATACTCGTAGTACCAAAATGGAAGAATGTACCAAAATCCATACATCTGTCTAGACTGCTGAAGTGCATACGTATCTAATGCTACGTACAAATAACCAATAATAGCAGTACCGTAATCATATATATGTAGTCCATCCACATCTACTAATCCAGCCAAAAAACCAAGTCTAATAGTGCCCTTATTGTTACTAAAAAATATAGACCCAAAAGGTATAATATGAAGGCACGAATAACCGGAGTGTGCATATCCTCAACGGCCATGTACTCTGCTATATACCGCTGCAAACAAGGGAGAGTGGCCAAAGTCGGTAAATAAGCTGAATATGATTCGAACTCCTCAAATGAACTATCAAATGGAACAGGGAGACGGTCTGGTCGACCAACCTCTATGTCAGTGAACATATAAAAATCTAGAGGAGTAAGTCCTAGCTTAAAATCAGGGAAATGAAATGTATACGTGGTAGGCCATCATTTCTCGGTGAGGGCCTCTACCAAACAACGATCTACATGTGCAAATCTAGGTAAAACAAGAAATTCACCAAAAGATGACATGTAGCCTATCCAAAATCGGTTCCGGTAACTGATCAAAATACTCAGATATACACCTATACCAACTACCTCGCATCGCTACGTGACGAGCCTAAATATATGATTATGTAATGTTAAAATAAACAAAGAATTATTATACATATATATATTTACATGGTTGTTCATCAAGCAATAAAGAAATAAACATATACCTGTGGCGTCGCTATAGCTGCAGTAAGTCGATACGAAACAGTTGGGGGCAAGTCGTGCAAAGATCGAAGATCGTCTGGAGTCACGGTAGCATCAGGAGGGACATGAACAGGTCCAGTATTGGCATCGGTCGTACATCGAACGGTGCGTCTACCAGTTTTGACCGGACGGGACGGCATTTGGACGCAAAATTGAATTTAAAAAATTAGCTGAAAAGACGATGGAAGGGGTGAAAATGAAAGGAGCGGGGGAAAAAGCGCCTTATGTAGGCGCGTGAAGCAGGCGCCTGTTGAACATGCGCCCGATTAAAAAAAAAACTCGAGCGCCTGTTCAACGGGCGCTTGCCCTCATTCCTGTTGTAGAAATGAGGGCTCCAATATTTTGGAGTGTGGAAAATCGAATTTCCGCACTCCATACCGTTGGAGATGCTCTAAATCTACGAAACATTAATTGTTTACCACTTGACCATTAGGGATAACCTAGTCAGCAATTATATGATAATGCGTGCTTGTCTTGACTAGTCATTCCAGCTCAATTACACTTATGTATTTTATTTATTTATTTTTCAGGCATTGTTGGTTCAATATTTTCTGATAAAAATGTTAAATCATTATGCTTCATTTATAATTCAGTTTAAAATTTAAAGCGTGCATGTTAGCAGTGAAAAACTATTGGGATTGTGGGCCAAACTACATTGATGCTCCCAAGGTAATTATTTAAAACTTCATTACTATGTTTTAGTCGTCTACTAGAACCATCTCCAATGATTACCTAATCCTGCTTTCCGTATAGTTAGTCTGCTTTATTTGTCTAGGCCTTTTTTATGCTTTTACGTATGAACCATACCTATGCTAGTCTGATTTACACCGGTTACTGGAAAATGCTTAAACCAAAACTATGCCAGTATGAGTTAAAAGTAATTTTTTTTCTGTTTTAAAATAAGTGATTCATCAACATGCTAAGACTAAAACTATGCCGGTTAACAGTTGATGCAAAGCTATGTAGTCTATGATTTTTATAATTTAGCAAACTCGTACTTGTATTACTTTCCAATTTTGTAACTTAGAACCACGATATAACTATGTGGATATTATGTGGATATGACATTAGGAATGTGGAGAAGATAATATAATTAGGCAACTAGTTCTGGAACTAAATCTGGACTGTGGCCTTAGCTGATTTTCTTTGCATTTATTGCAAATACACGTATAACTAAGCCCACCAATTAGATATACTAGTGTGTGAACCCGTGCTTCGCACACGGTTGTAGTAAAATATTTTAGTTGCATAGGAAATATCCAAATATATACAAATTTTAATATAATGCTAATGAAAAAATATTGTCGAACAATAGTGTTTCATCATTAACAACGGATAAAAGAAGGGGTCTTTGGCAACTTGTATACTGTAGAACCAAAGGCAGGTAAGAATTTGATGTTGAAATAAAAGGAAAGAAGCTAAGAAGCTTTGAAACTTTGAAGTATGCAACAATGCAGGAAAAAAACAAAAGAAGAATACACAACATTTGGGATGCCTTCGTTTATTTTTTGTTTTTAACGAAGCATAAAAAATATGCACTTAAAAATAGTAATAATTTTAGAATAATCTGAATATTCACCGGAAGTTATGTAAAACGTTATCGTAGCATCAATTATTAATATTCTCACTCTGAACTTCAAAAATAAATATAGACTGCATATTGATTCAACATAATAATAGTACTAAAAGCTCTCATCATATTTCTAAGTTAAAGATTTGAACATATTTGTACCAAAAGTTCTTAGTACAGTGCAGCAATGTAATGATTTGACCAAAAGCTATTAACATAATTGAAATGTATTTGTCAACGGTAGCTAGTCCAAGCTAAGTCCGGACATTACAAATTCTGCAGGATCGATTTCACTCTAGAGGGGGAGGTGAATAGGGTGATGGTAATGGTATAAATTATAAAAATTAATCGCGGAAGCTTATTAATTAATTTCAATTCAGATCACAGAATAGCAGCACAGATATTGCAGAATATAAATAACAGAACAACACAGAATTTACCCAGCTTCGGCAAAACCCTGCCTACGTGTTGCCTCCAAGGTTTCTACTAGAAATTAGATAGTCCCTCGCTTACACACGTAAACTCGCTATACCCGCTATTGACTAATCTAACTCTACGCTCAAAATCCTGCCACAACTCAACTACCAAGTTGCGAATTCTCAAGCTATGCCACGTAGCTTGTCCCCTAGTCACACGACTAGAAAAATAAACGGTTAAAAAAAAAGGAAAATACAATTAAAAACAATTAAAATGAAATAACCCTAATAAATTTAAAGCCCTTGTTAAAAAATGCCGGCCCCTTTTATCTTCTAGCCCGTCTCTTTTATTATCTTCCTTTGTTTATTTGGAGATGTCGGCCGTTTCCACTTTGAAGCTAAATTAGGGCTTGTCCCTTCTATCCAATTTAGGGCTTTCGAAGCGCCGATAATATATTGATTGATTCGATGATTATTCGCGTGTACTGTTGATCGATTGCTCACTTCGGCTGCTTCGTTGTTGTTGATGGAGTTCGACTTCGATTCGGTATGTGATTTTCGTTTATGCTATACTGTTATGCTTGATTGAACTCCATGAATGAAATTGCCGATGATGATTTCTTTATATAGGGTTTGTAACCCTAGATTTGCGTTCGTACGAATATATTTGAATTTGTCAACTGATTCACCTCAGCCACTCGATGATGCTTTGATGCTTGGGATTTATTCTGACTTTGTCACTTTCGTATTTTTCACATTCCTTGGTTGACGAGGCTTTTGAATCAATTTCGTGATGATCACGGTTTTCGTTCCTTTTTCTGTTGACTTGTTAAAACACACGGCTTTGATACATTTAGCTTTGTATCTGCAGTTTGGATATTGATGATTCCCTCTGATGCTTTGACTTTGGTCACTTTGATTTCGTATAACTTGTAGCTTGCTGTACTTTCCTGTAGCTCCATCTGTTGCAATCTTTGATGATTTATTGTAGTATGTTGTCACTGAGTTTGACTACATGTTCATCAGTTCATATTGAACTGTTTCTTGTCATGTTCACTTGCACACTCGAGTTTGTAATCTCAGATTCATAGTGTATGTGTTGGCTGCATTGTCACTGTTTAATATTGTTTGCAACTTGACACTTGTTGTCTGCATTTCTAGTTGGATATGTTGGAGTTCCACTACTTTGTGCTTGTGCATTTCTTTGTTGGTTTAACCTGTACTTGTGGTTTCCTTCAGTAGCTTCTGGTTGGTCACTTGATTCACATGTGCACTGCCTGTTTGAAGTTGTAGCATGTCACTGTGATGTTTTCATTTGCTTGAGTTTTAACTGTGCTCGAGCTCTGTCCATACTTGCCTTTGTGGTCTTCATTGTGTTCATGATGGTTAAATTCATTGCTGAGTTTTTCATGTAACTGCTGGCTTGTTCTTGCATTGCTGTGCATACTCGTTGAACTGGTTTTCTTGTGCACTGTGCTTTGACATTGTATTCATCCCTGTTTGTTCATTGAAGTGTCTGGCCTGATGCTGTAATTGTATTCATGTATACTGCATTGTCGTCTTATGGCAGTTGCTTTGTCTCCATGTATTTCATGTAGTATGGGCATTTGAATATGCAGTTGTGAACATTGTCGAGTCTAGTTGATGTAGTTGCACTTGTGTACTTCATCTATGCACTATATCTTTTGTTTGCACCTGTTAGCCTGCCCCTTGTTTGGTTTTTGGTGCTGCTGGTTACATATGCATTCTGGTTCATCTTGTAGTATTTGGTATTTATTTTGAACCATGGTTTTTGTATGTCGAACTTGCTTGCATAGTGTATCACTCTGGTATGCTGCAGCTTGTACTTGCATAGTACCATAGCTTCTCTATTGCACTCGAGTTTGGACTAGCTGTGCATTGTTCATTCCAGTGAGTTTTGTTTTGTGATATCCATGTTGCAACTGTTTTTGACATGTGAACTGCCATGATTGTTGCAGTCCATTTTGATGTTGGTCTTCGTTGCATTCATGTCATGTCGCCTTGTGTTGAATCCAGTTTCAAAACTTGGATTTGACCTTGTGCTCGTGTCGTATTTTTGAATTTATTGCACCTGAGTTGAACATGTCCGTATATTTGAGTTTGGCCTTGTGCTCACCTATCCTTGTAGCATTATCAAGTGTATATCGGTGTGCACGGCCTTGTGGCATATACAGTGATACACTGTGTATGTCACAAGTTGTTCGTGTATGATGAATTCAAATGTAAATGATGACGAACAACCCAAATAACTGAGGCAAATATCATTTTCAAAATTCATCTTTTATTTTATATTGCAAAAATATTTCTTTTTCAATTTTACTGCGTTAGTGAATATTGTTGCAGATTGCTCAGATGCTGGATTCAAACTGGAATGAAGTTGAAGATGAAATACGAGTGTGAGTGATATGTAGTGAGGTGATGATATGTAAAATAGTGATGTAATTGAATTTGTATCAAAGTTGTATAGTTATAGTGAGAGCTTGAAATTGTACTATTCAAAGATGTAATAAATATTTGTTTGAATAAAATATTCGTTTGAATTCAAATTCCGTGTTATTTATTTTATTCAGCAAATATTTATTTAATCTGTGAAAAATAAAATAGTATATTATCAAATACATTTAAACGAATGTATATATGTTTATTATCATCAAACAAAAATCATATAAGCGCATATTCAACAATCTCCCCCTTTTGATGATAACAAACATATATTTAAGATTTTGAATATGTTAAATGTATTTGATCATAGATATATCTTAATTGCTCCCCCTATTTAAATGCTTCCTCTCTACACAAAGCCCCCCCTACATATATGCATACAAATAGAAATATATAAATGAGCCTATATGCAAATGGAAAATTATTTGACCTTTGCTTGATTCTATTTGACAAAATCTTAACTTTTCTCTCCCCCTTTTGTTATCAGCAAAAGAATAATAGTGTTAGAGAAAAATAGAGATAAAGTTATCGATATTAACCAACATTAAAACTCAATTGAATATAAATATTAAATTTCAATAAAAAATCAAACAAAAATCATAAATATTTTGTTAGGCGCATATTCCACTTTTAGAATGATAGGAATGATATCATCATATAAAACCATACAGTTGTGTTTATTTGTGGCATATTTATATCAGGAATTTGAATATCTACTAACCATGCATAACCGTTAGGACTTTTAAATGAGATTAGTAGTATTCCAATTTTATTTTAAAAAAATGAATTCAAGTATCTTCTAACCACACATAACCGTGAGGACTTTTAAATGAGATTAGAATCAACTTGTTTATTTTACAAATCAACTTTTGATATGCGTTCCATACATGCATAACCGCGAGGACTTTTAAATGAGCATGGAAGCACATAACAAATTCCAAGTAATTCACCCATGCATAACCGTGAGGACTTTTAAATGAGAGTGAATACTTTGGTATTTATTTATTTATTTGTTTTTTTTAAAAAAATGTGAAAATGAAAAACGAACGATTCCTGTTTAAAGTACCACATATCGACAAACTATATAGAATTTTTATGAGTGATGGTTGTTAGAAATATGATAGAGATAGAGATGGTCATGGAATTTTTACCAACAAACAGTTTTATAACTCTTGTTTAAATTTCTAAAGAAATTTATTAATTATACTGTCTCGAGTCATAATATTTGATCAATATTAACACTCATCACTTTTTCAATCACTGTTTTTCTTTTCGATAAACATTAGGGAGTCAGATTAGTCAAAATAGTCATTTAAAATCAGATTCAAAAATAATTATGAAATTAATTTTTCAAAAATGACTAATCTGAAACTATGGTCAAAAATGATTTTCTCCAGGGGGTTTTAAAAGAAAATTTTCTGCTATTTGAAAATTATTTGAAATGAAAAATATGCAGATATTTTCTTTGAAAAATGATGCAGTTACTAAATGTCTTAACAAAAAATCACGTTTCATTAGTAATTTTTCTATCAACTAGATTACCAGTGTAATCTGCATCTGAATTTCTCTTTCACTCAAAAATTATCATCAATTGAATTTTATAGACCAAAACATGAAGTGTGCACCAAAACTTTCAAACTCAATTTTTATAGCATTTTAAATGACATTCTTTTGAATTTGAATTGAAGCCGTGTAAATAATCAGAAAACCGTGAATAAAGAGTTAGCCGTATTATAACCAATTGTATTATCCAACAAAACACTATTTTTAATCCAAAATGATATATATGAAGTAATTCAAAGAATCTAGAGATTTTTATAGTGTTTTTGGCATAAGAATATAATTGGCCAAATATGTTGAATAAGTCAAAGCCAAAATCACCATCTTTTCATCATCTCAATACTGGCTGATTTTAATTCAGAATACGGTGCAGAATATCACATTTAATATATCGTTTAAAACATACCATTACCTGTTTTACCTTTACGATATTTTTCGTTGTTGTCCATTGTGATTCTGTCACCTTTATACTAGGCTAAGGAACTTTGCTTTGTCGCCCGTTGTGTTTCTGGAACAGCCAAAAAATCTAGAGAACACTATTGTTGTTCCTTAGCCTGCCACCACACCTACACGGGAAAAGATTTATGTGACCTATTTGTTTTTATAGGTCCATGGTTGTTAGTGGCAGAAAATTTTGAAAAATAATTTTGTGTAGACCCAAAACTGTTTATAATTGTTCCCTTTGGCGCCCAAATTTGTTTAACTTTGAGAGATTTTATATTTGTGCCTTTTGGAACCCAAATCGGTATAGTTTTCACATGTTTGGGTCTATACCAACAATTATTGTGACTGTGTCCATATTTTCTACAAATCGTGCACATAGAATTAATTTGACTAATATTGCTTTCAACAATTTTCGAACTGTTATATCCAAGTCCTTGTCTAACCGAATTAACAGTTTGCTTTCCTAATAGCATATTCAACGATTTTTCACTTTTTGAAAATTTATCTAAAGTCGTTGACAATTGTTGGACTTGTGTTTTGAGAGATTCATTTTCGTTTAACAACTGTGTGCACTTTTTAATAGAATTCTCTTTCCTAGTGTTTTCATTCTCTTTTAAAATCAGAATTTCATTTTCAAGTGATTTTATATTGATTTCTGATTTTTTAATTTCTTTTTCGAATGTTGGACACTTATCACACTTAAGGATCCTACTTTGATAGGTTTTAACTAATTGGTCAAGTTGTTTATTTAAATCTATCAAAGTATCTTTTTGTGATTCAAGTTTGGCATACTTATCCCTAAGCCGTTCAAAACAGCCATTTACTTCGTGGAAATAAATAAGTAATTCAGAGTGAGTAAGTTTTGATACCTCGCTTGGCTCGTCATCGTCGCTATCGGTTATATTCCCATGAAGGCACATATCTGCTTTCTCACTCTCACTGCTATCGCTTTTATTCCACGTGGCTGCAAAACACCGTTTTGATTTCTTTTCAAAATCGCGTTGAAATCGGGGATAATTGGGCTTGATATTACAGGGTTTGTTGCAAGTGATCCCGTGTTCTTCCGAGTTGTGCAGTGCTTTGATTATTCTGCTTTTTAATTTTTTATTTAGAGCTGGATTTCCGTATTTGTGATTCCACCTTTTGAATTTCTTCATTATTAATGCCAGCTCGGCTGCTCCATCATCATCATCCTCATCACAACTGCTATTTACCAATCCTGTTAAGCACATCTCTTTAACTGAGTCAGTTGTGGAGGACTTCTCATTGCTGTTGACTTTTGCACCATATATTGCATCGAAAGTATTCCAGATTTCCTGTGCATTTTCACAATGAGAAATGAAATTAAAATTATCTTGATTAATATAAGAATATAATATATGCATAGCAAGAGCATTAATCGAGATAATTTTCTTATCTGTTATATCGCACCCATTTTCAATAATATCCCAACATTTAATATTAACAGATTTTAAATAAAATTCCATTTTTAATTTCCAATTCAAAAAATCTGTTCCATCGAAAATAGAAGGAATAATATTGGAGCGACCCTCAACAGAAGTATTAATAAAAGAAGCCATTTCAAAAATTCAAAATTTTAAAACAAAAACCAATTTTTAAAACACGAATTTAAAACAAAAAAAATTGATTTTTGTAAAAAAAATTTAAAACAAAAACGGCTTTTGTTCCTAGCTCTGATACCACTTATAGGTCGATTTCACCCTAGAGGGGGGGAGGGGGGTGAATAGGGTGATGGTATAAATTATAAAAATTAATAATCTTCTGCGATTAATTTTTATAATTTATACCATCACCCTATTCACCCCCCCTCTAGGGTGAAATCGATTCTACAAATTCAACCATAAAAATCAATAAAGTAGCAGCATTTAAAATATTTATGACAGAACTTGTATTTTAATTACACATCATAATTCAAAACACTACCTTTTAAGTTCAACATCTCCAATTTGGAATCAAATTTGAAGTTAAACCTACTCCCAGGTTTGCAGCAAAAGCCCAAATGTTGAAGCCCTCGATAGGATTTTAGTCAGAATGACACTTTCGTATCTGTAACAAAAGAGAATTCCCACATCAGTAGTTGCATAATATTTGAAGTAATGCATATCTAAATGAAATACATAAAGCAAACAAAGCTTGAGTTAACTAACAGACTAAATGATCCTAAAATAACAGGTAACAAGCAATGAAAAATGTAATAATTCTAATATATCGCTTCACATGAAGTTAATTGTTGTTTCATAACATCCAACATGGCTTATAATGCATAATCAAAATAAACTATGAAAGATTGAATGAAAAATCAAGTTGAAGAAGTAACCATGCCTGTGTAACTTCAGTCTTACCCTTTCTTTGCCTTTTTAGGAAAATTTATTGTTATGTTAGGATTAAAACCAAAAAATTCTACTCAAGAATTTTTTCAACACAGTAGCTCTGGAATTTTTTTTGTCTTTCAACTAAAAGAAGCATCAAAACAATATTTTTATTTAGCTTGAGAAAAACAATTAGATGAGAGTGAAAAAAAATTTATTTTAAAACCTCGGTACAATCTGCAAATTAAGTAGCTAAATGATCCTCGCGTTCATTGTGCCACTTTTCTACATACTATGTCTATGTCTTTCCATGGTTTTGAGGTGCAGATTTTATGCAGGATTATTAAAGTGGTGACATATTCATCCATGAATAATGCAGACATGAGAAAGTATCATGTTCTGAGGTACGGTTATTTGAGCGATATTTCACCTTGTAAACTTACTGCTTTCACTATATAACCAATCAATAAATGTACATTTGCAGCACACTATTGACTACTACTAAGACACTGTAATGTTTTATTAGAAGTCATAATTTAGATTCCAAATGCTATCTAAATTTAGAAGTTAATTATATGTGTTTAATTTTCGAAATGGTTAATAATTTTAAATTTTGAGAAACCACTATAATTCACAATTCTTTTTTTAAAAGTTAATGATAGATCTTAACGATTCTATAATCAATTCTAGACAAATTTTAATTATTTATTATTGGTGTGAATTTGTAAGGATAAATAATTCAAGCGTACAAAAGTCTCAGCGAATATAATAATATTTTTACAGCACACGTCTCTTGATCATCTTAGGGAACATGAACTCTTTCCCATGAAATATGTATCATTGACTAAGTAGGTTTATTGTCTTTTTCGTTCTTTAGTAGCTATAATTCATTTGTCAAATGAGTTTTTTGTATGATTGTACAGGGTGGAAAAGAAAAGTATGTTCTTTCATTTTGCATACATCTTTTACTTTTTATGCTTTCTTATACATACCCAATATCCACCTGGCATTTATTTATAGCATCAATTTTTGGGTAAAAAAATGAAATACTGAACTATTCTTGGATTCTATATCTTAACCAACTATAAAAGCATCTCGGTCATATGTTCAACATCTTGAACTTATCAATCGTAGTAATATAGACAATGTCATATAAAAGGCAATATCCTAATAATGATAGGGAGCTGAGTTCATGCAAAATTCACAAAATAATAACGCCAAACGTTAAATGATTAGAACACAAAGTAAGCACAATTTGACTTTATTTGATGAACCCAAAACATATGCGATGTAGAATTTTGGTAGGTTGCTACAAAACCTTGTATATCTTCAATATTTAAAAATTAGCTTCATCGGGTTCAACCATCCTAATTAAATCAAGAGCATTTAGGCTTGGCTTCTAAAAAGGGTGGCATAAATGATACCTCAAGCTTATTGATACATTATCAGGTGTTAAATATTTATGTACCATGAAAGCAAAACGATAATATGATAAAATTTAAGTAAACTATAACAAATTATTGTTGCAACATTATCAGGTGATCAGATAGAAATTTGAGTGACACGGTTATCAGGATATCAAAAGAATAGCTGTAATTGAAATTTAAGAAAAGGCAAACTATGCATATTGAGTTCCAAGAAAGGAAAATTTGTTCACAACCATTACTACAACTCCAATGCATCTTCAGCTTATTGTCACCAACATGCTTACAAATGTGGGCTGTGCATAAAAAAGACTAATTATTTAACTGAAACCACCAGTTTATCAATAAACAATATATATAGATTTTAGTTTGGTAGAAAACTGGAACACTCCAGAGTAAAACAAATAAGAAGGGAAAAAATGATATGTCAATCTATCTTACATTAACCAATCATATGAGAAAATCACTGTATATGTAAGTTCTAGTTAAAATATATATCATCCATTATTATGTACGCACTACACTATTGAGACCTAAGACTTGATGCTAATTCTAATCAATTACACCAAGTAACATTAAGAATTTAAAAACCATACACTCTAATACTCGAAGGCAAGGGAAAAAAATTGGAACTGCTCAGATATGTTATATTTATCGACTAAATGAAAGCCATACCTGAAAAGCAGAAGATGAAACATAGCAGCAACGCAGCAGCGTCGATTTTTAAAAAAAAAGAGAGAGTAGTTTTTCCCTTGGAGTATTTGATCTGAGCACATGCCTGCAGAAGATGAAATTGAAATAGGAAACAAATAAGAAGGGAAAAAAGAATGTAGCAGAAGACGAAATTGCTTGGACTATTTGATAAACAGTAACAGCTGCTGCAAATTTTGATGTTGATGACAACGCTAACATAATCTAAGAACATATAAAAATAATTACATCTACCATTTACTCACTGTATAATAAGTCTATCAAATGTGACAAAGCAATGTAAACTGCAAGGTAAAGACGACTTATGTGACCTATAAGTCAAAAGCAAACATCTTTAAGAAAAATGCAAACTTACCCATCACTGTGTTGAAAGTATGCTACTATCTTGTAAATAATCTTTGTAACGGTCATAGCTCATGCCACATATCTACCCAACTTCTATTGTGCCTGGCAAAAGCTTGCGGCATCTTTGGTTGTTTCTTTGTTGTATCCAAATTTGAAATATTATCTTGTGTCCTTTTAATTCCATAAAGAATCTTCATTTCTGTGGAAATTATTGATGACGCCAGAATTAATGATCTGTTAGGGTATTTGATAAATCGAAGACAGAAAACGCAAAATTTCTTGGATGGCAGTTTTCCTTTTTTACAGCAAATCAAAATTTATATGTTTGATGGCTTTACTTCCTGTCTTAACCCTTCCTTGAAATAAAAGGACCGCACCACAGTCAGCACATATAGAACTTGGATGACAGAAGTTGTAAGTTGCAAGCATGTTGTTGAAAAAAAATGTTTGAAATGGTCGATTTGACCTAAAAATGGGATTCAGTACGACATATGCAAGTATACAACTCATGATGGAGAAAATTGTTATTACCACTATTTCATTGAGCTTGATAATCAGAACTACATGCTGATAGGTTAGACTGAATTAAGGCTTAATTTGATTGTGTTAGTGAAGGTATGGGACAAACATTTGACTGATCATTTTCTATAGTTTATGGATAAAAATATGTATTGAAGAACATTACATGTTTAAAAAGTAAACTCTGGTATGAACATCAAATTTACAGATAATATCAGTGGAAAATAGCAACTAAAAACGTACATGAACAGACCCTACACAGCATTTCATGCTTCACATACTAATGACTATACCAAACGTTTAATGAACGGAGAATAGAGCAAGGGAAAAAGGGTTCAGTGCTAAAGAGTAGTGAAGAAAATCAACTTGCCAATTGAGCCAATCGACGATTTAAAGCGTGCTAATAGTAGTTTTTTAAAGTTGTTTGCAATCTAGTGCCAAATCGCGGTATACACCACCATAGCTTAAGCTGTAAACTGTAAAAATATATCAAAATATTGTCTTTGAACCTAGAAAGAGATACGTTCAAATAGACCGTATTTAAGTGTGTATGGAAAAAGTGGCAAAGTACATGCCTATATGTATTACATTCACCAAAAAGCGAGAAAGATAAATTAAGAAATTCAGATTGAGCTGAACTGTTATTACTTTATTTTCCAATATACGAAATTGCGTCGAAGATATAATAGTCAACCATATTTCCACAGAACGAATGACAATTCACTTTTCACATCAAATTCGTTAGAATACAACTGAACTCCCAAAACGTATGCCATTAAAATTTTCACAACTGGATCGATGGAAGTCTAGTAATATACTATCCAAAATGAATGGTGGCTAAATTTCAGCTATTGGTTCGATGGAATTCAACTACTATGTTCCCAAAATAAATAGTACTTAATTTTCACAACTGGTTCGATATAGTAGCTCACAATTTACATTAATAACTATGTTAAGAAATTGGAAGGAATTGATCGGTATTACTTTAAATTTTTAAATATATGTCATCTCTTTGTACATTAAATCGTATACGAAAGTAAACAGTTTACCTAGCAGTCAATTTTACCCCAGTTAATGTTATCCTTACCTATTTCAGACATGGCAACGAAATAGATCATTACAGGCTACTTGAACTTAGTTTGTGTGAACAAAGTGAAATAAAAGAAAATTAAAAATTTAACCGAGTTTACATTGTAATAGTATTGGGTAATGGAAAAAAATTTACCTCAACAGAAGTCGACAGAGTACATGCTTCGTCAGGCATCTAGCAGCCGACGTGGATGAAATAGATCAAATCCAAATAAATTAGGACAAAAATAGGTTCGATTTGAAAAGTTATTGAATCTTGTGGAGCTTCTCTTCCCTCAACGGGATGGGCATTCGATCGGCAGTGGGCGGCGTCAACTAGGAGGGGAGAAGAAGAGACTGAAAGAGGGCATGTGTTTTGCAGAGGAGAAGGAGAACGATGGGAGCAAGCATAAAGCGGGAGGGGGTTCGGTCGAGATGAAGAGGCGGAAAGAGTGGAGGGGTTTACGGAGGATGATATTGAGAAGGAGGATAATAATGAGAAAGATGGGGGAACTTTTAAGTTTATGTGACATAAATTTCACTGAAAATTTTAAACCGATAGTCCAACACTTTAGTTTCTAGAGAAAAAAAAGTAATTTATCTACCTAATACCAAATCAAGTGACATAATTCAAATTTTGAATTATAAACAATATTCAAAGTCTTACCATTTTAACTACATGAAGAAGGTTTAAGAAGATCCACCCCCAGGTACAAACAACAAATAATGTCCATAGTAAACATGATAGTCTGTATCTATCTACCCAAAGGCTGTGGACCTACCTCATGTTTGTATAACAATTCAGTTGATAAGGTTTTCAGTAGCACTGTCTCTGATTCAATCAAATCAAATAATTTTTTTTATAAAGAATTTCAATTATCTGATGTGATAGCAGAAACTGAATTATATGGTATAGAGTTTTCACTTTATAAGAAATTTACGATACATATTCTTACACACCTCAGTCTATAAGGGCGAATGTAAAGATAGCACAATAGTCTAGTGCATGATCTAAGCTTCATGCGTAGTTAATATTTAATAATATCATAAGTAATTTGTATGCGGAAGTTCAGTTTTTTTATTATGCCATTACATGTTTCTTTATTTTATGAAAACGACACCATCATTTTTGAAAAAATTCAGACATCAGAAAGGAGAATATATGTATATAATATTTCAAGTTTAGAATGTATATAAAGAGGTCATCATTATTCAACACAAAACTGAAAACTATACATAAAACTCATCTGTAGACCTATCATTATCACAACTTCAACACTCCAATGCAAAATAACGCATATATCGATTACATTAAGAATAACATATGTTAAGATCTAAAGTATCCTGGTATGATTATCAAATAGACGAAAATGATATATGGATGAAAGTTGAAAATGATGTATAAAATTTTTGTTTGAAAAATTATCAAATAAATGATCTCCGGGATAATTTATTTTTTAAAGGCAAAAAGTGAATAGAAACCTAAATTTGTAAGAATACAGATCATAAAATTAATTATTAAATAAGCAAAAAAAATTGCTAAATAAAGCAATTGAAAACAAAGTAACATAATTTACCTAGCTAGGGCTATGGATGGTGAAAGTAGAGAGTCTGTAGATTGTCGATTGCAGCTCAATAGTTCCCAATACCTCTTTCATGCACTACCTCTTCAACATGCCTGCAATCATGTCTATCCACTGATTCAAAATAAACCACCTGCAACTCATCAACTGACTAAGTTATCATATTATCTTCAAACAAATTGCTTGGCGAAAAACACAAATTATGTTTCAAAATTCTATTATAAGTAATCATAAGTAAGAACACAATTAAAACATTATCAAACCATACTTTTCATTATAGACAATGAAGCTAGAAAAATAGAATAAGGAGAATAAGATTAAGGATAATTATGTGTATCTGTAAAATACATTCAACAATTGTAGAAGGAATGTACACAATGACTTCATGCTTCAAAATTTGCATTTATTTTATAAAGTTAGAGTCAGGACATTGAATTTTTCTAGTCTAGTTTGTCATATTTACCTATAAAAATTAAGCCTAAGGAAGAATATAATTAAAAAGGAAAATCCCAGTTTCTTATGTGGAATTAAAGCATGTAAAACTTTTAAATTGGCAAAACAGTGAGCATTAGTGACAAAAATATATAGCCTAAAATCAGATTAGTAATGAGTCTAATGACAACAAAAAATAATTGAACACGGATGGTAGAAGTTTAAATTTGATCTATAAAGTTTTAACTATAAAATTATACAAATTTTCCCAAATATGTTATATTGGACCGATAAGCAAATATTAAGTTAAATCTTACGATAAATTTATATAATACCGAAAACCTTGGTATTGAATTACGTATGAAAACCGAAAGAACAGCTCTAATGTGTTAGGAACTTAAATTTAACCTCGGCTTCCATGCTCCTATAATCCGACGGTTCAAAACTGTTTACGATATTGTACAATATTGTATAGATCTTTAAATTTCAGTAAAAAGGTTACTGACATCTTTGCATAGTTCTGACCTCGGATAAGAATTCTAGAGAAATTCAAAAAAACATCCTTACCCTGCTAATCATAACATTTATTTTTTCCATGATATATTCACCTTTCCTGAAAATAAAGTAGTTGATCACCCAATATTCATTTCTTATATATAAAAAAGCATAAACCATTGCATCAGGCATGTTAGGGTAGTTCATTTGTAGTCGTTTCCAAAATATTTCATCGATCTAGTTTTATTTGATGTGGCAGTATAAGTCAGAAGGTGTATACGAATGATAGTATAATGCCTAAAGTCATATTGTTATGAAAGAGGTAAGCTAATAATAAGAAACATGATACTAATCCAAGCTTGACAAAAGGACAGATGGGTATAAAACATTCAATGAATCCAAATTTGAACATCTTTAAAACAACAAAGTACATCAGATGTGAACAAATTATATCGAGATAAGTACCTACAAATCAAAGATGTTGAAATTACTTGAACATAAAGCTAAAGTTGTAATTGAATTAAGCGAGAACCGTAGTCAATTTCGGCCTAGGGTTGGCACCATAATTCTGAAATGACAGAGGATATAATTAGTGAATTACGTGAAACACTTCGGTGATTTAAATAAAAAGAAGGGAGAACATACCTGAAATAATCGAATCAAGTTCTTCGATTTGAATTGAAGCCAAAGAAATTGTCTAATCCACGACTATTAAATCAGGAAGATTGTCATCGCCTATCGCAATGGATCAACATGTCAGATAAAATTATACTTCATATTTTTGAATTGATATGGTTACAATTTTAATTATATAAGAAAATGAATTAATAGCAAAGTCATTTGGCTAGCTCTTAAAAAATTAAACATGCTAACATGAACTGAAAAGAAGTCAATGCCTCAGTTAGGCTAAAATATATTTTGGTAACGATCTAGTTGGCTAAACAAAGATTAGAGGCATCACATTCAAAAATTAAGATGATTTGTTATCAGTTCCATTAGTAATTAGAATTCAAGGTTACCAGCTCAAAAACTTTAAATACCTTGATAGTTACTATATAACAATTAATGATTTTTCCTTGTTATTTTGCACAAAAGGGGCAGGTTGCAAATTTGCAGTAAAAAGTAATATCAGTTCCATCAAGAAAATATGAGGTAGACCAAGTTCATAAAGCATAAGATGAAAAAAGATAACAGTCTGTATATGAACTTCCAAATCACGACGTTTGCTTTTGGGGGAATAAACGATTTGAATACATCTTTAACTCATTATGATTCAAAGTCAAAATACGTTCTTCAATTATAAGCATGTTATTCAATAAGCCATTAAATTAAATAGGGCAAACATGATTAAAACTAAATGAAAAACCAGGCATAAGTTGGATCCCAAAGACAGATTTATAAAACATTAATATCCTATGAAACAAATTACATCTGGATATTAAACCCTGAAATCAATATCTTGTTAAAGTAATAGAAGGAAATAATTTTGAAACGTTTAAATCCATCATCCTCCTAATTTGACAGTGTTCCAATCTTTAAAAATAAAACTCACGTAATGGATGAATCAGGGACCAATCAAGATAATACGAACAAATAATTGTCCAAGTAGAGAACTAATTATTTAATGGATGGATTCAATCCAGAAGAACTAAGATATTGAAGAAATTATTATATATAACTATCATATGATAAGCGAAATGGCCGAATACTTGAAATAGAAGGAGTTTTGAGAAGTCATGAAAGAAGGAATAGGTTTTTGCTGAGAGAATTGGTACGATTAGGGCACGCCACACCTGATGAAGGGAGTAGAAATGATGGAGAAGAGAGTGGAGATCGGAGGAATGGAAAAAATCAAAGGGGAGTTAATTGGGGAGGCCAGAAGGGGGAAAATGGATGTAGTGTGAATAAAACATGGGGAATGGGTAACGAAGAGGAGAGAGACGGTAAATTGAAATACGGAATAGAGAAAGGATTAAGCAGAAAGTGCAACCTTTCTAATTATATAATAGTACGGACAATATAGATTTAAATAGCACGGATAATATAGATTTGGAGACTGTTCGGTTGCCAAATTTCAAGGATGCCTGTGTGCTCTTAAAATTGAACTCACTAATAATATAAAAATATAGATGTTTATTGTTGCAATAGTGAAAACTATGTTTATGTACATGGTTTAACTTTGTTTGACTACTTAATCACAGCAAGAAAAGAATACCATAATAGATGGTGCTTGACTATTAAGATTATACTTTGTTCCACATGTTAGGTTTCACATAAATTTTACAGTAGAAACGAGTTTACTATTATTAAGCTGCGTGACATAATTATTGGTTGAAAAAAGAGGTGTCTGCATTTGTGTTGGTGGCCGTGGACCGATTTACAAAGTTAAATTAGAATAAGTAATATTAACCAAAGGAATTTTTATGTAGGATGGTAAATGAATTTTAAGCACAATCTTTTTGAAAAGAAATTCAACTATGATATCATGTTGTCCAAATTTCATACTTCACTTAAGAATCTTGTTATTTCTGTTTCTTCTGTTGTTTTCTTCAATGTAGCAAAGTGACTTAAGATTAGAATCCTTGTTTAGGGGTCTTAATTGTTGAAATATTAAACTTGATTTGTTAATTTCTAAAAGTTTCTTATTATTAAAGTTTCTAGAGTCTTCTTGTATTTGATAGAATTTGGTGAGAGCTCTAGAATTTTATATTAGTTGCTAGAAATAAGAATTATATAATAGTTATGTTTCTAGAGTGGCCTAAAGAGTCATTTCTAGAGTTGTCAAATGAGTCATGTTTCTAAAGTATTCTATATGTAGAATATTCTATTGAATCATATAAATAGAGGAGCTCTCCCCTCATTTTGTATCAATCAAGCAAGAAATAAATCATCAATAAAGAAAGTTTTCTACAATAAAATAATAAAAATAAAAAACACTCCTCTTTCTTATATTCTCTACCTCTTTCTTAAAAATATTAAACAAAGTGGTATCAGAGCGAGGATTTTTTAAAAGATAGAGATGGCGAATAATGGCGTTCCCCTACAAGTTCCAATGCTTACCAAAACCAATTATGATAATTGATGTTTAAGGATGATGGCTCTCCTTGGAGCACACAACGTGTGAGAGATAGTTGAAAATGGTTATACTGAACATGAGAATGAACATGATTTGTCTCAAATTCAAAGTGATGGTTTGAGAAAATCAAGGACAAGGGACAAGAAGGCTCTTTGTCTAATTTATCAAGCATTAAATGTTGACACCTTTGAAAAAATTTCTAGATCAAAGTCGGCCAAAGAAGCATGGGAGAAGCTTCGAACGTCTTACAAGGGAGCTGATCGAATCAAAAAGGTACGTCTTCAAACTTTAAGATAAGAGTTTGAAACTTTGCATATGAAAGAGGATGAACTTGTTTCTGATTACTTCTCAAGAGTTCTATTGGTTAGCAATAATCTTTAGAAATGGTGAGAAGTTAGATGATGTAAGAATTATGGAGAATATTCTTAGATCATTAGATCCAAAGTTCAAACATATTGTCACCATCATTGAAGAAACAAAAAACTTGGAGACCATGTCAATAGAGGAACTTCTAGGCTCATTGCAAGCTTATGAAGAAAAGAAAAGGAAAAAGGAAGAGACCGTGGAGCAAGTCCTTAAGACACATATTGATTCAAAAAAGAAAGAAAGTAATCGAAGTCAACAAAGATGGGATGGTGGCCAAGAAAGAGGAAGATGTCGTGTATATGGACATGGACGAGGTTGGAGGCCCAACTATGAAAACGACAACAACAATAACAATAAAAGAGGAGAAAGATCAACAAGAGGTCGTGGGAGAGGAAATTCAAGGTATGATAAGTCACGTGTTAAATGCTACAATTGTGAGAAATTTGGACATTATGCTTCTGAATGTTGAGCTTCAAAGCATAATAAAGTTGAAGAGAAGACTAATTACGTTGAAGAAAAAAGCCAAGAGGATGGTACATTATTACTTGCTTACAAAGAAAATGAAAAAAGAGAGGAAAACCAATGGTACCTAGATAGTGGTGCAAGCAACCATATGCGTGGAAGAAAAAATATGTTTGTGGAGCTTGATGAATCAGTAAAGTGCGATGTGGCATTTGGAGATGAATCAAAGATAGCAGTGAAAGGTAAATGAAAGGTTCTTATCCAATTGCAGAATGGAGATCACCAATTCATTTCCAATGTTTACTACGTGCCGAACATGAAGAGTAACATTTTGAGCTTAGGACTACTCTTAGAGAAAGGTTATGATATTCGATTAAAAGATAATAATATTTCTATAAGAGATGGTGCAAGTAACTTCATTGCAAAGGTACCAATATCAAGAAATAGAATGTTTATGGTCAATATTCAAAGTGATGTCGCACAATGCCTTAATGTAACAACCCGCGTATTTAATGATTTGCATATTTAAATATTTTATTTAAATATAGCATCGCTAGTTGGATTTAAGTCTGAAAGGTTACTTTTTCCAAACAGCCGAATTAGAATTCGATACCACTTCCATTGAGTTCAAAAGGGCATTTGCGACCTTTTTGAGTATAAATATTGATATGTTTGAAGCTGGCTAAAATTTTGACCTTTTCATTTAGGGCTTTGGGTTTGGATTTGGGGTTCAACCCACTAACCAAACTCATCTTATAATCCTAAGTCCACCACCCCTCCTCTTCATTCCTTCATAATTTCTACAACTTAAGCTTTAGCAAAAACGGTGATGGAGACGGGAAATTAAAATCCTATGCCCTAGTTTCTTTAGCAAATTCAAGTTTTAGCTCCAAATTCAAAGAGAAGCTTAGGTAAGTATCTCCTTCTTCTTCATCTCAACCTCTCTTCAAGTTCAGAAATTTCCTATAACCTAACTTAGGAAATATTTGCTTTTGATCTTAGTTTGGAGCTTTTAAAGTTGGGATTGAAGGGTGGTTGATCCTCCTTTGTTTTCAAGCTTCTTCTTCCTTGTTTTTGTGAAAAATGTGAGATTTTTTATCTCACATCTATGTCTATATCTATCTTTGTTGTTAGGTATGAATTCCTAACTTCTATTCCGTTTCATTTGCTTTGGATTGGATTGGTTTTATGAATGTTCCAGTTTTTGGTGTTTTGAAGCCAAATTTTTAAAAATCCTAGCTTCGTTGTTTGAACATGTTTTTGGTGATGCACCCAAGAGCCTATAGGGCTGGGTTGTCGATTGGCATAAATCCCTAGCGTCCATTGCTCGTCCGGTCGCGAATTGGATAGAGTATGCTCTTCATTTAGATAGGCTGTGAATGCTGGAGAACATGCACTAGTCGGCTCTCCCTCTGAGTCCAGTCGACTGACCTGGAACCCGAGAGTTTTTCCAGGCATTGTCCAATCGACTGTTCTCAGAGTGCCAGCCGACTGACCTGCTTGTATTTAGTCTATTTTTCCTATTTAGCCTATTTTGCTTGAGATTCTAATTTTTATTGATTTGTGATTATCCGATTTCTTGTTATCATTTATTATTGAGTTTGATGACTTCTTTTTGGAATTTTTGAGAATATCCATTTGATGGATTCGATATTGATTTTTATGGCATTGATTCACGCCTTCGAATATGAATCTTTGGTGATTGATTGTTTCTACAATCATTTTTTTGATTTTTCACTTCTAAATACAAAAGTTTCAATACTAGTTGTAAATATTCAAACTCTTTCACAAAGATGATTTCAACTCTATTTTCAATAATCAAACTCGTTTATAAAATCATTTTTTCAATCTACTAGTATACACAAACCTTTACCTTATTCGTTCGAGAAATCCAATTAAACGACTTTGCAAAACAAGTGGTATGAAACACTTGCGTTTATATTGTCGGTTAATTCTTAAACTCGTTCGATTGAAACTCTTGTGACAACTTTCGAGTGGAGATTTACAGTTTGTTCGTAAATATTTAAGTTAAGCCAGTGGTTATGGGACATGAAGTTAAACTCATTTGTTTACTAGATTAGTGTAATTGACACTTGTTGATGATCGATGATGGTCATTTTGTGATTTAGACTAGCAATGTGTGATGTCTCTTTGTCTGCGAGGGAGGCTAAACCCCGCTTCTGTGGAGCTTCGGCTCAATTTTTGTGGGGTAGCGACCAATGGTCTTTGGACTGTTTTGTGGAGCTTTGGCTCAAAAATTGATGGTTAGCAACCATGGAATAGCGTTCCATTTTGTGATACACGTGTTGGTGAGTTTTCATACTCCGGTTTTGTGATAGGCCTTCCCCTCTTGTGAATCTGGATTTCTAATCGATGATTTTTAGAATTTGGGCCTCACCAATTTTAGTGATATACATTGATGAGTTTATCAATATTTGTGCATTGGTGAATTTGTGTTTCAACAACTCTTATGATTGGCATTGAGATGTTTGCCAATATTTGTGATTTAGTGAATAAAAATAAAGTATATGTTTTCTTTTGATCTATGAGAAGATTCTTGTGATATTGATTAATCCCTGGTTGGTTTTCAAATGCATACTTATCATAGTATGGCTTTACTGTATTGTACATTTCTGTCATATCCCTCATTCTATCTCATTTTTATATGATATTTATAGCTAGACTGATCCGTTTATTATTTTCTTATTAAATAATACTCGGGTCAGACCGAGATGTTATAGATGCTTCTGCTTGACTCCTTATCTGGGATCATCATTATCTGACTTTTGTATAACTACATTAGATTGGTAGTCTTTGTTGTTATACATTCCAGATAGAGACTCCTTGATGTATACATATACTTTGATATTGCACTTGTATCTATTCTTTTGTGATATTGTGGATCTTATTTGATCACTACTTTGATGTACACTTATATGTGTTATATTCATATCTGTTTCCACCTTTGTGATATGAATATCTATGACTGATTTATGTTATGTTTATTTATATATTTGTTTCCGAAGACCACATAGCTACTGTATAGTAGCTTTGAGTTTGTATCGGCATGTCGGATTTCCTCTTGAAATGAAATGCATGTTATACTATCTGACATATCGGTGCTCGCACAAAGCAATTACATGGATGGTCGCTCCTCAACAGCCTTATTCTTCGTGCTAGTTGATGGCATTACTCCGTAGTGTCCTTGGCTAGCGTGAGTATGGCGGTGGGGCATCATAGTATGGTATCAAAGCAAACTTCCGAACAATGTACAATATTTTAGCAAGGATCATTGTCCTAAGTTCTTCTTAGGAGTCGTGCCCTAGGATTTTATTCGAGTCGTTGGACCCATCCTATCCTATTTCCTTTGTGATGCCTTGTTTTATCAATCATGATTGCTTGATATTCTTTCTGATATTAACATTTTTCTTCTTCTTTCTTTCTTTCTTAAAGAAGAGAAATGGTTAGACCTGGCCGTCCCAGCGCTGGTCAATCCAGTGCTACTCCTCAGGATGGAGTATTTATGTCCGCCCAACAGCTTCTTGATCTGGTAAAGAATGCTCAAGTTGTCGGACCCATTTCATAGCCTACTCACCCAAAATCTGGATTTGCGCGACCTGTGCAGTGATTATATAAATTTGGGTGGAAAGCCGTTCAGGGGTTCCGAGGGCGTTATCGAAGTCCAAACTTGGTTTAGAACATGCGATCGCATCTTTTCTCGCATGAATCTTATTGATCTTCATCGAGTCCAAGTGGCTTCTTGCATGCTTCAAGAAAGAGCATTATATTGGTACGAGCTTCTTATTTCAGAAATAGTTGAAGCAGATCTTACTTGTGAGCAATTTCGGGAAAGATTCGAATCAAAGTTTGTGTCGGAAACTGAAAAAGTGACTTTGTCCCATTGTTTTATTAACCTTGTTCAAGGTGAATCTTTTGTGGCAGATTATTTCGCATTTTTGAATCCCTCTCTAAATATGGGGTCGAGTACATTAATACCATTGAAGAAAAATCAAAGATTTGTCTATGGCTTGAATAAGAATCTCAAAAAGCCATTACTTCTGAATTGGAAGTTGCTTTCGATCAGCTTGTTGATATCGCTCTTCGACTTGAAGAGGCAGATAGAGAGAGTGATGTTGAAGTTGGGAGTGCCAAACCGAACTTCAACAACAACAAGAAGTCGCCTAATAAGTTCAAAGGTCCTTATCCCAACAAGAAAGGGAAACAAGCAACTCCGGCATCCAAGACTTCTACCCCTAGTGGTGGCTAATGCTACAATTGTGGTTCTAAGGACCATTATGCAAATAAGTGTTCAAAGCCCATTGCTTGTCGCTATTGCAAAATTTCGGATCATTATATATCTGCATGTCCCAAACTTCAAAGCAAGAAGGAGGGAAAGCTAAATGTGGTGCAAGCCCCTAGTAACGCTTCTCGTGGTCAAGGTATTTCCCATTCTATCCTTGATGGCAATATTATGTTTTGTAATTATCCTATTCGAGTTCTTTTTGATACGGGTGCATCCCATTCTTTTATCTCAAAAGAACTTGTTGATATTTTTTCTTTGAGTGTTATGGCTTTAATGACTTTTTTGAGAATTACGAATCCAGTTGGTGGATCCGCAACACTCATTTTGCTTTGTAATGATGTCGAGATTGTTTTATGTGATTATTCTTTCCGAGCCGATTTGCATGTCATTCACTACTTAGGCTTCGGAATGATTTTGGGAATGGATTGGCTTAACCGTTATGAAGCTCAAATCCTATGTCCTGAGCATACTATTAATCTTCGACACCCTCAATCTGTTAAGCAGATTTCTGTTGTTCTTAAAGATTCGGATTCCAACTTGGTAGCATCTTTATATTCTTTAAATCCTCATGATGACGATAATGATGACGAGGAGGATGTCATTTCTCTCATTCACGTTGTTAAGGAATTTCCCGATATATTTGAGGCCGTTTTAGGATTACCCCCTAAGCGAGCCATTGAGTTCAGAATTAATCCAATTCCTGGAGCTATACCTATTACTCGTCCTCCTTATCGTATGTCCAATAAGGAAAGTGAAGAGATGCGTAGACAATTATCCGAATTGGAGGCGAAGCAATTTATTCGCTCTAGTTCCTCTCCTTGGGGAACTTCGGCTATTTTTGTGAAGAAATCCGATGGTACACTTAGGCTTTGCGTTGACTACCACAAGCTTAATGATCTCACTATCAAGAATAAATATCTTTTACCTCGGATTGATGATTTATTTGATCATCTTAGTGGTATTAGAGTCTTTTCACAGTTAGACTTAACAACCGGCTTTCATCAGCTTCGTATTGCAGAGGATAGTATTCCTTTGACGTCGTTCCGTACTCGTTATGGATCTTATGAATGGCTTGTTATGCCATTTGGTTTAACGAATGCTCCAGCTTATTTCGTTGACCTTATGAATCGAGTTTTCAAGGACTTCCTCGACCGGTTTGTTCTCATCTTTATAGGTGATATTCTTGTTTATTCTAAAACCGAGGAGGAGCATGAAAAGCATCTTCGGATTATGTTGAAAACTCTTAGGAGCAATCAATTGAAAGCAAAATTTTCTAAGTGCCACTTTTGGCAATCTCGTGTGAAATTTCTTGGTCATATCATTTCTAAATCCGGAATTTCCATGGATCCTTCAAAGATTGAAGCGATTCAAAATTAAAAGAGACCGGACAGTGTGACGGAAATTCGTAGCTTTCTTGGATTGGCGGGTTATTACCGTCGGTTCATAATGGACTTTTCTAAAATTTCCATGCCTCTTACTAGCTTGACAAAGAAAGGAGTTAGATACATTTGGTCGGACAAATGTGAAGCTTCTTTTCTGAAATTAAAAGAACTCCTTTTCGATGCTCCTATTCTTGTGATTTTCGAAGGAAACCAAAATTTTATTGTTTATACCAATGATAGTCGTGTTGGTTTGGGACCCGTTCTTATGCAAAGGGGTCGTGTTATTGCTTATGCTTCTAGGCAATTAAAGCCTGCCGAGACTAGATATGCCACACATGATTTAGAGCTCGCGGCTATTGTTTTTGCCCTTAGAATTTGGCGCCATTATCTTTTGGGAGAAAAATTTATTCTTTACACCGACCATAAATCTTTGAAGTATTTATTTTCTCAAAAGGAACTTAATTTGCTTCAACAATGTTGGCTCGAATTTCTTGCATCTTATGATCTTGATATTCTTTACACTCCTGGAAAGGGGAATCATGCCATCGATGCCCTTAGTCGTAAGCAACAAGCGGTCGTTTCTATGATGATATTCAAATGGAATGATCTTGGGATTTTGTCCACTTGCGAGATTCGAGATCGTGAATCCGATTTATGTTCATCTCTCGTTTTATGTAGCCTTGAGGGTCATCCTTCTCTTTTAGACCACATCCTTGAAGCTCAAAAGCAAGATCCCGAATTGGCTCTTCTTAGCCAAAATGTTAGGGGTAAAATTGATATTAAAGGTTTGAAGGACTTTGATATTGATGCTCGCGGCGGCACTCGAAAATTTGGTAGACTTATCGTGCCAAATATTTGTAATCTTCGTAAAGACATTTTAGATGATTCTCATCGTTCCAAATTTACCATTCATCCCCGTAGTAGTAAAATGTACGCGGATATGAAACGACTTTATTATTGGGATGAAATGAAATCCGATATTGCTAACTTCGTCAAGCGTTGCATGACTTGCCAACTTGTTAAGGCCAAGCATCAAAGGCCCGGTGGGTTATTGCAACCTTTAGACATTTCAATTTGGAAGTGAGACCGAATTTCCATGGATTTTATTGACGGCCTTCCCCGTTCTCGTTCGGGTCATGATAGCTTATGGGTGATAGTTGATAGACTTACAAAATTCGTCAATTTTATTCCCGTTCGGTCCAATCGGACCGTACCTCTTTTGGCCAAACTCTTTATTAAAGAAGTTGTTAAATTGCGTGGAGTCCCTACTTTTATTGTTAGCGATCGCGATCCATTGTTTACTAGTGCATTTTGGAAGAGTATTCAAAAAGCTTTGGGAGCAAAGCTTAATTTTAGCACCGTTTATCACCCTCAGTCCGATGGACAAACCGAGCGTGTGAATCAAACTCTTGAAGATTTTCTTCGTGCATGTGTTCTTGATTTTGGTGGAAGTTGGGAAGATCATATTTCTCTTGTTGAGTTTTCCTATTATAATAGCTTTCAATCTAGTATTGGTATGACACCTTTTGAGGCACTCCATGGAAGGCCATGCCGATCTCCTTCTTGCTGGCTTGAGGCAGGTGAGAAGCTGGTTTGAGGTCCAGACTTTACTCGTGATTCCACAGAAAATATTGGCCTCATCAGCCATAGGATGAAAGAAGCTCAAAGTATGCAAAAATCCTATGCCGATAACCGAAGAAGGAAATTAGAATTTTCCGTGGGAGATTTTGTGTTTATTCGTGTTTCACCTATGAATGGTGTTGTGCGTTTCAATCGATCGGGAAAATTAACACCTCGATATATTGGTCCATTTCCAACACTGAACGTATTGGTTCCGTGGCTTATCGCCTTTTATTACCGGCCCAGTTTTTTGATATTCATGACGTGTTTCACGTTTCTCAACTATGGAGATGCCTTAGGGATTCCGATTCTATTCTTGAGCCTAGTGTTGTGGAAGAAATTGAAGTTTCGTCTAATTTTACTTATGAGCAGCATCCTATTCTTTTCATTGCATCGGAGGTAAAACGCCTTCGAAATAAAGATGTCCCTTTTGTGAACATTCAATGGTCCTCAAATCCAAAGGATTGTTCTTGGGAAGCTAGAGAATTCAATGAGTGAACACAACCGGACTTACTCTCTCATGCTCTTTGAGGTGAACTTCTTATTTCAAATTTCTTTTGTGTTGATATGCTTTTATGGTTGTTACTTTTTATATTTTATTCTTAAGTATTGCGAGGACGCAATTTCTTTAAGGAGGGGAGTCTGTAACAACCCACATATTTAACAATTTGTATATTTAAATATTTTATTTAAATATAGCATCGTTAGTCGGATTTAAGTCTGAAAGGTTACTTTTTGCAAACAGCCGAACTAGGACTCGAGACCACTTCCATTGAGTTCAAAAGGACGTTTGTGACCTTTTTGAATATAAACATTGATATGTTTGGAGCTGGCTAAAATTTTGACCTTTTCACTTAGGGCTTTGGGTTTGGATTTGGGGTTCAACCCACTAACCAAACTTATCTTATAATCCAAACTCCACCACCCCTCCTCTTCATTCCTTCATAATTTCCTATAACTTAAGCTTTAGCAAAAATGGTGATGGAGATGTGAAATTAAAATCCTAAGCCCTAGTTTCTTTAGCAAATCCAAGTTTTGGCTCCAAATCCAAAGAGAAGCTTAGGTAAGTATCTCCTGCTTCTTCTCCGTCTCAATCTCTCTTCAATTTCAGAAATTTCTTATAACCTAACGTAGGAAATATTTGATTTTGAACTTAGTTTGGAGCTTTTAGAGTTGGGATTGAAGAGTGGTTGATCCTCCTTTGTTTTCAAGCTTCTTCTTCATTTTTTTGTGACAAGGTGAGATTTTTATCTCACATCTATGTCTATATCTATCTTTGTTGTTAGGTATGAATTCTTAACTTCTATTCCGTGTTCATTTGCTTTGGATTGGATTGGTTTTATGAATGTTCCAATTTTTGGTGTTTTGAAGTCAAATCTTTAAAAATCCTAACTTTGTTGTTTGAACATGTTTTTGGTGATGCACCGTAGAGCCTATAGGGATGGGTTGTCGATTGGCATAAACCCCTAGCGTCCATTGCTCGTCCGGTCGTGAATTGGCTAGAGTTTGCTCTTCATTTAGATAGGCTGGGAATGCTGGAGAACAGGCACCAATCGAGTGGCCCTCTGAGTCCAGTCGACTGACCTAGAACCCGAGAGTTTTTCCAGGCATTGGCCAGTCGACTGTTCTCAGAGTGCGAGTCGACTGACCTGCTTGTATTCAGTCTATTTTGCCTATTTAGCCTATTTTGCTTGAGATTACAATTTTTATCGATTCGTGATTATCCGATTTCTTGTTATCATTTATTATTGACTTTGATGACTTCTTTTCGGAATTTTTGAGAATATCCATTTGATGGATTCGATAGCGATTTTTATGGCTTTGAGTCACAGATTCGAATACGAATCTTTGGTGATTGATTGTTTCTACAATAATTTTTGTGATTTGTCACTTCTAAATACAAAGGTTTCAATACCAGTAGTTAGTATTCAAACTCTTTCATAAAGATGATTTCAACTCTATTTTCAATAATCAAACTCGTTTATAAAACCATTTTTTCAATCTACTAGTACACATAAACCTTTACCTCATTCGTTCGAGAAATCCAATTAAACGACTTTGCAAAACAAGTGGTATGAAACGCTTGCGTTTACTTTGTCGGTTAATTCTTAGACTCGTTCAATTGAAACTCTTGTGACAACTTTCGAACAGAGATTTACAGTTTGTTTGTAAATATTTAAGTTAAGCCAGTGGTTATGGGACATGAAGCTAAACTCATCTATTTACTAGCTTAGTGTAATTGACACTTCTTGATGATCGATGATGATCATTTTGTGATTTAGACTAGCAATGTGCGATGTCTCTTTGTCTGCGAGGGAGACTAAACCCCGCTTCTGTGGAGCTTCGGCTCAATTTTATGGGGTAGCGACCCATGGTCTTCGGACCATTTTGTGGAGCTTTGGCTCAAAAATTGATGGTTAGCAACCATGGAATAGCGTTCCGTTTTGTGATACATGTGTTGGTGAGTTTCCATGCTCCCGTTTTGTGATAGGCCTCCCCTCTTGTGATTTTTGAATTTCTAATTGATGATTTCTAGAATTTGGGTCTCACCAATTTTAGTGATTTACATTGATGAGTTTATCAATATTTGTGTATTGGTGAATTTGTGTTTCAACAACTCTTATGATTGGCATTGAGATGTTTGCCAATATTTGTGATTTAGTGAATAAAAATAAAGAATATGGTTTTCTTTTGATCTACGAGAAGATTCTTGTGACATTGATTAATCCCTGGTTGATTTTCAAATGCATACTTATCACAGTATGACTTTACTGTTATCGTATATTTCTGTCATATCCCACATTATATCTCATTTTTATCTGATATTTTTAGCTAGACTGATCCGTTTATTATTTTCTTATTAAATAATACTCGGGTCAGACTGAGATATTACAGGTGCTTCTGCTTGACTCCTTATCTACGATCATCATTATCTGACTTTTGTCTAACTAAATTAGATTGGTAGTCTTTGTTGTTATACATTCAAGATAGAGACTCCTTGATGTATACATACACTTTGATGTTGCACTTGTATCTATTCTTTTGTGATATTGTGGATCTTATTTGACCACTATTCTGATGTACACTTATGTGTGTTATATTCATATCTGTTTCCACCTTTGTGATATGAATATATGCGACTGATTTATGTTATTTTTATTTCTATATTTGTTTCCGAAGACCACATAGCTACTGTGTAGTATCTTTGAGTTTGTATCGGCATGTCGGATTTCCTCTTAAAATGAAATGCATGTTATACTATCTGACATATCGGTGCTCGCACAAAGCAATTACATGGATGGTCGCTCTCAACAGCCTTATTCTTCGTACTAGTTGACGACATTACTCCGTAGTGTCCTGGGCTAGCGTGAGTATAGAGGTGGGGCGTCACACTTAAGGTGTGCTATAAAGATACTGCTTGGCTTGGGCATCTTCGTTTTGGACATACTTAACTTCGGAGGACTAGAGTTACTATCGAAGAAGGAAATGGTAAGAGGATTACCATGCATAAGCCATCCAAATCAAGTGTGTGAAGGAGGTTTACTTTGAAAGCAATTTAAAATGGGCTTTCCAAAGGAGTCATACTCAAATGCTAAAAGCCGTTGGAACTCATACATACGGATGTGTGTGGTCCGATCAAGCCATGTTTACTTGGAAAGAGTAACCATTTTCTTCTTTTCATCGATGATTTTTCAAGAAAAACATGAGTGTATTTTTTAAAAGAGAAATCATAGGTTTTTGAGAACTTCAAGAACTTCAAGGCCTATGTTGAGAACGAAAGTGACCTTATGATTAAAGCCATGAGATCTGACCGTGGAGGAGTTCACATCAAAAGAATTCCAAAAGTATTGTGAAATAATGGAATCAGACGACAACTGACAATGCCTAGATCCCCTAGCAAAATGGAGTAGCAGAAAGGAAGAATAGGACAATTATTGAAATGGCAAGGAGCATGCTCAAAAGTAAGAGGTTGCCAAAGGAATTTTGGACGGAAGCTGTGGCATGTATGGTTTATCTATCAAACCTATCTCAAACAAAAAGTGTGTGGGGAAGACACCACAAGAAGCACGGAGTGGAAGGAAGCCTGGTATTTTCCATCTAAGAGTCTATGGAAGCATAGCTCATGTACATGTACCGGACGAGAAGCGAACCAAATTGGATGACAAAAGTGAAAGTATATTTTCATCGGTTATGACACCAACTCTAAAGGATATAAACTCTACAATCCTGATACGAGGAAGATAATAATTAGTCGAGATATTGTGTTTGATGAAGAAGGAGAATGAGATTGGAGATCACATAATGAAAATTACAACTTCTTTCCATACTTTGAAGAAGATGAAATACCACAACCAAGGATCGAGCAATTAAGGGAGGAGCCTACTTCCCCACTAGTTTCTCCTACCACAAGTTGTCAAGAAGATGAGAGCTCAAGTGAAAGGGCTCCACGCTTTAAAAGCCTTCAAGAAATTTATGAGGTTACAGAAAATCAAGACAATCTTACTCTCTTTTGTTTATTTGTGGATTGTGAGCCTATGAACTACCAAGAAGCTTTGCAAAAAAATTGAAAAATGCCATGGACGAAGAAATCAAGTCCATCATAAAGAATGACACATGGGAGTTAGCCTCACTTCCAAAAGGAAACAAGGCGATTAGTGTGAATGGGGTATACAAGGCAAAGAAAAATGCCAAAGAAGAAGTTAAAAGATACAAAGCGAGATTGGTGGCAAAAGGCTATAGTCAAAGAGCCGGCATTGACTATGATGAGGTATTCTCTCCAATCGCTCGATTAGAAACTGTTAGACTGACTATGATGAGGTATTCGCTCCAATCGCTCGATTAGAAACTGTTAGACTAATAGTCTCCTTAGCAGCTCAATATAGTTGGAAGATTCATTAAATGGATGTAAAGTCTGCTTTCTTAAATGGAGTTCTTGAAGAAGAAGCTTATATCGAGCAACCACAAGGCTATGAAGTCAAAGGAGAAGAAGACAAGGTTTTGAAGCTAAACAAGACACTTTACGGGTTGAAAAAAGGTCCAAGAGCTTGAAATGCTCGAATTGATAAGTACCTCCAAGAGAGAAACTTCGTCAAATGTCCATATGAGCATGCACTCTATATTAAAATGCATAATGGTGATACATTGATTATATGCTTGTATGTAGATGACTTGATCTTCACAGGCAGCAATCCAAGCATGTTTCAAGAGTTTAAGAAAGAGATGACGAAAGAGTTTGAGATGACTGATATTGGGCACATGACTTATTTCCTCGGCATTGAAGTAAAACAAGAAGATAAAGGCATTCTAATCACTCAGGAAGGCTATGCTAAAGAAGTGTTGAGGAAGTTCAAGATGGATGACTCTAATCCAGTTTGCAAATCAATGGAATGTGGAACCAGGTTGTCAAGGCATGAGGAAGGAGAAAAACAGACTCAACACTATACAAAAGCTTGGTTGAAAGCTTGCGATATTTAACGAGTACAAGATCTGACATTCTATATGCGGTAGGAGTTGTGAGTCGATACATGGAGAACCCAACAATAACTCATTTGAAGGCAGCAAAGAGGATTCTTCGCTATGTTAAAGACACAACAAACTTTGGATTGTACTACTCTATTTCTGATTATTACGAGTTTGTTCGATATAGTGATAGTGATTAGAGTGGAGATATGGATGACCGAAAATGCACAAGTGGCTTCGTGTTCTACATGGGAGATACAGCCTTCACATGGATGTCGAAAAAACAGTCGATTGTCACTCTTTCCACATACAAAGCAGAGTATGTAGTTGCTACTTCATGTGTTTTCCATGCAATTTGGTTAAGGAATCTACTAAAAGATTTGAATCTGCCACCAGAGGAGCCGACCAAGATTTTCGTGGACAAAAAATCAGCAATTGCTTTGGCTAAGAATCCAGTTTTCCATGATCGAAGCAAGTATATTGATACACGCTATCACTATATTAGAGAGTGTGGCTCCAAAAAGGATGTGCAACTAGAATACGTGAAGGCACATGATCAAGTAGCTGATATCTTCACCAAGTGTAACGACCCGCTATTTCGGACTATTCGCATCCGCATATGTCGGACTTGAATAATTCAACATACCAAATTGTTAATTTAAATTTGGAAAAATTGAACATATACAGTAAATAAATAATCACAGATCACAGACACAGAGTAATAAATGCAGCGGAAACAAAAGAAAGTAGTTCGTGAAGCTACTATATACATATCAGAGTAAAATAAGGTACACTAGAAGTCTCAAATACAATATCAGAATACATCACTGGAATCAACTGAATATCTGAAAGCTGGATAGATAGATGGATCTCCAAGCGAAGCTCCAACTCCAAAGGTGAGTCTCGAATACTGGTACACTCAGTCTGAACCGAGCTAAAGAAAAACACAAAACACTCGAGTCAGGATTAACATTCTTATATCAATAAATCCAACTCAAGTGAAATAACAACTGAAATACAAATAACTCAAAGGATGTTTGGAATGACCATCCTCTAAGGATCCATTAAACTATCTACTATGTAGTAATACACGCTAGATAGATAATGCCTATCAGTAATATAAAGTATCAAAATAGTGTTAAGGCGTTACCATTATCCCCCTTAACATATTTTATATAAGTGTCATAGACTATACAGCACTGTAAACTCCACCGTAAATTAGTGGGATATCAGGGAGTACTCCATAGGTATAACACAAAACAAATTCGTAGTGGTCGCGTATATAAGGATACAAGTATGACAAGGCACATGAGGAAATACCCAAGGTAGTGAAACTATCGTTTGCCTGATCCGTACTTGTGAGAATGCATCGCCGCAACGATCGCAACACCGCGAAACAACAATCCCAAAATTACGAGGGTGCACCAATCAATAACAAGTAATGAGCAGTTTACGAAGAAGTGTGTTCACTCGAGGTGGCTAACCCCATTTGGCCCAGCACGGCTCCTGTTTTAGTCATTTCTAATTTGACACAAGTGTCAAGGCTATCTATTATCGTTCTCTTTCTTCAGTCATCACGTACATCATTCCAACCATTTCATTCTGGATCACACTCCGCGTATTGTTATTAAAGTGGTTTTCGGTTTAGACAGAGAGTATGTCCATAACCGATTCCGGTTTCTTTAATAACTTTCGTAATTATTACATCGATTGGTCTTTTAATATATTTCAAAAACCAATCAATTTCAATTTCAATTAGAATTTGAAAGCCAACATTCATTTGTCTTTCTAAATCAATTTCCATAATTTACGTTTCAAAACTTCCAAGTTACCATTTCAAAATCATATAATTCAATTTCAATTTTTATTTAAAACAATTCAAATATTGATTCAGGTTCGTATATAAATTTCATTTCGAAATCATTTGAATACATTTAATTTAACATTCAAATCAATTTAAATTCATTTATCAATTTCATTCAATATTTGTTAAGTTAATTATCATTCAAAACAATTCCTATTTGATTTTCAATTCATTAAATCAATTACTTAAGTTCAACTTCGTTATATCAAAACTTCAAGTTGAATTAAATTAGATTCGTCAAATCAATTCTTTAAATTTCAAGTCTTACATAAATTTCAATAAATCACATTTTATTTCTTGTTAAAGAATTTCAATGTCACTTATTTATTCACTTAGTTACAAGTTTCAAAACTCAATTAATAAAGAAACTTAATTTCACTTATTCAAGAAGTTCACCACTTAAATAAGAATTCAATTTATTTAATTACTAAATAATTCAATCTTTTTCAATTATTAAATAATTTCAAAACTTAATTATTAAATAATTTCAAACTTAATTATTAATAATCTCAAATTTTAAACAACGTTCTCTCATCAACTACTATGTTAATATTTTGATTCAGATTTTTAAATTTTAACATTTTCCTTTCATTAAATTCAAATTCCAACTTTATTTCAAAACCTTATTATTATTCAAATAAAATCTTTATTTTATTTCAAATCAAATTATTGACCAATTGGGTTTTATTTAATTCTCTATCCTAAGTCAAATTCATTTGGGTATTTATCATTTCAACCCAATTCCATTTCAATTCAAAAATCAAACATAGCAAAGGGAACTTGCAGTGTGATAACTAGGATGGTGTCAAAGTAAATAAACAAGCAATAACAACGATTAATAACAATCCAATAATTAATTCAAATAATCCCGAAATAATCGTATTAATTCACATTTTGTTGTTTATGCAAATTAATATAATTATTTCTAGAATCTACATTATCATTTCATGTGGACTGAAGATTATTACAGTAATATTTATATGATTCTTCACTTGATATCTATTATTCAATTTCATACTACATCAATTTATACAACATAAATTTAAATGGTTTAAGGTGCAATTAACCATATTTTTACATGTCAAGTAATTAAACATTTAAATGGGTCATATTATATAAAAAAATTATCAAATCAAATTCAACACAGATATCAATTTTAAATTTCTTAACTCCTACGTCAATTTCAATTGTAAATTATTTATCGATTCATACATTAACAATAACGTCCAATGTCAACATCAAACAATCAGTCATTTATCAACCAAACTGGATTATCATCGATATGAATAACAGATAATGGTATCAGGTGTCACAGGTGAACTGATACAGGTAATATCATATATAACAGTGAAAGTAATTACAGCAGCATATTTCAATTGTCGTTTCAATTGAAATCAAATTTAATAAATAAAAGAACATTAATCGTGAGTGATTGCTTACCTTTCGAGGCTAGAGATATTCGGCAAACGAGTTACGAATCCCAAAGCAAAGTTAGATGGACACGATTCGATGAAGAAGAGGCACGACGGACAAAGATGATAAATATGAATTAACGAAGTCAAATCGGAACGGCATCGATGAAGATAAATGATATAAATGAACCTATATGCATAACTATATATAACTATTTATATAGACTCATATTCTTAAATTTCATACACGTATTGAATTAAATATATATATATATATAGTTTTCAAAAATTCATAGTTATAAATTAAAACACATGTATCGAATCAAACATATATACATTATATAATTTGAAGTAAATAAAAATACAAAATGTTTACATATATATACAGTGTATGCTCTTTTCACATAACCAATACTATGTATATAAACTTATATAAGTTTTACTATAAACAACTATAATACTTGAACGATATTAATTTTAAACATATAAACATATATATCAAAATCGAAGTCAAAACTGATTTATACACACATACCCTTCATATAAAATTCAATATCAACTAGATAATATGTACACAGAATATATCCATATAGACCCTAATCATATTCAAAACATCGTGTCTAGATCATTACGTGTGTGTGTGTGTGTATATATATATATATTAATATGTAAAGTAAAATAGATATCAAAGCCTGGAAAAATAGCCCATAAATATAGGACTCTGTAATCAACTATACAACATATACATATTATATTTTATATAAATATTTATCATAAACCACACATTACAAACAAACTAAGTATATATCCAAACGTAGATTTGCATTGCTTATATAAACTTGTATAAATAGCCCACAAATAGCTATACAACTTGAGCAGTAAGCAGCTCATATGGAAACTGGTATGTATATAAGTCAAACAGTAAATAAAAAATCAAATCAGTATATGCATATACATAGCTGACGTGAATATAAACTTGCATAACTCATATATATGCAGATTTACTAAAATTACATAAATGTATGTTATATATATATATATATATATATATATATATAAGCTTTTTATATTCTAAGATCAATGCTTATATAAACCAAATCAATATATCTTTGCATACACTTTAATAGATGTAACCGTAAAGTTTAAAATATGCTACAGGTTAATAAGGTTTTACGTATATAAAAATATATATATGTCTTTTGAAAGCCAAACCAGAGTATACTTGCATGTATATAAACAACTTATAATATAATATATAATTCTGCTTACATATACTTTACAACTTTAATACTTTAAAATACAACAAACATATATTAACAACAGAATATAAAACATGTATAAACCCAAATATATCTAACTGCATATATATTCACCTTATACAACAACAGAAGTTTCGGTCAGGGTGATTGATGGCCTGCGGCAAACGACGTACGGAGGCGGAGGCAGGTGTCGCGTTTGAGGCCATGGCGGAGCGAAGGCAAGGTGGGCAAGGCGATGCGTTTTGACGAGGCAGATGGGAGGAGGAAATGAGTCGTAGGGTTTATAGAGGATAATATGTTTGCTGCAGATTTCAGAACTTTTATCTTTTTTTTTAGAAGATGGGGAGGCTGTGCATGGTGGGGATGCTGTGCGTGATGCTCGGTGGGGTGGAGCCAAGGAAGGGAAAAGAAGGGTTACGATTGGTTTGCAGAGGTAAGGCGGTCCAGTGGTAGGCAGAGGTGAAAGAAAGGGAAGGAAGGAAGAAGGTGTTGTTCGACCATGGGTGAAGGTGCTTTGGTGGAACTTTGGTGGGTGAGGGAAAAATAGGAAAAGGAGGGGATATTCTACAGGCACGTACACAAATTTAGAAAAGGAAAGAGGTGGCTGGTTTCAAGTGGGAAGAGGAAACAACATTCTGATATATCACTTATATGTAATTAATATTTTTTTCTCCTTTCCAAGAACGAATACGAAACATGACAATGAAATGGTGAGGACCAACAGCAACTATCATAAATGGAATATAGGGAAAAGTGAAAGTCGGAAATCGAAAGTCAAATTGCAAAACTGGTATGGAGATTGTTCCTTAAATTTGGACACATTTCGGATGCTGAAATACTGAAATAAATATACTACGTAAATCAGCATGATGATCCGATCAAAATGGTATACAGATATTAGCGGTACGATTGAATTATAAAAATTCAAATTTTCTATTGGCGGAAAATGCAGCAAAAACGCAGAAAAATAAGATCGACGGAGCTAAAGAAGTCCGAATTTGGAAAAACGAAAATGACGTCTTGCTTAGAAGATGATTTAGAATTTTTCTATATAAAAATATTCAGGTTTCGAAAATAATTTATTTTCATCAATTCCTAACTGATTAAATTGAAATAAAATTACACACGAAAATAAACTTCATATTTTTGGATGAAAATTTACTAGTTGCTATGTTTAAGTAGACGCATTTCAAATATCAAATTTTTATTTCAAATTTTTATTGTAAAAATTTCACGAAAATTCAATTAATCACATTATTAAAACAGTTAAAATTTATGGGTCGTTACACTCTCCCCCACTCAAAACTTTTCGTCATCGAAAAGTTAGGAGGTAGGAGAATAGAAATAACCAGAAAGAAAATAGGTTGAAAACAAAATAAACAATTTGTTTAAACCATATAAATTTAAATAAATTTATATTCAACAATTTGTTTTTAAATACAAGGTTTCTATTAAATTGATTTGATTTCACATTTATTAATGTTAGGTACAAAAGTTTCTTTCAGAATGAAATTCAATTAATTCAAGATACCTCATTAAGTTGATTTAATTTCAATTTATTAACTTCCAAAACAAAATTTTTATTTTATTAATCACATATTATTATTCTATTTATCTCCATAACATTTTATAATTAAAATTTAAGGGTAAAACATTTATTGTACGCACTCAAATTTTACTATAAAGACATTTTATATTATATACTATCCAATTACACAGTTAACTTTTGAGCAATTTTGGTAAGTTATATTGAATGCAATTGAGTATTATACAAGTAAATTTCTAATTCAATTCTCTCAAGTTTAAATATTAATTCAAAATTTTGGTTTCATTCATAATTGAAATCATCTTTTATCCAAATTTAAGAATTAAATTTCCGTTCAACTTCAAACAATTTAAAGATAATTATATACATAGAATATATCCAAGTCAAATCTAAATCAAATACTAATATATATCTTTTTAAATCAATTCATAGTTTTAGAAATTCAAATCAAATTCATTTCAAAACAAAAGTGTAGCAAACTACTGATGGTCTCTCCACTTCAAAACTCGAAAATAAATGTCGATGATACGGCCATTATCACCGAAATTATTTTCCAGCGACAAAATAGTAGAGCACTGATTTAAATCCTTTTAAAATTCTTTGAAAACAATTTATATTCGAAAATACTTAAATAATATACACTTTAAAACTTTGGATCCCTCCAACCTGTTTTATGTTGAGGGGTCCAGTTGGATCCCTCCAACCTGTTTTTTTCCTGCATCCATAGATGTTAGCACAATATAATATGCCAATTCCAAAATTACCATACTACAGCACATAAATCAATTTCAACCATCCAAACAATTATTTAAATTTAAATTAACTGAGTGAGATTAACTCGCCTTTGCTTTTATTGTTGTAAACCGATCCACGCCGTCCTAATTCTCAACGTTTTAAACCTTGTAACATTATATAAATTATTTTATTACTATCCGAACTATTTGAAAAATCAATCACTGTTTAATAAATTTACCTTAACCCAATAATTTAATTTTAACTATTGATTAAATTTTAAACCGATCTTCCTATAATAATCGATGTTTTTAGTAGCTAAATAGTTTAATAAGTTAAACAAATTGGTCTTCCTAATATATTATTTTAAAGTGTGTCTATGTATATTTTCTTCTTAACTAAACCAAGAATGAAATGATATATACCCTTAATTCTAAAATAGATCTGTGCATATATAGAATCGAACTGGAGTAGTTAAACCTTACTGTAACTATTTCTATCTCTCTTTTTTTTTCTTTTTTTTACTCTTTTACAGTTTAAATTCCCAAAACCTAAATCAGATTTAATTAAATAAAAAAATCGAAAACAAATACCTCATGCCGATCCTCATCTTAACCCACACGTGCGTGGAGTCGCAACCCCAATGAATTCGAACCTGAGTTCGAAGCTCTGATAAGCTGAAACCCTAAAGAGTCACGCCTCCAGCCGCTCCCAAACCTCACACGCGAGCTGCTCTGCTTGCGACTCCTTCTCTTGCACGTGCACGCGTCTACCTGGAGTCGAGATGCTCGTCGAATCTGGGGTTCGAATGACCTCGCCGTCACTTCCCACGAAGCCTTGCGACCTCCAGCCTCGAATCACTCTCAAGATCACATGCCGACGAACTTGAAATCGAATCCCACAAAAGGGAGCTCGGCCCTAAAGTTTTCACTGAATCGAAAACTATTCGATTTTAAATTAGAGATAAACAAGGTTTTATCAGTTGATCCCCTTCGATTTGAATGAGCGAGCTGTTTTGTTTCTTTTTTTTTCTCTCTCAGAGGAACGAACAGGTTATGTCATGAGGAACAACTTGGTTGGTAATAAAAAGATGGTGGAAGATACCTTACGTGATGAAGACGCTTGGCTATAGTGTTTTGAAGGTGATAGGATCACGGCTGATAGGAAAGGAAGCGGCTGATGTTAAAATATTTTGACCAAGTACCATATATGTTATTTAGTTTACGATATAAATTCCAACGCGTTAATGTATCGTATGCTCACACGAAAACTCCGATCAATACGAAATTTGAAATCCGATAATAATTCAATATTACGGACCCAATGGAACTGTTTTCGTCGAATTCCGAGACTGCGCCTCGGAAGGCTATTTTAAATTCAATTTAAATGATAAAATTTCAAAACTGAACAAATCACGGTTAAATTCAATTTTAACTCTACTCGTATCTTCAGTATTATCAAAATAAATTTTACAAGCCTTAAAATTGTTTTTAACAAGCTAAAAATTCCAGATTTCATATTTTACCCAACTTCAAATAATTAAATGCTATTATTTAATTATCAAGTAAATAGCGATATTTGTAATTCAAGTTAAGATTGTTCTATTGAATATTTAAAATCAATTAAATATTCCGATTTTAAATACTCGAAAATCATAGGTCGTCACATTCCTCCCCCCTTAAAAGAATTTCGTCCCCGAAATTACTAATTAGGAAGAATGGTCCATTACCCGTTTACTTTTTCCCCGAAACCAAACGGTTTCTAACAATTCAACATCTTACCAACTATCTTTTATATAGAAGACCCATTATCATTCTTATTAACTTGTCAAACTTTTCCCTAGTTTCAAATTATACTATTTGTTTAACCATTCAAGTTTCAATTTAAAACCAAAATTTGAATTATCAAAATTTGTCAAAATTTTTCTAACTCTCTAAATTTCCAAAAAATTTCGCCAGCGTCTCCTTTGCGCGGCTAGCTCGATACAACTACAAAATGGCTCTACGTCCTCCCTAATCCAAAAAGAAAACAAAAGGCCAAGTGTCTCAATCCAAAATCCCAATCAAATTTCACAGAAATTTAAACACATACCTTTTTGTCGAGCATTTCAAATTCATCTTCTGAAATCAAAATCAATTCTCTTTCCCTTTATATAATACCTGCATATCCTGCTTAGCATTAATATCCAATCACAGTATTCCAAAAACATTTTATCGACTTCCTTACAATGTCAATATTTATTCATTCAAATATTAACTTATAATATATCTGTAATATCAATTTCCAATTAAGAATTCACCATTCCTTTCTTAAGTTAGTATAAGCATTTTATATGCTTCTTTATTTATTTTCATCTTACCACTTTAGTTTATACCTAATTTTATTCAAATTGATTATTTCATTTCCATATGAATTCAATTTATCTTTAACTCTGAATATTTAAATTTTATTTTTCATTTATAACTAATTCATGTCATTATTTTACATTAGTTCATTTACAAATTTATTTCAATTTACAATTTGAAAACGTTTGTCGATAACAAAATTTTCCAAAATTTTCAAAAAATTACGGCCTTCCAAATCCAAAAAGAAAACAAAAGGCCAAGTGGCTCAATCCAAAATCCCAATCAAATTTCACAGAAATTTAAACACATACCTTTTTGTCGAGCATTTCAAATTCATCTTCTGAAATCAAAATCAATTCTCTTTCCCTTTATATAATACCTGCATATCCTGCTTAGCACTAATATCCAATCACAGTATTCCAAAAACATTTTATCAACTTTCTTACAATGTCAGTATTTATTCATTCAAATATTAACTTAGAATATATCTGTAATATCAATTTCCAATTAATAATTCACCATTCCTTTCTTAAGTTAGTAGAAGCATTTTATATGCTTCTTTATTTATTTTCATCTTACCACTTTAGTTTATACCTAATTTTATTCAAATTGATTCTTTCATTTCCATATGAATTCAATTTATCTTTAACTCTGAATATTTAAATTTTATTTTTCATTTATAACTAATTCATGTCATTATTTTACATTAGTTCATTTACAAATTTATTTCAATTTCCAATTTGAAAACGTTTGTCGATAACAAAATTTTCCAAAATTTTCAAAAAATTTCTAACTCCCAAAATTTTCGAATTTTTTTGGCAGAGTCTCCTTTGTACGGAGGAGCTTTTGCAATTTGACAAAAGATATAAATATATATATATCGACCCACCCGGTCGAAAAAACCAAAAACAGTTCATATTTCCTATTTTTATTGCGTAGGCGTACCTTATTTAGCATTTTAAGCAAGCGGCTTATTTATTTTGCAGTTAGCACAACCATATCCAGTCACACGGCTTCCAGGTACTTGTACTTACTCAATTTAAACATGTAAGTGCCAAATATATGCAGTTTAACAACACTTCACTACTCTGCAATAGTTAAACCTATGAATTCTAAAGGAAATTCACACCAAACATTTTTCCGTAAGCAACTTATAAAATTTTCATATTAATTCCTCTGTTTCAATTAATTTATAACCATTTTCATTCAATTCTGAATGGTTTTCAATCCATTCATATACAACTTCATCAATTTGAATGGTTTAAATCTCAACCGCTTACATTTAATTTATTTTTAAGCAAACCGAACTCATATTTAATTCAATTGCTCTCAAAAGCAATTTATTTTACTCCTATCAATTCATGGCATCTTAATTACTTCCATTTACACCAAATGACAATTTATTCTATGCAATTTGACGAGATCTATGTGAATAATAAGTACTTATGTTTTATAACCAATTAAAATGGATTTCAACTCAATTTATACTTAATTCTATTCCATTTTTTTAAATTTATTCACAATCCACATATTCTCATTTCCATTGCATTTTAAACTTGAATCCATTCACTCGCATCTCATTTTACTAACCAAACTAGTTCATACAAAACCATTAACAACTTAGGTTCATCTTCATTACCAATTAAATTTCCTCTTTATTTTAATTCATTCACAACCATTTCATTTACATTTCACTTGAAACCATTCTATATTTGTTTTTTTTTCCAAACTATTTTATTTAGCTCGAAAACAACCCAGGCTATTTCATTCAATAACCATTTCTCAACTCATTTAAACCACACTTCATTTTGAGTTCAGCTTTTACTCAACACTTACTCAAGTCAATAACTTAAGTTCATTTCCATTTCTTTTTATAATAAGTTCTACTTCTTTTTTTCTTCTTTGATTCTTATTTATCCTATCCATATATTTATTCAATATAATTAGTTTATCCACTCAATCCATTATGAATTTTCATTTCCTTAAATACTATTTATAACTCACCGAATTCTATTTCGATTCAAATTTTTTTTTTTTTGATTCAAAACCAACCCAATATCATTAAACTTAGTTTAAGTTGAATTCAATTCAACTCCCCATCTATTTAGCTTAAGTCAATTTATTCAAATTTTTATACTTAAGCTCATTTTCATTTTACAAGTAAATTTTTCTCTTCTATTCAACTTAATTCTATTTCAATTAAATCTCATTTTAAATCTACAATTTCCTTTGATTAGTTATTATAAAATTTAACTTTCTTACTTAACTCATTCAATTGATTACATGGCCATCTCCAATTTACTTCCACTTATTTGGATTTTATTTGCACATTCAAACCATTACTATTTTAATCCATTTACATTTTTATTCGATACATTTCAATTATATTTAATTTGTTAACACTTTAAGTCGAATTTTAATTAATAACTCAAGTTCTGATTCCACCATTCACTTTACTTTACCACAATTCAAACCGAATTAAATTTATAACTTGAGTTTTAATTCCAAACTTCATCATTAACCCACAATTCAACTTTTATTCAACTACATTGGGTTCTCATTACATATTTCATTATCTAAATAGCTCTTTCCCTTTTATAATTCAATACTTGATTTTTAATTCATTACTTCATTTGATTTTCTTAAGTTCAATTTATTTTATAATTCAAGTTTTGATTTTCATTTTATTTTCCAATTCATCAAAAATATTTATTTTGGGTTTCCTATCCCACTTTTCAAATTTTATAAGTCACACTTTTATTTACACAATTCTATTCATTATAGGCTTGAATATATCCTTCTTTTATTTTTAATTCAAGCCTTATGCTTATTTATAACCCAAGCATATTTTATTCTACAGGTAAATAGGCACAAGGAAGAAGTTGCAAAAAAATTTAGTCTCAGGGACAACAAGTTTGATTTTTAGTCTGAAGGACACTTTTTAGTGTAAACTGAAAATGATAGTTTTAACTATCATTCTGTGATTTACACTAAAAAGTGTCCTTCAGGCTAAAAAACAAACTACTTGTCCTTGAAACTAAATTTTTCTGTAACTTTTTCCTTGAGCCTAAAAACCCCTTTATTCTATGGATTTTTGATTCTTTTACATGTCATTCTAATTTATTTATTTCAATCCAATCCTTAACCAATTTATTTTCATTTATTCAGGTAAGAATCTTATTCCGTTCAATAACTCAATTGAATTTTTATTCCAATTCAATTTTATTCTAAACTCGGATTTATTTAATCTCAATTCGATTTCAACTTAATTCGAAAACAACTGGATATTATTTCAGCCTATCCAATTAATTACAATCCAGTTAAGTTTTTATTTCCTCAATCCAAGCTTATTTCATTTTTAACTTTTCACTTTAAATTTAAATTTCCAACATTCAAGCTAATATTTCCTTCCTGATTTAAAAATCATCTCAATTTATAAGCTTACAACTATCTAATCAGGATTTTTAAACACCCGACTTTTGGTTTCAAATTATTTTGAAATCTCAAATCATACTTCTCAAAAATTAAACCAACCCTAGTTTTATTCCCAACAAATTTCCTTTAAGATTTCAAAAACAACTAACTTTTCTGAACAAATCAATTTGGTAGCAATCTGTCACTTAGAAATTCGAAAATGAATACTGATGATGCGGCCGTCATCATCAGAATTATTTCCCAATAATCCAAGTGATTTCAATGCTATATCACTTCCAAAATCCCTTTAAAACAATTTCCTTTCAGAAATACCCCCAAAACAATATATCATTTATCATCAAAACATTTCGACAAATTCTTCCAAAATCTTCGGGATTTTAAATTTCCAAATCCTGCTTAAATCAATTTTAACCACAATTTATTTGTATAGTTTATGCTTATTCAAATTCTCATTTAATTATATTTCAATTTATAATTTACATTTATAACTCATATTTATAAATTTTGTTTTATAATGAATTTATTTCCTTAACCTTTGGTTATGTTTTAAATTTCTAGTTAAATTTTTACACAACGATGATAATAATTTAATATTATCATTTCTAATATCCAAGCAACCATATATTAGCTAAAATAGTTTACAAAATCTTTTCTTTATATCAAAATATATTTTTGGGTAAAATTATTTCATTCACCCTTATTTAAAACAATACCGTGTCGATTGTTCTCTTCAAGTGTTTAGAAACCCCTTCGATACAGTTGTCCAGACTGTGCCGACGAAGGTTCATATGCCACTCAATAAACCAATCAACACAATATTAAAATAATTTATATTCACTAATAAATACGCACTCATATCTATTTATACGCTCAAACTTATTATAGAGTACTACAGACTCTATTTTAAATGAGTAATTCCCACCAAAGCCAAGGTTATCACCAACCTACGCTCTGATACCACTGTAACAGCCCGCAAATCCGTACCCCTTGAGTTAACACTATTCTACAACAATAAACTCGAGTTTGACAGAAATACGAACCATTTGGGTTTAAAGAAGAAGAGGTAGAAGAAGGAAATAGAAAACATTAACAGAATCTATCCATCGCAGCGGAATAAAATATAATAGATAAATGAATGATCTTTACTCAAAAATCAAATATCTCTGTTTATATATTACATCATCAGAGTACATGAATCACAGCTCAACATCAATATCATACAAATGGATACACAACAACTCAACACAACTGAAATATATATATAAACAAGTACGAGAGTACGTATCATCATCCAGCTCGTCTCCTGAGCTCCACAGCATCATATCCTGTATCCAATAATACTCGGTTTGACCCAGCATTGCAGTTAAATAACACCCGAGTCAGTCTGGAATAACAGCGTGAGAAAATCACACCCAATTGATTATTAAAGTTTTTAAAACCCTTTGAAAACAAAAGCATCTCGGTAAGACCACGCCACAAATAAACATGTCGGGTTTTTACCTTACGATAGCTAAAACAATTTTTATAGAAATCCTCTAATATTATAATAGGGTATATATACAAATACTTATAAATAGCCGAAATTGTTACATGATTAAATTCCAACTACTAGCCACAGAGTGGGTAATACAAACAAAACTCGTACAAGGCTCGTAGGGAGAATGGATTTCCAACTAATGACTAGGCACTGGGGTACCACCTGTCACAGTATGGGCCTAGATCACCGTACCGAGGAGTACGCCCGCTCCCCTGCAACACAAGACCGGGACTACCCCTTGTTGGATAATCCCGAGTGAGATCACCCCGCGGTTGGGATCAGCAACCGCCCACTGAGCCGAAATAAAAAGGGACATCTAGACTGGAATGACCTCACCTCTGCTTGGGTGCTACCCACCTAGCCTTGCTGCATAACCCCTGATTTTCAGTCATTCCTATTTGATGAGGCTTGAGGCTAAGCATTACCTTATAGAACATATCCCTTAGAATGCCCATCGTTCACCTGACGGTGTTTCGCAATCATTCATCCATAAAAGTCCGTCCCGGGTTCGAACGGAACCGAAGGCACTATTCCTACTACATCCATTTTGGAAATATCCTCAGGATTAGTAGCGACTAGCCCTTGCACTTCCCTGCTCCATCTTCGAATCCAAACTCGTTTCCACGAAACGTACAAACCGGATCGAAGTGGTTTTCGAGAAATAAATCTCGATCCCGGTCTCTTCGAAACGATCAACGCATTTGTCCAATATTGATAGTCAGTGATTTAACTATCAATTAATGTTCACAACATCGATCACACAATAAATAATTTCTCAAATTATTTATTTATCTCAAAAATATCTTCACAAGATATATTTTTCACTTTTCATACTCCTTGAAAATAGTTTTCAAAACTATCTGCCTTCCTCAGAATAAATTCCAAGTATTTCTATTTCCACTGGAATTCCCAAGCACAAACTTTAGATTTAAAAATAATTTAAAACACTTTATTGTAAAATATATTTAACATTTAATATAGAAAATTTACGTTAATACTTAATTTAAGATAATACTCTAGAAATAAGGTTACCTTATAACTATACATTAGATTTCTTCTTTAAACAAAATACCAAATCACTCTTTAAATAATTATTACGATAATAAATTACTTACTTTAGAATTTACTTTAAAATATTTAAATTAAAACTACTTTAATAGTTGATTAAAAATATATACTATATGAATATTTGAAAATAAGATTACTCTATAAATATAAACTAGGTTTTCACCTTTAAAACAGAATTACTAAGTCCCTCTTTATAAATTATTACTACGGTAATAGATATGGAAAAATATTTACTTTAGAATTTAAATATTTAGAAATAATAAATTTCCAAGAACATACTTTGTAAAACAACATTAAAACCTTTGTTTTATTTTAAAAACTTGCTTTGAAAACGTACTTGGCTATCCAGAGAAATATACTTCTCTTCACAACCTTTAAAAATAAATCATTATTTATTTTTTTTAAAAAATTCTCATTTCTTTAATAAATTACCATCTAGAATTTATTCTTCGAAATATCCAATTTCAAACTCTTAAATCAATTCCCAAATTGATTTCCAATTTACTTCATTTATTCAAAAATCTTTTAATTTCATATTTTATTCCTTAATTATGGTTTAAAATACTTTTAACTGAAATACCAATTTAAATTTCTTAATTTACTTCTGATTCCTTTAAATAAATTTAAAACTTTAAGTTTTAAAATAATTCTTTATTCAATTAAATTAATATCACATAATTTTATAATTCATTAATTACTGTTTACAATTTACTTTCTTTATTTTCTTTCAAAAATCCAATTTATATATTTCTGGTAATTCATTATACTCAAATATATCCAATCAAATCATAACATTTAATATTCCAATATACTCATCATAGAATATCAAGTGATCATAACAGAGAATATTAAATAATAAATGTTGAGGGGTCCAGTTGGATCCCTCCAACCTGTTTTTTTCCTGCATCCACAGATGTTAGCACAATATAATATGCCAATTCCAAAATTACCATACTACAGCACATAAATCAATTTCAACCATCCAAACAATTATTTAAATTTAAATTAACTGAGTGAGATTAACTCGCCTTTGCTTTTATTGTTGTAATCCGATCCACACCGTCCTGATTCTCAACGATTTAGACCTTGTAACATTATATAAATTATTTTATTACTATCCGAACTATTTGAAAAATCAATCACCGTTTAATAAATTTAACTTAACCCAATAATTTAATTTTAACTATTGATTAAATTTTAAACCGATCTTCCTATAATAATCAATGTTTTTAGTAGCTAAATAGTTTAATAAGTTAAACAAATTGGTCTTCCTAATATATTATTTTAAAGTGTGTCTATGTATATTTTCTTCTTAACTAAACCAAGAATGAAATGATATATACCCTTAATTCTAAAATAGATCCGTGCATATATAGAATCGAACTGGAGTAGTTAAACCTTACTGTAACTATTTCTATCTCTTTTTTTTCTTTTTTTTTTTCTTTTACAGTTTAAATTCCCAAAACCTAAATCAGATTTAATTAAATAAAAATAATTAAATAAAAAAAATCGAAAACAAATACCTCCTGCTGATCCTCATCTTAACCCACACGTGCGTGGAGTCGCAACCCCAATGAAATCGAACCCGAGTTCGAAGCTCTGATAAGCTGAAACCCTAAAGAGTCGTGCCTCCAGCCGCTCCCAAACTTCACACGCGAGATGCTCTGCTTGCGACTCCTTGTCTTGCACGCGCACGCGTCTACCTGGAGTCGAGATGCTCGTCGAATCTGGGGTTCGAATGACCTCGCCGTCACTTCCCACGAAGCCTTGCGACCTCCAGCCTCGAATCACTCTCGAGATCACCTGCCGACGAACTTGAAATCGAATCCCACAAAAGGGAGCTCGGCCCTAAAGTTTTCACTGAAACGAAAACTATTCGATTTTAAATTAGAGATAAACAAGGTTTTATCAGTTGATCCCCTTCGATTTGAATGAGCGAGCTGTTTTGTTTATTATTATTTTCTCTCAGAGGAACGAACGGGTTATGTCATGAGGAACAACTTGGCTGCTAATAAAAATATGGTGGAAGATACCTTATGTGATGAAGACGCTTGGCTATAGTGTTTTGAAGGTGATAGGATCACGACTGATAGGAAAGGAAGCGGCTGATGTTAAAATATTTTGACCTAGTACCGTATATGTTATTTAGTTTACGATATAAATTCCAACACGTTAATGTATCGTATGCTCACACGAAAACTCCGATCAATACAAAATTTGAAATCCCATAATAATTCAATATTACGGACTTAATGGAACTGTTTTCGTCGAATTCCGAGACTGCGCCTCAGAAGGCTATTTTAAATTCAATTTAAATGATAAAATTTCAAAACTGAACAAATCACGGTTAAATTCAATTTTAACTCTACTCGTATCTTCAGTATTATCAAAATAAATTTTACAAGCCTTCAAATTATTTTTAACAAGCTAAAAATTCCAGATTTCATATTTTACCCAACTTCAAATAATTAAATTCTATTATTTAATTATCAAATAAATAGCGATATTTGTAATTCAAGTTAAGATTGCTCTATTGAATATTTAAAATCAATTAAATATTCCGATTTAAATGCTCGAAAATTCTGGGTCGCCACAAATACCCAAGGTAGTGAAGCTACCGTTTGCCTGATCCAGACTGGTGAGAATGCATCGCCGCAACGATCGCAACACCGCGAAACAACACTTCCAAAATTACGAGGGTGCACCAATCAATAACAAGTAATGAGTAGTTTACAAAGAAGTGTGTTCGCTCGAGGTGGCTAACTCCATTTGGCCCGGCACGGCTCCTGTTTTAGTCATTTCCAATTTGACACAAGTGTCAAGGCTATCCATTATCATCCTCTTTCTTCAATCATCACATACATCATTCCAACCACTTCATTCTGGATCACACTCCGCGTATAGTTATTAAAGTGGTTTTCGGTTTAGACAGAAAGTATGTCCATAACCGATTCCGGTTTCTTTAATAACTTTCGTAATTATTACACCGATTGGTCATTTAATATATTTCAAAAACCAAATCAATTTCAATTTCAATTAGTATTTGAAAGCCAACATTTCATTTGTCTTTCTAATCAATTTTCATAATTTACGTTTCAAAACTTCCAAGTTACCATTTTAAAATCTTATAATTCAATTTCAATTTTTATTTAAAACAATTCAAATGTTGATTCAAGTTCGTATATAAGTTTCATTTTGAAATCATTTGAATCCATTTAATTTAACATTCAAATCAATTTAAATTTATTTATCGATTTCATTCAATATTTGTTAAGTTAATTATCACTCAAAATAATTATTATTTGATTTTCAATTCATTAAATCAATTACTTAAGTCCAACTTTGTTATATCAAAACTTCAAATTGAATTAAATTAGATTCGTCAAATCAATTCTTTAAATTTCAAGTCTTACATAAATTTCAATAAATCACATTTTATTTCTTGTTAAAGAATTTCAATTTCACTTATTTATTCACTTAGTTACAAGTTTCAAAACTCAATTAATAAAGAAAATTAATTTCACTTATTCAAGAAGTTCAATTCCACTTATTGAAGAATTCAATTTGTTTAATTATTAAATAATTCAATGTTATTCAATTATTAAATAATTTCAAAACTTAATTATTAAATAATTTCAAACTTAATTATTAATAATCCCAAATTTTAAACAACGTTCTCTCATCAACTACTATGTTAATATTTTGATTCAGATTTTTAAATTTTAACATTTTCCTTTTATTAAATTCAAATTCCAACTTTATTTCAAAACCTTATTATTATTCAAATAAAATCTTTATTTTATTTCAAATCAAATTATTGGCCAATCGGTTTTTATTTAATTCTCTATCCTAAGTCAAGTTCATTTGGGTATTTATCATTTCAACCTGATTCCATTTCAATTCAAAAATCAAAGCATAGCAAAGGGAACTTGCAGTGTGATAACTGGGATGGTGTCAAAGTAAATAAACAAGCAATAACAACGATCAATAACAATCCAATAATTAATTCAAATAATTCTGAAATAATCATATTAATTCATATTTTGTTGTTTATGCAAATTAATATAATTATTTCTAGAATCTACATTATCATTTCATGTAGACTGAAGATTATTACATTAATATTTATACGGTTCTTCACTTGATATCTATTATTCAATTTCATACTACATCAATTTATACAACATAAATTTAAATGGTTCAAGGTGTAATTAACCATATTTTTACATGTCAAGTAATTAAACCTTTAAAGGGGTCATATTATACAATTTTTTTATCTAATCAAATTCAACACAGGTATCAATTTCAAATTTGTTAACTCCTACTTCAATTTCAATTGTAAATTATTTATCACTTCATACATTAACAATTTAACGTCTAATGTCAATATCAAACAATCAATCATTTATCAACCAAACTGGATTATCTTCGATATGAATAACGGATAATGGTATCAGATGTCACAGGTGAACTGATACAGGTAATAGCATATATAACAGTGCAAATAATCAACAGCAGCATATTTCAATTGTCGTTTCAATTGAAATCAAATTTAATAAATAAAAGAACATTAATCGTGAGTGATTGCTCACCTTTCGAGACTAGAGATATTCGACAAACGAGTTACGAACCCCAAAGAAAAGTTAGATGGACACGATTCAATGAAGAACAGGCACGACGGACAAAGCTGATAAATACGAATTAACGAAGTCAAATCAGAACGGCATCGATGAAGATAAATGATATAAATGAACCTATATGCATAACTATATATAACTATTTATATAGAATCATATTCTTAAATTTCATACACGTATTTAATTAAATATATATATATATATGTATATATATATATATATATGTATATATGCATATATATATATATATATAGTTTTCAAAAAATCATAGTTATAAATTAAAACACATGTATCGAATCAAACATATATACATTATATAATTTGAAATAAATAAAAATACAAAATGTTTACAAATATATATACAGTGTATGCTCATTTCACATAACCAATACCATGTATATAAACTTATATAAGTTTGAATGTAAACAACTATAATACTTGAACGATATTAATTTTAAACATATATGTCAAAATCGAAGTCAAAACTGATTTGTACACACGTACCCTTCATATAAAATTCAATAGCAACTAGATAATATGTACACAGAATATATCCATATAGACCCTAATCATATTCAAAACATCATGTCTAGATCATAACGTATATACATATATATACATATACATACATACATACATACATACATATATATATATATATATATATATATATATATTAATATGTAAAGTAAAATAGATATCAAAGCCTGGAAAAATAGCCCACAAATACAGGACTCTGTAATTAACTATACAACAGATACATATTATATTTTAGGGGTTTTTAGGCTAAAGGAAAAAGTTAGAAAAAATTTTAGTTACAGGGACAAGAAGTTTGTTTTTTAGGTTGAAGGACACCTTTTAGTGTAAATCACAGAATGATAGTTGTAACGATCATTTTCAGTTTACACTAAAAAGTGTCCTTCAGGCTAAAAAGCAAACTTCTTGTCCCTTAGATTAAATTTTTTTGAAACTTCTTCCTTGTGACTATTTACCTGTATATTTTATATAAATATTTATCATAAACCACACATTACAAACAATTTAAGTATATATCCAAACGTAGATTTGCATTGCTTATATAAACTTGTATAAATAGCCCACAAATAGCCATACAACTTGAATAGTAAGCAGCTCATATAGAAACTGGTATGTATATAAGTCAAAAGGTAAATATAAAAAAAATCAAATCAGTATATACATATACATAGCTGACTTGAATATAAACTTGCATAACTCATATATATGCAGACTTACTAAAATTACATAAATGTATGTTATATATATATATATATATATATATATATATAAGCTTTTTATATTCTAAGATCAGTGCTTATATAAACCAAATCAATATAACTTTGCATATACTTTAATAGATGTAACCGTAAAGTTTAATATATGCTACAGGTTAATAAGGTTTTACGTATATAAAAAAAATGTCTTTTGAAAGCCAAACTAGAGCATACTCGCATGTATATAAACAACTTATAATATAATATATAATTCTGCTTACATGTACTTTACAACTTTAAAACTTTAAAATACAGCAAATTATATATTAACAACAGATTATAAAACATATATAAACCCAAATATATCTAACTGCATATATATTCACCTTATACAACAGCAGAAGTTTCGGTCAAGGTGATTGATGGCCAGTGGCAAACGACGTATGGAGGCGGAGGCAGGTGTCGCGTTTGAGGCCATGGCGGAGCGAAGGCAAGGTGGGCAAGGCGATGCGTTTTGACGAGGCCGATGGGAGGAAGAAATGAGTCGCAGGGTTTGTAGAGGATAATATGTTTGTTGCAGATTTCAGAACTTTTATCTTTTTTTTTAAGAAGATGGGGAGGCTGTGCATGGTGGGGATGCTGTGCGTGATGCTCGGTGTGGTGGAGCTGAGGAAGGGAAAAGAAGGGTTACGATCGGTTTGCAGAGGTAAGGCGGTCCGATGGTAGGCAGAGGTGAAGGAAAGGGAAGGAAGGAAGAAGGTGTTGTTTGGCCATGGGTGAAGGTGCTTTGGTGGCGGTGAAACTTTGGTGGGTGAGGGAAAAATAGGAAAAGGAGGGGATATTCTACAGGCACGTACACAAATTTAGAAAAGGAAAGAGGTGGCTGGTTTCAAGTGGGAAGAGGAAACAACCTTCTGATATATCACTTATATGTAATTAATATTTTTTCTCCTTTCCAAGAACGAATATAAAACATGACAATGAAATGGTGAGGACCAACAACAACTATCATAAATTGAATATAGGGAAAAGTGAAAGTCGGAAATCAAAAGTCAAATTGCAAAACTGGTACGGAGATTGTTTCTTAAATTTCGACACATTTTGGACACTGAAATACTGAAATAAATATACATAGCACGACGAGCCGATCAAAATGGTATACAGATATTAGCGGTACGATTGAATTATAAAAATTCGAATTTTCTACTGGCGGAAAATGCAGCAAAAACGCAGAAAAATAAGATCGACGGAGCTAAAGAATTCCGAATTTGGAAAAACGAAAAATGACGTCTTGCCCAGAAGATGGTTTAGAATTTTTCTATGTAAAAATATTCAGATTTCGAAAACACTTTATTTTCATCAATTCCTAGCCGATTAAATTGAAAATCACATACGAAAATAAACTTCATATTTTCGAATGAAAATTTACCAGTTGCTATGTTTAAGTAGACGCATTTCAAATATCAAATTTTTGTTGTAAAAATTTCACGAAAATTCAATTAATCACATTATTAAAACAGTTAAAATTTACGGGTCGTTACACCAAGCTTCTCAAGCATGAAGATTTTGTCCGGCTGAGAAATCTGTTTGGAGTCACAAATCAATTTTAAAAGGGGGTGTTGAAATATTAAACTTGATTTGTTAATTTCTAGAAGTTTCTTATTATTAAAGTTTATAGAGTCTTATTGTATTTGATAGAATTTGGTGAGACTCTAGAATTTTATGTTAGTTGCTAAAAATAAGAATTATATAATAGTTATGTTTTTAGAGTTGCCTAAAGAGTCATTTCTAGAGTTGTCAAATGAGTCATGTTTTTAGAGTATTATATATTTAGAATGTTCTATTGAGTCATATAAATAGATGAGCTCTTCCTTCATTTTGTATCAATCAAGCAAGAAATAAATCATCAATAAAGAAAAGTTTTCTACAATAAACTGTAATAAAATAAAAAAAAACTTCTCTTTTTCTTTCTCTTTTTCTTCGAAAATATTCAACATTAATCACACTGTAAACTTAACGTGATATACCATAGGTTATCAGATACTAATCTCCTTTGTTTGAACATTGTAGTCTTGAACATAATTTATTCATGATCTTTTAGTTAATTACAAGCTGTAATTTTCATTGCTACCTTAACATTAATGCTCAGCGACAAATATCAAGAATCAAAACAAATGATCGGATTTTAAAATACGGTCATATTTACATCTATTCAGATGGTGCTGTTTATTGTGATTCAATCAGTGGTTTATCCTTTTATTGTGTTCAAATTGTTAGTTAAAACATAAAACCATATCTTTCTAGAAGAATAATTTGTTGGCTGCTTAGTTTTTGTGAGATCAAAGTTTTCTTATATAAACAATTTTAAAGATATAACAACAATTAAGAGTCACAAGATTGTTCCACCTGCTTGCCAACCAAGTTTGCAAGGTTTTGCTTTCAAATTAACCTATGCAGTCAGTGACCATTGGTAACAGCGGCAAGACATCATGTACTTTGAGTGCTACAGGTCTTTGGTTAGATCCTCTAAGAATAAAAAAACTATGTACCTCTTTAAAATTATATTACGTTATGCATGGTGCCACCGGATAAATAGTAAGCCATAATCACTTACCCTTATTTCAGTAGTACAATGGTAAGGTTCTAGATTGTTGATTTTAAGTCTTGAAATTGAATCTCGTTATCACGATTCATTAATGTTAAAAAAGTTATGTTACCACCATTAGCACCCGATATGTATATTGAACGTGCAATCTATTTTGCAATCTCTTTTGTGTTGCATGTACCGATTGATGGAATAGTTCATATTTTCATGTTGACAAAAGCATAATTGGGCCCTCTTGTTAAAAGTTCACAGCTGAACCGATAATTAACATGGAATCTTCGAAGAAATTTGATATCATTAAAGCTGTAAATTTTGGCCAAACATAAACGGGAATTCATTTTTGGAAGATGAAAAATGTGAAGTAGACTCATCTTCTTAAAATTTGTCAATATTTTTAGGTTTACTTAGCCAAAATAGCTTTGATCATAAACTAAAAACGTGTTGGCAAATCCCACTTCTAAACCTATACAATTTTCGACGTCAGAATGAAATTTCAAGATGGTATTTGTTTGAAATTTCAAGAATGATCCTAAATTTTCATATTATATTTTCCTGAATTTAGGTCATAACCTAAATTTAGTCTATAATAACTTCAAGGTTAGAAATAACAAATGTTATATTGTTTTCTAAGTTGTTCGCCATCGTCGGCTATAAAGTAATTGGCAAACATGTTTCTTGTTTTGCTTCAAAATTTGAAATTTACCTCTTTATATACTTTCGTCAGCCATGCAGAGCAGTGTTGTTCGGTGATGACATAAAACTCTTTATACATTTTATTACTTCTGACATGAATTTGTTGTGGCTTGTTTTAAAGTGGCAATACATGTCAATCAACAGCTGACAAAAAGTAGCAACATTTTGTTTTAAATTAAGCTAGTTTTTTATGTTTCACCAGTATTTATGAAATTTGCCTTATGCTAACATCTTTCTCTAGTTTCATAGTTTCCGCTACATCATTCACCAAGAATTTGGTAATGTGACACTAGGATCCTAAAGCGACAGAGCCTAGCGACGGCTAGCGACAGCTAAAAAAGCCGGCCGTCGCTAGCCGTCGCTTGTCGCGAATATACAGATCTGCAGCCGAAAGAAACATTTCATTTTCTTCCTTCCATTCTCTCAGCTCATTCTCCTCCCTCCCGCAACCAGTCGCCACTATCCGCCACCAGAAACCTTTGCAACCTTCCGTCGCTAATTTGAACCTCTCCACACTTACCGGTACTCCTATTTTCCATTATCTTTGTTTAATTTAAGTTTAAATTAAATTAATTGATGATTTAGGAATTTGGAATTGGATGATTTAGGGGTTTGGAATTGATGAATATATGTTATTAGTTTATGCTATATAGTTTATTATTTGAATTGGGTATATAATGATAAACCTAATTTAGAAAATTAGTTGATTATGTGTTTGAAAATGGTGATTATTGCGTATTAGGTAATGATAATTAGTGTTGATTTTGTGGTATTAATTAGTGAATTTATTGTTCACTTTGTTGTTAAAAATTATGGCTACTTTAAAATCCCAAAAATAATACATGATCATTGAATAATATGTTTATTATTAAGTTTACAAGAATGTTTCTTATACTGTTGTAAGCGCTAACTACTTATTTAGTTCACAAAATCATTAATTAAAATATATGTAGTTAAAATATGTTTTAAATTTTAGATTTAATTAATAAATATTTAAATAGTTAAATGAAATATAAAATAGTTTTTGTAGTTGTTAAAATGGTAACTCATAGTTCTCATTTGTGAGATAAGCAATATTTTTCGAGTTACTAATAGTTCCTATGAATTTTGATTCATAATTAAACGAATTCTATTTGGCTACATTACTAAAAACAATTTAAGATCATTATTCCATTACAGACCACTAACACTTCAATATTACTATTTTTTAATTTGTGCTTTATTTATGTGAACCCCTTAAAGAATTTTTGGCCTCGTTTAACAAGTGTTGTATATGATCGTTATATGCATATTCATTTTTATACAGAACGGACATCTATATTCATCTGATAGAACATTTGTTGGATTTGTCCTAGTATTTGGACAAGTTACAAACACAATAAAGTAATCATATTTTATAAATCATTTCAGTTTAAACGGTTCAGAAAATTTCGATGGCACTTTATTTTTTCCCTGTGTACATGCATTTGTGTACGATACAGAGAAAAAAAGGAAATGCTGCCGAAATTTTTTAGAATCGTTTAACCTGAAATGATTTATAAAATATTATTATGTTATTGTGTTTGTAATGGGAAGTAGGATAACCGGCCGTCAAAGTAAAAAAACAATAAACTTAAGAATTGAAAATTTTAATGCAGTATTTATTTGAATTTTTTAAAATAGTTAAGGGTTATATATGAATTTTTACAAGACTTTAATATGAAGTGTTTTATTCAATCTTCTAACCTACATTTTACAAATCAGGAAATATGTTCAATTATTTTCTCGATCATAGTTGAATGTATGAACCTCGAAAAGGTATGAAAGGATCAATAAAAGAACGTTTCTGTAACGGTGCACACGTATCTATTAGATTTGCTCAATCTAATAATCGAAATAACATAAACATTCGTTGTTCGTGTAGTAAGTGCAAACATTTGAAGCATTGGAAACCAGATGTAGTAGAAGTACATTTGTACAAATTTGGTTTTGTGTCGAATTATTACTTATGGGATCGTCATGGAGAACTTGTTCAACCTACACATAATCCTGTAGTGTTAGATGACGATAATACTGACCAATCCTATAGAAAGCATGGTGCAAGATGCTGCACGATCAATGTTACCTACCTTTGACCAAGATGATGATGGGAACGAAAATTTTGATAAAGAGCCGACCGTGGAAGCTAATTTTTTTAATGATTTATTGGATTCTGCTAAGAGGCCATTGTGGGATGGATGTACAAGCGGAACCGAATTATCTGTAACCGCCGAATACATCACTATGAAATCAAAATTTAATCTTACAAAAGCTGCATTCATAGCAGTTGTACAAACTGCAAAACGACACGTGCCACCTAATAATTTGACGTGTGATAGTCATTATAAAGTAAAAAAAACTTATGTCTGCTTTTGGATTGTCGTACCAGAAGATAGATACATATGTAAAAGGTTGCATGCTGTATTGGAAAGAAGACGCTCATCTTACTAAATGCAGAATATGTAATGAGGAAAGACACAAACCAAGAAAAAAGAAAGGAAAAGAAGTTTCATATAAGAGGATGCATTATTTACCCATCACTCACAGACTTCAACGGTTATATGCATCTTCTGCTACAGCATGTCATATGCGATGACACGGTGTGAGAACACCAGAAGAAGGTACTTTGATACGTCCATCTGATGGAGTTCGATAAGACTTATCCTGAATTTGCGGCAGAGAGCCTTAATGTTAGGCTTGGCTTATGTACGGATGGATTTGCGCCATTTTCTCAGTTTGGTAGTAAATATTCATCATGGCCTATTATTATTACTCCTTGTAATTTACCTTCATGGATGTGTATGAAAACTCCATATATATTTCTAACGATTGTCTTCCCGGTCCCGATGATCCGACACAAGGAATTGATGTTTATCTACAACCACTAATTGATGAGTTGAAAACACTATGGCAGGAAGGAGTTGAAACGTACGACGTTTCGAGAAAAAGGAATTTTCGTATGTTTGCTTCTTTATTATGGACTATTAGTGATTTTACAGCGTATGACATGCTTTCAGGTTGGAGCACATTTGGACGTCTAGCTTGTCCTTATTGTATGAATGAAACACGAGCATTTTCATTAAAGGATGGAAAGAAAATTTCCTGGTTTGACTATCATCAGTGTTTTCTACATATCAGTCATAAATTTAGAACAGGTAAAAAGAAATTTAAAGCTAACAGAGTCGAGAGTATGCTACCACCTAAGGTTTGGACAAGTGAAGAGGTATATGAAATTGTAAAAGACTACCTAAAGATACATGAAACTGGGGTACAAGTTGAGATGCCAGGTAAATTGGACATTCACAACTGGTGCAAGCAAAGTATATTCTGGAAGTTACCGTACTGGAAAAATCTCCTACTCCGACATAACATTGACATCATGCACAACGAAAAAAACGTGCTTGACAACGTGTTTAATACAATTTTGAATGTGAAGGGGAAAACCAAGGACGATGTGAATTCAAGACGTGATATATTACACTTTTGTAAGAGGACCAAACTTCAATTATACGATGATAATAAGAAACCCAAAGCATGCCATGAGCTAGAAAATAAGCAAGTAAAACTCGTTCTAAAGTGGGTGGAAGGACTTAATGTCCTGATGGGATTTCTTCAAACCTCCGTAGATGTGTTGACTTTAAAAACAACAAATTGAGTGGGGTGAAAATTCACGATTGCCACATTATGATGGAGTATTTTTTTTTCCCGTGATTTTCAAAGAACTGCTACCTGCAAAAATATGGAGTGTTATAACAGAATTAAGTATGTTTTATAAACAGCTTTGTTCTATGACGTTAAAGGTAGATCGCATACGTAAACTTCAAGCAGAATTCCCTGTATTTCTATGCAAACTGGAGAAAATATTTCCGTCTGGTTTTTTTAATCTAATGGAGCATTTACCTGTTCATCTTCCATCTGAAGCACTCCTTCGTGGTCCTGTGCAATATGGATGGATGTATCCATTTGAGAGATAATTTAATTAATTTCGGTTTTTGTACCACCATATAAATTTAATTTTTTTTAGGTACCTGAATCATATGAAGAAAAAAATTAGACAAAAAGCACGATTAGAAGGTTCAATTTGCAAATCATACCTTGAAGAAGAAGCTTCATTTTTTTTCTCACATTACTTTAGTAACGATGTGAACTTATCGTTCGTAAGTGTTCCCCGTAATGAAGAAACTATTGAGCAGGATTCTTCTCAAACAATGTTATCTATTTTTTGACAACATTGAAGACCTACTGGAAAATGTGTGGAAATATGGTTAGATGATAGAGATTACCATGTGGCACACACATATGTTCTTCTAAATTATGCTGAAGTTGCACCATTTGTCAGGTAATTATGAATTCATATATAATTCAATTATACATGTATATATTAATTATAAAGGAATATAATACATATTTGCAGCATATACGAATCACAACATCCATCTGGCGATCTTAGTAAACAATTTGCTGGATGGTTTTCGAACTACGTTCATGATACAAAAAACTGTGTTGTTGACGAAGGATTATGACATCTTGCTATCGGACCAAAACGAAATGTCATGACCTATCCAATATTCTTCGTCAATGGATTTAAATTCAACACCAAAGATTACGGGGCTGAAAAATTAACATATAACATTGGTGTATTTCTCAAAGGAAGTGATGATCCAGAGGAGCATACAAAAGATTTTTACAGCGTCTTAACACAAGTTTTAGAGTTGACATATTATATACAACCTTCAGAGAAAGTTTTTTTTTTCAAATTCAACTGGTTTAGCAATGTTCCTGACTCTGGAATTAACGTGCACAAAGATTATAAGCTAATTGAAATAAGGCATACGTCGCATTACTATAAGTATAATCCTTTTGTATTAGCTAAGCAAGCTTTACAAGTTTATTTTGCTCCATATCCGTCCTTAAAAAAAGATAAAGCAGACTGGTGGGCTGTTTTTAAAACGAAGGCAAGATATACGTTTGATGGAAATAATATTCCAGATGAAGCAGCGTATCAAGCGGATCTCGAGCCAAATACTGAAATAGTGATAACCGATGACATTGATGTAGGGTCGTTGGCTGATGAATCAAATGTTTTAATAGATGCATTTGTAAGTACCGAAGAAAATGATATAGTGTACGAGACCGAGTCTGAATCAGAATATGACGAAGACTGATCATAGATGGCATCGCTGGTTGTATAAGTGTGAGCTATGTATTAACAATAATGGCTATGTTCTGTAATATTCTGAGCTATCTAATAATAATGATGACTATATATGATCTGTATCATTCTGAGTTATGCATTATTCTTTTCATGTACGCTTTTTTTGATGATTATGTGCAGAGTATGCTTATGTGATGATTATCACTTGATTAATAATTATGTGATGATTATGCGATGATTAATGATTATGTGATATTGATTGATGATTATGTAATGCGTATGTTATCAGTGCTCTTTTCTAAGCAGTGTATGATATTATATATACGTTTGTCAGTTATGTCTGATAGACGATGTGATCGACGGAGTACTCTCGGCCACCTTCACTTGGAGCAGGTCCGAGTACCTTTGAGCCACATCTTCGTCGAGTTGTGGAGATAGTTCCGAAAAGTGCCGGGAATGTACCAAACTTATTTTAATTATATTATATGAAATATATTGAATATATACATCAACGTTTCTACAGAGGGTTCGAGGTGGAGCCGTCCGATTTCATTTTACAAGTATCGAAGGAGGCATACAAGAGTAGGATGTTCGGGTGTTGGCCTCAGTGGGTTAACATCCCAACACATATAAAAAACGCAATATGGGCTGATCTTATGGTAAATATAATTTTGTAATATATAATCATGCCTTATATGAAACCAAAAAAAATATTCCATCATGCCTTATAATATCAGTTTTACGAATTCTGTTCTGCTGATTGTTTTTTAACTATACAATCTCTTTTACATAACACGTATGATAATTCAATATGCAGGCAGCTGTACGTGTGGATCTGTAGGATATGGATGTTTTTGTAAATCATTGGAATAAAAAGATGCGGAAAAATTACAGAGAGACTCTGTCAAGGGCTAAGAGTTCAGCGAAAAAGCCAAGTTGGATGGGGGATGATATTTGGGCTGGATTCCAACAATATTGGGAATCTGAAGCATTCAAAGCAAGTTATATTGTCACTATTTTTTTACATTTAAATGTGTTGAATTATTTTACTTAATAGTGTGTATAAATTAATAGGAATTGTCGGAAAGAAACAAGGCTAATAGGAACAATAATCCCGCTTTACATCGTGGTGGCTCGAAATCCTTCCAATAACATAGGAGGGAACTGATTAATAAATTAACCAATATTTGCGTTATGCATGTATACATTTACTAGTGTCTCTTTAACATATATTCTATTCTTGTATATAATCTATTTTTGTATATACTCATGCAAATTATCAATATAACATATTCTTGTATATATTCAGTGGGCAAAGTATGATAGAGAGCCCACAGCGGCTGAGGTTTTCAGAGTCACACATGCAGTGGAGCATACAAAGAGGATGGGAATGTTTCGTATGATTGGTCGGACGATAAGGCTGCTTATGTAATGGTAAATATGTTTATTTCTGTAATGAAAATATTTCATATTCGTTTATTTCACAGTAAATAAGTAAATTGTATAACAATTGTGTCAAATATATGTTCGTAATTGTAGGAGAGATATAACACAGAGTATGCACGAGCAATACAAGCAAATGGACGGGAGTTGCTTACGGTTGATGAGTCTAATCGGATATGAGATTCAATCATTGAACCACCAAGTCGAAACAGGCGTTATAGTTTCGGCAATATGGTATGTACTCAACGTTTACACAGTAGAAATCTGTATGCCATGAACTTCTTATTCACTTGAGTTTATTGCCAATAACTTGAGTTTTCTTATTGTTATTGCATGCCATGAACTTCTTATTCACTTTAATTATTTCACAGGCTCTTAATTTCCAAAGGTCACGGATGCAAACACATTTGGATGGGCTCAATAATTGGTGGAAGAGTCAGTTGGCGATGCAGATAGATGAGCGTATGTTTCGTTCTATCAGGAGCATGGGTCAATGCCCGGGGGAGGAGGTGCAGGTGATGATGATGCTTATCTGGTTGTTTTGATGGGTACGCTTTATATATATATATATATGTGTGTGTGTTCGTGTGTGTGTGTACATATTATGATGGGTTTGACATTTGGTACTATGGATGTTGTGATTGATACTTAGTGTTTTGGTGGGTTTGGTATTTTGGTTGTTGTGATTGATACTTGGACAATGTGGTTTGGTTTGGTGGATTTTCATATTTGGTTATATTGATTTTTTTATATGATTTTGTAAATATATGTTAGAATATGCAATATTTGATGATTTGGTTTTGTTAATATTGATTATATGGTACGATGGAATGGTATTATATATGTGGAACGATGGAATTATATCATTTGGATTGACTGAGATTGAGGGTTGAAGGTGCTGCAAATTGGCTGAAAAAATATTCCTGATTTGCAATGGCTAGCGACTGCCATTTGGTCAAAATAAGCGACGGCTGGCAACGGTCAATTTGCAATGATTTGCAACGGTTTGCATCAATAGCCCAGGAAACCAACAACCCAATGTTTTCTTCCACGTGGACACTTAGTCCTTACAAGTCGTTGCAAAAAAGAACAACGGAGCCGTCACTAAGGTCGTCGCTTTCTTTAGTTGCAACGAGGTATTTTGCAATGGAATTTAGCGACGGCCGCCAACGGCTTTTTGCCGTCGCTAAACAGTGTGTCTTTTGTAGTGTGAAAAAATTCTTGTTTAATGCAAATACCTTAGTCAACAGGTCAAAGTGAAGCCTTTTTCGGATTTTCGAAAATAACCTTTTTATCAGATCTTCATAGACAATTTTATAAGGCTATTCCTGTTATTTAAGAAAAGAAGAGTGGTAGCCGAATTACAATCCCATGTCCTCATCCATTTAGCACGAACATAAACGCCACTTCTTCTTCTTGCAACTGACCCATCAGATGGAACCTCGATTTATTTTTCTTTGGCCAACCTTCACGATGCAAGTCATGTTACTTCACTCTAATCAAAGGTCTCTGCTTCAAGTTTGTACAATTTTTGTTATGTTTGCTTTCCACTTTGAATTCTCCCTTTTTAGTTCGGACTATCTCTGTTCATCAATTACTTTTTTCTTCCCTGATTGTTTTAAGGTTTGACCGTGTTCGATTCAGTTATTTGATTTTATTGCGTTAATTTCAAATTTTATTGTGCCGATTGCTGCGTTTGATTACGAAAAAGGAGCTGATTTTTATTGTTTACATAATTTCATAACTTACTATAAATTTATTATGTAAACTAAAAGCAACTTAAAAATGATTTTGTCTTTAATATATCTTACAATTCCACTCAAATTTCTTTAGTAATCTTTAGGGATTTGATGTGCATGTTGTTATTTTGTTGTCTATCTCGTATAACTAATTCCTAATGGTAAACTTTGTTTTATCCAAATCTACTGTCATTAATTTTCATAACTTATACAACAATTGTTATTGCTTTGAACATGTTTGCTAATCTGTTTAAGAGGTGCATGCATCATGTATTCGGCTATTATAAAATTGATGACATTGTACTGTAACATGCATGAAAGATATTTAACATGTACTAAATTGACAAAATATTGAAAATAAGCAAACGTGGTGTTGTGTAGTATAACGTAAATAGAATTTGTTGCAAATTTTAGCTTAGTTCGCCATTTTAGTGAAAAAAATTGAACATGAAACGTTCATTTTTAATCCAAAGAAAAACAAAACTGACGCCACATTCACATTTCTGTAAAAACGGTCCCTCATAATCTATGAAAATTATTCTTAGTTAATTTACTTCTTCTATCTCTTGGGCATTAGAGGTGGTTTCCCTTCGTCCACGTTAATCACCTAGCCAGTTTCAACAAAAGTTCATCTTTACTAACACCGCTACATTTTTCTTCCATATAGGTTCTGTGATGTAAATACAATAGGGATTCGGGTTGAGATTGAAACACCAGGCCATCATTACTATTATGCGTGCTACATTTGGAAATTGACTCAAGCTTTGAGTTTGCATTATATGCTGAATCAATTTGCTATCAAATACATATTTTATACCTATATGTTTACCTCTGCAGATTGCATTTTTCACTAAAGAAAAATAGAGGCTAAATAAGAGTTATATTGGGTTTGTACGGATTTCTATACCCAATCTCAAATTATGTAAAATGCGTATGTTTTCAATTTCAAGTCATGTTCGATGATTATGTGAGAACATTCGAAGCATCAAAGACCTTCGAGAAATAAAGTGAGCTACAATCGAGAGGTACAAAAAGGTTGATTCGAATTTGAACCATTTGGGTAAATTTCTCATATTTTGATTGTCATTTTGGTTAGGATATTGATTTATTTTTTCTTAACCACAGATACACTAATGGTGTTAGCCAAATTGTACATGTGATATGACCAGAAGGTAATAAGTTTAGCCTTAACCTTTGTATTTTAGGACATTTCATTTGTAAATTAAGGCGAAATATTGCTCAATCCACCAAGATGTGTTTGCATTTCGATTTGACTTAGTTGAAATTGTTATTTTCTAATTAAATAGAGTTACCATTTGTATTTCAATAAAAAAATTGTCATAAGACTTCACGGAAACAATCAAATAATTGTAATGGAAAATTGATTGAAAATTTCTACCTTGCAACTCTTTGAACTAGTAGAGATTAAAAAAGAGGATTGTAGAAGGCTCCTTTTATGTTTTTTGAATTTCTGTAAATTTTAGAACAATAGCTATCAAATATAATTACATGAATGCTATTTTACATGTTTTCACAATTTATAACCTAATGATGTAAGAATAGCTCATTGATGATTATGTGTACATAATGTACCACATGCACAACATACATAGCAATGCAACCCGCACCCCTACAAATATAATCCTGTAGGATTAAACGATAAGGATTGTAAGTTAAAAACTCTAACAAATTACCTATGTTGGTTAAAGCAACGAATGAATTCATAAATTTGCTACCAATTAAAAGCAATATATTACACAAGTTCTCCCAAGAAGCCAACGTTACATGACTGTCTTTGCACGGTATGAAATTATAGTGGAATTATTAGGAATAAGATGTTTGTTTCCTTTTTTTCTAGCGCACGTGTATCGGACGTGCCGTCAGTACTCGATATATATATAGCAAGGATTGACTATACCTTACTTTTGTTACATCTCTATTCTCCCTTTAACTTCAACTACACATTCCAATTTAACTAATACACTTTCTTTCCAACTCCACCATATACATAATATTTTGAAAATGTTGGTCTGAAGTCCGGATAAAGAAGCCTGATAAAGGTGGAGGGAAAACTATATGTATTAAGAGTCATCCACTATATTTCGCTGTATCCTCGCTGTATCCCCGCTGTGACTTTTTGCACCTTCGCCGCATTGAGTCTGTTCAACGCTTTAACTGCACGTCTTTAGAGTAAAACCAAGAACTCCTTTGTATTGCCCAACCTTTAATAAGATTTTCTTGCTAGCCTCGTTTTCTTGTAAAATACGAAGTAAATAATATTTTCTGTTAGCAATTCTCCTTTTAAGTTTGATTGAATGATAAAATTGCATGTCTTGCCTATTATATCTGTGTGAGTTTAAGTTTATAATTTTGTTATAAGAGATCATCAAATACCGATAAGATTTTAAGCAAAAGCGTAGAAGATTATTCGGTCGTGTTATGGTAGAGGCATCGGAATTCTTTTTTGGTAATAATAGGAGATCAAAAATTCATTTGATAATGAAATGTCCTTCCAGCAATGGGAGGAGGCTAGAAATCTGTAATGATCCGTAAATATTAATAATTAAAATTGTTAACTTAATAAGATTCTGTGATTAAATATTAAAATAAATAGAAATTGGTAAGTTAATAATGAAATAATAGCTAAAATGAATGGTAAAAATGTTAGTTAAAGCTAATTATTAACAAATTGAACGAAATTCTAATAAATGAAATAATGTAAGTGTTATACCTGGTTATAAGTTGGATATAAGAAAACAAATGTTAACATTTAATTAGCTAATGAAATATATTGTTAATGGTAATTGAACAAAATCAGATTAAGTAGGGAGTTATGATATTTGTCGTATTACTGTGTGCATTAATTTATAATGGGATATAAAAGGTAATTGATAATATAAAATGTGGACTTATTAATAAAACAAAGTGTAATGATTGGAAATGGAATAAATTTAGTGTAATGAGAGTGGTTATAATAATTGTTTGTAAGGAATGAACTTACAAATATTATAAAAATGTATAATGGTGACAATTGTTATTGTTACCAATTTAATTAATCAATGACAAATATATGTCAATAAAATGCTACATAAATATGAGTAAAGGTTAATGGTAACAATCATTTTAAGTTACCTAGTTATTTTATTTGGTCTATTAGATTAAAATGGGAAATCAATTACAATTAAATGAACTTTAATGTTACACTAATAAGATCTAGACAATAATTGAAAATTATGAATGAAACAAAATGAATAGAAATGTTAATTTTATTCATAAGCTAACAATTGATGTAATAAAAAGAATGAAACCGAGATAAAATAATTAATTGGGATTTTAATTTTTATTAATATGTAAAACTGACAAAATTCAATAAAAATTGAAATATAGTAATTAATACAAATAAAAGAATAAAATTGGATAGTATTAATGTAGTGAAAGACAAACAAATATTAACTATGTTATTTGTGTAATTAATGGATAGGAATACCAAAGGTTAATTGTAATAAGGGATATAATTGAGAAATATAAGCAGTAGAATAATAAAAATTTATGATTTTATTTTTGTTAACATATGTTAAGGGATATGTTTATGATCTTAATTTGAATTTCTACTAATAACATGTATTACAGTAAGATAAAAAAAATGATAACATACGTCAGGTGTATTTAATGACATTGTTTGAATGTAATTAATAACGGTGATTATAATAATAAATGTTAATCAAGAATAAGAATGTATAAGTTTAGTAAAAGAGTAAACATTCATTCAGTAAAAATGTTTGGCAACTAAAAGATTGATTGTAGAGATGAGAAACTATTATTAGAGTAAGAAATATATAATTACTGTTTATACCCAATAGTGTATTAATATGTTTAAATTACCATTAGATAGGAAATAATTGTTATACTTCTTATTACATTTATTTAGTCCATTTTGAAACTTAATCAACTGAAATTAATGTAATTGAAAATTTCCAATTAATAGGAGAGAGAATACTAATTGTAAATTAATAGGTGTAAATAAAAGCAGCATATGTTTTATGAAAATATAGGGAAAGTTTGATTTAATAATAAGAAAATTTACACCAAATAAAATGAATGTTTTATTTGTAAATGTAGGTTTAATTTCATTAAAATAAAGAATAGAAAGATTGATTTTAAAGAAAGAAATATATGTTTATTTGAACTATGTTTTAGCTTACAGACTGATTTCAAGAATAGGAAAATAATCTATTTATTACTCTTGTCATAAACAATAAATTTATAAACGTGTTTAAATAAACAATTGTTCTATTTTTTTTATCCAATCTAGTCGTCTGCTATAAAATTTAACTTTGTGAGTAACTGCAATTAATGTAATTCAAATATTTCAATTAAAAGTAAAGGAAACGTTGATTGCAATTAATAGATTTAATAAAAGAAACGCACGTTTTGGGTTAAACAAAAAGGGTGTTTTAATGGAAATAAAAATCATTTTGAGAAAACAAAATTGAACGTTTTCATTTTTAAGGTAAGTATAAATATTTTATTATGCGTAGACAAAAACCTAAATGCGTACAAATTTGAATATTATTTGAGTTAATGAAGTTAGTTTGGTTACATTACAAAAAAAATTAAATTTCATAAGGTTATGCAAGGTACATTGTCCCTTCATTTTTTTTATTATTAATTGTTGCACGATCGTTTTAAAATAGTTACCTTATTATTAATAGTTGATCCCTTTTTTTCCTTCTGTTTAATACCCGTGCCTAGACTTTTAGATTGTATTTATTTCTTGCCACCTCATTTTCACGTATATAAAATTTTACTTTTGTTTGCAAACTTTTCCATTCCTACGTACATTTCCTTATGCATTATTAATGCCTGAAGCTTTAAAAATAAAGAGTGACATTTATTTTTGCCCCTCCACATTCATTTCCTAATTATAAATAACCTACATCTTATTTATTCTTTTACATATTGTTTCTCCTAGCACCTCATATTCAAAAGCTCTTATTATTGTAAATCCAAAAGCATTTTTTACAAAAATGATTCTTTTTCATTTTTCGTACACTTCCTGTCCTCATCTTAGTTGTTCTTCAATCTTTTCCTGAAGCCTCATCTTGAGAAAACGTAAGTATTAAAATTTGTTTATTTATATATATTTTTAACGCGTACTAATTTTTATTTTAATAGTACTTCTTGTAACATGAATATCTTTTGCATATAAACTTTGATTCACGCGCGATTTCTTCTGTTGGATTCAAATATATATTCCGGACAACATGAAATTGATTTAGTTGAATTTGGAGATTGTTGAGTTTTGCGCTTCTGTTTGGATTTTTGTGGGCTAAAATCAAAGGTGAGTGTTTTAACCCACTCACAACTTCTAAAATTTCTTATGTTTGTTAAATTTATTTATGATGCGTTTAAAAATTTATTTATAGCAGTTTGGCATATATTTCATTGTTATCTCAGTTAAATTGCATTCATTTAATTTAATTGTTATTTAATTCATTATTGCATATGAACTGCCAGTTAAATTTCTTGTTAAATTTATTATTGCATATAAACTGATAGTTAAATTATTAGTTAATCTATTTTGCATATAAACTGCCAGCTAAATTATCAGTTAATTTATTTTGCATAATAAACTGCCAGTAAATGCCTGTTATTTATTACCTGTTATATATTAATGTATCGTTGAATTTGATGATGATTTTGATAAACAGTTGATGTATGATATTGGATGAATGGATGCTGTATTTGGTATTGTTATAAACTACAAGTTATTATGTATTTCTATGGTTTTATGAGATATTGATTTCGGATATTTGAGAAAGGTTATTATTTTATATATGGTTAAATTCTTGGTTTTAAACTATGTATAAAATTGTTTAAAGTATGAAGTAAGTTTCATAATAAAGTGGATTTTATTAAAATATATTATGGACAAGTTTTTACTAAAATTATATTCTGACATAGAGTTATATTGATTTTTATAAATCAAAGTTGAGGAGATAGTTTGAAATTGATTTGAGATTTCATTTAGTTAAAATCATATTGAAATTGAGATTTAAAAAGAATATGGTGTTATAACTAAATTCGGGTTAAGATGATTTAAGTGAATATAGCTAGTCTAAATAAATCGAAGAATATTCAATTATTGAATTTGGAAGTTTTATCTAAAGGACACTGGATTTATTAAGGAAGTATTTCAAAACTAAATAAATAGTAAAAGGAATTTGAATATATATATATATATATACGAATAAAAAATTTAGTTTTGAAATTGTGGAATATTTGAAACTTTGAAATATATGAAATTTGAAATGGTTTATTTGAGGATTTAAATCTGTATTGGGATTGATTTTGAAACTAAAGAAGCTAATTTATTATATAAAGTAATTTAATAGTAAACCATTTAAGTATTGGAAGTTATGTTTCAAAGCTATGAATTTCAAGGTATTATGATTTGAAAATGCTATGACTTTGGGAAAAGGATATTTTTGAAATAAAAATGATATTATATCGATTTAGGATTTCTTTAAAATGATATCATATTGATTTGGTTTTTAAAATAGAAATGATATCTTATTTATATGGTTTTGAAATGGATATTTTATTCTGGTTTTAAAATATAAATTATTTTGAAATAACCGCGGTGTTATAATAATGTTTGGTTGTTAAAGAGACCGGGATCAGAAGTTGTCATACTCTCTGCCAACTCCGAAAACCACTTTAACAACCGTGTACGCGGTGGAGATTTCAGAATGAAGTAGGATGGTGGCGGCGTTTTCTTTTGAGGTAAATACATGGACCCGACTCCCGTGAGTTGGCATAAGGTGGCTAAAAGAGGAGCGATTCTCGGGCCAAAGGGGTTAGCGCCCTTTATCGGATACTCCTCTTCGATATTATACTCTGACTTTTGGATTGATTCGGTGGCTACTTTTGATCTTCGATTATAGGGGGGAGTTTGTTCAAGATGGGCGGTAGTTGCGGCAATGCGTTACCACCGGTCCGGATGCGTAATTGGTATATCTACCCTGGCATTGCCTAGTTGTGCCGTGTCACCTACCATACCGAGCCTTTACTACGAGTTTCTATTTGTGTCATACCTATGGAGTGTCCTCTGGTAGCCTCCCGGTTAGGAGGTATTACGGTACTGTATAGACTATTGGCATTATTTGTGTTAAGGGTTATATGGGTAACCCTATAACGCTATTAAAAAGTGAGTTTATTTTACTAATAGACACTATTATAATAGAGAAATATACACATAGTAAATAGTTTAACGGATCCTTAAGAGATGTAAATCCTGAGCATCTCTTAAGTTACTGCACTCATATTTATTGTTGATTTAACTTACATAAGATCTTTTAGTTCTGACTCGAGTGTTTTGCTGTTTCAATTCGCTCGGGTCAGTCCGAGCATTTCTGGATCGAAGACTTTATTTCTGGAGGAAGAAGACGAAGATTTCATTATTATTATTATTATTATTATTATTACTATTATTATTATTATATATTCTATGTTTCCACTACACACTGTATTCCGCTGCATTGATATTTATTGGTATGTGAACTCTGATATATATTGTATAAGTAAAATTAAATATTTTGTAAACAGCTTCAAGAACTGTATATTGGTTGTTATATTTTATCCTTCCGCTATGAGATTCTATTCTATTTTATTTCTTTCTTGTTTTTTATATTTACCCCATAACAATCCGCCCTTCCGTATGGTTTGAATTGACACGTATTTCGATTTAAAGCGTACGAAAAGGCTGGATGTTACAATGTGGTATCAGAGCTTTGGTTTAGCGATAAACCTTAGCTTTGTGGGGTCTGACTCTTTGTTAATAGGGTAGTAATACTCTATGGGAGTCGTTGAGTGTATGTATATGAAAGAGCGTATTTGTTAGTGTTATAAAAAGGTTTTAATATTGTGTTATTCTGTTCTGTTTTGTATTTATAAATTCTGGTTGGTGCATGGGACGCTATGACATCAATAGGGTTTTCTAAACACTTAATAGGACAGACCGATATATTATTTGTTTTTGATATAGGTGAATGAAATAATTTTGCCTATTATATTTTCTATATATAAAGTAAATTTTTATAAAAATTATATTTGGTTGTAATATATTTGGTTGTTAGGTAATGAAATTTTTGAAATAACAGTGAAATAAGATTGAAAATAAAATAAATGAAATTGGAAATTTAGAACTTAAGTTCTGGGGTTTTGAAAATTCTTTTGAATGATTTTGGAATATAATAATAATATTATTAGAAGTGTATTTTGATATAAATATTTCAATATAATTTGAAAGAATTGTTTTAAAAGGAATTTTGGAAAATAAGGTTTTTTTTTCTCCCCTCTCTGTCGTTGGAAAATAATTTCGGTGATGAGTGCGCACATCATCGCCATTCCTTTTCGAGTTTCCAAGTGGGATGGCCACTGTAGTAGTTTTACTGCAGGTTTATTTTGATAAACAAATAAAATTTTAAAATTGTTTTAAATATAATTGGATATATAAAATGTAAGTATATACATTTATCTATTATTTTAAAATAATTTGATATTAAACCCGGTATTTAGTCCTTAAGTTTCCGTTAATTAATAATTTCAATCATATAGTGAAATTTAATGTAACAAATTTATAATTAGAACCTTTAATTAAAATAAGAAGTTTAAAGCTGGGTTATGAATGAAATTAAAAGTAATTTGGAAAGTGTAACCTAGAAGACAAAAGATATTATTGTCGAACATTAAATTAATTAAAGGTAATGAGAAAAACTTGTATAATTTTTCAATTACATTCTTAAAGCATAAATATAGCTTACCAAATATTAAAAGTTGAAATGTTTAATAAGAATATGCAATGGAAAATTTTTACAAGAAAAATTTATATAATGAAAGGGTTCGGTGAATCACCCTAATAAATAAGAATTTGATGTTGTAGTGGTTTAAACTTAAGTATAAGTAAAAATGCTACTAACTAAATATAATGGAAAGTAGGTATTGTAAGTAAGTAATCATAAACTTAAGTAAATAGGGAAAAGTTACTTAAGTTAATAAATTTACCTGCTAAGAAATTTGATTTAGTATGAATAAGTAATAAATGAAAATTGAAACAAACATTGAACAAATGTGAATAGTGTATTAACTAAGGAATAATTTAATTAGGAGTGATTGAAGGAATTATTACGCAAAGAAATTGAATTAAACTTGAATGCTATAAATAAAAGAAAAAGAATAGTTGTAAGAAATAATGTAAAAATAAATAGATAAATCATTATATGAAAGAAAGAAGTCAAATAACAAATGTATGAATGAAATTAATAGGAATAAACTAAATCTGTTGTTTGAAATAGTTGCAGTTTTTTTGGGTTTATGGTTGTTTGGGTAATGATACTTTAAAAGTGTCTGGATTGAATGAATAAATCTATTTAGCTTCATCAAAGACTGTTGAATAAATGATGTGCATAGTAGCCTATTGTTCATTCTGTACAATTTAAAGTTTTGAACCCGAACAACTATTTGTTTGTTTGATATGAATGAATGTTTGATTTGTGTTGATTTTTATGTGATGGTTGTATGCATTGTTGCAAGTGGTTGTTGGTTGTATTGATTTGTTTGTCTATGGTTGAAACAACTCTAACATTTCGTTTTATATAATTGTTAACCTTTTAGATTATATAAGTGAAATACAGGTTATGAAAGCAATTGCTACTACTTTTTGTTCCATAAAATAAGCGTTTATTGCCCTACTAATTGATATCTTTTATTTAAATTATTTAATTTTGTAAATAATTTGTTCATAAATTTAATATTTTGTATAAGATATACTGGTTTCTAAATTCTTCTTTTCCCTTCTTTTTCATTTTCGGAGACGAAAAGTTTTGAGTGGAGAAGAGTGTAATGACCCGTAAATATTGATAATTAAAAATTGTTAACTTAATAAGATTCTGTGATTAAATATTAAAATAAATAGAAATTGGTAATTTAATAATGAAATAATAACTAAAATGAATGGTAAAAATGTTAATTAAAGCTAATTATTAGCAAATTGAATGAAATTCTAATAAATAAAATAATGTAAGTGTTATACCTGGTTATAAATTGGATATAAGAAAACAAATGTTAACATTTAATTAGCTAATGAAATAATAATATTGTTAATGGTAATTGAACAAAATCAGATTATGTAGGGAGTTATGATATTTGTTGTAGTAGTGTGTGCATTAATTTGTAATGGGATATAAAAGGTAATTGATAATATAAAATGTGGACTTTTTAATAAAACAAAGTGTAATGATTGGAAATGGAATAAATTTAGTGTAATGAGAGTGGTTATAATAATTGTTTGTAAGGAATGAACTTACAAATATTATAAAAATGTATAATGGTGACAATTGTTATCGTTACCAATTTAATTAATCAATGGCAAATATATGTCAATAAAATGCTACATAAATATGAGTAAAGGTTAATGGTAACAATCATTTTAAGTTACCTGTTTATTTTGTTTGGTCTATTAGATTAAAATGGGAAATCAATTACAATTAAATGAACTTTAATGTTACACCAATAATATCTAGACAATAACTGAAAATTATGAATGAAACAAAATGAATAGAAATGTTAATTTTATTCATAAGCTAACAATTGATGTAATAAAAAGAATAAAACCAAGATAAAATAATTAATTGGGATTTTAATTTTTATTAATATGTAAAACTGATAAAATTCAATATAAATTGAAATATAGTGAGTAATATAAATAAAAGACTAAAATTGGATAGTATTAATGTAGTGAAAGGCAAACAAATATTAACTATGTTATTTGTGTAACTAATGGATAGGAATACCAAAGGCTAGTTGTAATAAGGGATACAATTGAGGAATATAAGTGGTAGAATAATAAAAACTTATGATTTAATTTTTGTTAACATATGTTAAGAGATATGTTTATGATCTTAATTTGAACTTCTACTAATAACATGTATTACAGTAAAATAAAAAAAATGATAACATACGTCAGGTGTATTTAATGACATTGTTTGAATGTAATTAATAACGGTGATTATAATAATAAATGTTAATAAATAATAAGAATGAATAAGTTTGGTAAAAGAGTAAACATTCATTTAGTAAAAATGTTTGGCAACTGAAAGATTGATTGTAGAAATGAGAAACTATTATTAGAGTAAGAAATATATAATTACTGTTTGTATCCAATAGTGTATTAATATGTTTAAATTACTATTAGATAGGAAATAATTGTTATACTTCGCATTACACTAATTTAGTCCATTTTGAAACTTAATCAACCGAAATTAATGTAATTGAAAATTTTCAATTAATAGGAGAGAGAATACTAATTGTAAATTAATAGGTGTAAATAAAAGCAGCATATGTTTTATGAAAATATAGGGAAAGTTTGATTTAATAACAAGAAAATTTACACCAAATAAAATGAATGTTTCATTTGTAAATGTAAGTTTAATTTCATTAAAATAAAGAATAGAAAGATTGATTTTAAAGAAAGAAATATATGTTTATTTGAACTTTATTTTAGCTTAAAGACTGATTTCAAGAATAGGAGAATAATCTATTTATTACTCATGTGTATCAACAACAAATTTATAAACGTGTTTAAATAAACAATTGTTCTATTTTTTTATCCATTCTAGTTGTCCGTTTTAAAATTTAACTTTGTAAGTAACTGCAATTAATGTAATTCAAATATTTCAATTAAAAGGAAAGGAAACGTTGATTGCAATTAATAGATTTAATAAAAGAAACGCACGTTTTGGGTTAAACAAAAAGGGTGTTTTAATGGAAATAAAAGATCATTTTGAGAAAAACGAAATCGAACGTTTTCATTTTTGAGGTAAGTATAAATACTTTATTATGCGTAGATAAAAACCTAAATGCGTACAAATTTGAATATTATCTGAGTTAATGAAGTTAGTTTGGTTACCTTACAAAAAACTTAAATTTCAAAAGGTTGTGCGAGTTACATGGTCCCTTCGTTTTTTTTTTATTAATTGTTGCACGAACGTTTTAAAATTGTTATCTTATTATTAATAGTTGATCCGTTTCTTTCCTTCTGTTTAATACCTGAGCCTAGAATTTTAGATTGTATTTATTTCTTGCCACCTCATTTTCACGTATATAAAATTTTACTTTTGTTTGCAAACTTTTCCATTCCTATGTACATTTCCTTATGCATTATTAATGCTTGAAGCTTTAAAAATAAAAAGTGACATTTATTTTTGTCCCTCTGCATTGATTTCCTAATTATAAATAACCTACATCTTATTTCTTCTTTTACATTTTTTTCTCCTAACACCTCATATTCAAAAACTCTTATTCTTGCAAATCCAAAAGCATTCTTTTACAAAAATGATTCTTTTTCATTTTTCGTACACTTCCTGTCCTCATCTTAGTTGTTCTTCAATCTTTTCCTGAAGCCTCATCTTGAGAAAACGTAAGTATTAAAAAAATATATTATTTATATATATTTTTAACGCGTACTAATTTTTATTTTAATAATACTTCTTGTAGCATGAATATCTTTTGCATATAAACTTTGATTCACGCGCGATTTCTTCTGTTGGATTCAAGTTTATATTCCGGACAACATGAAATTGATATAGTTGAATTTGGAGATTGTTGAGTTTTGCGCTTCTGTTTGGATTTTTATGGGCTAACACAAAGGTGAGTGTTTGTACCCACTCACAAATTCTAAAATTTCTTATGTTTATTAAATTTATTTATGATGCGTTTAAAAATTTATTAATAGCAGTTTGGCGCATATATTTCATCATTATCTCAGTTAAATTGCATTCATTTAATTTACTTATTATTTAGTTCATTATTGCATATAAAATGCCAGTTAAATTTCTTGTTAAATTTATTATTGCACATAAACTGATAGTTAAATTATTAGTTAATTTATTTTGCATATAAACTGCCAGTTAAATTATCAGTTAATTTATTTTGCATAATAAACTGCCAGTAAATGCCTGTTATTTATTACCGATTATATATTGATGTATTATTGAATTTGATGATGATTTTGATAAATGGTTGATGGATGATATTGGGTGAATGGATGTTGTATTGTGTATTGTTATAAAATGCAAGTTATTATGTCTTTCATCTCATCTCATTCGGGATTACGGTTTGAAATGATATACAACTGCATTTTTATTTTTAAATTGCAGATTGAAATGATAAATATCCGTATCACTTGACCATAGGGTAGAAAATTTTATACAGGCACCGCGGTATATATAGGTATAAAGTTATTTTGAAAAAAAAATTCTATGGTTTTATGAGATATTGATTTCGGATATTTGAGAAAGGTTATTATTTTATATATGGTTAAATTCTTGGTTTTAAACTATGTATAAAATTGTTTAACGTATGAAGTAAGTTTAATAATAAAGTGGATTTTATTAAAATATATTATGGATAAGTATTTACTAAAATTATATTCTAACATAGAGTTATATTGATTTTTATAAATCAAAGTTGAGGAGATAGTTTGAAATTGATTTGAGATTCCATTTAGTTAAAATCTTATTGAAATTGAGATTTAAAGAGAATACGATGTTATAACTAAATTCGGGTTAAGATGATTTAAGTGAATATATCTGGTCTAAATAAATCGAAGAATATTCAATTATTGAATTTGGAAGTTTTATTTAAAGGATACTGGATTTATTAAGCAAGTATTTCAAAACTAAATAAATAGTAAAAGGAATTTGATATATATATATATATATATATATATATATATATATATATATATATATATATGAATAGAAATTTAGTTTTAAAATTGTGGAATATTTGAAACTTTGAAATATATGAAATTTGAAATGGTTTATTTGAGGATTTAAATCTGTATTGGGATTGATTTTGAAATTAAAGAAGCTAATTTATTATATAAAGTAATTTAATAGTAAACCATTTAAGTATTGGAAGTTATGTTTCAAAGCTATGAATTTCAAGGTATTATGATTTGAAAGTGCTATGATTTTGGAAAAAGGATATTTTTGAAATAAAAATGATATTATATCGATTTGGGATTTCTTTAAAATGATATCATATTGATTTGATTTTTAAAATATAAATGATATCATATTTATATGGTTTTGAAACGGATATTTTATTTTGGTTTTAAAATATAAATTATTTTGAAATAACCGCGATGTTATAATAACGTTTGGTTGTTAAAGAGACCGGGATCGGAAGTTGTCATACTCTCTGCTAACTCCGAAAACCACTTTAACAACCGTGTACGCGGTGGAGATTCCAGAATGAAGTAGGATGGTGGCGGCGTTTTCTTTTGAGGTGGATACGTGGACCCGACTCCCGTGAGTTGGCATAAGGTGGCTAAAACAGGAGCTATTCTCGGGCCAAGGGGGTTAGCGCCCTTTATCGGATACTCCTCTTCGATATTATACTCTGACTTTTGGATTGATTCGGTGGCCACTTTTGATCTTTGATTTTAGGGGGGAGTTTGTTTGAGGTGAACAGTAGCTGCGGATATGCGTTACCACCGGTCCGGATGCGTAATTGGTATATCTACCTGGCATTGCCTTGTTATGCCGTGTCACCTACCATACCGAGCTTTTACTACGAGTTTCTATTTGTGTCGTACCTATGGAGTATCCTTTGGTAGCCTCCCGGTCAGGAGGTATTACGGTACTGTATAGACTATTCGCATTATTTGTGTTAAGGGCTATATGGGTAACCACTTAACGCTATTAAAAATTAAGTTTATTTTACTAATATACACTATTATGATAGCGAAATATACTACATAGTAAATAGTTTAACGGATCCTTAAGAGATGTAAATCCCGAGCATCTCTTAAGTTACTGCATTCATATTTATTGTTGATTATCATTCAAAACAATTCCTATTTGATTTTCAATTCATTAAATCAATTACTTAAGTTCAACTTCGTTATATCAAAACTTCAAGTTGAATTAAATTAGATTCGTCAAATCAATTCTTTAAATTTCAAGTCTTACATAAATTTCAATAAATCACATTTTATTTCTTGTTAAAGAATTTCAATGTCACTTATTTATTCACTTAGTTACAAGTTTCAAAACTCAATTAATAAAGAAACTTAATTTCACTTATTCAAGAAGTTCACCACTTAAATAAGAATTCAATTTATTTAATTATTAAATAATTCAATCTTTTTCAATTATTAAATAATTTCAAAACTTAATTATTAAATAATTTCAAACTTAATTATTAATAATCTCAAATTTTAAACAACGTTCTCTCATCAACTACTATGTTAATATTTTGATTCAGATTTTTAAATTTTAACATTTTCCTTTCATTAAATTCAAATTCCAACTTTATTTCAAAACCTTATTATTATTCAAATAAAATCTTTATTTTATTTCAAATCAAATTATTGACCAATTGGGTTTTATGTAATTCTCTATCCTAAGTCAAATTCATTTGGGTATTTATCATTTCAACCCAATTCCATTTCAATTCAAAAATCAAACATAGCAAAGGGAACTTGCAGTGTGATAACTAGGATGGTGTCAAAGTAAATAAACAAGCAATAACAACGATTAATAACAATCCAATAATTAATTCAAATAATCCTGAAATAATCGTATTAATTCACATTTTGTTGTTTATGCAAATTAATATAATTATTTCTAGAATCTACATTATCATTTCATGTGGACTGAAGATTATTACAGTAATATTTATATGATTCTTCACTTGATATCTATTATTCAATTTCATACTACATCAATTTATACAACATAAATTTAAATGGTTCAAGGTGCAATTAACCATATTTTTACATGTCAAGTAATTAAACATTTAAATGGGTCATATTATATAAAAAATTTATCAAATCAAATTCAACACAGATATCAATTTCAAATTTCTTAACTCCTACGTCAATTTCAATTGTAAATTATTTATCGATTCATACATTAACAATAACGTCCAATGTCAACATCAAACAATCAGTCATTTATCAACCAAACTGGATTATCATCGATATGAATAACAGATAATGGTATCAGGTGTCACAGGTGAACTGATACAGGTAATATCATATATAACAGTGAAAGTAATTACAGCAGCATATTTCAATTGTCGTTTCAATTGAAATCAAATTTAATAAATAAAAGAACATTAATCGTGAGTGATTGCTTACCTTTCGAGGCTAGAGATATTCGGCAAACGAGTTACGAATCCCAAAGCGAAGTTAGATGGACACGATTCGATGAAGAAGAGGCACGACGGACAAAGCTGATAAATATGAATTAACGAAGTCAAATCGGAACGGCATCGATGAAGATAAATGATATAAATGAACCTACATGCATAACTATATATAACTATTTATATAGACTCATATTCTTAAATTTCATACACGTATTGAATTAAATATATATATATAGTTTTCAAAAAATCATAGTTATAAATTAAAACACATGTATCGAATCAAACATATATACATTATATAATTTGAAGTAAATAAAAATACAAAATGTTTACATATATATACAGTGTATGCTCTTTTCACATAACCAATACTATGTATATAAACTTATATAAGTTTTACTATAAACAACTATAATACTTGAACGATATTAATTTTAAACATATAAACATATATATCAAAATCGAAGTCAAAACTGATTTATACACACATACCCTTCATATAAAATTCAATATCAACTAGATAATATGTACACAGAATATATCCATATAGACCCTAATCATATTCAAAACATCGTGTCTAGATCATTATGTGTGTGTGTGTGTGTGTATATATATATATATATTAATATGTAAAGTAAAATAGATATCAAAGCCTGGAAAAATAGCCCACAAATATAGGACTCTGTAATCAACTATACAACATATACATATTATATTTTATATAAATATTTATCATAAACCACACATTACAAACAAACTAAGTATATATCCAAACGTAGATTTGCATTGCTTATATAAACTTGTATAAATAGCCCACAAATAGCTATACAACTTGAGCAGTAAGCAGCTCATATGGAAACTGGTATGTATATAAGTCAAACAGTAAATAAAAAATCAAATCAGTATATGCATATACATAGCTGACGTGAATATAAACTTGCATAACTCATATATATGCAGATTTACTAAAATTACATAAATGTATGTTATATATATATATATATATATATATATATATATATATATAAGCTTTTTATATTCTAAGATCAATGCTTATATAAACCAAATCAATATATCTTTGCATACACTTTAATAGATGTAACCGTAAAGTTTAAAATATGCTACAGGTTAATAAGGTTTTACGTATATAAAAATATATATATGTCTTTTGAAAGCCAAACCAGAGTATACTTGCATGTATATAAACAACTTATAATATAATATATAATTCTGCTTACATATACTTTACAACTTTAATACTTTAAAATACAACAAACATATATTAACAACAGAATATAAAACATGTATAAACCCAAATATATCTAACTGCATATATATTCACCTTATACAACAACAGAAGTTTCGGTCAGGGTGATTGATGGCCTGCGGCAAACGACGTACGGAGGCGGAGGCAGGTGTCGCGTTTGAGGCCATGGCGGAGCGAAGGCAAGGTGGGCAAGGCGATGCGTTTTGACGAGGCAGATGGGAGGAGGAAATGAGTCGTAGGGTTTATAGAGGATAATATGTTTGCTGCAGATTTCAGAACTTTTATCTTTTTTTTTAGAAGATGGGGAGGCTGTGCATGGTGGGGATGCTGTGCGTGATGCTCGGTGGGGTGGAGCCAAGGAAGGGAAAAGAAGGGTTACGATTGGTTTGCAGAGGTAAGGCGGTCCAGTGGTAGGCAGAGGTGAAAGAAAGGGAAGGAAGGAAGAAGGTGTTGTTCGACCATGGGTGAAGGTGCTTTGGTGGAACTTTGGTGGGTGAGGGAAAAATAGGAAAAGGAGGGGATATTCTACAGGCACGTACACAAATTTAGAAAAGGAAAGAGGTGGCTGGTTTCAAGTGGGAAGAGGAAACAACATTCTGACATATCACTTATATGTAATTAATATTTTTTTCTCCTTTCCAAGAACGAATACGAAACATGACAATGAAATGGTGAGGACCAACAGCAACTATCATAAATGGAATATAGGGAAAAGTGAAAGTCGGAAATCGAAAGTCAAATTGCAAAACTGGTATGGAGATTGTTCCTTAAATTTGGACACATTTCGGATGCTGAAATACTGAAATAAATATACTACGTAAATCAGCATGATGATCCGATCAAAATGGTATACAGATATTAGCGGTACGATTGAATTATAAAAATTCAAATTTTCTATTGGCGGAAAATGCAGCAAAAACGCAGAAAAATAAGATCGACGGAGCTAAAGAAGTCCGAATTTGGAAAAACGAAAATGACGTCTTGCTTAGAAGATGATTTAGAATTTTTCTATATAAAAATATTCAGGTTTCGAAAACAATTTATTTTCATCAATTCCTAACTGATTAAATTGAAATAAAATTACACACGAAAATAAACTTCATATTTTTGGATGAAAATTTACTAGTTGCTATGTTTAAGTAGACGCATTTCAAATATCAAATTTTTATTTCAAATTTTTATTGTAAAAATTTCACGAAAATTCAATTAATCACATTATTAAAACAGTTAAAATTTATGGGTCGTTACACTCTCCCCCACTCAAAACTTTTCGTCATCGAAAAGTTAGGAGGTAGGAGAATAGAAATAACCAGAAAGAAAATAGGTTGAAAACAAAATAAACAATTTGTTTAAACCATATAATTTAAATAAATTTATATTCAACAATTTGTTTTTAAATACAAGGTTTCTATTAAATTGATTTGATTTCACATTTATTAATGTTAGGTACAAAAGTTTCTTTCAGAATGAAATTCAATTAATTCAAGATACCTCATTAAGTTGATTTAATTTCAATTTATTAACTTCCAAAACAAAATTTTTATTTTATTAATCACATATTATTATTCTATTTATCTCCATAACATTTTATAATTAAAATTTAAGGGTAAAACATTTATTGTACGCACTCAAATTTTACTATAAAGACATTTTATATTATATACTATCCAATTACACAGTTAACTTTTGAGCAATTTTGGTAAGTTATATTGAATGCAATTGAGTATTATACAAGTAAATTTCTAATTCAATTCTCTCAAGTTTAAATATTAATTCAAAATTTTGGTTTCATTCATAATTGAAATCATCTTTTATCCAAATTTAAGAATTAAATTTCCGTTCAACTTCAAACAATTTAAAGATAATTATATACATAGAATATATCCAAGTCAAATCTAAATCAAATACTAATATATATCTTTTTAAATCAATTCATAGTTTTAGAAATTCAAATCAAATTCATTTCAAAACAAAAGTGTAGCAAACTACTGATGGTCTCTCCACTTCAAAACTCGAAAATAAATGTCGATGATACGGCCATTATCACCGAAATTATTTTCCAGCGACAAAATAGTAGAGCACTGATTTAAATCCTTTTAAAATTCTTTGAAAACAATTTATATTCGAAAATACTTAAATAATATACACTTTAAAACTTTGGATCCCTCCAACCTGTTTTATGTTGAGGGGTCCAGTTGGATCCCTCCAACCTGTTTTTTTCCTGCATCCATAGATGTTAGCACAATATAATATGCCAATTCCAAAATTACCATACTACAGCACATAAATCAATTTCAACCATCCAAACAATTATTTAAATTTAAATTAACTGAGTGAGATTAACTCGCCTTTGCTTTTATTGTTGTAAACCGATCCACACCGTCCTAATTCTCAACGTTTTAAACCTTGTAACATTATATAAATTATTTTATTACTATCCGAACTATTTGAAAAATCAATCACTGTTTAATAAATTTACCTTAACCCAATAATTTAATTTTAACTATTGATTAAATTTTAAACCGATCTTCCTATAATAATCGATGTTTTTAGTAGCTAAATAGTTTAATAAGTTAAACAAATTGGTCTTCCTAATATATTATTTTAAAGTGTGTCTATGTATATTTTCTTCTTAACTAAACCAAGAATGAAATGATATATACCCTTAATTCTAAAATAGATCTGTGCATATATAGAATCGAACTGGAGTAGTTAAACCTTACTGTAACTATTTCTATCTCTCTTTTTTTTCTCTTTTTTTCTCTTTTTTTTCTTCTCTTTTACAGTTTAAATTCCCAAAACCTAAATCAGATTTAATTAAATAAAAATAATTAAATAAAAAAATCGAAAACAAATACCTCATGCCGATCCTCATCTTAACCCACACGTGCGTGGAGTCGCAACCCCAATGAATTCGAACCTGAGTTCGAAGCTCTGATAAGCTGAAACCCTAAAGAGTCACGCCTCCAGCCGCTCCCAAACCTCACACGCGAGCTGCTCTGCTTGCGACTCCTTCTCTTGCACGTGCACGCGTCTACCTGGAGTCGAGATGCTCGTCGAATCTGGGGTTCGAATGACCTCGCCGTCACTTCCCACGAAGCCTTGCGACCTCCAGCCTCGAATCACTCTCAAGATCACATGCCGACGAACTTGAAATCGAATCCCACAAAAGGGAGCTCGGCCCTAAAGTTTTCACTGAATCGAAAACTATTCGATTTTAAATTAGAGATAAACAAGGTTTTATCAGTTGATCCCCTTCGATTTGAATGAGCGAGCTGTTTTGTTTCTTTTTTTTTTCTCTCTCAGAGGAACGAACAGGTTATGTCATGAGGAACAACTTGGTTGGTAATAAAAAGATGGTGGAAGATACCTTACGTGATGAAGACGCTTGGCTATAGTGTTTTGAAGGTGATAGGATCACGGCTGATAGGAAAGGAAGCGGCTGATGTTAAAATATTTTGACCAAGTACCATATATGTTATTTAGTTTACGATATAAATTCCAACGCGTTAATGTATCGTATGCTCACACGAAAACTCCGATCAATACGAAATTTGAAATCCGATAATAATTCAATATTACGGACCCAATGGAACTGTTTTCGTCGAATTCCGAGACTGCGCCTCGGAAGGCTATTTTAAATTCAATTTAAATGATAAAATTTCAAAACTGAACAAATCACGGTTAAATTCAATTTTAACTCTACGCGTATCTTCAGTATTATCAAAATAAATTTTACAAGCCTTAAAATTGTTTTTAACAAGCTAAAAATTCCAGATTTCATATTTTACCCAACTTCAAATAATTAAATGCTATTATTTAATTATCAAATAAATAGCGATATTTGTAATTCAAGTTAAGATTGTTCTATTGAATATTTAAAATCAATTAAATATTCCGATTTTAAATACTCGAAAATTATAGGTCGTCACATTCCTCCCCCCTTAAAAGAATTTCGTCCCCGAAATTACTAATTAGGAAGAATGGTCCATTACCCGTTTACTTTTTCCCCGAAACCAAACGGTTTCTAACAATTCAACATCTTACCAACTATCTTTTATATAGAAGACCCATTATCATTCTTATTAACTTGTCAAACTTTTCCCTAGTTTCAAATTATACTATTTGTTTAACCATTCAAGTTTCAATTTAAAACCAAAATTTGAATTATCAAAATTTGCCAAAATTTTTCTAACTCTCTAAATTTCCAAAAAATTTCGCCAGCGTCTCCTTTGCGCGGCTAGCTCGATACAACTACAAAATGGCTCTACGTCCTCCCTAATCCAAAAAGAAAACAAAAGGCCAAGTGTCTCAATCCAAAATCCCAATCAAATTTCACAGAAATTTAAACACATACCTTTTTGTCGAGCATTTCAAATTCATCTTCTGAAATCAAAATCAATTCTCTTTCCCTTTATATAATACCTGCATATCCTGCTTAGCATTAATATCCAATCACAGTATTCCAAAAACATTTTATCGACTTCCTTACAATGTCAATATTTATTCATTCAAATATTAACTTAGAATATATCTGTAATATCAATTTACAATTAAGAATTCACCATTCCTTTCTTAAGTTAGTATAAGCATTTTATATGCTTCTTTATTTATTTTCATCTTACCACTTTAGTTTATACCTAATTTTATTCAAATTGATTATTTCATTTCCATATGAATTCAATTTATCTTTAACTCTGAATATTTAAATTTTATTTTTCATTTATAACTAATTCATGTCATTATTTTACATTAGTTCATTTACAAATTTATTTCAATTTACAATTTGAAAACGTTTGTCGATAACAAAATTTTCCAAAATTTTCAAAAAATTACGGCCTTCCAAATCCAAAAAGAAAACAAAAGGCCAAGTGGCTCAATCCAAAATCCCAATAAAATTTCACAGAAATTTAAACACATACCTTTTTGTCGAGCATTTCAAATTCATCTTCTGAAATCAAAATCAATTCTCTTTCCCTTTATATAATACCTGCATATCCTGCTTAGCACTAATATCCAATCACAGTATTCCAAAAACATTTTATCAACTTTCTTACAATGTCAGTATTTATTCATTCAAATATTAACTTAGAATATATCTGTAATATCAATTTCCAATTAATAATTCACCATTCCTTTCTTAAGTTAGTAGAAGCATTTTATATGCTTCTTTATTTATTTTCATCTTACCACTTTAGTTTATACCTAATTTTATTCAAATTGATTCTTTCATTTCCATATGAATTCAATTTATCTTTAACTCTGAATATTTAAATTTTATTTTTCATTTATAACTAATTCATGTCATTATTTTACATTAGTTCATTTACAAATTTATTTCAATTTCCAATTTGAAAACGTTTGTCGATAACAAAATTTTCCAAAATTTTCAAAAAATTTCTAACTCCCAAAATTTTCGAATTTTTTTGGCAGAGTCTCCTTTGTACGGAGGAGCTTTTGCAATTTGACAAAAGATATAAATATATATATATCGACCCACCCGGTCGAAAAAACCAAAAACAGTTCATATTTCCTATTTTTATTGCGTAGGCGTACCTTATTTAGCATTTTAAGCAAGCGGCTTATTTATTTTGCAGTTAGCACAACCATATCCAGTCACACGGCTTCCAGGTACTTGTACTTACTCAATTTAAACATGTAAGTGCCAAATATATGCAGTTTAACAACACTTCACTACTCTGCAATAGTTAAACCTATGAATTCTAAAGGAAATTCACACCAAACATTTTTCCGTAAGCAACTTATAAAATTTTCATATTAATTCCTCTGTTTCAATTAATTTATAACCATTTTCATTCAATTCTGAATGGTTTTCAATCCATTCATATACAACTTCATCAATTTGAATGGTTTAAATCTCAACCGCTTACATTTAATTTATTTTTAAGCAAACCGAACTCATATTTAATTCAATTGCTCTCAAAAGCAATTTATTTTACTCCTATCAATTCATGGCATCTTAATTACTTCCATTTACACCAAATGACAATTTATTCTATGCAATTTGACGAGATCTATGTGAATAATAAGTACTTATGTTTTATAACCAATTAAAATGGATTTCAACTCAATTTATACTTAATTCTATTCCATTTTTTTAAATTTATTCACAATCCACATATTCTCATTTCCATTGCATTTTAAACTTGAATCCATTCACTCGCATCTCATTTTACTAACCAAACTAGTTCATACAAAACCATTAACAACTTAGGTTCATCTTCATTACCAATTAAATTTCCTCTTTATTTTAATTCATTCACAACCATTTCATTTACATTTCACTTGAAACCATTCTATATTTGTTTTTTTTTTTTCAAACTATTTTATTTAGCTCGAAAACAACCCAGGCTATTTCATTCAATAACCATTTCTCAACTCATTTAAACCACACTTCATTTTGAGTTCAGCTTTTACTCAACACTTACTCAAGTCAATAACTTAAGTTCATTTCCATTTCTTTTTATAATAAGTTCTACTTCTTTTTTTCTTCTTTGATTCTTATTTATCCTATCCATATATTTATTCAATATAATTAGTTTATCCACTCAATCCATTATGAATTTTCATTTCCTTAAATACTATTTATAACTCACCGAATTCTATTTCGATTCAAATTTTTTTTTTTTTGATTCAAAACCAACCCAATATCATTAAACTTAGTTTAAGTTGAATTCAATTCAACTCCCCATCTATTTAGCTTAAGTCAATTTATTCAAATTTTTATACTTAAGCTCATTTTCATTTTACAAGTAAATTTTTCTCTTCTATTCAACTTAATTCTATTTCAATTAAATCTCATTTTAAATCTACAATTTCCTTTGATTAGTTATTATAAAATTTAACTTTCTTACTTAACTCATTCAATTGATTACATGGCCATCTCCAATTTACTTCCACTTATTTGAATTTTATTTGCACATTCAAACCATTACTATTTTAATCCATTTACATTTTTATTCGATACATTTCAATTATATTTAATTTGTTAACACTTTAAGTCGAATTTTAATTAATAACTCAAGTTCTGATTCCACTATTCACTTTACTTTACCACAATTCAAACCGAATTAAATTTATAACTTGAGTTTTAATTCCAAACTTCATCATTAACCCACAATTCAACTTTTATTCAACTACATTGGGTTCTCATTACATATTTCATTATCTAAATAGCTCTTTCCCTTTTATAATTCAATACTTGATTTTTAATTCATTACTTCATTTGATTTTCTTAAGTTCAATTTATTTTATAATTCAAGTTTTGATTTTCATTTTATTTTCCAATTCATCAAAAATATTTATTTTGGGTTTCCTATCCCACTTTTCAAATTTTATAAGTCACACTTTTATTTACACAATTCTATTCATTATAGGCTTGAATATATCCTTCTTTTATTTTTAATTCAAGCCTTATGCTTATTTATAACCCAAGCATATTTTATTCTACAGGTAAATAGGCACAAGGAAGAAGTTGCAAAAAAATTTAGTCTCAGGGACAACAAGATTGATTTTTAGTCTGAAGGACACTTTTTAGTGTAAACTGAAAATGATATTTTTAACTATCATTCTGTGATTTACACTAAAAAGTGTCCTTCAGGCTAAAAAACAAACTACTTGTCCTTGAAACTAAATTTTTCTGTAACTTTTTCCTTGAGCCTAAAAACCCCTTTATTCTATGGATTTTTGATTCTTTTACATGTCATTCTAATTTATTTATTTCAATCCAATCCTTAACCAATTTATTTTCATTTATTCAGGTAAGAATCTTATTCCGTTCAATAACTCAATTGAATTTTTATTCCAATTCAATTTTATTCTAAACTCAGATTTATTTAATCTCAATTCGATTTCAACTTAATTCGAAAACAACTGGATATTATTTCAGCCTATCCAATTAATTACAATCCAGTTAAATTTTTATTTCCTCAATCCAAGCTTATTTCATTTTTAACTTTTCACTTTAAATTTAAATTTCCAACATTCAAGCTAATATTTCCTTCCTGATTTAAAAATCATCTCAATTTATAAGCTTACAACTATCTAATCAGGATTTTTAAACACCCGACTTTTGGTTTCAAATTATTTTGAAATCTCAAATCATACTTCTCAAAAATTAAACCAACCCTGGTTTTATTCCCAACAAATTTCCTTTAAGATTTCAAAAACAACTAACTTTTCTGAACAAATCAATTTGGTAGCAATCTGTCACTTAGAAATTCGAAAATGAATACTGATGATGCGGCCGTCATCATCAGAATTATTTCCCAATAATCCAAGTGATTTCAATGCTATATCACTTCCAAAATCCCTTTAAAACAATTTCCTTTCAGAAATACCCCCAAAACAATATATCATTTATCATCAAAACATTTCGACAAATTCTTCCAAAATCTTCGGGATTTTAAATTTCCAAATCCTGCTTAAATCAATTTTAACCACAATTTATTTGTATAGTTTATGCTTATTCAAATTCTCATTTAATTATATTTCAATTTATAATTTACATTTATAACTCATATTTATAAATTTTGTTTTATAATGAATTTATTTCCTTAACCTTTGGTTATGTTTTAAATTTCTAGTTAAATTTTTACACAACGATGATAATAATTTAATATTATCATTTCTAATATCCAAGCAACCATATATTAGCTAAAATAGTTTACAAAAGCTTTTCTTTATATCAAAATATATTTTTGGGTAAAATTATTTCATTCACCCTTATTTAAAACAATACCGTGTCGATTGTTCTCTTCAAGTGTTTAGAAACCCCTTCGATACAGTTGTCCAGACTGTGCCGACGAAGGTTCGTATGCCACTCAATAAACCAATCAACACAATATTAAAATAATTTATATTCACTAATAAATACGCACTCATATCTATTTATACGCTCAAACTTATTATAGAGTACTACAGACTCTATTTTAAATGAGTAATTCCCACCAAAGCCAAGCTTATCACCAACCTACGCTCTGATACCACTGTAACAGCCCGCAAATCCGTACCCCTTGAGTTAACACTATTCTACAACAATAAACTCGAGTTTTACAGAAATACGAACCATTTGGGTTTAAAGAAGAAGAGGTAGAAGAAGGAAATAGAAAACATTAACAGAATCTATCCATCGCAGCGGAATAAAATATAATAGATAAATGAATGATCTTTACTCAAAAATCAAATATCTCTGTTTATATATTACATCATCAGAGTACATGAATCACAGCTCAACATCAATATCATACAAATGGATACACAACAACTCAACACAACTGAAATATATATATAAACAAGTACGAGAGTACGTATCATCATCCAGCTCGTCTCCTGAGCTCCACAGCATCATATCCTGTATCCAATAATACTCGGTTTGACCCAGCATTGCAGTTAAATAACACCCGAGTCAGTCTGGAATACCAGCGTGAGAAAATCAAACCCAATTGATTATTAAAGTTTTTAAAACCCTTTGAAAACAAAAGCATCTCGTAAAACCACGCCACAAATAAACATGTCGGGTTTTTACCTTACGATAGCTAAAACAATTTTTATAGAAATCCTCTAATATTATAATAGGGTATATATACAAATACTTATAAAATAGCCGAAATTGTTACATGATTAAATTCCAACTACTAGCCACAGAGTGGGTAATACAAACAAAACTCGTACAAGGCTCGTAGGGAGAATGGATTTCCAACTAATGGCTAGGCACTGGGGTACCACCTGTCACAGTATGGGCCTAGATCACCGTACCGAGGAGTACGCCCGCTCCCCTGCAACACAAGACCGGGACTACCCCTTGTTGGATAATCCCGAGTGAGATCACCCCGCGGTTGGGATCAGCAACCGCCCACTGAGCCGAAATAAAAAGGGACATCTAGACTGGAATGACCTCACCTCTGCTTGGGTGCTACCCACCTAGCCTTGCTGCATAACCCCTGATTTTCAGTCATTCCTATTTGATGAGGCTTGAGGCTAAGCGTTACCTTATAGAACATATCCCTTAGAATGCCCATCGTTCACCTGACGGTGTTTCGCAATCATTCATCCATAAAAGTCCGTCCCGGGTTCGAACGGAACCGAAGGCACTATTCCTACTACATCCATTTTGGAAATATCCTCAGGATTAGTAGCGACTAGCCCTTGCACTTCCCTGCTCCATCTTCGAATCCAAACTCGTTTCCACGAAACGTACAAACCGGATCGAAGTGGTTTTCGAGAAATAAATCTCGATCCCGGTCTCTTTGAAACGATCAACGCATTTGTCCAATATTGATAGTCAGTGATTTAACTATCAATTAATGTTCACAACATCGATCACACAATAAATAATTTCTCAAATTATTTATTTATCTCAAAAATATCTTCACAAGATATATTTTTCACTTTTCATACTCCTTGAAAACAGTTTTCAAAACTATCTGCCTTCCTCAGAATAAATTCCAAGTATTTCTATTTCCACTGGAATTCCCAAGCACAAACTTTAGATTTAAAAATAATTTAAAACACTTTATTGTAAAATATATTTAACATTTAATATAGAAAATTTACGTTAATACTTAATTTAAGATAATACTCTAGAAATAAGGTTACCTTATAACTATACATTAGATTTCTTCTTTAAACAAAATAACAAATCACTCTTTAAATAATTATTACGATAATAAATTACTTACTTTAGAATTTACTTTAAAATATTTAAATTAAAACTACTTTAATAGTTGATTAAAAATATATACTATATGAATATTTGAAAATAAGATTACTCTATAAATATAAACTAGGTTTTCACCTTTAAAACAGAATTACTAAGTCCCTCTTTATAAATTATTACTACGGTAATAGATATGGAAAAATATTTACTTTAGAATTTAAATATTTAGAAATAATAAATTTCCAAGAACATACTTTGTAAAACAACATTAAAACCTTTATTTTATTTTAAAAACTTGCTTTGAAAACGTACTTGGCTATCCAGAGAAATATACTTCTCTTCACAACCTTTAAAAATAAATCATTATTTATTTTTTTAAAAAAATTCTCATTTCTTTAATAAATTACCATCTAGAATTTATTCTTCGAAATATCCAATTTCAAACTCTTAAATCAATTCCCAAATTGATTTCCAATTTACTTCATTTATTCAAAAATCTTTTAATTTCATATTTTATTCCTTAATTATGGTTTAAAATACTTTTAACTGAAATACCAATTTAAATTTCTTAATTTACTTCTGATTCCTTTAAATAAATTTAAAACTTTAAGTTTTAAAATAATTCTTTATTCAATTAAATTAATATCACATAATTTTATAATTCATTAATTACTGTTTATTCAAACCCCTTTCTTTTCATACTCGAAGTTATTTATTAGTATTTAACATACTTCCATTTCTTTTTCAATTCATTCTTAATTTATTCAATTTTCTCTAATTATCTCGTTTACAATTTACTTTCTTTATTTTCTTTCAAAAATCCAATTTATATATTTCTGGTAATTCATTATACTCAAATATATCCAATCAAATCATAACATTTAATATTCCAATATACTCATCATAGAATATCAAGTGATCATAACAGAGAATATTAAATAATAAATGTTGAGGGGTCCAGTTGGATCCCTCCAACCTGTTTTTTTCCTGCATCCACAGATGTTAGCACAATATAATATGCCAATTCCAAAATTACCATACTACAGCACATAAATCAATTTCAACCATCCAAACAATTATTTAAATTTAAATTAACTGAGTGAGATTAACTCGTCTTTGCTTTTATTGTTGTAATCCGATCCACACCGTCCTGATTCTCAACGATTTAGACCTTGTAACATTATATAAATTATTTTATTACTATCCGAACTATTTGAAAAATCAATCACCGTTTAATAAATTTAACTTAACCCAATAATTTAATTTTAACTATTGATTAAATTTTAAACCGATCTTCCTATAATAATCAATGTTTTTAGTAGCTAAATAGTTTAATAAGTTAAACAAATTGGTCTTCCTAATATATTATTTTAAAGTGTGTCTATGTATATTTTCTTCTTAACTAAACCAAGAATGAAATGATATATACCCTTAATTCTAAAATAGATCCGTGCATATATAGAATCGAACTGGAGTAGTTAAACCTTACTGTAACTATTTCTATCTCTTTTTTTTCTTTTTTTTCTTTTACAGTTTAAATTCCCAAAACCTAAATCAGATTTAATTAAATAAAAATAATTAAATAAAAAAAAACGAAAACAAATACCTCCTGCTGATCCTCATCTTAACCCACACGTGCGTGGAGTCGCAACCCCAATGAAATCGAACCCGAGTTCGAAGCTCTGATAAGCTGAAACCCTAAAGAGTCGTGCCTCCAGCCGCTCCCAAACCTCACAAGCGAGATGCTCTGCTTGCGACTCCTTGTCTTGCACGCGCACGCATCTACCTGGAGTCGAGATGCTCGTCGAATCTGGGGTTCGAATGACCTCGCCGTCACTTCCCACGAAGCCTTGCGACCTCCAGCCTCGAATCACTCTCGAGATCACCTGCCGACGAACTTGAAATCGAATCCCACAAAAGGGAGCTCGGCCCTAAAGTTTTCACTGAAACGAAAACTATTCGATTTTAAATTAGAGATAAACAAGGTTTTATCAGTTGATCCCCTTCGATTTGAATGAGCGAGCTGTTTTGTTTATTATTATTTTCTCTCAGAGGAACGAACGGGTTATGTCATGAGGAAAAACTTGGCTGCTAATAAAAATATGGTGGAAGATACCTTATGTGATGAAGACGCTTGGCTACAGTGTTTTGAAGGTGATAGGATCACGACTGATAGGAAAGGAAGCGGCTGATGTTAAAATATTTTGACCTAGTACCGTATATGTTATTTAGTTTACGATATAAATTCCAACACGTTAATGTATCGTATGCTCACACGAAAACTCCGATCAATACAAAATTTGAAATCCCATAATAATTCAATATTACGGACTTAATGGAACTGTTTTCGTCGAATTCCGAGACTGCGCCTCAGAAGGCTATTTTAAATTCAATTTAAATGATAAAATTTCAAAACTGAACAAATCACGGTTAAATTCAATTTTAACTCTACTCGTATCTTCAGTATTATCAAAATAAATTTTACAAGCCTTCAAATTATTTTTAACAAGCTAAAAATTCCAGATTTCATATTTTACCCAACTTCAAATAATTAAATTCTATTATTTAATTATCAAATAAATAGCGATATTTGTAATTCAAGTTAAGATTGCTCTATTGAATATTTAAAATCAATTAAATATTCCGATTTAAATGCTCGAAAATTCTGGGTCGTCACAAATACCCAAGGTAGTGAAACTACCGTTTGCCTGATCCAGACTGGTGAGAATGCATCGCCGCAACGATCGCAACACCGCGAAACAACACTTCCAAAATTACGAGGGTGCACCAATCAATAACAAGTAATGAGTAGTTTACAAAGAAGTGTGTTCGCTCGAGGTGGCTAACTCCATTTGGCCCGGCACGGCTCCTGTTTTAGTCATTTCCAATTTGACACAAGTGTCAAGGCTATCCATTATCATTCTCTTTCTTCAATCATCACATACATCATTCCAACCACTTCATTCTGTATCACACTCCGCGTATAGTTATTAAAGTGGTTTTCGGTTTAGACAGAAAGTATGTCCATAACCGATTCCGGTTTCTTTAATAACTTTCGTAATTATTACACCGATTGGTCATTTAATATATTTCAAAAACCAAATCAATTTCAATTTCAATTAGTATTTGAAAGCCAACATTTCATTTGTCTTTCTAATCAATTTTCATAATTTACGTTTCAAAACTTCCAAGTTACCATTTTAAAATCTTATAATTCAATTTCAATTTTTATTTAAAACAATTCAAATATTGATTCAAGTTCGTATATAAGTTTCATTTTGAAATCATTTGAATCCATTTAATTTAACATTCAAATCAATTTAAATTTATTTATCGATTTCATTCAATATTTGTTAAGTTAATTATCACTCAAAATAATTCTTATTTGATTTTCAATTCATTAAATCAATTACTTAAGTCCAACTTTGTTATATCAAAACTTCAAATTGAATTAAATTAGATTCGTCAAATCAATTCTTTAAATTTCAAGTCTTACATACATACATACATACATACATACATACATACATACATACATACATACATACATACATACATACATACATACATACATATATATATATATATATTAATATGTAAAGTAAAATAGATATCAAAGCCTGGAAAAATAGCCCACAAATACAGGACTCTGTAATTAACTATACAACAGATACATATTATATTTTAGGGGTTTTTAGGTTAAAGGAAAAAGTTAGAAAAAATTTTAGTTACAGGGACAAGAAGTTTGTTTTTTAGGTTGAAGGACACCTTTTAGTGTAAATCACAGAATGATAGTTGTAACGATCATTTTCAGTTTACACTAAAAAGTGTCCTTCAGGCTAAAAAGCAAACTTCTTGTCCCTTAGATTAAATTTTTTTGAAACTTCTTCCTTGTGACTATTTACCTGTATATTTTATATAAATATTTATCATAAACCACACATTACAAACAATTTAAGTATATATCCAAACGTAGATTTGCATTGCTTATATAAACTTGTATAAATAGCCCACAAATAGCCATACAACTTGAATAGTAAGCAGCTCATATAGAAACTGGTATGTATATAAGTCAAAAGGTAAATATAAAAAAAATCAAATCAGTATATACATATACATAGCTGACTTGAATATAAACTTGCATAACTCATATATATGCAGACTTACTAAAATTACATAAATGTATGTTATATATATATATATATATATATAAGCTTTTTATATTCTAAGATCAGTGCTTATATAAACCAAATCAATATAACTTTGCATATACTTTAATAGATGTAACCGTAAAGTTTAATATATGCTACAGGTTAATAAGGTTTTACGTATATAAAAAAAATGTCTTTTGAAAGCCAAACTAGAGCATACTCGCATGTATATAAACAACTTATAATATAATATATAATTCTGCTTACATGTACTTTACAACTTTAAAACTTTAAAATACAGCAAATTATATATTAACAACAGATTATAAAACATATATAAACCCAAATATATCTAACTGCATATATATTCACCTTATACAACAGCAGAAGTTTCGGTCAAGGTGATTGATGGCCAGTGGCAAACGACGTATGGAGGCGGAGGCAGGTGTCGCGTTTGAGGCCATGGCGGAGCGAAGGCAAGGTGGGCAAGGCGATGCGTTTTGACGAGGCCGATGGGAGGAAGAAATGAGTCGCAGGGTTTGTAGAGGATAATATGTTTGTTGCAGATTTCAGAACTTTTATCTTTTTTTTTAAGAAGATGGGGAGGCTGTGCATGGTGGGGATGCTGTGCGTGATGCTCGGTGTGGTGGAGCTGAGGAAGGGAAAAGAAGGGTTACGATCGGTTTGCAGAGGTAAGGCGGTCCGATGGTAGGCAGAGGTGAAGGAAAGGGAAGGAAGGAAGAAGGTGTTGTTTGGCCATGGGTGAAGGTGCTTTGGTGGCGGTGAAACTTTGGTGGGTGAGGGAAAAATAGGAAAAGGAGGGGATATTCTACAGGCACGTACACAAATTTAGAAAAGGAAAGAGGTGGCTGGTTTCAAGTGGGAAGAGGAAACAACCTTCTGATATATCACTTATATGTAATTAATATTTTTTCTCCTTTCCAAGAACGAATATAAAACATGACAATGAAATGGTGAGGACCAACAACAACTATCATAAATTGAATATAGGGAAAAGTGAAAGTCGGAAATCAAAAGTCAAATTGCAAAACTGGTACGGAGATTGTTTCTTAAATTTCGACACATTTTGGACGCTGAAATACTGAAATAAATATACATAGCACGACGAGCCGATCAAAATGGTATACAGATATTAGCGGTACGATTGAATTATAAAAATTCGAATTTTCTACTGGCGGAAAATGCAGCAAAAACGCAGAAAAATAAGATCGACGGAGCTAAAGAATTCCGAATTTGGAAAAACGAAAAATGACGTCTTGCCCAGAAGATGGTTTAGAATTTTTCTATGTAAAAATATTCAGATTTCGAAAACACTTTATTTTCATCAATTCCTAGCCGATTAAATTGAAAATCACATACGAAAATAAACTTCATATTTTCGAATGAAAATTTACCAGTTGCTATGTTTAAGTAGACGCATTTCAAATATCAAATTTTTGTTGTAAAAATTTCACGAAAATTCAATTAATCACATTATTAAAACAGTTAAAATTTACGGGTCGTTACACCAAGCTTCTCAAGCATGAAGATTTTGTCCGGCTGAGTAATCTGTTTGGAGTCACAAATCAATTTTAAAAGGGGGTGTTGAAATATTAAACTTGATTTGTTAATTTCTAGAAGTTTCTTATTATTAAAGTTTATAGAGTCTTATTGTATTTGATAGAATTTGGTGAGACTCTAGAATTTTATGTTAGTTGCTAAAAATAAGAATTATATAATAGTTATGTTTTTAGAGTTGCCTAAAGAGTCATTTCTAGAGTTGTCAAATGAGTCATGTTTTTAGAGTATTATATATTTAGAATGTTCTATTGAGTCATATAAATAGATGAGCTCTTCCTTCATTTTGTATCAATCAAGCAAGAAATAAATCATCAATAAAGAAAAGTTTTCTACAATAAACTGTAATAAAATAAAAAAAAACTTCTCTTTTTCTTTCTCTTTTTCTTCGAAAATATTCAACATTAATCACACTGTAAACTTAACGTGATATACCATAGGTTATCAGATACTAATCTCCTTTGTTTGAACATTGTAGTCTTGAACATAATTTATTCATGATCTTTTAGTTAATTACAAGCTGTAATTTTCATTGCTACCTTAACATTAATGCTCAGCGACAAATATCAAGAATCAAAACAAATGATCGGATTTTAAAATACGGTCATATTTACATCTATTCAGATGGTGCTGTTTATTGTGATTCAATCAGTGGTTTATCCTTTTATTGTGTTCAAATTGTTAGTTAAAACATAAAACCATATCTTTCTAGAAGAATAATTTGTTGGCTGCTTAGTTTTTGTGAGATCAAAGTTTTCTTATATAAACAATTTTAAAGATATAACAACAATTAAGAGTCACAAGATTGTTCCACCTGCTTGCCAACCAAGTTTGCAAGGTTTTGCTTTCAAATTAACCTATGCAGTCAGTGACCATTGGTAACAGCGGCAAGACATCATGTACTTTGAGTGCTACAGGTCTTTGGTTAGATCCTCTAAGAATAAAAAAACTATGTACCTCTTTAAAATTATATTACGTTATGCATGGTGCCACCGGATAAATAGTAAGCCATAATCACTTACCCTTATTTCAGTAGTACAATGGTAAGGTTCTAGATTGTTGATTTTAAGTCTTGAAATTGAATCTCGTTATCACGATTCATTAATGTTAAAAAAGTTATGTTACCACCATTAGCACCCGATATGTATATTGAACGTGCAATCTATTTTGCAATCTCTTTTGTGTTGCATGTACCGATTGATGGAATAGTTCATATTTTCATGTTGACAAAAGCATAATTGGGCCCTCTTGTTAAAAGTTCACAGCTGAACCGATAATTAACATGGAATCTTCGAAGAAATTTGATATCATTAAAGCTGTAAATTTTGGCCAAACATAAACGGGAATTCATTTTTGGAAGATGAAAAATGTGAAGTAGACTCATCTTCTTAAAATTTGTCAATATTTTTAGGTTTACTTAGCCAAAATAGCTTTGATCATAAACTAAAAACGTGTTGGCAAATCCCACTTCTAAACCTATACAATTTTCGACGTCAGAATGAAATTTCAAGATGGTATTTGTTTGAAATTTCAAGAATGATCCTAAATTTTCATATTATATTTTCCTGAATTTAGGTCATAACCTAAATTTAGTCTATAATAACTTCAAGGTTAGAAATAACAAATGTTATATTGTTTTCTAAGTTGTTCGCCATCGTCGGCTATAAAGTAATTGGCAAACATGTTTCTTGTTTTGCTTCAAAATTTGAAATTTACCTCTTTATATACTTTCGTCAGCCATGCAGAGCAGTGTTGTTCGGTGATGACATAAAACTCTTTATACATTTTATTACTTCTGACATGAATTTGTTGTGGCTTGTTTTAAAGTGGCAATACATGTCAATCAACAGCTGACAAAAAGTAGCAACATTTTGTTTTAAATTAAGCTAGTTTTTTATGTTTCACCAGTATTTATGAAATTTGCCTTATGCTAACATCTTTCTCTAGTTTCATAGTTTCCGCTACATCATTCACCAAGAATTTGGTAATGTGACACTAGGATCCTAAAGCGACAGAGCCTAGCGACGGCTAGCGACAGCTAAAAAAGCCGGCCGTCGCTAGCCGTCGCTTGTCGCGAATATACAGATCTGCAGCCGAAAGAAACATTTCAATTTCTTCCTTCCATTCTCTCAGCTCATTCTCCTCCCTCCCGCAACCAGTCGCCACTATCCGCCACCAGAAACCTTTGCAACCTTCCGTCGCTAATTTGAACCTCTCCACACTTACCGGTACTCCTATTTTCCATTATCTTTGTTTAATTTAAGTTTAAATTAAATTAATTGATGATTTAGGAATTTGGAATTGGATGATTTAGGGGTTTGGAATTGATGAATATATGTTATTAGTTTATGCTATATAGTTTATTATTTGAATTGGGTATATAATGATAAACCTAATTTAGAAAATTAGTTGATTATGTGTTTGAAAATGGTGATTATTGCGTATTAGGTAATGATAATTAGTGTTGATTTTGTGGTATTAATTAGTGAATTTATTGTTCACTTTGTTGTTAAAAATTATGGCTACTTTAAAATCCCAAAAATAATACATGATCATTGAATAATATGTTTATTATTAAGTTTACAAGAATGTTTCTTATACTGTTGTAAGCGCTAACTACTTATTTAGTTCACAAAATCATTAATTAAAATATATGTAGTTAAAATATGTTTTAAATTTTAGATTTAATTAATAAATATTTAAATAGTTAAATGAAATATAAAATAGTTTTTGTAGTTGTTAAAATGGTAACTCATAGTTCTCATTTGTGAGATAAGCAATATTTTTCGAGTTACTAATAGTTCCTATGAATTTTGATTCATAATTAAACGAATTCTATTTGGCTACATTACTAAAAACAATTTAAGATCATTATTCCATTACAGACCACTAACACTTCAATATTACTATTTTTTAATTTGTGCTTTATTTATGTGAACCCCTTAAAGAATTTTTGGTCTCGTTTAACAAGTGTTGTATATGATCGTTATATGCATATTCATTTTTATACAGAACGGACATCTATATTCATCTGATAGAACATTTGTTGGATTTGTCCTAGTATTTGGAAAAGTTACAAACACAATAAAGTAATCATATTTTATAAATCATTTCAGTTTAAACGGTTCAGAAAATTTCGATGGCACTTTATTTTTTCCCTGTGTACACGCATTTGTGTACGATACAGAGAAAAAAAGGAAATGCTGCCGAAATTTTTTAGAATCGTTTAACCTGAAATGATTTATAAAATATGATTATGTTATTGTGTTTGTAATGGGAAGTAGGATAACCGGCCGTCAAAGTAAAAAAACAATAAACTTAAGAATTGAAAATTTTAATGCAGTATTTATTTGAATTTGTTAAAATAGTTAAGGGTTATATATGAATTTTTACAAGACTTTAATATGAAGTGTTTTATTCAATCTTCTAACCTACATTTTACAAATCAGGAAATATGTTCAATTATTTTCTCGATCATAGTTGAATGTATGAACCTCGAAAAGGTATGAAAGGATCAATAAAAGAACGTTTCTGTAACGGTGCACACGTATCTATTAGATTTGCTCAATCTAATAATCGAAATAACATAAACATTCGTTGTTCGTGTAGTAAGTGCAAACATTTGAAGCATTGGAAACCAGATGTAGTAGAAGTACATTTGTACAAATTTGGTTTTGTGTCGAATTATTACTTATGGGATCGTCATGGAGAACTTGTTCAACCTACACATAATCCTGTAGTGTTAGATGACGATAATACTGACCAATCCTATAGAAAGCGTGGTGCAAGATGCTGCACGATCAATGTTACCTACCTTTGACCAAGATGATGATGGGAACGAAAATTTTGATAAAGAGCCGACCGCGGAAGCTAATTTTTTTAATGATTTATTGGATTCTGCTAAGAGGCCATTGTGGGATGGATGTACAAGCGGAACCGAATTATCTGTAACCGCCGAATACATCACTATGAAATCAAAATTTAATCTTACAAAAGCTGCATTCATAGCAGTTGTACAAACTGCAAAACGACACGTGCCACCTAATAATTTGACGTGTGATAGTCATTATAAAGTAAAAAAAACTTATGTCTGCTTTTGGATTGTCGTACCAGAAGATAGATACATATGTAAAAGGTTGCATGCTGTATTGGAAAGAAGACGCTCATCTTACTAAATGCAGAATATGTAATGAGGAAAGATACAAACCAAGAAAAAAGAAAGGAAAAGAAGTTTCATATAAGAGGATGCATTATTTACCCATCACTCACAGACTTCAACGGTTATATGCATCTTCTGCTACAGCATGTCATATGCGATGACACGGTGTGAGAACACCAGAAGAAGGTACTTTGATACGTCCATCTGATGGAGTTCGATAAGACTTATCCTGAATTTGCGGCAGAGAGCCTTAATGTTAGGCTTGGCTTATGTACGGATGGATTTGCGCCATTTTCTCAGTTTGGTAGTAAATATTCATCATGGCCTATTATTATTACTCCTTGTAATTTACCTTCATGGATGTGTATGAAAACTCCATATATATTTCTAACGATTGTCTTCCCGGTCCCGATGATCCGACACAAGGAATTGATGTTTATCTACAACCACTAATTGACGAGTTGAAAACACTATGGCAGGAAGGAGTTGAAACGTACGACGTTTCGAGAAAAAGGAATTTTCGTATGTTTGCTTCTTTATTATGGACTATTAGTGATTTTACAGCGTATGACATGCTTTCAGGTTGGAGCACATTTGGACGTCTAGCTTGTCCTTATTGTATGAATGAAACACGAGCATTTTCATTAAAGTATGGAAAGAAAATTTCCTGGTTTGACTATCATCAGTGTTTTCTACATATCAGTCATAAATTTAGAACAGGTAAAAAGAAATTTAAAGCTAACAGAGTCGAGAGTATGCTACCACCTAAGGTTTGGACAAGTGAAGAGGTATATGAAATTGTAAAAGACTACCTAAAGATACATGAAACTGGGGTACAAGTTGAGATGCCAGGTAAATTGGACATTCACAACTGGTGCAAGCAAAGTATATTCTGGAAGTTACCGTACTGGAAAAATCTCCTACTCCGACATAACATTGACATCATGCACAACGAAAAAATCGTGCTTGACAACGTGTTTAATACAATTTTGAATGTGAAGGGGAAAACCAAGGACGATGTGAATTCAAGACGTGATATATTACACTTTTGTAAGAGGACCAAACTTCAATTATACGATGATAATAAGAAACCCAAAGCATGCCATGAGCTAGAAAATAAGCAAGTAAAACTCGTTCTAAAGTGGGTGGAAGGACTTAATGTCCTGATGGGATTTCTTCAAACCTCCGTAGATGTGTTGACTTTAAAAACAACAAATTGAGTGGGGTGAAAATTCACGATTGCCACATTATGATGGAGTATTTTTTTTTCCCGTGATTTTCAAAGAACTGCTACCTGCAAAAATATGGAGTGTTATAACAGAATTAAGTATGTTTTATAAACAGCTTTGTTCTATGACGTTAAAGGTAGATCGCATACGTAAACTTCAAGCAGAATTCCCTGTATTTCTATGCAAACTGGAGAAAATATTTCCGCCTGGTTTTTTTAATCTAATGGACCATTTACCTGTTCATCTTCCATCTGAAGCACTCCTTCGTGGTCCTGTGCAATATGGATGGATGTATCCATTTGAGAGATAATTTAATTAATTTCGGTTTTTGTACCACCATATAAATTTAATTTTTTTTAGGTACCTGAATCATATGAAGAAAAAAATTAGACAAAAAGCACGATTAGAAGGTTCAATTTGCAAATCATACCTTGAAGAAGAAGCTTCATTTTTTTTCTCACATTACTTTAGTAACGATGTGAACTTATCGTTCGTAAGTGTTCCCCGTAATGAAGAAACTATTGAGCAGGATTCTTCTCAAACAATGTTATCTATTTTTTGACAACATTGAAGACCTACTGGAAAATGTGTGGAAATATAGTTAGATGATAGAGATTACCATGTGGCACACACATATGTTCTTCTAAATTATGCTGAAGTTGCACCATTTGTCAGGTAATTATGAATTCATATATAATTCAATTATACATGTATATATTAATTATAAAGGAATATAATACATATTTGCAGCATATACGAATCACAACATCCATCTGGCGATCTTAGTAAACAATTTGCTGGATGGTTTTCGAACTACGTTCATGATACAAAAAACTGTGTTGTTGACGAAGGATTATGACATCTTGCTATCGGACCAAAACGAAATGTCATGACCTATCCAATATTCTTCGTCAATGGATTTAAATTCAACACCAAAGATTACGGGGCTGAAAAATTAACATATAACATTGGTGTATTTCTCAAAGGAAGTGATGATCCAGAGGAGCATACAAAAGATTTTTACAGCGTCTTAACACAAGTTTTAGAGTTGACATATTATATACAACCTTCAGAGAAAGTTTTTTTTTTCAAATTCAACTGGTTTAGCAATGTTCCTGACTCTGGAATTAACGTGCACAAAGATTATAAGCTAATTGAAATAAGGCATACGTCACATTACTATAAGTATAATCCTTTTGTATTAGCTAAGCAAGCTTTACAAGTTTATTTTGCTCCATATCCGTCCTTAAAAAAAGATAAAGCAGACTGGTGGGCTGTTTTTAAAACGAAGGCAAGATATACGTTTGATGGAAATAATATTCCAGATGAAGCAGCGTATCAAGCGGATCTCGAGCCAAATACTGAAATAGTGATAACCGATGACATTGATGTAGGGTCGTTGGCTGATGAATCAAATGTTTTAATAGATGCATTTGTAAGTACCGAAGAAAATGATATAGTGTACGAGACCGAGTCTGAATCAGAATATGACGAAGACTGATCATAGATGGCATCGCTGGTTGTATAAGTGTGAGCTATGTATTAACAATAATGGCTATGTTCTGTAATATTCTGAGCTATCTAATAATAATGATGACTATATATGATCTGTATCATTCTGAGTTATGCATTATTCTTTTCATGTACGCTTTTTTTGATGATTATGTGCAGAGTATGCTTATGTGATGATTATCACTTGATTAATAATTATGTGATGATTATGCGATGATTAATGATTATGTGATATTGATTGATGATTATGTAATGCGTATGTTATCAGTGCTCTTTTCTAAGCAGTGTATGATATTATATATACGTTTGTCAGTTATGTCTGATAGACGACGTGATCGACGGAGTACTCTCAGCCACCTTCACTTGGAGCAGGTCCGAGTACCTTTGAGCCACATCTTCGTCGAGTTGTGGAGATAGTTCCGAAAAGTGCCGGGAATGTACCAAACTTATTTTAATTATATTATATGAAATATATTGAATATATACATCAACGTTTCTACAGAGGGTTCGAGGTGGAGCCGTCCGATTTCATTTTACAAGTATCGAAGGAGGCATACAAGAGTAGGATGTTCGGGTGTTGGCCTCAGTGGGTTAACATCCCAACACATATAAAAAACGCAATATGGGCTGATCTTATGGTAAATATAATTTTGTAATATATAATCATGCCTTATATGAAACCAAAAAAAATATTCCATCATGCCTTATAATATCAGTTTTACGAATTCTGTTCTGCTGATTGTTTTTTAACTATACAATCTCTTTTACATAACACGTATGATAATTCAATATGCAGGCAGCTGTACGTGTGGATCTGTAGGATATGGATGTTTTTGTAAATCATTGGAATAAAAAGATGCGGAAAAATTACAGAGAGACTCTGTCAAGGGCTAAGAGTTCAGCGAAAAAGCCAAGTTGGATGGGGGATGATATTTGGGCTGGATTCCAACAATATTGGGAATCTGAAGCATTCAAAGCAAGTTATATTGTCACTATTTTTTTACATTTAAATGTGTTGAATTATTTTACTTAATAGTGTGTATAAATTAATAGGAATTGTCGGAAAGAAACAAGGCTAATAGGAACAATAATCCCGCTTTACATCGTGGTGGCTCGAAATCCTTCCAATAACATAGGAGGGAACTGATTAATAAATTAACCAATATTTGAGTTATGCATGTATACATTTACTAGTGTCTCTTTAACATATATTCTATTCTTGTATATAATCTATTTTTGTATATACTCATGCAAATTATCAATATAACATATTCTTGTATATATTCAGTGGGCAAAGTATGATAGAGAGCCCACAGCGGCTGAGGTTTTCAGAGTCACACATGCAGTGGAGCATACAAAGAGGATGGGAATGTTTCGTATGATTGGTCGGATGATAAGGCTGCTTATGTAATGGTAAATATGTTTATTTCTGTAATGAAAATATTTCATATTCGTTTATTTCACAGTAAATAAGTAAATTGTATAACAATTGTGTCAAATATATGTTCGTAATTGTAGGAGAGATATAACACAGAGTACGCACGAGCAATACAAGCAAATGGACGGGAGTTGCTTACGGTTGATGTGTAACGACCCGTAAATTTTCGATAATTAAAATAGCTAATTTAATAAGTTTTCGTGATTTTAGTGTTAGAAAAAAATTATAAGTCGTTTGGAATAATAATAAATGGAATGAATTGCGACAACAATTATCCAAGTAATGAAAAATAAATGCTACTTAGTGAATGCCTTTGAAATCAATAGTTGAATAGGATAATAAATGTTGAAATTCATTGGGTATAATAGAGTAATTGATTTATAAGTAAAATCTATTTAAAATCAAATATTGAATATTGAACCGGTAAAATTTTTAAATTAAATATTTGGAAATTATTCAATAATTTAATAATGGGAATTAAATAACCGTATAATGGAAATAGTTGCTCTATAATTTTAATTCGTTTCAAAAGTTAAATTTTATAAGTTCATTTTGAATATTTCAAAAGATAGTGATTTAAGAATAATCAAATTTGTTAAATTTAATATTACGAATGTTTGAATAAATTAAATTCCGAATTTGATATGATTAATTTGATATTGAAATTTAATATATAAAAATAGAGTGAATAATTGAAATTTGATTTAATATGATTCAAATTGGTTTCCAAAGTGAAGGTAAGTTATATTTGGATTTTAATAGAGTTAATAAGATAAAAATTGGAATTTATTGGATAAATTGAATAATGGGTTTAGTATGATTAAAAATGATTTGTAAAATTTTATTTTATCATATGAAAGTTAGAATGATGTTGTAGAAATTTTAAAATCGAATTAAAAGTAAATTTGTGAAAATTGAATATTTTAATATTTAATTATCGACTGGAAAATAGCCAATTTTTGAACAGTCTCAGAATTGGACGAAACAAGTTCCATTAGATCCGTAATAGTTAGTTATTATCGGATTTCAATTTTCGTAGCAATCGGAGTTGTCGTTTGACCGTGGCAGCTCGAAACGCGTTGAAATTGTTTTAATATTAATTTGGCGAGTTAAAATAGTCATTTTTCAAACGGTCTCGGATTTCGATGAAACTAGTTTCATTGGATCCGTAATGTGATATTATTGTAAGGTTTCAAATTTCGTGTCAAACGGATTTACCGTTTGTCCGGGGCAAGCCAAAACGCATAGAAAATCGTTTAATCGGTTTAATTTAAATTTGATCGTTTATTGCCGTAACTCGCGCATATGATCGAATTAGCCTCCGAAACCTATTCCATTGTGTCCGGATCGCGGGGTAAACCCTAGAAACGCCAGTCGGCACGCTTCGTTTGGAGTTCGGAAAATTTCGATGAGTAGTAAATTGGGAAATTTTTCTATAAAAGGACCTTCACCCTTTCACTTTGCAAACCCTAATTTACTTCAGCCCTAGCCGCCATTTTACTGAATCAATGGCCACGAAAATTCGAAAATTCTTCCTCATTTTCCTCTCAATCCATCAATAATTAGCAAAAACTCTCAACTACAAAGTTGTAGAGCACGATGAAAGCTTCAAATCCATACAGAGATGATCGAAAACGGAGCCACGGATCAACGGGAAATCACGTTCAAAGTTGCTGCGTTTTTCACGTTTTTCGAGGCGAGATGAGGGGCCGAGCTTCGAGCTGCTCCAGGCGTTGGTGGCTCTGGTGATAGGCTTCGGGATGGCGCTTCCTGATCGACTTCTGGACGCTCGTGGTGGCCGCGATTTGGAGCCCTAGTTTGGCTTGGATGGGTTCTTTGTCGCGTGTGTTCCTGGAGCAAGTAACGTGAACGTGAGGAAGAAGAGGGGTGCGGCCCAGATTTGCTATGCAGGAAATCAACGGTGATGATTGGGTGGGTTTTAAAAATTTAATTAAGCTGTAATTAATTTATATAAAAATTCGTGTTAACTTTAAACCATCATAACTTTGTCATACGAGGTCGGAATTCGATGAAACTTTTTGCGTTGGAATCGTATCGGCGAGCTCTTCGCATTGCAACTAGATTGGAATCATTTGGAGCTAGAGAAAATTTTGAGTTAAATCGAACGTCGTTCGATTTGATTTAAAATCGAAAATCAAGGTGAGTGTTTTATAACGCTCACAACGTACTAAATATCTTTATGCTAGTTAAATTGACATTATGAAGTGCTATGAATGTTATTTGTCGTTGTTTGATATGAATTTAATTGTCGTATAGCTTGTTATTTGAATTAACCGTTGAAAAATTAAATTGACAGTTAAATTGAAATTGAAATTTGAATGGCGATTAAATTACCTGACCTTGATAACTATGAAATTGCCATGGATTGTATTGTCTATTGAATGATTTATTTCAATGGATGTTATTGTTTGATATTTAAATGTTTGGATGTTTATTGCTTATATATATCCTGTTATGCATACATATGATACTGTGATTTAATTTAAGTAATATATACTCATCCTTGACATTTAATTGAAATAAATAACTACTTGGCCATAGGATAGAAAATTATATACGGACACCGAATTGGCTAAATAAATAATTTTTGAAATCGTCGATTTAAAATTTATTTAAATGTTTTGATTTAAAAGTTATAAATAGAAATCAATTTATAGAAATCAAATTTGTCGAAAAATTGAATTGGAATGTTGAAATAAATTTTGGTTAAAAGAAATTGGTAAATAATTTAAGTTGTGACTTTAAAATTTAAAATTTGGATATGATTGAATTTCGAAAATCTATTTATTTTAAAGATTGAACATTATTTCGAGCTTTGAATATTACTAAGTAAAAGTGATATGAAAATGATATTGTGAAATCGAGTTTGGAATTGAATCATATTTGGAATTTGGATTTAAACTTGAATATTGTTGGAAATTTTGTTAAGTGTTATAAATTGATATTTTGAGAAATCAAGCTCCAAATCGATATAAATTGAAATTGAATTAATTAAAGGTGAATGTAGAATTGAATTGATTTGAAGTAAAAGTTGACATTGTTTTGAATTGAAATCGAAATTGAATCGGTAGAATGGAAATTGAAATTGATTTGAATTGGGAAGTTATAATTGAATGGATTGATTTTGAAGCTGTTTTAATTTGTTTTCCAAATTACTCTGTTATATAAACCATTTTGAATACTTAAACTATTTTAATCTATTTTAAATCTACTTAACCCAATTTAAATTATTTTAAACTAATTTATCTATTGTAAATCCATTTTAAAGATTTTAAGTGTTTTTAACTATTTTAATTATTTAAAACTACTTTTAAACTACTTAAAACTATTTTTCTAAAATCTTAAGTTGGTCAATAAGGTGAAATGTTTATATTTAAATCTTGAATTTAAATATGAAATCTGATATTTTGAAAGATACGATGATATTTGAATGGATTTGATTTTTGAAGCGAATATGATATTTTGATATCAATTATGAATCGATTTGAAATATAAAGAGCCAAAGGTGTAATAATACGTAGTTATTAAAGAGACCGGGATCAGATATGGACATACTCTCTGTCGATACCGAAAACCACTTTAATAACTATTATACGCGGAGTGATGATCCAGAATGAAGTGGATGGTATGGTGAACGCGTTGACTGAAGAAAGAGAACGATTGTTGGATGACCCCTGACATGACTAAAACAGGAGCCGCGCCGGGCCATTGAGGTTCGCCACCTCTAGCGGACACACTTCTTCGATACCATATCTATTACATTTGTGATGCGATTTGGGTGCACCCCTTGATTTGGGAGTGTTGTTTCGCGGTGTTGGGGTAGCTGCTGGCTATGCCCAACATCAGTCCGGATCACGCAACTACTAGTATCCTAGTTGGTATTGCCTCATGTACCTTGTCATACTGATTATCCTATTCGCGACCACTACGTTTTGATTTGTACCTTGAGTATATGGATTGCCCTCTGGTGACTTCCGGTTTTGGGGAAACTATGGTCTTGTATATGCTTTTGGGAATATAAAAATGTGTTAAGGGGGATTATGGTAACGCCTTAACGCTATTTTGATACTTTATATTACTGATAGGCATTATCTACTTAGCGTATATTACTACATAGTATATAGTTTCACGGATCCTTGAGAGATGGAAAATCCCGTAACATCTCTTGAGTTATTGCACGCACGTTGACACTGGATATGAGATGTCAAACCCCGTAAACATCTCTGACACCGTTACACTCATATTTATTTACGATTGATTTAACTTTCATAAGGATATTTTAGTCCTGACTCGAGTGTTTTGTCTTTTCATTACGCTCGGGTCAGTCCTGAGTTTTCAGATTTTTGAGGATCTATTTCTGGAGGATGAAGACGAAGATTTGGTATATTATGTACTACTATTATATTCATTCCATTCCGCTGCATTGTTGTATGATATTTGCTGTGTATGTAACTCTGATAAATGTTGTATAATAATAATCAAATGTATTCATTTCAAATGTATTCATTTAATTAACAGCTTCATGAACTGTTATTTTATTATTATACTTTAGCCTTCCGCTGTGAGATTCTGTGTTGTTTCATTTCCTTTATTTCCCTTCCTTTTCTTTTCTTAATTACCCCAATAACTATCTGCCCTTTTAATGGTTTGGAATCGACATGGGTATTTGATCGTCGGTTTAAACTGTCCAAAAAGGCGGGTCGTTACAGTTGGTATCAGAGCATTGGTTTAGCGATAAACCTTGGCTCTAGTGGGGAATAACTCATTGAAATAGAGGTAAACTATATGAATGAGTTGAGTGTATATGAGAGAGCGTACTTGTTATTTGATATAAAATGGTTTTATATTGTGTTAATTTGTTCCGTTGAGTATTTATGAATTCTGGTTGATACTTGGGACGCCAAGGCGTCGATAGGAATTTCTAAACACTCGAATAGGACAAATCAACACAATATCATTTTGGAATATATTTTATATAAAACAATTATTTGAATATTTATTCATTTTGATTGAATTGAGTGTTAGGAGATGATAATATTAGATTATTATCGTTATTGTTTGATTAGTCAATATTTACAACAATTGATTAAATAACAATGGATTTAGGAAAATGAAATCTTGTAAACACAATTGATAATGAATATAAATGAATTTTAACTTGGATTTGGGAATTTAAATTCCGATGTTTGAGATTGACTTACAAGAATTTGAAAAATATAATATGAGCATTATATGATAGTATAATTGAGTTGAAATTGTTTTCGAAGGATTTTTTTTTATGATAAGTGTTATATTCCCTTCTCTTGACGCTAGAAAATGATTTCGGTGATGAGTGCACGCATCATCGGCGTTTATTTTCGAGAGTCCGAGTGGGGGAGACCACTTAATAGCTTGTCTAAACTTTGTTTTGATTCAAATTTTATTTTATTTTGTACTCTCTATAGTATGATTGGTTATATAAATTATATAAGTATATATTATTTCAAAACTTGATTTGAAATGAAACCGGGATTTGAATTCTTAAGTCCTTTAATAATTAATGATTTTTTTTTAAAGGATTGAAATGAATTTAGACTTGAACCATTAAGGAACTTCTGAATTGTGAAATGAGAAATGAACCTAAGAGCTAAGTGAAAATATCAAGTGAGGTAGAAATCCTTAGAATTTGGAAATTATGAACTTAAAATAAAAGTGAAACTGTAAAACTCGCGTAGTATTAAAATTCATTCTATAGCATAGATATAACTTACCAAAATATTTAAGAAGTTCAAAAATGTTATATGAATTGTTAATTGGATAATATACAAGTATAGGTTTGAATAATGGAATATGCATTTAATTAATGGTTTGCAAATATAAATGAAATTGTTAGTAAATAATTGGAATTTAAATTAACATTTAAAGGTGATTCACAATTATGTTAATATAAAATGAAAATACTATATGTGAATGTAAATGTGAAATTAAATTATAGTGAAATTTAAGTAATGACTTAAGAATTGATAAATTGAAAATTCAACTTTAAATGAAAAGAAGTTGTATGTTGTTTGACTACATTCTATTTGCATAACTATAACTTACAAAATACTTAAAGGGTTTAAAATGCTAATAAGGATAAGTAGAGTAATAATATACCAGTGTGAGAGTGAAAAATAAAATGTAAAGATCTATTGATAGTTGTAAATATAAAAGAAATTTAAGCTGTAAAATGAATGATACATGTATAAGTGAATGAATAAAATTTAAAATTAATGAAATATAAAATTGGTAAATGGAAACTAATTAAATTTGAATATAACTAAATGTTTATAAGCTTGGAAGTGTATGAAATTAAAGTTGACTTGGAAATGTATAATTGATTTAGTGTAGATTTTGGATGGATGTTAATGTTTGATATGCATTGGTTGTTAGATGGATGATAATTGATTAAGTAGAATTCATTAGTGTTAATGGAATTGAATAAAGGGAATAAAATTTTAAAATAATAAAATTCAAATTCGAAGCAAAGTGAAATTAAATATAATGGAATTCAATTTAAATTGAAGCAAATTGACTTTAATTTAAAATATGAATGAAACAAACTTGAATAAATCGGAAACAAATTGAATGTAAACCTATTGTGTGGATGAATAAGAAAATAAATAGCTTTGTGTTTGTGATTGTTCTTTAGAAAATTTGATGTTTTGATGGTTTGTACTTTGAAATAATAAAAGCAAAATTTTGGAAGAAAAAAAATAATCCAAAATGGTCCAATATATGCTGAAACGAAAACAACCATAACTTTTAAATGGCTGAACGGAATTCGACGATCTTGGACTTTTCGGAAATCTTAGAAACTATAGCACAACTTTTATTTAGAGTGTCTTGAGAAATTCCTTCGTCTACTAGGTTAAAAACTTGAATGTTACTCGCTGGCCTGTGTAAAATAGGTAAAAATCTGTAGTATACATCTTTAGTATTTTCGCCATATCTTTTGACTGGTTTATCGGATTTTGATGATCTTGCCCTTTCTGGAAAGCTAAGAACTTAAGTTAAAACTTTTGTTTTAAGTGTTTTGTGTTTTCATGTCGTTTAGAAGGTCGGAAATATGGGTGAACGTCGCGGACCTGCGCAAACACTGCCCAGGCTGAGGCGTATACTCTAAGTAAAACAGCCATAACTTTTGAACGGATGATCCGAATTCGATGATTTTGGACATTCCGGAAAGCCTGAAATGAATGCAACAACTTTTGTTTAGATTCTGTTGTCAAATTTTACGGTTTAGATGACCTAAAGCTAAAATTTGTTTGCTGTCCAGAAATTGAAATCTCAGTTTTGAAGCTAAATATGTTATATATATGTTATGTAGGCTAAGTATAGTGATCTATCTTTATATGCATGGTTCTAACTTAGTTATTGAGCATTTTAGTAGGTAGCAAAGGGGTTGCGCTTCGTTGTGGGGCTCGCTTCTACGCTAAGCGCATAATGTAAGTAAAATGCTAATAAATGCTAAATAAAAGGTACGCTTACGGTTTTATATGATATTGGTGATATTTATATGTTGTTTCCCCACATATGGGATGCCTCATCATTGAGATGAGATGTATATTTGTGATATATATGCTATTATATTTTTTCCGATCGAGCCGCGCAAAGGAGACTCTGCCGAAATTTTCCGTAAAATCCGGGTGTTAGAAAATTTTTCAAGTTTTAAAAAAATTTTATAACTTGTTTTGAGTACTAACTTTTAAAGTTAGGAAGCCGTTCGGAGTAACTTAGTGAAAGCGTAGTTATGACTTTATAAATGGAATTTCATTGTTTATAAGTGGATAATTTTGAATAAAATATATCAAATGTTGAATTCTTTACTTAGTTCCTTTCTCTTCTTTTTCCTTTTCGGGGACGAAAAGTTTTGAGTGGGGGAGAGTGTAACGACCCGTAAATTTTCGATAATTAAAATAGCTAATTTAATAAGTTTTCGTGATTTTAGTGTTAGAAAAAAATTATAAGTCGTTTGGAATAATAATAAATGGAATGAATTGCGACAACAATTATCCAAGTAATGAAAAATAAATGCTACTTAGTGAATGCCTTTGAAATCAATAGTTGAATAGGATAATAAATGTTGAAATTCATTGGGTATAATAGAGTAATTGATTTATAAGTAAAATCTATTTAAAATCAAATATTGAATATTGAACCGGTAAAATTTTTAAATTAAATATTTGGAAATTATTCAATAATTTAATAATGGGAATTAAATAACCGTATAATGGAAATAGTTGCTCTATAATTTTAATTCGTTTCAAAAGTTAAATTTTATAAGTTCATTTTGAATATTTCAAAAGATAGTGATTTAAGAATAATCAAATTTGTTAAATTTAATATTACGAATGTTTGAATAAATTAAATTCCGAATTTGATATGATTAATTTGATATTGAAATTTAATATATAAAAATAGAGTGAATAATTGAAATTTGATTTAATATGATTCAAATTGGTTTCCAAAGTGAAGGTAAGTTATATTTGGATTTTAATAGAGTTAATAAGATAAAAATTGGAATTTATTGGATAAATTGAATAATGGGTTTAGTATGATTAAAAATGATTTGTAAAATTTTATTTTATCATATGAAAGTTAGAATGATGTTGTAGAAATTTTAAAATCGAATTAAAAGTAAATTTGTGAAAATTGAATATTTTAATATTTAATTATCGACTGGAAAATAGCCAATTTTTGAACAGTCTCAGAATTGGACGAAACAAGTTCCATTAGATCCGTAATAGTTAGTTATTATCGGATTTCAATTTTCGTAGCAATCGGAGTTGTCGTTTGACCGTGGCAGCTCGAAACGCGTTGAAATTGTTTTAATATTAATTTGGCGAGTTAAAATAGTCATTTTTCAAACGGTCTCGGATTTCGATGAAACTAGTTTCATTGGATCCGTAATGTGATATTATTGTAAGGTTTCAAATTTCGTGTCAAACGGATTTACCGTTTGTCCGGGGCAAGCCAAAACGCATAGAAAATCGTTTAATCGGTTTAATTTAAATTTGATCGTTTATTGCCGTAACTCGCGCATATGATCGAATTAGCCTCCGAAACCTATTCCATTGTGTCCGGAACGCAGGGTAAACCCTAGAAACGCCAGTCGGCACGCTTCGTTTGGAGTTCGGAAAATTTCGATGAGTAGTAAATTGGGAAATTTTTCTATAAAAGGACCTTCACCCTTTCACTTTGCAAACCCTAATTTACTTCAGCCCTAGCCGCCATTTTACTGAATCAATGGCCACGAAAATTCGAAACTTCTTCCTCATTTTCCTCTCAATCCATCAACAATTAGCAAAAACTCTCAACTACAAAGTTGTAGAGCACGATGAAAGCTTCAAATCCATACGGAGATGATCGAAAACGGAGCCACGGATCAACGGAAAATCACGTTCAAAGTTGCTGCGTTTTTCACATTTTTCGAGGCGAGATGAGGGGCCGAGCTTCGAGCTGCTCCAGGCGTTGGTGGCTCTGGTGATAGGCTTCGGGATGGCGCTTCCTGATCGACTTCTGGACGCTCGTGGTGGCCGCGATTTGGAGCCCTAGTTTGGCTTGGATGGGTTCTTAGTCGCGTGTGTTCCTGGAGCAAGTAACGTGAACGTGAGGAAGAAGAGGGGTGCGGCCCAGATCTGCTATGCAGGAAATCAACGGTGATGATTGGGTGGGTTTTAAAAATTTAATTAAGCTGTAATTAATTTATATAAAAATTCGTGTTAACTTTAAACCATCATAACTTTGTCATACGAGGTCGGAATTCGATGAAACTTTTTGCGTTGGAATCGTATCGGCGAGCTCTTCGCATTGCAACTGGATTGGAATCATTTGGAGCTAGAGAAAATTTTGAGTTAAATCGAACGTCGTTCGATTTGATTTAAAATCGAAAATCAAGGTGAGTGTTTTATAACGCTCACAACGTACTAAATATCTTTATGCTAGTTAAATTGACATTATGAAGTGCTATGAATGTTATTTGTCGTTGTTTGATATGAATTTAATTGTCGTATAGCTTGTTATTTGAATTAACCGTTGAAAAATTAAATTGACAGTTAAATTGAAATTGAAATTTGAATGGCGATTAAATTACCTGACCTTGATAACTATGAAATTGCCATGGATTGTATTGTCTATTGAATGATTTATTTCGATGGATGTTATTGTTTGATATTTAAATGTTTGGATGTTTATTGCTTATATATATCCTGTTATGCATACATATGATACTGTGATTTAATTTAAGTAATATATACTCATCCTTGACATTTAATTGAAATAAATAACTACTTGGCCATAGGATAGAAAATTATATACGGACACCGAATTGGCTAAATAAATAATTTTTGAAATCGTCGATTTAAAATTTATTTAAATGTTTTGATTTAAAAGTTATAAATAGAAATCAATTTATAGAAATCAAATTTGTCGAAAAATTGAATTGGAATGTTGAAATAAATTTTGGTTAAAAGAAATTGGTAAATAATTTAAGTTGTGACTTTAAAATTTAAAATTTGGATATGATTGAATTTCGAAAATCTATTTATTTTAAAGATTGAACATTATTTCGAGCTTTGAATATTACTAAGTAAAAGTGATATGAAAATGATATTGTGAAATCGAGTTTGGAATTGAATCATATTTGGAATTTGGATTTAAACTTGAATATTGTTGGAAATTTTGTTAAGTGTTATAAATTGATATTTTGAGAAATCAAGCTCCAAATCGATATAAATTGAAATTGAATTAATTAAAGGTGAATGTAGAATTGAATTGATTTGAAGTAAAAGTTGACATTGTTTTGAATTGAAATCGAAATTGAATCGGTAGAATGGAAATTGAAATTGATTTGAATTGGGAAGTTATAATTGAATGGATTGATTTTGAAGCTGTTTTAATTTGTTTTCCAAATTACTCTGTTATATAAACCATTTTGAATACTTAAACTATTTTAATCTATTTTAAATCTACTTAACCCAATTTAAATTATTTTAAACTAATTTATCTATTGTAAATCCATTTTAAAGATTTTAAGTGTTTTTAACTATTTTAATTATTTAAAACTACTTTTAAACTACTTAAAACTATTTTTCTAAAATCCTAAGTTGGTCAATAAGGTGAAATGTTTATATTTAAATCTTGAATTTAAATATGAAATCTGATATTTTGAAAGATACGATGATATTTGAATGGATTTGATTTTTGAAGCGAATATGATATTTTGATATCAATTATGAATCGATTTGAAATATAAAGAGCCAAAGGTGTAATAATACGTAGTTATTAAAGAGACCGGGATCGGATATGGACATACTCTCTGTCGATACCGAAAACCACTTTAATAACTATTATACGCGGAGTGATGATCCAGAATGAAGTGGATGGTATGGTGAACGCGTTGACTGAAGAAAGAGAACGATTATTGGATGACCCCTGACATGACTAAAACAGGAGCCGCGCCGGGCCATTTAGGTTCGCCACCTCTAGCGGACACACTTCTTCGATACCATATCTATTACATTTGTGATGCGATTTGGGTGCACCCCTTGATTTGGGAGTGTTGTTTCGCGGTGTTGGGGTAGCTGCTGGCTATGCCCAACATCAGTTCGGATCACGCAACTACTAGTATCCTAGTTGGTATTGCCTCATGTACCTTGTCATACTGATTATCCTATTCGCGACCACTACGTTTTGATTTGTACCTTGAGTATATGGATTGCCCTCTGGTGACTTCCGGTTTTGGGGAAACTACGGTCTTGTATATGCTTTTGGGAATATAAAAATGTGTTAAGGGGGATTATGGTAACGCCTTAACGCTATTTTGATACTTTATATTACTGATAGGCATTATCTACTTAGCGTATATTACTACATAGTATATAGTTTCACGGATCCTTGAGAGATGGAAAATCCCGTAACATCTCTTGAGTTATTGCACGCACGTTGACACTGGATATGAGATGTCAAACCCCGTAAACATCTCTGACGCCGTTACACTCATATTTATTTACGATTGATTTAACTTTCATAAGGATATTTTAGTCCTGACTCGAGTGTTTTGTCTTTTCATTACGCTCGGGTCAGTCCTGAGTTTTCAGATTTTTGAGGATCTATTTCTGGAGGATGAAGACGAAGATTTGATATATTATGTACTACTATTATATTCATTCCATTCCGCTGCATTGTTGTATGATATTTGCTGTGTATGTAACTCTGATAAATGTTGTATAATAATAATCAAATGTATTCATTTCAAATGTATTCATTTAATTAACAGCTTCATGAACTGTTATTTTATTATTATACTTTAGCCTTCCGCTGTGAGATTCTGTGTTGTTTCATTTCCTTTATTTCCCTTCCTTTTCTTTTCTTAATTACCCCAATAACTATCTGCCCTTTTAATGGTTTGGAATCGACATGGGTATTTGATCGTCGGTTTAAACTGTCCAAAAAGGCGGGTCGTTACATGATGAGTCTAATCGGATATGAGATTCAATCATTGAACCACCAAGTCGAAACAGGCGTTATAGTTTCGGCAATATGGTATGTACTCAACGTTTACACAGTAGAAATCTGTATGCCATGAACTTCTTATTCACTTGAGTTTATTGCCAATAACTTGAGTTTTCTTATTGTTATTGCATGCCATGAACTTCTTATTCACTTTAATTATTTCACAGGCTCTTAATTTCCAAAGGTCACGGATGCAAACACATTTGGATGAGCTCAATAATTGGCGGAAGAGTCAGTTGGCGATGCAGATAGATGAGCGTATGTTTCGTTCTATCAGGAGCATGGGTCAATGCCCGGGGGAGGAGGTGCAGGTGATGATGATGCTTATCTGGTTGTTTTGATGGGTACGCTTTATATATATATATATATATGTGTGTGTGTGTGTGTGTGTGTGTACATATTATGATGGGTTTGACATTTGGTACTATGGATGTTGTGATTGATACTTAGTGTTTTGGTGGGTTTGGTATTTTGGTTGTTGTGATTGATACTTGGACAATGTGGTTTGGTTTGGTGGATTTTCATATTTAGTTATATTGATTTTTTTATATGATTTTGTAAATATATGTTAGAATATGCAATATTTGATGATTTGGTTTTGTTAATATTGATTATATGGTACGATGGAATGGTATTATATATGTGGAACGATGGAATTATATCATTTGGATTGACTGAGATTGAGGGTTGAAGGTGCTGCAAATTGGCTGAAAAAATATTCCTGATTTGCAATGACTAGCGACGGCTAGCGACTGCCATTTGGTCAAAATAAGCGACGGCTGGCAACGGTCAATTTGCAATGATTTGCAACGGTTTGCATCAATAGCCCAGGAAACCAACAACCCAATGTTTTCTTCCATGTGGACACTTAGTCCTTACAAGTCGTTGCAAAAAAGAACAACGGAGCCGTCACTAAGGTCGTCGCTTTCTTTAGTTGCAACGAGGTATTTTGCAATGGAATTTAGCGACGGCCGCCAACGGCTTTTTGCCGTCGCTAAACAGTGTGTCTTTTGTAGTGTGAAAAAATTCTTGTTTAATGCAAATACCTTAGTCAACAGGTCAAAGTGAAGCCTTTTTCGGATTTTCGAAAATAACCTTTTTATCAGATCTTCATAGACAATTTTATAAGGCTATTCCTGTCATTTAAGAAAAGAAGAGTGGTAGCCGAATTACAATCCCATGTCCTCATCCATTTAGCACGAACATAAACGCCACTTCTTCTTCTTGCAACTGACCCATCAGATGGAACCTCGATTTATTTTTCTTTGGCCAACCTTCACGATGCAAGTCATGTTACTTCACTCTAATCAAAGGTCTCTGCTTCAAGTTTGTACAATTTTTGTTATGTTTGCTTTCCACTTCGAATTCTCCCTTTTTTGTTCGGACTATCTCTGTTCATCAATTACTTTTTTCTTCCCTGATTGTTTTAAGGTTTGACCGTGTTCGATTCAGTTATTTGATTTTATTGCGTTAATTTCAAATTTTATTGTGCCGATTGCTGCGTTTGATTACGAAAAAGGAGCTGATTTTTATTGTTTACATAATTTCATAACTTACTATAAATTTATTATGTAAACTAAAAGCAACTTAAAAATGATTTTGTCTTTAATATATCTTACAATTCCACTCAAATTTCTTTAGTAATCTTTAGGGATTTGATGTGCATGTTGTCATTTTGTTGTCTATCTCGTATAACTAATTCCTAATGGTAAACTTTGTTTTATCCAAATCTACTGTCATTAATTTTCATAACTTATACAACAATTGTTATTGCTTTGAACATGTTTGCTAATCTGTTTAAGAGGTGCATGCATCATGTATTCGGCTATTATAAAATTGATGACATTGTACTGTAACATGCATGAAAGATATTTAACATGTACTAAATTGACAAAATATTAAAAATAAGCAAACGTGGTGTTGTGTAGTATAACGTAAATAGAATTTGTTGCAAATTTTAGCTTAGTTCGCCATTTTAGTGAAAAAAATTGAACATGAAACGTTCATTTTTAATCCAAAGAAAAACAAAACTGACGCCACATTCACATTTCTGTAAAAACGGTCCCTCATAATCTATGAAAATTATTCTTAGTTAATTTACTTCTTCTATCTCTTGGGCATTAGAGGTGGTTTCCCTTCGTCCACGTTAATCACCTAGCCAGTTTCAACAAAAGTTCATCTTTACTAACACCGCTACATTTTTCTTCCATATAGGTTCTGTGATGTAAATACAATAGGGATTCGGGTTGAGATTGAAACACCAGGCCATCATTACTATTATGCGTGCTACATTTGGAAATTGACTCAAGCTTTGAGTTTGCATTATATGCTGAATCAATTTGCTATCAAATACATATTTTATACCTATATGTTTACTTCTGCAGATTGCATTTTTCACTAAAGAAAAATAGAGGCTAAATAAGAGTTATATTGGGTTTGTACGGATTTCTATACCCAATCTCAAATTATGTAAAATGCGTATGTTTTCAATTTCAAGTCATGTTCGATGATTATGTGAGAACATTCGAAGCATCAAAGACCTTCGAGAAATAAAGTGAGCTACAATCGAGAGGTACAAAAAGGTTGATTCGAATTTGAACCATTTGGGTAAATTTCTCATATTTTGATTGTCATTTTGGTTAGGATATTGATTTATTTTTTCTTAACCACAGATACAATAATGGTGTTAGCCAAATTGTACATGTGATATGACCAGAAGGTAATAAGTTTAGCCTTAACCTTTGTATTTTAGGACATTTCATTTGTAAATTAAGGCGAAATATTGCTTAATCCACCAAGATGTGTTTGCATTTCGATTTGACTTAGTTGAAATTGTTATTTTCTAATTAAATAGAGTTACCATTTGTATTTCAATAAAAAAATTGTCATAAGACTTCACGGAAACAATCAAATAATTGTAATGGAAAATTGATTGAAAATTTCTACCTTGCAACTCTTTGAACTAGTAGAGATTAAAAAAGAGGATTGTAGAAGGCTCCTTTTATGTTTTTTGAATTTCTGTAAATTTTAGAACAATAGCTATCAAATATAATTACATGAATGCTATTTTACATGTTTTCACAATTTATAACCTAATGATGTAAGAATAGCTCATTGATGATTATGTGTACATAATGTACCACATGCACAACATACATAGCAATGCAACCCGCACCCCTACAAATATAATCCTGTAGGAGTAAACGATAAGGATTGTAAGTTAAAAACTCTAACAAATTACCTATGTTGGTTAAAGCAACGAATGAATTCATAAATTTGCTACCAATTAAAAGCAATATATTACACAAGTTCTCCCAAGAAGCCAACGTTACATGACTGTCTTTGCACGGTATGAAATTATAGTGGAATTATTAGGAATAAGATGTTTGTTTCCTTTTTTTCTAGCGCACGTGTATCGGACGTGCCGTCAGTACTCGATATATATATAGCAAGGATTGACTATACCTTACTTTTGTTACATCTCTATTCTCCCTTTAACTTCAACTACACATTCCAATTTAACTAATACACTTTCTTTCCAACTCCACCATATACATAATATTTTGAAAATGTTGGTCTGAAGTCCGGATAAAGAAGCCTGATAAAGGTGGAGGGAAAACTATATGTATTAAGAGTCATCCACTATATTTCGCTGTATCCTCGCTGTATCCCCGCTGTGACTTTTTGCACCTTCGCCGCATTGAGTCTGTTCAACGCTTTAACTGCACGTCTTTAGAGTAAAACCAAGAACTCCTTTGTATTGCCCAACCTTTAATAAGATTTTCTTGCTAGCCTCGTTTTCTTGTAAAATACGAAGTAAATAATATTTTCTGTTAGCAATTCTCCTTTTAAGTTTGATTGAATGATAAAATTGCATGTCTTGCCTATTATATCTGTGTGAGTTTAAGTTTATAATTTTGTTATAAGAGATCATCAAATACCGATAAGATTTTAAGCAAAAGTGTAGAAGATTATTCGGTCGTGTTATGGTAGAGGCATCGGAATTCTTTTTTGGTAATAATAGGAGATCAAAAATTCATTTGATAATGAAATGTCCTTCCAGCAATGGGAGGAGGCTAGAAATCTGTAATGATCCGTAAATATTAATAATTAAAATTGTTAACTTAATAAGATTCTATGATTAAATATTAAAATAAATAGAAATTGGTAAGTTAATAATGAAATAATAGCTAAAATGAATGGTAAAAATGTTAGTTAAAGCTAATTATTAACAAATTGAACGAAATTCTAATAAATGAAATAATGTAAGTGTTATACCTGGTTATAAGTTGGATATAAGAAAACAAATGTTAACATTTAATTAGCTAATGAAATAATAATATTGTTAATGGTAATTGAACAAAATCAGATTAAGTAGGGAGTTATGATATTTGTCGTATTACTGTGTGCATTAATTTATAATGGGATATAAAAGGTAATTGATAATATAAAATGTGGACTTATTAATAAAACAAAGTGTAATGATTGGAAATGGAATAAATTTAGTGTAATGAGAGTGGTTATAATAATTGTTTGTAAGGAATGAACTTACAAATATTATAAAAATGTATAATGGTGACAATTGTTATTGTTACCAATTTAATTAATCAATGACAAATATATGTCAATAAAATGCTACATAAATATGAGTAAAGGTTAATGGTAACAATCATTTTAAGTTACCTAGTTATTTTATTTGGTCTATTAGATTAAAATGGGAAATCAATTACAATTAAATGAACTTTAATGTTACACTAATAAGATCTAGACAATAATTGAAAATTATGAATGAAACAAAATGAATAGAGATGTTAATTTTATTCATAAGCTAACAATTGATGTAATAAAAAGAATGAAACCGAGATAAAATAATTAATTGGGATTTTAATTTTTATTAATATGTAAAACTGACAAAATTCAATAAAAATTGAAATATAGTAATTAATACAAATAAAAGAATAAAATTGGATAGTATTAATGTAGTGAAAGACAAACAAATATTAACTATGTTATTTGTGTAATTAATGGATAGGAATACCAAAGGTTAATTGTAATAAGGGATATAATTGAGAAATATAAGCGGTAGAATAATAAAAATTTATGATTTTATTTTTGTTAACATATGTTAAGGGATATGTTTATGATCTTAATTTGAACTTCTACTAATAACATGTATTACAGTAAGATAAAAAAAATGATAACATACGTCAGGTGTATTTAATGACATTGTTTGAATGTAATTAATAACGGTGATTATAATAATAAATGTTAATCAAGAATAAGAATGTATAAGTTTAGTAAAAGAGTAAACATTCATTCAGTAAAAATGTTTGGCAACTAAAAGATTGATTGTAGAGATGAGAAACTATTATTAGAGTAAGAAATATATAATTACTGTTTATACCCAATAGTGTATTAATATGTTTAAATTACCATTAGATAGGAAATAATTGTTATACTTCTTATTACATTTATTTAGTCCATTTTGAAACTTAATCAACTGAAATTAATGTAATTGAAAATTTCCAATTAATAGGAGAGAGAATACTAATTGTAAATTAATAGGTGTAAATAAAAGCAGCATATGTTTTATGAAAATATAGGAAAAGTTTGATTTAATAATAAGAAAATTTACACCAAATAAAATGAATGTTTTATTTGTAAATGTAGGTTTAATTTCATTAAAATAAAGAATAGAAAGATTGATTTTAAAGAAAGAAATATATGTTTATTTGAACTATGTTTTAGCTTACAGACTGATTTCAAGAATAGGAAAATAATCTATTTATTACTCTTGTCATAAACAATAAATTTATAAACGTGTTTAAATAAACAATTGTTCTATTTTTTTTATCCAATCTAGTCGTCTGCTATAAAATTTAACTTTGTGAGTAACTGCAATTAATGTAATTCAAATATTTCAATTAAAAGTAAAGGAAACGTTGATTGCAATTAATAGATTTAATAAAAGAAACGCACGTTTTGGGTTAAACAAAAAGGGTGTTTTAATGGAAATAAAAATCATTTTGAGAAAACAAAATTGAACGTTTTCATTTTTAAGGTAAGTATAAATATTTTATTATGCGTAGACAAAAACCTAAATGCGTACAAATTTGAATATTATTTGAGTTAATGAAGTTAGTTTGGTTACATTACAAAAAAAATTAAATTTCATAAGGTTATGCAAGGTACATTGTCCCTTCATTTTTTATATTATTAATTGTTGCACGATCGTTTTAAAATAGTTACCTTATTATTAATAGTTGATCCCTTTTTTTCCTTCTGTTTAATACCCGTGCCTAGACTTTTAGATTGTATTTATTTCTTGCCACCTCATTTTCACGTATATAAAATTTTACTTTTGTTTGCAAACTTTTCCATTCCTACGTACATTTCCTTATGCATTATTAATGCCTGAAGCTTTAAAAATAAAGAGTGACATTTATTTTTGCCCCTCCACATTCATTTCCTAATTATAAATAACCTACATCTTATTTATTCTTTTACATATTGTTTCTCCTAGCACCTCATATTCAAAAGCTCTTATTATTGTAAATCCAAAAGCATTTTTTACAAAAATGATTCTTTTTCATTTTTCGTACACTTCCTGTCCTCATCTTAGTTGTTCTTCAATCTTTTCCTGAAGCCTCATCTTGAGAAAACGTAAGTATTAAAATTTGTTTATTTATATATATTTTTAACGCGTACTAATTTTTATTTTAATAGTACTTCTTGTAACATGAATATCTTTTGCATATAAACTTTGATTCACGCGCGATTTCTTCTGTTGGATTCAAATTTATATTCCGGACAACATGAAATTGATTTAGTTGAATTTGGAGATTGTTGAGTTTTGCGCTTCTGTTTGGATTTTTGTGGGCTAAAATCAAAGGTGAGTGTTTTAACCCACTCACAACTTCTAAAATTTCTTATGTTTGTTAAATTTATTTATGATGCGTTTAAAAATTTATTTATAGCAGTTTGGCATATATTTCATTGTTATCTCAGTTAAATTGCATTCATTTAATTTAATTGTTATTTAATTCATTATTGCATATAAACTGCCAGTTAAATTTTTTGTTAAATTTATTATTGCATATAAACTGATAGTTAAATTATTAGTTAATCTATTTTGCATATAAACTGCCAGCTAAATTATCAGTTAATTTATTTTGCATAATAAACTGCCAGTAAATGCCTGTTATTTATTACCTGTTATATATTAATGTATCGTTGAATTTGATGATGATTTTGATAAACAGTTGATGTATGATATTGGATGAATGGATGCTGTATTTGGTATTGTTATAAACTACAAGTTATTATGTATTTCTATGGTTTTATGAGATATTGATTTCGGATATTTGAGAAAGGTTATTATTTTATATATGGTTAAATTCTTGGTTTTAAACTATGTATAAAATTGTTTAAAGTATGAAGTAAGTTTCATAATAAAGTGGATTTTATTAAAATATATTATGGACAAGTTTTTACTAAAATTATATTCTAACATAGAGTTATATTGATTTTTATAAATCAAAGTTGAGGAGATAGTTTGAAATTGATTTGAGATTTCATTTAGTTAAAATCATATTGAAATTGAGATTTAAAAAGAATATGGTGTTATAACTAAATTCGGGTTAAGATGATTTAAGTGAATATAGCTAGTCTAAATAAATCGAAGAATATTCAATTATTGAATTTGGAAGTTTTATCTAAAGGACACTGGATTTATTAAGGAAGTATTTCAAAACTAAATAAATAGTAAAAGGAATTTGAATATATATATATATATATATATACGAATAAAAAATTTAGTTTTGAAATTGTGGAATATTTGAAACTTTGAAATATATGAAATTTGAAATGGTTTATTTGAGGATTTAAATCTGTATTGGGATTGATTTTGAAACTAAAGAAGCTAATTTATTATATAAAGTAATTTAATAGTAAACCATTTAAGTATTGGAAGTTATGTTTCAAAGCTACGAATTTCAAGGTATTATGATTTGAAAATGCTATGACTTTGGGAAAAGGATATTTTTGAAATAAAAATGATATTATATCGATTTAGGATTTCTTTAAAATGATATCATATTGATTTGGTTTTTAAAATAGAAATGATATCTTATTTATATGGTTTTGAAATGGATATTTTATTCTGGTTTTAAAATATAAATTATTTTAAAATAACCGCGGTGTTATAATAATGTTTGGTTGTTAAAGAGACCGGGATCAGAAGTTGTCATACTCTCTGCCAACTCCGAAAACCACTTTAACGACCATGTACGCGGTGGAGATTCCAGAATGAAGTAGGATGGTGGCGGCGTTTTCTTTTGAGGTAAATACATGGACCCGACTCCCGTGAGTTGGCATAAGGTGGCTAAAAGAGGAGCGATTCTCGGGCCAAGGGGGTTAGCGCCCTTTATCGGATACTCCTCTTCGATATTATACTCTGACTTTTGGATTGATTCGGTGGCTACTTTTGATCTTCGATTATAGGGGGGAGTTTGTTCGAGATGGGCGGTAGTTGCGGCAATGCGTTACCACTAGCCCGGATGCGTAATTGGTATATCTACCCTGGCATTGCCTAGTTGTGCCGTGTCACCTACCATACCGAGCCTTTACTACGAGTTTCTATTTGTGTCATACCTATGGAGTGTCCTCTGGTAGCCTCCCGGTTAGGAGGTATTACGGTACTGTATAGACTATTGGCATTATTTGTGTTAAGGGTTATATGGGTAACCCTATAACGCTATTAAAAAGTAAGTTTATTTTACTAATAGACACTATTATAATAGAGAAATATACACATAGTATATAGTTTAACGGATCCTTAAGAGATGTAAATCCTGAGCATCTCTTAAGTTACTGCACTCATATTTATTGTTGATTTAACTTACATAAGATCTTTTAGTTCTGACTCGAGTGTTTTGCTGTTTCAATTCGCTCGGGTCAGTCCGAGCATTTCCGGATCGAAGACTTTATTTCTGGAGGAAGAAGACGAAGATTTCATTATTATTATTATTATTATTATTATTATTATTATTATTATTATTATTATTATATATTCTATGTTTCCACTACACACTGTATTCCGCTGCATTGATATTTATTGGTATGTGAACTCTGATATATATTGTATAAGTAAAATTAAATATTTTGTAAACAGCTTCAAGAACTGTATATTGGTTGTTATATTTTATCCTTCCGCTATGAGATTCTATTCTATTTTATTTCTTTCTTGTTTTTTATATTTACCCCATAACAATCCGCCCTTCCGTATGGTTTGAATTGACACGTATTTCGATTTAAAGCGTACGAAAAGGCTGGATGTTACAATGTGGTATCAGAGCTTTGGTTTAGCGATAAACCTTAGCTTTGTGGGGTCTGACTCTTTGTTAATAGGGTAGTAATACTCTATGGGAGTCGTTGAGTGTATGTATATGAGAGAGCGTATTTGTTAGTGTTATAAAAAGGTTTTAATATTGTGTTATTCTGTTCTGTTTTGTATTTATAAATTCTGGTTGGTGCATGGGACGCTATGACATCAATAAGGGTTTCTAAACACTTAATAGGACAGACCGATATATTATTTGTTTTTGATATAGGTGAATGAAATAATTTTTCCTATTATATTTTCTATATATAAAGTAAATTTTTATAAAAATTATATTTGGTTGTAATATATTTGGTTGTTAGGTAATGAAATTTTTGAAATAACAGTGAAATAAGATTGAAAATAAAATAAATGAAATTGGAAATTTAGAACTTAAGTTCTGGGGTTTTGAAAATTCTTTTGAATGATTTTGGAATATAATAATAATATTATTAGAAGTATAGTTTGATATAAATATTTCAATATAATTTGAAAGAATTGTTTTAAAAGGAATTTTGGAAAATAAGGTTTTTTTTTTCTCCCCTCTCTGTCGTTGGAAAATAATTTCGGTGATGAGTGCGCACATCATCGCCATTCCTTTTCGAGTTTCCAAGTGGGATGGCCACTGTAGTAGTTTTACTGCAGGTTTATTTTGATAAACAAATAAAATTTTAAAATTGTTTTAAATATAATTGGATATATAAAATGTAAGTATATACATTTATCTATTATTTTAAAATAATTTGATATTAAACCCGGTATTTAGTCCTTAAGTTTCCGTTAATTAATAATTTCAATCATATAGTGAAATTTAATGTAACAAATTTATAATTAGAACCTTTAATTAAAATAAGAAGTTTAAAGCTGGGTTATGAATGAAATTAAAAGTAATTTGGAAAGTGTAACCTAGAAGACAAAAGATATTATTGTCGAACATTAAATTAATTAAAGGTAATGAGAAAAACTTGTATAATTTTTCAATTACATTCTTAAAGCATAAATATAGCTTACCAAATATTAAAAGTTGAAATGTTTAATAAGAATATGCAATGGAAAATTTTTACAAGAAAAATTTATATAATGAAAGGGTTCGGTGAATCACCCTAATAAATAAGAATTTGATGTTGTAGTGGTTTAAACTTAAGTATAAGTAAAAATGCTACTAACTAAATATAATGGAAAGTAGGTATTGTAAGTAAGTAATCATAAACTTAAGTAAATAGGGAAAAGTTACTTAAGTTAATAAATTTACCTGCTAAGAAATTTGATTTAGTATGAATAAGTAATAAATGAAAATTGAAACAAACATTGAACAAATGTGAATAGTGTATTAACTAAGGAAATAATTTAATTAGGAGTGATTGAAGGAATTATTACGCAAAGAAATTGAATTAAACTTGAATGCTATAAATAAAAGAAAAAGAATAGTTGTAAGAAATAATGTAAAAATAAATAGATAAATCATTATATGAAAGAAAGAAGTCAAATAACAAATGTATGAATGAAATTAATAGGAATAAACTAAATCTGTTGTTTGAAATAGTTGCAGTTTTTTTGGGTTTATGGTTGTTTGGGTAATGATACTTTAAAAGTGTCTGGATTGAATGAATAAATCTATTTAGCTTCATCAAAGACTGTTGAATAAATGATGTGCTTAGTAGCCTATTGTTCATTCTGTACAATTTAAAGTTTTGAACCCGAACAACTATTTGTTTGTTTGATATGAATGAATGTTTGATTTGTGTTGATTTTTATGTGATGGTTGTATGCATTGTTGCAAGGGGTTGTTGGTTGTATTGATTTGTTTGTCTATGGTTGAAACAACTCTAACATTTCGTTTTATATAATTGTTAACCTTTTAGATTATATAAGTGAAATACAGGTTATGAAAGCAATTGCTACTACTTTTTGTTCCATAAAATAAGCGTTTATTGCCCTACTAATTGATATCTTTTATTTAAATTATTTAATTTTGTAAATAATTTGTTCATAAATTTAATATTTTGTATAAGATATACTGGTTTCTAAATTCTTCTTTTCCCTTCTTTTTCATTTTCGGAGACGAAAAGTTTTGAGTGGAGAAGAGTGTAATGACCCGTAAATATTGATAATTAAAAATTGTTAACTTAATAAGATTCTGTGATTAAATATTAAAATAAATAGAAATTGGTAATTTAATAATGAAATAATAACTAAAATGAATGGTAAAAATGTTAATTAAAGCTAATTATTAGCAAATTGAATGAAATTCTAATAAATGAAATAATGTAAGTGTTATACCTGGTTATAAATTGGATATAAGAAAACAAATGTTAACATTTAATTAGCTAATGAAATAATAATATTGTTAATGGTAACTGAACAAAATCAGATTATGTAGGGAGTTATGATATTTGTTGTAGTAGTGTGTGCATTAATTTGTAATGGGATATAAAAGGTAATTGATAATATAAAATGTGGACTTTTTAATAAAACAAAGTGTAATGATTGGAAATGGAATAAATTTAGTGTAATGAGAGTGGTTATAATAATTGTTTGTAAGGAATGAACTTACAAATATTATAAAAATGTATAATGGTGACAATTGTTATCGTTACCAATTTAATTAATCAATGGCAAATATATGTCAATAAAATGCTACATAAATATGAGTAAAGGTTAATGGTAACAATCATTTTAAGTTACCTGTTTATTTTGTTTGGTCTATTAGATTAAAATGGGAAATCAATTACAATTAAATGAACTTTAATGTTACACCAATAATATCTAGACAATAACTGAAAATTATGAATGAAACAAAATGAATAGAAATGTTAATTTTATTCATAAGCTAACAATTGATGTAATAAAAAGAATAAAACCAAGATAAAATAATTAATTGGGATTTTAATTTTTATTAATATGTAAAACTGATAAAATTCAATATAAATTGAAATATAGTGAGTAATATAAATAAAAGACTAAAATTGGATAGTATTAATGTAGTGAAAGGCAAACAAATATTAACTATGTTATTTGTGTAACTAATGGATAGGAATACCAAAGGCTAGTTGTAATAAGGGATACAATTGAGGAATATAAGTGGTAGAATAACAAAAACTTATGATTTAATTTTTGTTAACATATGTTAAGAGATATGTTTATGATCTTAATTTGAACTTCTACTAATAACATGTATTACAGTAAGATAAAAAAAATGATAACATACGTCAGGTGTATTTAATGACATTGTTTGAATGTAATTAATAACGGTGATTATAATAATAAATGTTAATAAATAATAAGAATGAATAAGTTTGGTAAAAGAGTAAACATTCATTTAGTAAAAATGTTTGGCAACTGAAAGATTGATTGTAGAAATGAGAAACTATTATTAGAGTAAGAAATATATAATTACTGTTTGTATCCAATAGTGTATTAATATGTTTAAATTACTATTAGATAGGAAATAATTGTTATACTTCGCATTACACTAATTTAGTCCATTTTGAAACTTAATCAACCGAAATTAATGTAATTGAAAATTTCCAATTAATAGGAGAGAGAATACTAATTGTAAATTAATAGGTGTAAATAAAAGCAGCATATGTTTTATGAAAATATAGGGAAAGTTTGATTTAATAACAAGAAAATTTACACCAAATAAAATGAATGTTTCATTTGTAAATGTAAGTTTAATTTCATTAAAATAAAGAATAGAAAGATTGATTTTAAAGAAAGAAATATATGTTTATTTGAACTTTATTTTAGCTTAAAGACTGATTTCAAGAATAGGAGAATAATCTATTTATTACTCATGTGTATAAACAACAAATTTATAAACGTGTTTAAATAAACAATTGTTCTATTTTTTTATCCATTCTAGTTGTCCGTTTTAAAATTTAACTTTGTAAGTAACTGCAATTAATGTAATTCAAATATTTCAATTAAAAGGAAAGGAAACGTTGATTGCAATTAATAGATTTAATAAAAGAAACGCACGTTTTGGGTTAAACAAAAAGGGTGTTTTAATGGAAATAAAAGATCATTTTGAGAAAAACGAAATTGAACGTTTTCATTTTTGAGGTAAGTATAAATACTTTATTATGCGTAGATAAAAACCTAAATGCGTACAAATTTGAATATTATCTGAGTTAATGAAGTTAGTTTGGTTACCTTACAAAAAACTTAAATTTCAAAAGGTTGTGCGAGGTACATGGTCCCTTCGTTTTTTTTAATTAATTGTTGCACGAACGTTTTAAAATTGTTACCTTATTATTAATAGTTGATCCGTTTCTTTCCTTCTGTTTAATACTTGAGCCTAGAATTTTAGATTGTATTTATTTCTTGCCACCTCATTTTCACGTATATAAAATTTTACTTTTGTTTGCAAACTTTTCCATTCCTATGTACATTTCCTTATGCATTATTAATGCTTGAAGCTTTAAAAATAAAAAGTGACATTTATTTTTGTCCCTCTGCATTGATTTCCTAATTATAAATAACCTACATCTTATTTCTTCTTTTACATTTTTTTCTCCTAACACCTCATATTCAAAAACTCTTATTCTTGCAAATCCAAAAGCATTCTTTTACAAAAATGATTCTTTTTCATTTTTCGTACACTTCCTGTCCTCATCTTAGTTGTTCTTCAATCTTTTCCTGAAGCCTCATCTTGAGAAAACGTAAGTATTAAAAAAATATATTATTTATATATATTTTTAACGCGTACTAATTTTTATTTTAATAATACTTCTTGTAGCATGAATATCTTTTGCATATAAACTTTGATTCACGCGCGATTTCTTCTGTTGGATTCAAGTTTATATTCCGGACAACATGAAATTGATATAGTTGAATTTGGAGATTGTTGAGTTTTGCGCTTCTGTTTGGATTTTTATGGGCTAACACAAAGGTGAGTGTTTGTACCCACTCACAAATTCTAAAATTTCTTATGTTTATTAAATTTATTTATGATGCGTTTAAAAATTTATTAATAGCAGTTTGGCGCATATATTTCATCATTATCTCAGTTAAATTGCATTCATTTAATTTACTTATTATTTAGTTCATTATTGCATATAAAATGCCAGTTAAATTTCTTGTTAAATTTATTATTGCACATAAACTGATAGTTAAATTATTAGTTAATTTATTTTGCATATAAACTGCCAGTTAAATTATCAGTTAATTTATTTTGCATAATAAACTGCCAGTAAATGCCTGTTATTTATTACCGATTATATATTGATGTATTATTGAATTTGATGATGATTTTGATAAATGGTTGATGGATGATATTGGGTGAATGGATGTTGTATTGTGTATTGTTATAAAATGCAAGTTATTATGTCTTTCATCTCATCTCATTCGGGATTACGGTTTGAAATGATATACAACTGCATTTTTATTTTTAAATTGCAGATTGAAATGATAAATATCCGTATCACTTGACCATAGGGTAGAAAATTTTATACAGGCACCGCGGTATATATATGTATAAAGTTATTTTGAAAAAAAAATTCTATGGTTTTATGAGATATTGATTTCGGATATTTGAGAAAGGTTATTATTTTATATATGGTTAAATTCTTGGTTTTAAACTATGTATAAAATTGTTTAACGTATGAAGTAAGTTTAATAATAAAGTGGATTTTATTAAAATATATTATGGATAAGTATTTACTAAAATTATATTCTAATATAGAGTTATATTGATTTTTATAAATCAAAGTTGAGGAGATAGTTTGAAATTGATTTGAGATTCCATTTAGTTAAAATCTTATTGAAATTGAGATTTAAAGAGAATACGATGTTATAACTAAATTCGGGTTAAGATGATTTAAGTGAATATATCTAGTCTAAATAAATCGAAGAATATTCAATTATTGAATTTGGAAGTTTTATTTAAAGGATACTGGATTTATTAAGCAAGTATTTCAAAACTAAATAAATAGTAAAAGGAATTTGATATATATATATATATATATATATATATATATATATATATATATATATATATATATATATATGAATAGAAATTTAGTTTTAAAATTGTGGAATATTTGAAACTTTGAAATATATGAAATTTGAAATGGTTTATTTGAGGATTTAAATCTGTATTGGGATTGATTTTGAAATTAAAGAAGCTAATTTATTATATAAAGTAATTTAATAGTAAACCATTTAAGTATTGGAAGTTATGTTTCAAAGCTATGAATTTCAAGGTATTATGATTTGAAAGTGCTATGATTTTGGAAAAAGGATATTTTTGAAATAAAAATGATATTATATCGATTTGGGATTTCTTTAAAATGATTTCATATTGATTTGATTTTTAAAATATAAATGATATCATATTTATATGGTTTTGAAACGGATATTTTATTTTGGTTTTAAAATATAAATTATTTTGAAATAACCGCGGTGTTATAATAACGTTTGGTTGTTAAAGAGACCGGGATCGGAAGTTGTCATACTCTCTGCTAACTCCGAAAACCACTTTAACAACCGTGTACGCGGTGGAGATTCCAGAATGAAGTAGGATGGTGGCGGCGTTTTCTTTTGAGGTAGATACGTAGACCCGACTCCCGTGAGTTGGCATAAGGTGGCTAAAACAGGAGCTATTCTCGGGCCAAGGGGGTTAGCGCCCTTTATCGGATACTCCTCTTCGATATTATACTCTGACTTTTGGATTGATTCGGTGGCCACTTTTGATCTTTGATTTTAGGGGGGAGTTTGTTTGAGGTGGACGGTAGCTGCGGATATGCGTTACCACCAGTCCGGATGCGTAATTGGTATATCTACCTGGCATTGCCTTGTTATGCCGTGTCACCTACCATACCGAGCTTTTACTACGAGTTTCTATTTGTGTCGTACCTATGGAGTATCCTTTGGTAGCCTCCCGGTCAGGAGGTATTACGGTACTGTATAGACTATTCGCATTATTTGTGTTAAGGGCTATATGGGTAACCACTTAACGCTATTAAAAATTAAGTTTATTTTACTAATATACACTATTATGATAGCGAAATATACTACATAGTAAATAGTTTAACGGATCCTTAAGAGATGTAAATCCCGAGCATCTCTTAAGTTACTGCATTCATATTTATTGTTGATTTAACTTACATAAGATCTTTTAGTTCTGACTCGAGTCTTTTGTTGTTTCAATTCGCTCGGGTCAGTCCGAGCATTTCAGGATCGAAGACTTTATTTCTGGAGGACGAAGACGAAGATTTCATTATTATTATTATTATATATTCTATGGTTCACTACACACTATATTCCGCTGCATTGATATTTATTGGTATGTGAACTCTGATATATATTGTATAAGTAAAATTAAATATTTTGTAAACAGCTTCAAGAACTGTATATTGATTATTATATTTTATCCTTCCGCCGTGAGATTCTATTCTGTTTTATTTCTTTCTTGTTTTTTTATTTACCCCGTAACAATCCGCCCTTCCGTATGGTTTGAATTGGCACGTGTGTCAATTTAAAGCATACGAAAAGGCTGGATGTTACAAAATCCGTATTGGACCATCCAAAAATTGATGTTTGATAATAATAGAAGACCAAAAGTTTTCATCCAATATCGATAGAAGACCAAAATTCTATATCTGATAGTATTACAAGAAGCTCAAGAGTCTAATTTGGTGATAATAAAATTCCAAAAATCCATGTTTGGAAATAATAGAAGAAGACCGGAGATCCAAATCTGGCAATAAAAATGGAAGTCTTGAAATCCATATCTAAAAATAATTTAGAAAGATCAGAAATCCAAATCTGGCAATAATAATAGAAATCCAGAAATCCATATCTAGAAATAACAGTAGAAGACCAAAAATAAAAATTTAGCAATAATAATAGAATTCTAGAAAACCATATCTGTAAATAATAAAAGTAGTCCAAAAATCCAAATCTGACAATAATAATAGAAGTCTAGAAAGATATATCTGGAAATAATAGAAGAAAATAAGAAATCCAAATCTGGCAATAATAATAGAAGTACAGAGTCTCTTATCTGGTGGCTGAAAATAGATTTTGTTGAAGAGTATAAATAACACATGTTTGATGGTTTCTTTCTTTAGAAGATTATTTGACATGGAGCACTACTTGGCTCTAATTTTGGTTAATTTAGAAGCATTACTCGGCTTTGATTTTGATAATTTTTCCTTTTGAAGATTTCGTTGCTTTAGTGAGGTCTTTGGTGATGACACTAAGGCTTACTCTATACTCCCTCCAGGAGATACTTCGATGAGGCCTTTGATGACGGCACTAATGGTTTTCCCTGTTCTTTAGTACTGCCTTTGATGACAACACTAAAAGCTTATCTGACCTCCCTCCAGGAGGGGCTTCAACTAGGCCACATAGGCAGGGGTTGAAGAATTTCCCATGCTTTGTAAGGCCTTTGATGGTGACAATAAAGGCTTACTCTGACCTTCCTCTAGGAAACACTCCAGTGAGGCCCTTGATGACGACACCGAAGGCTTAGAACCTCTGATGGCCACTGATGTAACGACCCATAATTTAATCACTTTGAACATGAATAGTTAATATGTTTTTAAATGATTAAATAATGGATTTTATATCTAGAAGTATTAACCTTGCCTAATAAAACAAGAAGAATTATTAACCCTGCCTAATAAAACAAAATAGTATAATTACTTGCCTAATAAAACAAGAAAGAATTATTAACCTAGCCTAATGAAACAAAATAGTATAATTACTTGCCTAATAAAACAAAATAGCATAATGATTATTATATTCCATGCGGATGGTTGCCATTGGACCAAAATCTGGTCGAATCAAGTTATGCCATGCGGATGGTTGCCATTGGACCAAAATCTGGTCAAATCAGTTTAGGCCATAGTTGATAGGAAGGATTCCTATTGGACCAAAAGGTGGTCGAATCAAATTAAGTCACAAGGATGTTTTCTAATGGACCAAAATATGGTCGAATCAAATTATGCCATATGGCTAGCTTCTATTGGACCAAAATCTGGTTGAATCAGGCTAGGCTATAGGAAATTAATAAAGTACCCTTCTCTTCACCTATAAATAGCCAAGTCCATATATCATTTTATTTCATTCACAAACTAAAGAAAATAACTAAAATTCATTTTAAAAGGTGAAGCATTCCAAGTCTCCATCAAAGCAAATAGGATGTTAGTATATTTCATGTTTTCATAGTTTAGTGGGTATAACTTATTCTGTAAGTGCATTCCTTGCTTTCATAGTTTAGTGGGTACAACTTATTCTGTGAGTATAATTTAATTATTTTACGGTCAGTGTAATCTTAATCTCTTTCCTTTTACTCATTCATATTTTAACAAATGTTGTGTTAACTATTGATTGTAAATTGTTAATAATAATGAGTCTGTTAATATTCTTGTTTGGTTGTTTGATTTGTGCTCGGCCAGTTTATGAGCAATAACTTTGACGTTTAGTTAAAGGGAACTTACACCACCTTTTAACTTAGGATTGCCATTTAGTGACTTTTTGGTTAAAAGGAAACAACACCCCTTTTATCTATCTCATTTGATTAAGAGGAAGCTTCACCCCCTCTTGGTTGTAATCTCCTTTAAAGATGATGGGTTTAAGTTATGATTTGAATGGAAGTTTTAAATCTTTGTTTGAAGTATTTTTAAAGGAGCTTCAAAATTTATATAATAATTTAAATGAGTTATTTATGGAAAGTAAGTAGTCCTATACTTGGCACTAAAAGCCGATGAGTAGATTGATTCTCTATCTGTGAGATCTGGAACCGAAGTGTCTAGGTAAGGCTAGGAGCAACCAGTGCCCTGACTTACATGGCTTTGTTTCTGGGCGAGGGATAGAGTAAGTCGAGAATATCGGAAACGTGATAAGTGTAGGAGATTTGATTTCCATAAATGATCTTTATAATTATAATGGAAAATGTTTGCATTTCTTATAGACAATGGTTTTTGACCCATCTAAGTATTCTTTTGAAATATGAAATCCTCTTAATTGTTTTGAGAATATGCTTATACCGATGGGATAAGTATATGGATATTTTCCAAGTATTGAAAGAGTATAAGGTTTAATTTCCATATACGATCATTTTGTTATCCTCGATAGTCGATATCTTGACTATCAATTTCGATACCCTTCTTCCATTTATTTTTGTTTCGTCAATCTAAGACGATTTGTTGCTCAATTAGAGCATTGATATCCTTTATCGGAAATGACTAAATAAAGAGCGAGTGGGGGCCAAGCTATGTGGGGTTGCTCCCATTAGGGTATTTTCACATCTACTCTAGATTGGTTTCGGTTGTATGCGCACGAAGATGTGAAATACTCGGATACTCGGTAAGGATGGCGGGGTCCGGCTTGGAGGTTTCCGAGAGCCATCGTAGTTCTCAAGTATATTTTCTAGAGGTATACTTTCGATAAGGGGGGCGCACCCTCCTAGTCATTGTTGGAAAAATTCCTTTTCCTTATTTTTGATTCAAAATTTTGGATTGATTCTTTCTTAATTTCATCGGGAAGCGTCTTGCACTCTTCGCGATGTTTAATTATCTGTCCATTCTTTTATACTTGGATGTTGTCCTTGTGAGGGAAAAACCCGTTCTGCGTTTTTGCGATGTGGTCTCACTTGTTACTTTGTGTGTTCTATTTTTGGAGTTTACTCATACCAAACTTATTGTCTGACCCGAATTGTTGTTTTCCCTAAACGTTCTGGTGCTCATGTATATTTGAGTAGTCCAAAAATGACAGGTTTTTTGGGCTCTTTTGAAGATGGTGGACGAGCAGGAGGCTCCTTATCTATCTAGCTATTTATTTCCGCTATTATGAGATGTTGGCTCTATGTATGTATATTTAAAGGAAGGTTGTTATAACTGCCTAGACTGATAGTAGTACTTTTGTTGTAACTCTGATAACTCCATGTTGGGGAGTAACCTTATGTACTGTCTTATTTTTATGTTATATTTAACCGTTCCGTTGTGAGATTATTATTCCGTTCTTATATTTTACCCTATGGCAACTCGTCTTTCAGATACTTGGGCAACGGCACATGAATACCATGGATGTATTAAGTGTCGTTCTCAAGGGTCAGAAAGGTGGGTCTTCACAGTTGGTATCAGAGCTTCGGTTGAGCGAACGCCTTAGCCTGATTGGGGTACAACTCACCAGAGATAGGGTAAGTGATTCCCTAGAATGAGTTAATCTTGAGGGAGCGTATTTGTAATTTTTATAATAATAATATTTATCCTCTAAAGTCTAGTTTTAGATTCTTTGGTGTTATTTCCTTAAACCATTTTAATCCTATTTTTGTATTCTAAAGATACCTGTTATTTGTTCAGATAATAGAAAATGAATACAAGAAGAGGAGGAAGGAGAGGGTCTAGAACTAGCACGGATACCAATGGCAGGGTACTTAGAAATGCTACCATGTCAGCTGTAGATCCGACAGAGGAAATGCTAGTGCAAGTTCATACCCCTATGAACTTTGCAGCTTTGTGTAAGTATTTTACCGCTTTGGGTGGCAAACCATTTTATGGGTTTTGGAGTGTTGTTGGGAATGGATTAGTTATCTAAGTTTAAAGCTATCTTGGATTGTGGTAGAAGGCTTGTTAGAGTTAGTGATGCAGGAGATGTTGGTGTTGATATTAGTTGTGAAGAGCCTAAGAAGTTAATGAGAAGTTCTCCCTATTCACTCGAACTAACTAAAGCGGAGCTTGGAGATGTGCCGGTTGTTCGAGATTTCATGGATATTTTTGACGAGGTGCAAGGTTTACCTCCTCACCTTGAAGTCAAGTTCCGTATTGATTTGGTTTCGGGAACTAGACCTATTGTACAAACCTTACGAAGGATGGCTCCAAAAGAGAAGAGGGAGTTAGAGGGGCAGACTTATGACTTGTTGCAAAAGGGCTTGATCCGACGAAGTACCTCGAGTTGGGGATCGACAGTCGTCTTTGTTACAAAGGCAGATGGTTCTCTAAGGTTATGTGTAGACTATCGGGAGTTGAACAAAGGACTATCAAGAATAAATATCCTTTGCCAAGAATTGACGATATGTTTGATCAACTCCATGGTGCTCGGATATTTTCTAATTAGATCTTGCCACTGGTTTCCACTAATTAAGAGTGGCAGAGGAGAATGTTCCGTTAACAGCTTTTCGAACTCCTGAAAATTTCTACGAGTGGTTAGTTATGCCGTTTGGATTGACTAATGCACCCGCTTATTTTGTGGACTTAATGAATCGAGTATTTCGAGACATTCTTAATAAGTTTGTTCTCGTCTTTATTGATGACATTCTTATCTATTCAAAGACAGAGGAGGAACACAAATATCATCTTCGTATCATACTCGATACCTTAAGGAGCCATGAGTTAAAGGCTAAGTTATCCAAGTGGCATTTTTGGAAATCTGAAGTTAGATTTCTAGGGCATGTTATTTCGGTAGAAGGTATATCGGTGGATCCAGCTAAAGTTGTTGCGGTCCAAGACTGGAAGAAGCCCGAAAGTGCGACGGAAGTTAGAAGTTTCTTGGGATTGGCTCGTTTTTACCGTAGGTTTATCAAGGACTTCTCGAAGAATTCTTCTCATCTGACGAAGTTAACAAAGAAAGATGTTAGGTTCATTTGGACTTCTAAGTGTGATCAAGCATTCAATGAATTGAAAAACAAGTTGATTGGCGCTCCTTTTTTAACCATTCCAAATGGGAGCGAAGGTTTAACCGTGTATACAGATGCTTGTGGAACTGGATTAGGAGCAGTTCTGATGCAGCATGGGAAAGTTATTGCCTATGCGAGTCGACAGCTAAAGCCGCATGAGAAAAATTATGCTACGCACGATTTGGAACTTTTGGCTGTTGTCTTCGCACTAAAGATGTGGAGGCATTATCTTTTGGGTGAAAGGTTTGAGTTATACACGGACCACAAATCCTTAAAATACCTTTTTACGCAGAAAGATTTGAATTTGAGGCAGCAGAGATGGCTGGAGTTTCTCGCCTCTTATGATCTAGAGGTTCTTTATACCCCTGGAAAAGAAAATGTCGTTGCTGATGCATTGAGTAGGAATGTAGCAATGGTTGCAAATCTAGAAGTTAAGCCAATATTGTTAGAGAGAATTGCATCCAGCCAAGAGGCAGATCCTATTTTAGCTCGACTTAAGAAAGATGTTGAAGAAGGTGTAGTTTCTAGCTTTAAGATTGATCTCCGGGGCATATTGAAAATGAATGGGCGTATTTGTGTTCCAGACTTTGATGGACTTAGGCAAGAAGTGCTAGCCGAATGCCACCATTAAAACTATATTTTCATCCAGGAGTGACCAAGATGTTCGAAGATATGAAGAGGGTATTCTGGTAGAAGGGGATGAAGCGAGATATTTCAATCTTTGTGAGTCGTTGTGCAAACTGCCAGCAGATTAAGAGTGACCAACTGAAGACAGCTGGATTGCTTCAGCCACTTGAGATCCCAAAGTGGAAGTGGGAGCAGATCTCTATGGACTTTATTGATGGGCTTCCTAGGTCAAGAAGAGGTAATGATAGCATTTGGGTTATAGTCGATCGACTAACCAAGAGTGCCTATTTCATTCCTGTTAAGCTGACTAGGACTGCTACGAGTCTGGCGAGTTTGTATGTGAAGGAGATTGTGAGACTCTATGGGATTCCTCGAAGTACTGTAAGTGACCGATACCCGATATTCACTAGTAGGTTCTGGGAGGGACTGCAGACTGCTTTAGGGACTGAGCTAAGTTTAAGCACAGCTTACCATCCCCAAACAGATGGCCAAACAGAGAGAGTGAACCGAATCTTGGAAGTTTTATTACGAGCATGCATTCTAGACTTTGGGGGTTCTTGGGAAGATCATTTACCCTTAGTTGAATTCACTTATAACAATAGCTATCAAGCAAGCATTGGTATGGCCCCTTTCGAAGCTCTTTATGGTCGTCTATGTCGTTCTCCTTCGTGTTGGGTTGAATCTGGAGATAAACTTGTTCTTGGACGAGACATAATTTTAGAAGCCAATGAGAAGGTAGTTGATGTTAGAAGAAAGATGAAGGAAGCGCAAGATCGGCAAAAGTGTTATGCAGATCAAAGGCGTAGGGATCTAGAGTTCTTAGTCGAGGACTTGGTATTCGTAAAAGTCTCTCCTCTGAGAAGTGTCGTAATGTTTGGAAAGACAGGGAAGTTAGCCCCTCGATATATTGGCCCTTTTCCAATACTAGACCGGACTGGTAAACTTGCGTATAAAGTGGAGTTACCAGATCGACTATCAGATGTGCACAACGTATTTCACGTATCTCATTTACGTAAGTATGTACACGACCCTTCGATGATAATAAAACCAGGACAACAAGTTGATTTGGAGGTGCAGCCTAACCTAACCATTCTTAGGCGGCCTATTCGTATTATTGCTCGGGATATAAAGCGATTAAGGAAGATGATTGTGAATCTTGTTAAGGTTCAGTGGAGTGAGATGTTAGAGATTGTACTTGGGAAACTGAGGCCTATATTAGGGATTCTTATCCCGAGTTTATGTAGTTGTTGTTTGTATTTTGTTGTTTCTTTTTAGTGTACTCACCGGTTGTGTTAGGGTCACTATCCTTGTATCTTTGTGTGGTATATATGATATCATTTGGGTTCCTTAATATCTAGAGTTTATCCGATTAATTTCGAGAACGAAATTTCAATTAAGGAGGGGAGGATGTAACGACCCATAATTTAATCACTTTGAACATGAATAGTTAATATGTTTTTAAATGATTAAATAATGGATTTTATATCTAGGAGTATTAACCTTGCCTAATAAAACAAGAAGAATTATTAACCCTGCCTAATAAAACAAAATAGTATAATTACTTGCCTAATAAAACAAGAAAGAATTATTAACCTAGCCTAATGAAACAAAATAGTATAATTACTTGCTTATAAAACAAAATAGCATAATGATTATTATATTCCATGCGGATGGTTGCCATTGGACCAAATCTGGCCGAATCAGGTTATGCCATGCGGATGGTTGCCATTGGTCCAAAATCTGGTCAAATCAGTTTAGGCCATAGTTGATAAGAAGGATTCCTATTGGACCAAAAGGTGGTCGAATCAAATTAAGCCACAAGGATGTTTTCTAATGGACCAAAATATGGTCGAATCAAATTATGCCATATGGCTATCTTCTATTGGACCAAAATCTGGTTGAATCAGGCTAGGCTATAGGAAATTACTAAAGTACCCTTCTCTTCACCTATAAATAGCCAAGTCCATATATCATTTTATTTCATTCACAAACTAAAGAAAAGAACTAAAATTCATTTTAAAAGGTGAAGTATTCCAAGTCTCCATCAAAGCAAATAGGATGAGAGTATATTTCATGTTTTCATAGTTTAGTGGGTATAACTTATTCTGTAAGTGCATTCCTTGCTTTCATAGTTTAGTGGGTATAACTTATTCTGTGAGTATAATTTAATTATTTTACGGTCAGTGTAATCTTAATCTCTTTCCTTTTACTCATTCATATTTTAACAAATGTTGTGTTAACTATTGATTGTAAATTGTTAATAATAATGAGTCTGTTATTATTCTTGTTTGGTTGTTTGATTTGTGCTCGGCCAGTTTATGAGCAATAACTTTGATGTTTAGTTAAAGGGAACTTACACCACCTTTTAACTTAGGATTGACATTTAGTGACTTTTTGGTTAAAAGGAAACAACACCCCTTTTAGCTATCTCATTTGATTAAGAGGAAGCTTCACCCCCTCTTGGTTGTAATCTCCTTTAAAGATGATGGGTTTAAGTTATGATTTGAATGAAAGTTTTAAATCTTTGTTTAAAGTATTTTAAAGGAGCTTCAAAATTTATATAATAATTTAAATGAGTTATTTATGGAAAGTAAGTAGCCCTGTACTTGGCACTAAAAACCGATGAGTAGATTGATTCTCTATCTGTGAGATCTAGAACCGAAGTGTCTAGGCAAGGCTAGGAGCAACCAGTGCCCTGACTTACCTGGCTTTCTTTCTGGGCGAGGGATAGAGTAAGTCGAGAATATCGGAAACGTGACAAGTGTAGGAAATTTGATTTCCATAAATGATCTTTATAATTATAATGGAAAATGTTTGCATTTCTTATAGACAATTGTTTTTGAGCCATCTAAGTATGCTTTTGAAATATGAAATCCTCTTAATTGTTTTGAGAATATGCTTATACCGATGGGATAAGTATATGGATATTTTCCATGTATTGAAAGAGTATAAGATTTAATTTCCATATATGATCGTTTTGTTATCCTCGATAGTCGATATCTTGACTATCAATTTCGATACCCTTCTTCCTTTTATTTTTGTTTCGTCAATCTAAGACGATTTCTTGCTCAATTAGAGCATTGATATCCTTTATCGGAAATGACTAAATAAAGAGCGAGTGGGGGCCAAGCTATGTGGGTTGGTCCCATTAGGGTATTTTCACATCTACTCTAGATTGGTTCCGGTTGTATGCGCACGAAGATGTGAAATACTCGGATACTCGGTAAGGATGGCGGGGTCCGGCTTGGAGGTTTTCGAGAGCCATCGTAGTTCTCAAGTATATTTTCTAGAGGTATACTTTCAATAAGGGTGGCGCACCCTCCTAGTCATTGTGGAAAAAATTCCTTTTCCTTATTTTTGATTCAAATTTTTGGATTGATTCTTTCTTAATTTCATCGGGAAGCGCCTTGCACTCTTCACGATGTTTAATTATCTGTCCATTCTTTTATACTTGGATGTTGTCCTTGTGAGGGAAAAACCCGTTCTCCGTTTTTGTGATGTGGTCACACTAGTTACTTTGTGTGTTCTATTTTTGGAGTTTACTCATGCCAGACTTATTGTCTGACCCGAATTGTTGTTTTCCCTAAACGTTCGAGTACTCATCTATATTTGAGTAGTCCAGAAATGACGGGTTTCTTTGGGCTCTTTTGAAGATGGTGGACGAGCAGGAGGCTTCTTATCTATCTAGCTATTTATTTCCGCTATTATGAGATGTTGGACTATGAATGTATATTTAAAGGCAGGTCGTTATAACTGCCTAGACTGATAGTAGTACTTTTGTTGTAACTCTGATAACTCCATGTTAGGGAGTAACCTTATGTACTGTCTTATTTTTATGTTATATTTGACCGTTCCGTTGTGAGATTATTATTCCGTTCTTATATTTTACCCCATGGCAACTCGTCTTTCAGATACTTGGGCAACCGCACATGAATACCATGGATGTATTAAGTGTCGTTCTCAAGGGTCAGAAAGGTGGGTCGTCACAACTGACCTCTTGCGGTCATAAGCCTTTGATGGCTAGGATGTTCGATGACCTAGAACCTCTTGCGGTCATAAAGCCTTTGATGGTTGGGGCATTTGATGGCTTGGGACCTCTTGCGGTCATAAGCCTTTGATGGCCGGGGCATTTAATGGCCGGGGACCTCTTACGGTCATAAGCCTTTCATGGCTTTGGGAGAAACTTACTCCTTTACAATAAATTCTTTTTATTTATCCATTGCCTGAAAGTATGGCAGTAAAAGTTTGACATTCCATGTTCTTGTTATGACGTTGTCATCTAGTCGGCAAAGTTTATAGGTCCCAGGTAGAATTACCTTGCGTATGATTAAGGGTCCTTCCCAATTTGGTTCTAACATCCCGTCTGTCGAATTCTTAGTATTTTCCCTGACTCTTCGGAGCACAAGAATGTAATAATCCGCAAATCCATACTCCTTGAATAGACACTAATCTCCATCGATTAACTCAAGATGAACGGAAATACGAACCATTAGGGTTTAAGAAGAAGAAAAAGGTAGGAGAAGAAGAGAGAAAGAAGAAGAAACAGAAAACAAGAAACAACAGAACAATATCAGAATCTCACAATCGCAGCGGAACAACATATAATAGATAAATGAATAATCTTTAAACAAAGAACTATATCAGTTATTACATTACATAACATTACATCATCAGAGTGTACAACAACAAACAAGAACTAACAGCGGAAAAAAAATACTATATACTAGTGAATACGCCATGCCATTCAGCTTGCCTCCTGCAACTCCTGAATTCCAGAATATCCTGATAACCTAACTCTAGACTGCCCGTGTGGAAATTGGTGGGCACCCAGAGTTTAGGAAGGAAAACAATAAACTCCAGATCAGTCATGAGACTGGTGTGAGAACTTAAAACTGTTTATCTTTAAAACAAAGTACATGATAATTTTTAAAATAAATTCGCAATGCTTTTTAGAAAATGAGACTACCATAAGGCCTCCCGCATACACACACAATGCAAACGCAGAATCGGAGGAGATTTCTCCTTATGATAGTCAAAGATGCTTGATACGCATTAAAAAGAAACATTTGATATTATTACTAGTGCATAGTGTAGGAAAAGTTATTTCGAAAGTGAAGATATAAATCTTAGCCAGCATAGGCATTCCGCACTCATGCCTACTATAGCTACCATCCAAACAGTGGTGACCACCATAAGTGAATGATAGGTTCTACAAATAAAACCGTACAAGATTATATTGTTTCTTTGGATTTCCAACAAATGATCAGGCCAAGGAACTTCCCATTGCCACATGGGTACGCCTCTGGAAAGACGACCCGAGAACCTAACTGGATCTCTGCCAACACAAGGCCGGGTTACCTTTCAAACTAGGTAACTACTGACACGAATATGTCATTCCCCGATCGTAACTGATCTATATCCGAGGATCCTCGATTCCAACAACCACAAAGCAATAAATTTGCAGCAACAACATAGGTTAAGTATCTGGGCTCCATACCATGATACCACCTATATCCAGAAGGAATGACATACACTGAAGGGGCGCTACCCCCTAATAACCTTGCCACATCCTTCCTGTTTTGCCCATTTTCAGGGAGTGAGGCTCGACGAAGTCTCGTCCACAAAGCCACGCTTTATACAAAAGCTGCTTTGATCATCAAATGCTCAACAACACTTTGTATGCAAGATTACCAATTTGGGAATGTATCACTTGTAATCATCAACTACATGACCTCTAAGGTGTTAAGCTAAGAGAATAAATTCTCCGCCACCAATGGAAATATATTTGACAGAAACCATCTTTACATCTTAAATTGTAACGTCAGACACACATCCATACAGGTCCGTTCCGGCATCGAACGGAACCGAAGGCACTTACAAAGAAGTCCTTGCAATCTGGATATTCATTAATCACGACCGTACTTCCCATCACAAAGGGTAATAATTTTCTATATCGGGGATCAGCCGATGCAGAAACATTCGACGGTAATCCTTCCGTTTTCAAAAATATCCAGTCTTCAACACCGGTCAACAAATGCAATTCATAACGACGTATCACATATTCGGAATGAGTTATACAACCCCAAGGTCCTTTCCCGGCAAACCCGAATAGTGAGCGCTTATTTTGAAAATAAGTGTGGCATTCAAATTCAAGCAAATCACAACAAATACCTATTCAAAGGTAAATATTGATAGTCGGTTATTTAACTATCAATATGTATGCTCAACATCGCCAAATTCCAAATAATTTCCCAAATTATTTATTTTCCAAAATATCTTTAATAGATATATAATTTCCACACTTCAACATTTGAAAACAAATTTCCCTTTCTTTTATAAATTCCATAGTGAATTTACAATTCCAAAATATTTATGAATATACGATTTTCAAATCGATTTCTAATATTCATTTTCAATTTATCTTTAAAAGATAAAATCTCAAAATATTCACTTCATATTGGAAAAACATTTCCATACTTATTTAATAATAAGTAATTTACAAATCCATTTAGTTTCAACACTTGGAAAATATTCAATATACTTAAATCGAAATTAAGTATATATTTCATTCTTTAAGGAAAACATTCTCTTAAACACATTTATTTGAGCCAAAATGAATGTTGCGTAAAACATTGTTACGACAACCCAAAATCACTAGTATAGGGATTCGAACTTAAAATAGATATATAAATCCCAATACTATATACAACATTTCCTTTCGGAAATCATTTACTATAACAACAGTGTTATAGTCCACTATTTCCTTCTATTTCTCGAAAACGTCTATTTCAACAATAAATGTTGAAATCTATGGTTTCGATAGTTAATCCATTTTAAAACATCTTTAAAACAATTAACTTCATTTTATAATACCACTTCCCCAAAAACATGTTCATTTTCTTTAATAATATATTAACTGTCCAAAATCGTGAATATACTTCACTAACCAAATTCAACATTTTCTACACATTTTATTTCAAGGATAATTCGCTATCCGAAATTGCGAATATATCTCCCTAAATAACCTTCTTTATTAAATTTATCAAATTCAATTGATTTCGGATTTATAAATAATGTTTATAAATTCCATTTCTATTTATGAAAACTTCAATTAAAAAAATCCCTTTTACAAATCAATTGAATTTATAACTCTACTTTATACCCAAAACCCGATTTATAAGTTAATTATTTATAAATCTTTTATTTTACAAAATCTGTTCATTTCATAACTTCACAATTTATAAATCTATAAATTTTATTCACTTGTGAAATCTATTTATACTTCATTTTAACACTTATAAAAACTCGTTTCACAATTCCTATATTTTTAAATTTATAAATATTAATCTTAGAAATCTTTTATATAAACCATCTATAATAATTCAAAAATCTCAATTCAAATAAACCAATCCTTTTAATAATTTACAAAACGTTATTTAAAACTTATATAACTCCAAAATTATACTTAAGTACCATTTTCCAAAAATATAACTTTTATAACAATAAACTTATAACGTTTATTTATTTTAACAATTCAAAATTTAATAAAACGTATACTTTCAAAATTCACTTTAAAATTCTTTTTAAAATCAAAATCATTATTTTAAAACTTCAAAAATGGATCTGATGATGCAACACACCAAATAGTCAATCACGACAACAAAGACATCATATATCAGTATATGATAATCAACAAATATCACAATATCTGTAATCAAATAAATATTGGTGAGGAATCCAGTTGGATCCCTCCAACTTGTTTCCCTGCATCCAAAGATGTTAGCAAAATACCAATTCCGTTCCAATACGGAATATCGCGGTATATGGGATTTATAAAATATTATACGCTATTATGCGGTGCAATAGGGTCTCATCCGCTATATAATGCGGAAAATCAACTCCAAGTACATAAATAATACCAATTCCAATCAAGATGGAATTATCGCGGTATATGTTTTTAATAAATAACATCGGCTTAATAACGACGTATAATGTCTATTTCAATCATCAACAGATAATAATTATCATTCTGGCATACAATTAATAATTTTAAATCTAACTGTTTAAAATTTAAATCGAAACAATTCGATTGAGTGAGAAGTTCTCACCTTGAGTTTCCGATAATAGTTGTAGTGTTTTATTTCGAATAAAATTAAACGAGCGTTTAATTTTACCCGAAATTTTTACTAGCTCCAAACCATTCCAATCCAGTTCCATAGCATAGTGTTCGTCCATACGAATCCAACGCTACTTGTTTCGTGCATTTTCGACCTCGTATCAAAAAGTTATGCTATTACAAAGTTTATATGTTTTAATAATATAATTATTTACTATTTCTTTTATAATTTATACCATTATTCATCACTGCCATTAGATTCCACAAAATGGATCTGGGCCGCATGTATGCTTTCTTCCCAAACGCGCGTGCTATCTCCAGGTTATTCACGCATTGCAAACCCATAGCCGTCAAGCTTCAACGAATTTTCACAACCAAAATACACGACTTGAAGACGATCGGCCGCCTCCGTTGCGAACCCCTTGGCGAACTCTACCTACACCGTGAATAGCATGAAACTCGGCTGCCCCTTTGGCCTCGAAAAACGTGAAAAACGCAGCGACTTTGAACGCGATTTCCCGTCGATCCGAAGCTCCATTTCAGATCATGACCGTTGGATTTGTTGATCTCGTCGAGATCTACAACTTTGTAGTTGGAGGTTTTTGCTAATTATCGATGGATTGTGAGATATTAGAGGAGAAAGTTGAATGATTTCTGGCCATAGAAATGGTGGACGGCGGCTGCACTAGAAACCCTAGCCTTTGTTTGCAAATTGTGAAATGGAGGGCCTTTTATAGAAAATTCACGAATTAATATTCATTCGAAAATTTCCGAACTCCAAACGAAGCGTGCGGGCTGGTGTTTCTTGGGTTTACCCCATGTTCCAAACACAATGGAATAGGTTTCGAGAGCTAATTCGGTCATATGTGCGAGTTACGGAAATAAACGATCGATTTTAAATTGAACCGATTTAAACTAATTTCTATGCGTTTTGGCTTGCCCCGGACAAACGGTAAATCCGATTGAAACGAAATTTGAAACCATGCAATAATATCATATTACGGATCCGATGAAACTGGTTTCATCGAAATCAGAGACTGTTTGAAAAATGGATCTTTTAACTCGTCAATTAAATATTAAAATATTCAATTTTCACAAATTAACTTTTAATTCGATTTTAAAAGTTCTATAACATTATTATAGCTCCAATACGATATAATAAAATTTTACAAATCATTTTCAATCATATTTAACCCAATTTTCAATTATTTCTGTAATTTCAAATATTAAATTATCGATTTAATTATCAAATTAAATCCAATTATTCGAAATAAAATTTATTCGACTTACAAATTTTACTTATTAATATTTAAATCAATTAAATGTACGAATTTTAATTGACAGAAATTCTGGGTTTTTACAAACTTCCCCCCTTAAAAGAATTTCGTCTTCGAAATTACCAAGTAAGAAAAGGTTACAGAATCCATTAACTTTCCAAAACAGTTCGTTCGAATTAAATTTCAAATTCACTTGAGTGTTTAACTTTCCCAAAATTCATTGTTAAACTTCTTACAAAATCTTTACTAAGTTTCCAAATCCAAACTTAGTTTCAAAAATTTCCCAATTTTCTCAAAAATATTCTAACACCTTAAATTTTCGGAAAAAATCGCCATAGTCTCCTTTGCGCGGCTCGATGTGAAAAAAAAATGACAGTATATATATCACAAATATACATCTCATCAAGTGATGAGGCATCCCGCAGGGAAAAAGTCTAAAAGTACGATATTTAATCCGAGATATGTACCTTATTTATTATTAGCGAGCGTATACGGCTAATATAGCGCGAAAGCGAGCTTCAAATGCGAAGCAAGCGCAATCCGCACCTACTAAACACTCAACAACAACATGAGTAACATGCATATATGAAAGTAACATCAATATACAACATATATCACTACAAAAACTACATATGCCAAGATAGAAAATGCAACAAAAGCAATATATGCAACCACCAAACAACTATCATCCAACTAATAAACATCCAACAATTAATGTCTATCCAAATCAATTCATAACCAAATCAATATTCTTTCATATTCTCATGAATATTCAATGAATTGGTTTTCCAGTTTAAATCACATTTGATTCATTAACATTGGATGTTTTTACTAACATTCATTTATTCATATTCAAGTTGGTTCATTTCCAAATCAAATTCATTTAACTTCCAATTTGATTTATAGCTTTCAATTTTATCAATTCAACTTCATTAACACTTAACGAAATATACACAATCAACTTACAATCATATAACAACCAATGTTTATTCAACACAACCAAATTTATTCAGTTTACATTTCTTTACATTCAATTTGGTTCAACACATTTAATTCCACTTGGTTTATCATTAAATTGTTTTACATTCAATTATTCAGCTTCTTAACTTCATTAGCTTCTAATGAATTTACACTTACATTCATTATTTCATATCAATTATTTAATTCGATTGATTAATATTCAATCCATTAATTTATTCAATTGCTAATTCCTTTAACAATTTTAATTCATATTACTTCACTTACAAGTCCAGGTGAATTTCTTTTTATAACTCGGGTTCTATTCTCACATTCCATTTTTAGCTCCAATTCAACTTTATTTGAATACAACTGAATTTTTTTATCTTCAGTTTAATTCAACTTACTCCCATTCACATAGCTTAAATGAATTTCAATCCATTTTAATTCCTATCTTCCCATTTCAATCACATTTAAAATTTACTAATTTTTTTCTTCCAGTCATTAATTAAATTTTACATTTTAATCTTATTCCAAGTTAAATTTCATTTTTAACTCCTTACTTTTAATTTTAATTTCAAAAATTTCAAACCTAATGCTTTCCTTGGTTATATAAGCTATTTCAGATTTTATAATCTTATTTGACTATAATGTTATCATTCAAAACATTCAAGTTATATAATAATTTCAGAAAATATTTCTTTTCCTTTTTTTTATATCAAAATATAATTTGGATGAAATTATTTCATTCATCCCTTTTCGAAAACAATATTGTATCGAATTGTGCTATTCAAGGGTTTAGAAACCCCTTCGGCACAGTTGTGCAGACCGTGCTGACGAAGGTTCATATGCCACTCAATAAATCAATCAACACAATATAAAATCATTTTATATTTACTAACAAATACGCACTCATATCTATTATTACACTCACCCTCATTCTAGAGTACTGCTGACTCTATCTCTAATGAGTAATACCCAATAGAGCCATGGTTGTCGCTTAACCATAAGCTCTGATACCAAATGTAATAATCCGCAAATCCGTACTCCTTGAATAGACACTAATCTCCATCGATTAACTCAAGATGAACGGAAATATGAACCATTAGGGTTTAAGAAGAAGAAAAAGGTAGGAGAAGAAGAGAGAAAGAAGAAGAAACAGAAAACAAGAAACAACAGAACAATATCAGAATCTCACAATCGCAGCGAAACAACATATAATATATAAATGAATAATCTTTAAACAAAGAACTATATCAGTTATTACATCACATCACATCACATTACATTACATTACATTACATTACATTACATCATCAGAGTGTACAACAACAAACAACAACTAACAGCGGAAAAGAAATACTATATACTAGTGAACACGCCATGCCATCCAGCATGCCTCTTGCAACTCCTGAATTCCAGAATATCCTGATAACCTAACTCTAGACTGCCCGTGTGGAAATTGGTGGGCACCCAGAGTTTAGGTAGGAAAACAATAAACTCCAGGTTAGTCATGGGACTGGTGTGAGAACTTAAAACAGTTTATCTTTAAAACAAAGTACAGGATAATTTTTAAAATAGATTCGCAATGCTTTTTAGAAAATGAGACTACCATAAGGCCTCCCGCACACACACACAATGCAAACTCAGAATCGGAGGAGATTTCTCCTTATGATAGTCAAAGATGCTTGATACGCATTAAAAAGAAACATTTGATATTATTACTAGTGCATAGTGTAGGAAAAATTATTTCGAAAGTAAAGATATAAATCTTAGCCAGCATAGGCATTCCGCACTTATGCCTACTATAGCTACCATCCAAACAGTGGTGACCATCATAAGTGAATGATAGGTTCTACAACTAAAACCGTAACAAGATCGTATTGTTTCTTTGGATTTCCAACAAATGTTCAGGCCAAGGAACTTCCCATTGCAACATGGGTACGCCTCTAGAAAGACGACCCGAGAACCTAACCGGATCTCTGCCAACACAAGGCCGGGTTACCTTTCAAACTAGGTAACTACTGACACAAATATGTCATTCCCCGATCGTAACCGATCTATATCCGAGGATCCTCGATTCCAACAACCACAAAGCAATAAATTTGCAGCAACAACATAGGTTAAGTATCTGGGCTCCATACCTTGATACTACCTCTATCCAGAAGGAATGACATACACTAAAGGGGTGCTACCCCCTAATAACCTTGCCGCATCCTTTCTGTTTTGACTATTTTCGGGGAGTGAGGCTCGACGAAGTCTCGCTCACAAAGCCAAGATTTATACAAAAGCTGTTTTGATCATCAAATGCTCGACAGCACTTTGTATGCCACATTACCAATTTGGGAATGTTTCACTAGTAACCATCAACTACATGACCTCTAGGGTGTTAAGCTAAGAGAATAAATTCTCCGCCACCAACGGAAATATATTTGATAGAAACCAGCTTTACTTCTCAAATTGTAACGTCAGACACACATCCATACAAGTCCATTCCGGGATCGAACGGAACCGAAGGCACTTACAAAGAAGTCCTTGCAATCCGGATATTCATTAATCCCGACCGGACTTCCCATCACAAAGGGTAATAAATTTCTATATCAGGGATCAGCCGATGCAGAAACATTCGACGGTAATCCTTCCGTTTTCAAAAATATCCGATCTTCAACACCGGTCATCAAATGCAATTCATAACGACGTATCACATATTCGAAATGTGTTATACGACCCCAAGGTCCTTTCCCGGCTAACCCGAATAGTGAGCAGTTATTTTGAAAATAAGTGTAGCATTCAAATTCAAGCAAATCACAACAAATACCTATTCAAAGGTAAATATTGATAGTCGGTTATTTAACTATCAATAGGTATGCTCAACATCACTAGATTCCAAATAATTTCCCAAATTATTTATTTTCCAAAATATCTTTACTAGATATATAATTTCCACACTTCAACATTTGAAAACAAATTTCCCTTTCTTTTATAAATTCCATAGTGAAATATCTATGAATATACGATTTTCAAATCGATTTCTAATATTCATTTTCAATTTATCTTTAAAAGATAAAATCTCAAAATATTCACTTCATATTGGAAAAACATTTCCATACTTATTTAATAATAAGTAATTTACAAATCCATTTATTTTCAACACTTGGAAAATATTCAATATACTTAAATCGAAATTAAGTATATATTTCATTCTTTAAGGAAAACATTCTCTTAAACACATTTATTTGAGCCAAAACGAATGTTGCGTAAAACATCGTTACGACAACCCAAAATCACTAGTATAGGGATTCGAACTTAAAATAGATATATAAATCCCAATACTATATAAAACATTTCCTTTTGGAAATCATTTACTATAACAACAGTGTTATAGTCCACTATTTCCTTCTATTTCTCGAAAACGTCTATTTCAACATAAATGTTGAAATCTATGGTTTCGATAGTTAATCCATTTTAAAATATCTTTAAAACAATTAACTTCATTTTATAATACCACTTCCCCAAAAACATGTCCATTTTCTTTAATAATATATTCACTTTCCAAAATCGTGAATATACTTCACTAACCAAATTCAATATTTTCTACACATTTTATTTCAAGGATAATTCGCTATCCGAAATTGCGAATATATCTCCCTTAATAACCTTCTATATTAAATTTATCAAATTCAATTGATTTCGGATTTATAAACAATGTTTATAAATTCCATTTCTATTTATAAAAACTTCAATTAAAAAAAATCCCTTTTATAAATCAATTCAATTTATAACTCAACTTTATACCCAAAACCCGATTTATAAGTTAATTATTTATAAATCTTGTATTTTACAAAATCTATTCATTTCATAACTTCACAATTTATAAATCTATAAATTTTATTCACTTGTGAAATCTATTTATACTTCATTTTAACACTTATAAAAACTCGTTTCACAATTCCTATATTTTTAAATTTATAAATATTAATCTTAGAAATCTTTTATATAAACCATCTATAATAATTCAGAAATCTCAATTCAAATAAACCAATCCTTTTAATAATTTACAAAACGTTATTTAAAACTTATATAACTCCAAAATTATACTTAAGTACTATTTTCCAAAAATATATATTTTATAACAATAAACTTATAACGTTTATTTATTTTAACAATTCAAAATTTAATAAAACATATACTTTCAAAAATTACTTCAAAATTCTTTTTAAAATCAAAATCATTATTTTAAAAGTTCAAAAATGGATCCGATGATGCAACACACCAAATAGTCAATCACAACAACAAAGACATCATATATCAGTATGTGATAATCAACAAATATCACAATATCTGTAATCAAATAAATATTGGTGAGGAATCCAGTTGGATCCCTCCAACCTGTTTCCCTACATCTAAAGATGTTAGTACAATACCAATTCCGTTCCAATACGGAATATTGCGGTATATGTGATTTATAAAGTATTATCCGCTATTATGTGGCGCAATAGGGTCTCATCCGCTATATAATGCGGGAAATCAACTCCAAGTACATAAATAATACCAATTCCAATCAAGATGGAATTATCGTGGTATATGTTTTTAATAAATAACATCCGCTTAATAACAGCATATAATGTCTATTTCAATCATCAACAGATAATAATTTATCAATCTGGCATACAATCACTAATTTTAAATCTAACTATTTAAAATTTAAATCGAAACAATTCGATTGAGTGGGAAGTTCTCACCTTGAGTTTTCGATAATAGTTGTAGCGTTTTATTTCGAATAAAATTAAATGATCGTTTAATTTTACCCAAAATTTTCACTTGCTCCAAACGATTCCAATCCAGTTCCATAGCGTAGTGTTCGTCCATACGAACCCAATGCAACTTGTTTCGTGCGTTTTCGACCTCGTATCAAAAAATTACGCTATTACAAAGTTTATATGTTTTAATAATATAATTATTTACTATTTCTTTTATAATTTATACCATTATTCATCACTGCCGTTAGATTCCAGAAAATGGATCTGGCCGCATGTATGCTTTCTTCCCAAACGCGTGCGCTATCTCCAGGTTATTCACGCATTGCAAACCCATAGCCGTCAAGCCTCAACGAATTTTCAAAACCAAAATACACGACTTGAAGACGATCGGCCACCTCCATTGCGAACCCCTCGGCGAACTCTACCTACACCGTGAATAGCGTGAAACTCGGCTGCCCCTTTGGCCTCAAAAACGTGAAAAACTTAGCAACTTTGAACGCGATTTCCCATCGATCCGAAGCTCCATTTCAGATCATGACCGTTGGATTTGTTGATCTCGTCGAGATCTACAACTTTGTAATTGGAGGTTTTCGCTAATTATCGATGGATTGTGAGATATTAGAGGAGAAAGGTGAATGATTTCTGGCCATAGAAATGGTGGACGACGGCTGCACTAGAAACCCTAGCCTTTGTTTGCAAATTGTGAAATGGAGGGCCTTTTATAGAAAATTCACGAATTAATATTCATTCGAAATTTTCCGAACTCCAAACGAAGCGTTCCGGCTGGCGTTTCTAGGATTTACCCCACATTCCGAACACAATGGAAGAGGTTTCGGGAGCTAATTCTGTGATGTCCCAGAAATTTAGGCGATATTTATTTAATAATTTCATTGATAATTATTGTAAAATGTGGCATATTGATTTAATAAATTAATTCAACTGATATTCTCTTTTGTAAATTTTAATTTTTTTTGTTTGTTAAATGATATTGTTTTCAAAGTTAAAAATATTTAAATAATAAATTCATCTTTCTAGACTAATTTAAAAATATTTTATTTATAATTATAAATGTTTATACATTGTAAATAGAGGATTGGTTTTAATTTTAATTTATGTTAAATAAAGGATATTTTCTAATTTTTTTATATAAATGAATAATTTGTAAATTGATTAATTTGATTTAAATTAGTATTGTAAAATTTTCTAAAGTTTGTTTTAAAAATCTTTCTTATATCTTTATTAAAAAGTAAATATTTATTTTGTTTTTAAAAATAAATATAGTTTAAATTTCATTTTATAATAAAGGTTTATTTTGTTTTGTTTTATTTTAAAATCTTCTTTTCTTTTGAAATTTAGTTTCATAAAGAATGTTATTTTAAAAAATTAAACAAACATTTAAAATGTATAGTTTTATAAAGAAGTTCATAGTGTATATGTTTTTATTTAAAAACTAATGTTAATAAACATTTGAAACTTGCTAAAAATTAATTAGAAATGTATATATAAATTTAGGAATTGTTTTTAAATATTGAAAATACATGTGTTAAGTTCTTAATCATAAAAGAGACACTTGTAAAATTATCTACACCTAAACATAACAAGTAGCATGTTGTTATTTTTGAAATTCATTCTTTTAAATAAGAAAATATAACAAATGTTTTTCTTTGTTCAAACTTTTTCTCATTGAAAACCTGAAAACCAGATTTCAGAAAATCTGAAAATCCAAAAATCCAATTTCTAACTTATGTTCAAGAAACCAAATACAAATCAATTTCTTCAAAGCAAACTACAAATCTGAAAATTTACAAATTTTCAAATCTGCAAACCAATCTTTAAATTTCCTCAAATCTGCAAATTACAACTTCAAATCTGAAAACCTATCTGCAAATTAATTTATACAAACATCTTCAAATCTACAATCTCTTTCTTCCATAAATTCATCTGCAAATCTATGCAATTGAAATTGGGTCTGCATGCATTCATTAACAAGATAAAAGCAATCAACAATCAAGACAAGAGAGCAATTCCAGTAATCAAATGAAAGCCAGATTTCATCTTGAAGCTTCAATATGCAGCTCCTGGAAATTGAAATATGCATCTCTGGAATTGTTTCTGCATCTTCAATTGTTAAAAGTGAGTAAACTTTTAATTTTAAAAACAGTTTTGTTTTAAATGTATATTCACATGCAAGTATTAGAACTCATGTTCAAAGCAAAGCTGTCATTAAAAATATATATATACTGCTATGGATGAAACTACAGTGATTCATTTTGTTTGAGGAAAATAACTTCACAAATGGAAAAGCTTAAATAATCTGTTGCATGTGTATTGATAGTAATAAGCAAGCTTGTATGATTGAATTATGATGAATGTTCTCTGTATACATATATAACTATGTGTGTGTGTGTCTATATATATATATATATATATATATATATATATATATGATGCTCTGGCCAGGAATATGCATACCTGTTTGTTTCTAAAACTAAGATTTTTTTTAAAAAAAACCCTTTACCTCTAAATTTAATTCTATGTAGGATTGATATGTATAAACAAAATATGTTTGTTAGTATAAAGTTAGGTTCTGGAAATCATGAATTAGTTAAAATAAGTTTAAGTCTAAATCTGTTACTTCTGAAATGGTTATAGCTGTGAGTATTTTTAATTAAAATCAGGATACCAACATCATTTTTTTTTAACAAGATTATAACATTGATGCATGTTAAAAATCAGAAAGTATAAAACAAATTTCACTTTTTAAATAAACTGTGTAAAGTAGCATTCTGTTTGAACAGAAAAAGAATTTTTGAAGCATTTGATAGGCTAGTGGAATTTTGGGGTTAGAATACTTCCTGTAGGTAGAATGTAGATGTGAGAATGAAGGAATTCGGTGATATTTGATCAGTGAGAGAGAGAGAGAGAGGAGGGGGATTGAGTGTTTCCAGGTTTCAAAACCACTGTTTTAAGGGTGCAGTGTTGAAATTTTTGAGTGTCTGCACCTTCTCTCTGTTGTATCGAGTGGGGTAAGAATTTGAGAGGTTGTTTAGTGAGTGCAGAGGTAGCTATGGCCAAGGTCGTGTCGATGATGGTGGCTGGAGATGGTATTACTAGGTGTTGACAGGGTGGTCTTGGTTGCAGTGTTGTACTCAGGTGAATTATATTGGTTGTGTGCAGGGTTTATTGACTCGAAGCAAACCTCGGGATTTTGTGATGTTATCTCGAAGCAGGATGGGTTGAAACTCGAAGTAATAAAATGGTTTCTCGGGTATTGATTTACAGGGTTATAAGCTGAAGCTTTTGCAGTTTTTTTTTTAAATGTTAAAGGGAATTCAAATTCTAGTGCAGGAGTTTGATTCATGTATAAGTTGAAACTAAATTCAAATAGAGTTTGAAATTCAAAGTTTTTAAAAATGAAACTTTTAAAATTTAAACAAGTTTAAATTCTGTTTTAAATCAAGTTTAAAACAAAACAGTTCAGGTTTTAAAAACCTGTAATTTTGCAGTTTGTAGTTTTAATAAAATTCATATTTTTAAATTGCAACTTGATTCAAGTATAACTTGAATCTAGATTCAAATGTAGTTTTGAATTCAAAAGTTTTAAAGATGAGAACCTGAAATTTAAACAAGATTTAATTTTCAGTTTTAAGTCAAGTCTGAAAACAGTTTCAGGTCTATGCTTTAAAACCCAGATTTCTATTCAAACTGTTTTGTAAAATTTTAAAATTTGAAACAGATTTAAATAGTTTAAGGAAGATTTAAATGTGTTTTGAAATTAAGTTAAAAACTATTTCAAGTTTCTTTGAAAACCAGTTTTAAGTTTCAAAACAGTTTTTAAAATTTAAAATGAATAAACATATTCAAATGTTTCCAAAGTGAATTTGAAAATGAAATTTGAATTCAAATAAGTTTTTTTTAAAACTTGAAAGAATTTAGTTTCCATTAGTATTTGAATTAAAATATGAAGTGTTAATTTAAATTTGAAATTTGAAATAATCAATCAAGTTACAAAACTTAATTTATTAAATTATGTAAATCTTTCTTTCATATCTAAGTAATGAATGTTGTTTAAACATTCATTTATTTTTATTCAAGGTTTTATAATTATTTAATTTGGATCAATGTTTAATTATTAAACATTTGAATCTTTAAATAACATTGGAATTTGAATTTAATTTTTAGAAATGTATTGTTTTAATACATTTTGAATTTAGATGAGTCATTGATAAGTAATGTAATTATTTTGAAAAATATTTAGATAATTAAGAATTTACATAATTATTTGATTTTTAAATAATGGTTTAGATTAATATTAATTAGAAATGATTAATTAATCTAATTTAAAATTTCTTAAGTATGTAATTACTGAAATGTGTTAATTAATAAATGGTGATAATTATCTAAGGATAATTTGGTATTAATTAATGTAATTAATTTTGATAATTAACTAGATTAATTAATTGAATATAATTAATTGTAATTTGTTAAGTATTATTAATTGTTAAAGTAATGAAGGAATTAATTACTTAAGGTAATTAATTTTAATATTGTGATTTGTTAAGTTAATTAATTTAGTTTAATTAATTTTAATAAATCATCTAATGATTTTAAGAGTTTAATTACTTAATGTAATTAGTGGAGCAGGATTACTTAGAGAGGTAATAATGATAATTACTGAAATGTAATTAGTAATTTGGATAATTACTTTTGGAATTAATTAAGGAATTAATTAATGATTAATTATTGGATAATTAATTTGTTAATGAGTAATTAAAGATAGTTAATTACTAAACTTAATATTAATCAAGGTGATTAATAATTAGATTAATTACTAAATGTAATAAATTTTAATTAAGTAATTTATTTAAATATTAAAGATCATTAATTAATATTAATGATGTAATTAAGGATTGTTTAATTAAGTAATAATTAATTAAGAGATTAATTAATTGTAATTAATTAAGGGTAAATATAATTAGTTATAATTAATTAATAAATGAGTAATTAAATGTTAATTACTTATGATTAAGGTTAATTAATTAAAGACTAATTACTTATTGTAATTAGTGAATGATTAATCAAGGATGTTTAATCAAGTTAAATACTTAGTGGGTAATTAATTAACTGGGTTAATTAATGGATGTTAAGCAGGATTTAAATGAGTAATTAATTTAATTTATTTTAAATTAATCAGAGATGGTTGTAATTAATTTAATTCATTTTAAATTAATTATAATTGTTGATTAGTAAATCCACTACAACAAAAAGACCCTACGATAGCGCCCGAAAAACGCTATTAAAGGATATTATAGCGGTTCGATAAACGCTGTATAACGACATGTGATTAAAAACAACCAACATTAGATAGCACAAAAAAGCGCTATAAAAATTGTTAATTTCATAGGGCAAATAGTGCGCTATGTTATTTATTTTTATAGCGGCAAATAGGCGTTATCGATTAATATCACAGCGCTATTAGCCCGCTATGAAATTCGTTATTAGCCACAAAATACTTTTTGTTTTTTCTAAGATAGCACTAATATTGCGCTATAGAAAGTGTTAATAGCGGATTATTAGCGCTGTATCTGAACAGGTTATTGTAGACGGTGACTTGTGACAACTCCAATATGCCGCTATAAAAAGTCAGCTACAATAGCGCTCGTACTCCGCTATAATATCTTATTTTATAGCGCTTACTGACCTATCATTCATCATTATTTATAGCGCTTTTTTAATACCATAGTGCTTTTTATGGTCTGCATCCTACTAATAAACTGCAGTATTAAATACCAATATCAAAAGGCACAATAATAATCATAAAAGATAACAAATATAGAGATGTAACACATTACATTAAACATACCAAATATTCATACACATCAAAACGTAGTAGCAAATATTTTAAGCACACCCCAAAAAATAGTAGCATAGTTTAACAAAAAAAAGTACATATTTTATTGTTTGCATTAAAATGAAGATCACAACTTTAGCATCTTCTTCTTTCACACCTGCAAATAAGATAAATAAGGTAAAGTAGCATCAAAGCAGAAATACCTACATGCTGCCAGTCTATGCCTACAAAGAGCATGAACATAAAATTACGGAAATTTACATGGAAGTAAATATATAGCTTGCAAGTGGTACTACAACAAATAAGCATAAAACATGTATCAGGTAGAGTCTCAGTAACGTAGACAAATAAATAAGAAACGGTCTACCTCAGTAACGTAGACAAATAAATAAGAAACGGTCTACCTCAGTAACGTAGACAAATAAATAAGAAACGGGATACAAACATGTTAACTTAAGGAAAATAAAGCGTTTCTTACATCAACAGAGCGTGACTATTGAATCGAAACCATCGGTACAACATAGCACAATCGTAAACTTGTAGCACAGAAATTCAGCAGTTATCATCTTACAAATTAAAACAAGTTTAAAAGTTCAGTACCGCAACATGACATGCTCTATCATGCTGAATAGTTCTTCTATTCCTAACCATAGTAGCAAATCACCCACCTTATGATCTGGAAAAACAAATGAACATGTTAGTCAATACCCAAATAAAATCAGTATAGATGGACGACACCTGTATTTTAATGCAGTCCTTTGAATATGATAATGGGTCATGGTTTACATTGCGTTGTTTGTTAGAAGCATGCATGAAGAAGTGTGTGGTAAAACAATCAACTCAACAAATGTCTCCCTTGAACATTTTTATCCAGTTATAAATCAACCGATATCTGTTGCTGATTTTTCTTTCCAGGTTGATCGTCATTAACATCCTACAGGTTTTAATAGTAATAGTAATAGGTTTAATTAACTATGTCAGTAATAGTAATAGGTTTAATTAAATCATCAAACATATATGTTTTTGAGGAAAGTTCCTCTGATAATATGATAAAAGGGAAAATCACCTTCAAGACGGTATATGTAATATCCTTGACTCTTTTGTACTCATGCTTTGAAAAGGAGCTTGCAATTAAAGCCTAAAGAAGAAGGAAAATCAGTCAAGTACATCCAATATTGCAAAACTGATTAAGAAATCATGGAGAGAGTGCAAGAAACAAGATAAGCACATGAAGGCTGCAGCAACCTTAGAAGCTCAAATATATGTAAAAAGGAATCAGGATGTTTGAATATCCATATGAGTAATACAATTTTAGACCAACTGGCAACGCATGGAGTTACCTTTTAATATGCACATATGACGTTTATCTTGCTATTTTCAGATTTAGAAATATTATCAAGATGCCCTTTCACATGAGGTGTGTTTTGTTCTTGACTCTAGCTTGTAAAGATATTATTTTTCAGCTATGCTGAATTTGCGAGGTTTATTAAAAATCAAATTAAGATTAACAAGAAGTCCTTCTACTTGATCTCAGTAACCGTAACAGCTAATCACGTTCAAAAAACTGCCGATGACACTGTATGTTTGGCATATCTTTTGCTTTTTAGTTACAGAGGACCACACATGCAGAGAAGAAATGTGTGAGCACCGTACTTGCAAACATAGATGAATCAGACACGCATGCACCCACAAACATACACACACAAAAAGAGAACACACACATGTTTTTTGTCTCGGTGTGTGTGTGTTAAATGCTACAAATAGTGTGAACACAACTGTAATATGGTCCTCGTATATATCGTTTGACTGAGTGCTCTGAGTTCAATGTACTTAACGAAATATGAATTAGATGTATTTTGTTAACCCGAGCAGATAAAGCTAATGCATCAGAAAGAAGTGATACAGCCAACCATATTTGCAAACATATTTGATGGCCAGCCATAGCAATTGGCCCTAATCGAGCAGCCATCGATGTGCCAAGCGTCATAGTTACTAAAACAGACAATGTTCTCCCAATCAATAAACCATTAGAGAATCTATACTCCTTAGAGCCCTTTCAATAAGGGGGAGTTGCTTGGCAACTCACCCCCAATAGGAACAACCAGCTTATTTACCATTTCGAATGTCGGCTAGTATACCAGGCATCCTAAATGCTGGTTAATGTTGTAGGCAACAATCTAAATGAATATCATAGCCTACTTATCCGGATTTTTAAGCGCCAAAAAAGGTAAAAATATTATTTCCGACCATTTATCTGGCATTCTAAATGACGGATACTTGTGCCTCCGATCTACGAAGCCAGCTCCCACGAATTGCAATGTGAATGGCTTAAACCATGCATCATCTTATCTGGCATCTTAAATGTTAGATAAAGTGGCAATCGTCCGATTTTCTCCGAACTGATTTGTGTTATTGGTTGTGTGAGTGTGGATTGGGGTAATATATTAATAAAAATATGAAGTGAACCAACATTCTATCGAAAGTTCTCTTAGTAAATGAACAAAACTATAAATCATTAAACCCCCAATATGTCAAGCAAAGAGAAAACTTTCTTGCTATACAACTGACAGTTATTAATACTGACTGACCATGAATCAAATTAATATAGGCATACGGTGAATCCACAATCAAAATTGAAATTTACACTTTTAATCTGTTAATGATCAATCATGATAACATTTTAAATAAAGGTAAATGCCTCAAAATTCTATGGGAGCATTGACACAGTTGATTAGGTACAAACAATTACCGTTCAGCTTTCGAAGGAGCATGTGATAAGAAAACAATCAGTGCTTGCATTTAACTTCTACAATATGAAGAAGCAAAATAACAATTTACCTTTCAGAATACTCACCAGATTTTATGTACCCGCCAACTGTAAGTTTTCAAGTTTAGGTGGAAATATTACAGCTCTTTTGTTAAGGGACCAGATTAGTAAAATGGCTGTGATGTACCTAAAATATGGTAGTCAATCAAAAAATATAACTTATATGTGTGCAAAATCACCTGGATGAAACAAATAATAAACAGCATGCATACAAAAAATAACAAAATTTTCATGGTCTGGAAGATATGTTTTTATAAATGAATTCTATAAAATTAAATGGCCACGTTCTTATCTTATGTATTGAAACATTTTCAGATTAGGAAAACAAATTTACTTGTACAACACATAAAAGTCTATCTTGTAAATTTTAAGTTTTAGTACATTCGTAATTGCTTTTTCAAAATATACCAACTTAAGTAATATACTCTATTTAAGCAACTAATCTGAATGATATTAATTTATTTTTGTTATTAAATGATATTCAATCCATGCCATAAACTAAATCCGACAATACAAATATTTTTTCTTCTCATATACAGTTTCTAACTGTAAAAGCAGACAAATTAACTAATGTATAGTATTGTGTATATGAAACATAATGATTTAAGGAGTTTAAAGTTGAGATGTATTAGTATACTGATGTTAACTATAATGATTTAACAATGACTACTTATTTTATTGATCTCTAATCAGATAAAGAACATATTGAGATGCAACAATAGCTATAGCAGCACCAGTTATTCCCATTTGTAAAGAATAAGCAAGTACGGGCAGTAACAAAATAGATGACAAATTACCAATTCCTGCACAAACATTGAGCAATTGTGTATATGAAACAAAGTACGTCACAAAGAAATAAGCATCACTGGTTTCATTTGGATAAACTTGCCTACACATAATAGAGGGAGTCTTTGTGTCCTTGAAACCACGGAAAACACCTTGCACTGCCAAAGAAATCACAACTGCAGGAGCTCCTAAAGCTATTAACCCAAGAAATTTATGATTTGGAGAGATTATGCTATAGGTGGTAGCATGAACCCTACCATTAAAAGCCAAGGCAATCTTTTTGTTGCCCCTCCAGATAATAATAAAGCGCTAAGTAGTATCTTCTAATTCCATTTTTTTTCCTTTTATTTACAGCTTTTTACTCATTTATGCCTCTTTCAAAAACATATGTATTTCATATTTGAAACAATTTGTAAACCAGGTAAATAAACATGTTCTACCTACTTCGTATCAAATGTTACCATTTTGTAATTGAGTTGTTTCAAGCATTGACATACATTCTTTATAGAAAAAAATTACCAGTATTCAAATCAAATTATATTGATGCTATCTTAAAAAAATAAACAACAGCATTACAAGTGACATATCCTTATTATAAGTTTGAAAATATTTAAATTATAAGTTGTTTTAAATAGTGGCTTAAATGGGCAAAAGCAACAAAAAGCCAGTTTAGGGACCTGTGTATGTTATTTATTCTGATATCAGACATCAAAACTGTTTTTCCCCCTCCTAAATCAGCAATCATCTTTAAACCTCTAAAGAAGCGTGTTATATAATATTGATATTTTGGATTACTGAAAAAGAAAAAAGAAAAAAGAAAAAAAAAAGTTATTTGTCGACTAGATTCAACCCTGGCTTCTTACATTTATATCTCGAAGCTTTATCAAAATGAGCATACCTTTATTGAAATTAGTTTATGCTGTACTTTAAAGTTTAAACTTCAAAAAAGTGTTTTGAGTTCGAGCTTAATAGTTAAGACTGGGACATATATTGAAGCTAACTCTGGGACATTTTATTACAGATAGAATGGAGGGAAGCAGGAAACTCAATTAATGTGAGATCAATAGGCAATGCATTTTTGAACAGAGCACATTTTAGGCAGCTGGGGAGAGCAGGAAGGTCTAATTACTCGAGGGACCTGATGTTTAAGGCTGGAAGATCGAGTGAGGTTAAGCAACTCACAAAAGATGCAGGCGTCCTTCACTGCATTGTTGGAAGAAAATGCTAGCCCTACCCATATGACTGAATTGTAACACAAGCATGTTTTAAACTCTCTTATCTGAAGAGTAGACAGCGGTAATAAAAGAAAAGTACTTATTGACTTTATATGCTGTGAATCTAGTAAAAGAGAAACAATCGAATTTAAATGTTGTAAAGATATTTCAGACATAATGAAGTTTGAAAATAGTTTCCACGGATGCTGTTGTTATTCTTCATGTTTCTAAGCTGCGTCGAAGAGTGGAATTTTATAAAAACTGTCTTTGTTGTATAAATTATGTATTTACAAGATCATGTTTTTTAAACCTGCTAAAGACTCGAGTCTTCGTTGTCAGTTCTGTTCAGTTGTTTAGAATTCACAAGAAACTGGTTCGTAGTCCATTTTTCTGCATAAAAAATAAAAATAAAATAAACAAGTTAAGAAGTGTTTTCCGTGCTAGCCTCAAATTAAACGAATGAGGTTCCTTAAACGTTCTAATTAGTTCCAAAACCGCCTTCTCAAATTAAAACAATAGTCATTCTGTTATGCAAAATAGAGTGAAAAATGGTTATTTGGTTGTGCAAAACTAAATAAAAACAATAGTAATTTGGTTATGCAAAGTAGATTAACAAAATAGTCAGTTAGTTATGCAAAATCGAATAATTGGTTTAAAATAGTCGAACCCCAATTAATGTGTTTTGACCTCTGAGCTATTATATTTTGATAAATATTATATAGTTATAATAGTTCAACTTCTTAACATGAAGAACACGCACGATCCCGCCTAATGGCATCAGGCACATTTGTAATCTATAACTGTGGACATTAACAATTTCATGGAACCTAACTAGTAAACAATTTGGCTATCCTCCTCAGCAATGACCACATGATCGACATGTAATATACCATAACCCAAGGCCTACTGAACATCTGTTTGCGTATCTTTTCATTTCATCCAACCGACTCAACACACAAATCCTTTACCATATAGTTTTTTATACAGGGAACAATGATGCATGTAATACAGGAACTTTAGGTAAAGATGATTTTTATGTAGTTTAAAATTTTCATGACAGCGTCTTGTACTGTAGTAGTTTAATTTCAACTTTGGGTTCACTTTCATCTAGGGGGCTTTAGGAACAGTAAATTCAACATTACTCCTATTAGCATTCTAAAACTAATACAATCGGAACTTGCACTGGAAGCCTACATAGTATTATAGATGAGATAATACACCTTTGAAATCTAATTCCAAACAAATAACAAATAAAAAAACAAACAGTATAGAACTCAACAATAAATAAAATGGACAATTAATAGTGACTCGGGGGAAAGGGTTTTAACCTAAAAACCAAATCCCCTTTTGTTGTTGCCCGAGGCCGCTCTTGCCTATGCCTGGCGGTTGTGAGACAGCAAAATTGAAGGAGGTAAAAGTGTTGTAGCAGACGAGGCCGCTGCCTTGGAAATAGAAGATGACGAGGAAGCGAGTTTCGATTGTGACATTTGATAGAGAATTTATGTTTGAGGAATGGAATTGAGGAAGAGGGAAATGGAGAAATAGATTGGGGTTTTAGGAAGAGGGAAATGGAGAAATAATTTAGGAACTGGCGGTAATGGGTTTGAGGAAGAGGGAAATGGAGAAATAATTCAGGAACTGGCGGCAATGAAAATAAATGTCTGCTTACAATGTGTTACATAGCCAAATTCTCTTTTAAATGGAACAAACTAACCCATACAATAACACTATGAAATAAAGCGCTATGTATTGGCGCTATGAAAATCCACTTTTCTTGTAGTGATCATTGCTTATGGATGTTATTGATTGAATGGTTGTGATCTCAGTAATGAGATGAGTTGTATTTGTATGATATGAATGCTTGGTTTAAGTATGATGGTTTGTGATGGATTATTTGGTTGTGATGATTATCTGTTATGGATGATACAGATTATCTGTTTATGATATGAATGTGATTATCTATTGTTAGATGTAGTTTATCTATCTATGTGAATTAGATAATAATGAAATGAGTTAATTGTTTAAAACCCTTAAGTATAACTTGGACATTAAGATGGCATTTGGTTTCGATGAGACCGGGATCGGGTTTCCATGTTTGGATATCCGAAAACCACATCGATTCCAAATAAACGTTAGGTCGTTAATCCAAGTGGAGCAAGTGAAGACTCGAGGTGTAAAGGCTATACGTTAGTATAACTCTGTGGGTGATTCCGTAATGAGTTTGACGGAATAGTACTTATAGATTCGAGATGGTGATTTAGAGTGCAAGGGTTATCGTCGTTAACTCTGTGGGTGATTCCGTAATGAGTGTAACGAGATAATGCCTTCGGTTTCGTTCGAACCCGGAACGAACTTGTATGGATTGAATGCTTTCAGAACATCGTCAGGTGGACGATGAGCATTCTAAGATTGATATGTCCTATAAAGGTAATCGTAGCCTCAAGCCTCATCAACCAGGAATGTCTAAAACAGGGGAGGTGCAGCAAAGCTTCGTGGGTAGCACCCACTAGAGAGCAAGATTGATCCCTGTCTAGAGGTCCCTTTTTATTCGGCTTAGTGGGCAGTTGTCAGTTTACACCAACTGCGGGGTTGTCTTGTTTGGAACTGTTCAGTGAAGGAACGGGTCCGGCTTTGTGTTGTAGGGGAGTTAGGGTGGCTCCTCGGTACGTTGATCTAGGCCACGCACTGTGACGGGCGGTACCCCAGTAGCCCTGCCATTGATGGAATCCATAATCCAATAAGTGCCTGTACGGTTTTGATTGTGCCCAACTATGTTGGAACGTGAGATGTAAGCATTCCAGCTATTTATGTATTTTATTTTTAAAACCCTAGACACTATTATAATATCACTGGATTTCCTATCAAATGTTTTGGTTAGCGTAAGGTAAAAACTTTTCCATGTTTATGTGTGGGAAGTCTTACATGATACCTTTTGTTTCCAAAGGATTTTCTAAAGTTAAGCAACTTTTATCCCCGTTTACTCACACCAGACCCATGTCTGACCCGAGTGTTTATTTTCTGTTTTATTAAACTCTTAGGTACTCATATTACGTATGAGTAGTCAAGTGCTTCAGGACTGCTTTGATCGAGTTCTGGAGGAGATAATGGAGCAGGAGGCTTGAGCGTGTAGATATATTTAGTAGTTCCGTTGTGTTTGAGTTGAGTCTGTTCTCTCTGATGTATTTGAATTGTAGTTGCTAGACAGATGTTTATAACTGTCTAGTTTGTGTTGTACTAGCTGTTTAACTCTGATGTATATGATACTATGTAAAGTATTATGTGATATATTATAATTTATTCGATTCCGCTGTGAGGTTCTGATGTTGTCTGTTCTTTCTTTCCTTTCTTTTCTCTTTTCTATCCCTTTCTTTCTTCTTAACGATGCGACTTCCTGGAGTCTGGAAATTGGGTCGTTACAAATTCGGTCATATGTGCGAGTTACGGAAATAAACGATCGATTTTAAATTAAACCGATTTAAACTAATTTCTATGCGTTTTGGCTTGCCCCGGACAAACAGTAAATCCGATTGACACGAAATTTGAAACCATACAATAATATCACATTACGGATCCGATGAAACTAGTTTCGTCGAGATCCGAGACTGTTTGAAAAACGGCTATTTTAACTCGTCAATTAAATATTAAAATATTCAATTTTCACAAATTAACTTTTAATTCGATTTTTAAAGTTATATAACATTATTATAACTCCAATATGATATAATAAAATTTTACAAATCATTTTCAATCATATTTAACCCAATTTTCAATTATTTCTGTAATTTCAAATATTAAATCCTCGATTTAATTATCAAATTAAATCCAATTATTCGAAATAAGATTTATTTGACTTACAAATTTTACTTATTAATATTTAAATCAATTAAACGTACGAATTTTAATTGACAGAAATTCTGGGTCGTTACAACTAGATCACCTTTCTGAAATGATTTTCCACTTCCTCTAGAGTTGTAGTACTTAGATATTCTTTGTTGATACTTAGCCATTCGTATAATTGTTTCATCTTTTAACTCATTGATTAAGTCTAGGGATTCTTTCTTTAATTCTTGATTTGGATTGAATGCATAGGCAATTCTTTAACGAGAAGGTACATCAACCTCAATTGGAAGCATGGCTTTGCACCCATATGTTCGGGAATATAGGTATGACCCATCGTGGTCTTAGTCGAAATTCTATATGCCCATAAACGAGAGGTAGTTCTTCTACCCAGTTTCCCTTTACCCTACCTAACAGCTTCTTTAGAATGGTTTTTACAATTTTGATGGCTGCCTTGACGGTTTCATTTGCCTTAGGATGAGCTGCATACGAAAGCTTTTGATAATTTTATTCTTGTCACAAAATCGGGTGAATTCTTCACTCTTAAATTGCATTCTATTTTCGAATATTATATGGTATGGAATCCCGAATTTGGTAACCGTTAGTTCGTGAGATGATGGTTTTGATGGCAACAACCTTAGAATAGGCTTATAAAATGTAAATACTAACATTATAGTTTAGAAATATATGTATATGCAGGATTTAACAATGCAGGTACCAAGAATGAAGACTGTACAGTATAGATACTCAAGATATCAAGAATGAAAACTCATGACATGACTATCAAGAGTATCAAGAATATCAAGATTATCGAGAGTTCAAGATTTCAAGAATAAGTAATTTTAATTAGGAATTTTTGTTAAAACTCCTAGAAAAGCACTGACATCTTAAAATAGTTTTAACTATAGCCAAATATATTTACTTATGTATTTTAATCATAGCCAAATATATTTATAAAGTTTAAAATAGTTTTTAATATAAGATAAAAGTTATTTTCAAAGAAAAACAAACCACCAAAAATTCCTTTGGGATGTCGACATGCTCAATATACCCATGTCGACAGAGTGTCAGTTAATTTCAAATTTCAAATTTCAAAAGAAGTGTCTATTCGTCATATCTCTTCACGAATGGACATGGCTGTTGTTCTTATATAAATAGGGGCTGTTTTCAATGAATTTTAAATCATATTTTCTGGTTTTCATTTCTCTTCTTCTTCCACATTTCTTTATACATATTCCTACCATTACTCTGCCGGAATCAACATTGAATCTAACTAGATTATCTCTGGTTTGATTCTCTATCACTATCTTAACAAGATCCTCAGTGCTATTCAGAGTTATAGGCTTCTTTGTAATCAATTAAACGAGAAAAGGTGTGATTGTAGCCTTAGAAATCAATCAAGCGAGAAAAGATGCGATTGTAGCTTTGGAAATCAACTGGGTGAACTTGTTGCCCGTGAAATCAAGCATCTCTACCCAGAGGATTGTGAATCTTGAGGGTGTACCTCATAGCCTTGAAATTGAGGGTGTAATTATACAATTTCTTTTGAAAGGAAATCTGTACTTGTGTGCTGGACTGGATGTCGGGTAACTCCAAACTAGTATAAAATCCAGTGTGTTCTTTCCTTTACTGCATTTATTTTATTTCTGCATCTGTGTCTGAATATTGCATACATTTGTGTTCAAATTAACAAAAAGTCAAAAGATTTAATAATTTCTTGAAACACTATTCACCCCCTCTAGTGTTTATCCTATCCTTAAGATCCCTAATCCGCATTTCTCATATTTGGTATCAGAGCTAGGTTTTCAAATTTTCATAATCTGATTTTTGAAAAAGTTTTTAAAATGGATATGTTTGTTAATACTAGTTTAGAAATATTCAGATCATCATTGTCTCATGAGTCTGCATATAATTAATGTTCAAATTCAAGTTGTCTACCAAAATTGTTTGATGTGTAGGAAACATGCTTTATGGGAGTTAAGGAATCAATCCGCAATGGGCAAATTGTGCAAATCAAAAAGAACAAATGGATACTCGATAGTGGATGTTCTAGACACATGACTGGCAATCCAGATATATTAAATGATATAATATTCAAAGTTGGAGGACTGGTTAACTTTGGAGACAATTCAAAAGGATATGTGATTGGCATCGGCAATGTTGGTAACTCTGAAACTCCTATTATTACTAATGTTTTGCTAGTTAAGAATCTGAAACATAATCTGCTAAGTATAAGTCAACTCTGCGACAAAGGATATAAATTAAATTTGAAGAAGATAAGTGTTACATTGAAGATAATAATTCAACCATAATATTTGAGGGAATTAGGAAAAAGAATATTTATATTCTTAGTATGAAAGTTTCAAATGATAACTTGTGTCTTTTGGCAAACAGAAATGACCCTTGGATTTGGCATAAGAGATTTGAGCATTTGAATTTCAAACTCTTATCTAGACTGTCAAAACATGATCTAGTAAGAGGTCTCTCTAAAATGAATTTTAAAGTAGATAGTCTATGTGATGCATGTCAATTAGGAAAACTTAGAAAAAGTTCTTTTAAATTAAAAGATATGATTTCAACCTCAAAACCTCTTGAATTACTTCATCTTGATTTATTTGGTCCATGTCAAATCATGTCAATAAATCATAGTAAATATGTTTTGTAATTGTAGATGATTATTCTAGATTTATATGGACAATATTTTTGAAACATAAAAGTGATACTTTTGAATGTTTTAAGAACTTTACAAAAAGGATTCAAAATCAACTTTCTCTAAAAATTATAACCACTCGTAGTGATCACAGTGGTGAATATGAAAATGAAAAGTTTGAGGAATTCTGCAATAAAAAGGGAATAACTCACAATTTTTCATTTTCAAAAGCTCCACAACAAAACGGAGTAGTAGAACGTAAAAATAGGACGATTCAAGAGTGTGCGAGAACTATGCTTTCAGATAGTAAATTACCGAAGTATTTTTGGGTAGAAGCAGTTGCTACTTCCTATTATATTTTAAATAGAATTTTAATTAGACCTTTAACTAATAAGACATCTTATGAACTTCTTCATAGAAAGAAACCTAAAGTATCTTGTTTTAGAATTTTTGAAAGTAAATGTTTTATTTTAAATACTAAAGATAAATTTGATTCTAAATCCGACAAAGGTATCTTTATCAGATATTCTAATAAAAGTAAAGCGTACAGAGTATTTAATTTAAGAACTAACACCATCGATGAAACAATGCATGTTTCGTTCGATGAAAATCTCAAAAATTTTGAAGATACAAATGATGAAGAGGATTTAATCACCCAAAATCAAGAGTCAACTGAAACTTATAATGAAATAGATCATCCTAATAAAAGGACTAAACTTTTAAAAGATCACCCTTTTGAAAATATACTAGGAGATATGCAATCTGTTGTTAATACTAAAAATCAACTAATTCAAATGACTAATGTAGCTTTTATATCAACTATCGAACCCAAAAATCCAAAAGAAGCATCAACTGATGATTCATGGATTTTGGCTATGCAAGAAGAATTAAATCAATTCACTAGAAATGATGTTTGGGAACTTGTTCCTAGACCTGAAAATAAAACTATAATTAGAAAATAATGGGTTTATAAAAATAAAATGAATGAACAAGGAGAGGTAGTTAGAAATAAAGCTCGTTAGTCGCTTAAGGTTATTGTCAAGAAGAAGGAATAGATTTTGATGAAACATTTTCCCCCGTAGCAAGATTAGAAGCCATTAGGATTCTACTTGCTTTCGCAAATCATAATTATTTCAAATGGATGTTAAAAGTGCCTTTTTAAATGGATTTGTAAAAGAGGAAGTATATGTTGAACAACCACCACTTTTTAAAAATGAAAAATTATCAAATCATGTTTACAAACTTAAGAAAGCTTTATATGGTCTAAAACAAGCTCCTAGAGCCTGGTATGATAGACTAAGATCTTACTTATTACAATCAAACTTTGAAATTGGTAAAGTAGATAATACTCTTTTTATTAAAAGAAATAAAAATGATATTCAACTAGTACAAGTCTATGTAGATGATATCATTTTCGGATCAACTAATTTTGAAATGAATAAAGAAGTTTTTGAAATAATGACAAAAGAGTTTGAGATGAGTCATATGGATGAATTAAACTTCTTTTTAGGATTACAAATAAAACAATTAGATAATGGTATCTTTATTAGTCTAGAAAAATATGCTAAAGACCTAATTAATAAATTTGGTTTGACTACTGCGAGTGGAAAACCCACTCCCATGGCAACCAATGAGTACCTTAGTAAATAAAATCTCTCGAAAGATGTAGATAAAAAATTATATAAAGAAATGATTGGATCACTACTCTATTTACTGCTAGTAGACCTGATATCATGCATAGTGTTTGTCTTTGTGCAAGATATCAATTCCAAGCTAAAGAGACCCACTTAAAAGCCGTAAAATGTATCATAATATATGTTAAACACACGTCTGATTATGGCTAATTTTACCCTAAAAATGATTCTTTTGACTTAATATCTTACTGTGATGCTGATTATGCTGGTTGTAAATCAGACCAAAAAAGTACAAGTGGAACTTGTCACTTTTTGGGGCATTCTCCGATTTCCTGGTTTAGTAAAAAGCAAAACACAGTTTCTTTATCAACAACTGAAGCAGAATATATTTCTGTTGCTTTGGCTTGTTCTCAAGTAATATATATGCAACAAACTTTAAAAGATTATGGTTTAAATTTCTAAAAATCACTAATTTATTGTGATAATACTAGTGCGATAAATTTATCCAAAATACTACTCAACATGCTCAAACTAAACATATTGATATAAGACATCATTTTCTCAGAGATAATACAAATAAGGAAGTAATTACTCTAGATTATATTAATTCCGAGAATAAAATTGCTTATATATTAACAAAACCATTAAATGAATATATATATTTACTAAATTAAGAAAAGAATTAGGTATTTGTTCAATAACTGAAACATAAAAAATATAAATAACAAAGTATAATTAAAAATTAGATCAAAACAAATTAAACAGCAAAAATTCAAGCACCATGTCGACATCCCCTTGAACCCCACGTCGACATACAATGATTTTTTATTTTTGAAATTTTTCCCACCAAAATTCAAGTAATTGGTTATACATTCTTCTTATTTTCGAAATTCTATTCATTCTTTCTGTTATTTCTCTGTTCTATCTTCTGAAATTAAATAATCAACGGTCTCCTCTTCCAAATCAAACATAAACTCAACCTTTTCATTCCCTTCTCCACTTCTTAACCGCTTCAAAGAAACAACGCTCGCTCGTGTGACGAAAATAGAGGATTCTCTGAAGGATGCACTTCAGTTAATGTCTGAAATCCAAGTTATGCAACTTCGAATGGCCAAAGAACAAGAGAGGCAAGGCAAAATCCTTAGGAATTTGCATAAATTTCTGATGGATAATCATGTTAACCCAATCTTGATTGATGAAGACTCTTCAGGAGATCAAGTACAAGAGGCCAGCGAAGAAGAAGTTCCCATGGAAGAAGTGAACGCGGAAGATGACGACAAAGTCGTTTGCGTTGGTGAAGTGTGCTTTGACAAAGATGGAAATCTTGTCGAACAACGTGGAAATTTCTGTTTCCACTATCCAAATTGTTCGATTCATAGATCTCCCATTTTCAAAGACACTCATTCGTTTCTTTTCTCTTTTTCCTATTGTTGTATGTTATTTCTTACATTTCCCATGAAATTTAAATATAGCTATATGATTAATAAATAAGTTGTGTTCTTATATGTGTTATATTAAAAGTATTATTATATACTTAGGGTAGTTAGTAGTTTAGGACAAAGTTTTTAGTTTTAGAGATAAATGTTGATTATTTATGATAACCTTATCATTATAATCACATATCATAGAGTATTAGATTAAGGGGGAGTTACATAGTTTGGAGATTATATAGTTTGGAGTTAGTTTTTGTTGATGACAAAGGGGAAGAAGTATAAAATAGGATAGTTAGGCAGAGATTAAGGAGGAGTTATTAGGATAGAAGTAATATTTTATAAACAAAGGTTGTCATCGTCAAAAAGGGAGAGATTGTTAGTCCATGAGATAATGGTTTTGATGACAACAACAATAGAATAGGATTATAAAATATAAATACTAACATTATAGTTTAGAAATATATGTATATGCAGGATTTAACCGTGCAAGTACCAAGAATGAAGACTGTACAGTATAGATATTCAAGATATCAAGAACGAAGACTCATGAGTATCAAGAGCATCAAGAATATCAAGATTATCAAGAGTTCAATATTTTAAGAATAAGTAATTTTAATTAGGAATTTCTGTTAAAACTCCTAGAAAAGCACTGGCATCTTAAAATCCAATTTATTTGTGGAATGGAATCCACTTCGAGCCCGTTAAAGGGATGGAACCCTAAGTAGGATGGAACCTACAAAAAATCTAGTGGAACATTATTTTGTATCCGCTAATTTTTATTCAAAATGATTTTACAAAATTATATCTTGTTTTCAAAAAGTTTTCAAAACCTTCCTTTTAAAAGGATCAAAAGCATCTATCCTGATTTCAAATACTTTTAGCCTCAAAATAATCTTTAATTTCAAAACCAAATTATTCTTAGTTTTAAAACTATCTTTAATAATAATTAATATTTATACTTAGATTTAAATATAAAATTATATATATATTATTCCTATATTTACTTATGTATTTTAACTATAGTCAAGTATATTTATAAAGTTTAAAATAGTTTTTAATATAAGATTAAAGTTATTTTCAAAGAAAAAAAAACCACCAAAAATTCCTTTGGGATGTCGACATGCTCAATATACCCATGTCGACATACTGTCAGTTAATTTCAAATTTTAAATTTCAAAAGAAGTGTATTTGTTATATCTCTTCACGAATGGACATGGCTGTTGTTCTTCAATAAATAGGGGTTGTTTTCAATGAATTTTTAATCATATTTTCTGGTTTTCATTTCTCTTCTTCTTCCACATTTCTTTATACATATTCCTACCATTACTCTGTCGAAATCAACATTGAATCTAACTAGATTATCTCTGGTTTGATTCTCTATCACTATCTAAGCAAGATCCTCAGTGCTATTCAGAGTTATAGGCTTCTTTGTAATCAATTAAACGAGAAAAGGTGTGATTGTAGCATTGGAAATCAATCAAGCGAGATGTGTGCGATTGTAGCCTTGGAAATCAATTGGGTCAACTTGTTTCCCGCGAAATCAAGTTCTCTACCCAGATGATTGTGAATCTGGAGGGTATATCTCGTAGCCTTGAAATCGAGGGTGTAATTGTACAATTTCTTTTGAAAGGAAATCCGTACTTGTGTGCGGGACTAGATGTAGGGTAACTCCGAACCAGTATAAAATCCGGTATATTCTTTCTATTACTGCTTTTACTTTATTTCTGCATCTGTGTTTGATTCTGTGATCATATATGTGTTCGAATATTGCATACATTTGTGTTCAAATTAACAAAAACTAAAAAAGATTTAATGATTCCTTAAAAAACTATTCACCCCCTCTAGTGTTTATCCTAGTCTTAGGATCTGTAATCCGCATTTCTCACAGTAATAATATTATCGATTATGAATTGAGAACCTTTCATGATGTAATATTCAAAAGTGGCTCAGCTTCTACCTATTCTATGAAATAATCAATGATCACCACTGCATATTTAGCCCCTCCTTTAGATATTGGAAGTGGTCATATTAGATTGATTCAACATACATTAAAGGGCCATGGACTTGATACAGAAGTCAATTCACTTAACAGTAGGCCTGGGATCTTAGAGAAATTTTGAAACTTTTCACATTTTCTGACGTAATCAATGGCTAGTCATCCAGGGCCAATAAAAGCCTTGTCTCATAATTTTCTTGGCTCTTTATACCATTGGAATGGTCCCCATAGGGATCCTTCATGGGCTTCTCTTATTAGTTTTGCCCTTATTCTGGATTAACACATCCTAGGTAAGGTAGCGGGTATCTCTCTTTAGAGTGAATCTCGTTTGTTATGGTAAAGGTTGGGGCTTGACAAATTATCCTCCTTGCCTCCTTTTAATCTGCTGGAAGCGTTCTTTTTGTCACGCATTCGATGAAGGGTGCCATCCTATTATCCTTGTATCGATCACCAATTTCCATATGCGAGGGTCTTCCTTGATAAACATCGGCTTTATCTTATTTTTCCTTGTTGTGTTTTAAGGCTTTAGATTTGCTCAACACTAAAGCTTGATTTCCATGATTGGATTTCTTCTCCTCTATACTAGGATTCGCTTGATCGCCTATTAGCATAGTTCCGACTTCCATCTCACACACGCGCCAGCCAACTTGGCCAAAGAATCGGCTTCAGAGTTCTTGCCTCTGGGTACTTGATGTATTGAGAAATCTTCGAATTGAGTCAGCATATTTAATATCTTCTTGACATATAGTGTCAGTATGACATCTTTCGTATGATATTTTTGATTTAACTAGTTCACCATTAACTTCGAATCACTGAAAATTTCAATTCAACGGATTCTCAATTGGAGGGCTAAAGTAAGTCCTGTTATCATCGATTCATATTCTGCCACTTTGTTGGTGGTTGGAAATCCTAACTTCATTGCATAGTGTAAACGATGTCCATCGGGAATTATAACCACATACACAACTCTAATTCCTTATTCATTCGAAGCCCCATCCACAAATACTTGCCACTTAGGTTTCAGGTATTTTTCTTTCTCTGATTACTCTTTAATGAATGCGGTACATTCATTGACAAAATCAGCTAATGTCTGACCTTTAATTGACGTCCGAGGTGGGAATTCTATATCGTATTGGCTAAGTTCAATTCCCCATTTAACCAACCTTCCAGAAGCTTCCGTTTTACTAAAAACTTACTTGAGTGAGAAATTGGTTAGAACTTTGATTGGATGTGCTAGAAAATAAGCACTTATCTTGCACACAGTATGCATTAAACAAAATGCCGATTTCTTTATAACTAGGTACCTAGTCTTTGCATCTTTGAGTCTTTTGCTAGTATAATATATGGGAAGCTAAACTCCCATTCCTTCTCTTATTAGTAATAAGCTAACCATTTGTTCAGAAGCTGCCATATAGAGATAAATACTTTCTCCATCCGCATGAATAGAGAGAGAATCAACCGCTTTTCCAAATGATCTTTTAATTCATGGAAAGCGTTTGGCAGTCCTCACTCCATTTTAAGCTTTTCTTCTTCTTGATCTTATTGAAGAAGGAAATGCATTTGTCGATAGTTTTGGAAATAAATCAATTCAATGCTACCACTTTTCCATTCAGGCTCATTATGTTTTTTCTTGTCTTTGGTTCTGCCATACCCTTAATAGCTTGAATTTGGTCAGGGTTTGTTTCAATCCCTCCAACACTAACGATATAACCCAAGAATTTGCTAGAGCAGATTCCAAAAGAATTTATAGGTTAAACCTCATCTAGTACCTTCACAACGCATTGAACATTTCTACTAGGTCTTTCAGACGACTAATTTTCTCTTGGGTCTTGACCAACATATCATTACATATACTTCCATGTTCTGACAATTTTTCTCCTTGAACATTCTATTCACCAACCTTTGATATATCGCACCGGCAATCCAAAGGGCATCACCTTGTAACAATACATTCCTCGAACTGTTGTAAAGCCGGTATTTTCTTCATTTAATTTGAACATTAGAATTTGATTGTAGTCTGAATATGCGTCCATAAAAGATAAGAGCTAGTGTTAACTTGTCGCATCGACTAACTGATCTATCCTCGGAAGTGGACAGTAGTCTTTTGAACATGCTTTGTTCAAGTTAGTGTAACAAACACATGTTCTCCACTTCCCACTGGAGTTCTTGGCTAATATTGGATTAGCTAACCATTTCGAGTAGAAACTTCTCTGATAAATCCGTTCTCAAGCAGTCTCTTGACCTCCTCTTTTAAAGCATTGGACCGGATTTTATCAAACTATCTCTTCTTCTGCCGAACTAGTGTGCCATTTGGGTTTACGTTCTAGGCATGATACATGATGGTGGGATCGATTCCGACCATATCTGAGTGAGTCCAAGCGAATACATCTTCGCTAGATTGAAGAAATTGGATTAGCTCTCCCTTGATTTCGCTATCTAATTATTTTTCGATCTTAATTGTCTTTGTTGTATTAGTCAAATCTAAAAGTACGTTTTCAAGATCCTCTGTTGGTTTCATCCTTTCCTACTTGTTTCTGCAATCTAGTTCGGCGTCAATTTCTTCAACTTCTAGTCCGCCTTCTATCTAGTTTCCTCCATCCTTTTCCTTTTCCTTTTCTTTTTGGAGAAGTCAAATTTCCTTAACACGTATTTAGCCGTTGTATCATAATAAGAAAAGGTTTCTTGCTTATATTGCTCAAAAGTTGCAAAATACATCTCTCGAGCACCGAACTGCTCTCCTCTTTTAGTCCCCCAACCCTTTTTAGTTAAGAATTTCACCATCAAGTATTTTGGTGAAATGAAAGAATTGAGCTCATCTAGAGCTGCCCTTTTAAAGAAAGCACTATATAAGATGGTTGATCCATAATGACAAAGAGGGTTTTGAAGGTTCGAGAACATGGTGGCACTCCCATTTGTACAAGAAGCTTTATTGGTCCTACTAAAGGCGATCCTTTATTGTTGAACCCAAAGATAGGTTCGAAGCTTGGTTTAAGTTTATCTTATGGAAGAACCATTTTTCAAATGCATACTTGAAGATTATGTTGACCGCACTTGCGGTATTTATTATGATTTTGGAGACCACAAAAATTCCAATTTGTGCGGTAACCATCAGTGGATCATTATGCGGATGGCGAATCCCCCTTAGTTCTCGTGGAATGATGGTCAATGTATGCATTTGGATTTAAAACCTTGGGTTCTTTAGCAGTAGTTCTTCATGGATAGAGAAAATTCCCTCTTTTGCTTCCTTAACATATAGACTCCTTGCTTCTTTGCTGTTCCTAGCCAAGTGTGGGCCTCCGTGGCTCATGTCAATTCGATTCAGAGGTGGAATGAGTCAGGCTGAATATCATCTTCTACCATATTTGCAATGTTGCTTAGCATCCTTTGGTTGTTGTTTTCAGAACGAATTACCTTTTGACCATCTTTAATGAACTCCTTCAGTTATTTGGGATGGTTCATCAGGTGGATTGTGCTTGCCAATACTCGGCATTTATCCATTTTATGTCCGTTCGATTTGCGGTAAGCACAGTAATCTTTGCCGCTTCTTGGCTCCATATCGGTTTGGCCTTTGTAAGAGATAAGGCAGTCATCTTTTTCTTTCATTGTGGCATATATATCAAACGACGGCTTGTTTAGAGCAACGTGGTTAACATTCGAGTCTTCTTCCCATCTTAGCTTTCTATGGTTGCAGTTGTTGTTAATCTTTCCTATCTCCTTCTTGCCTTGGGCCTTCTTTCTAGCATGATACATTTCATCCATGCCAATGAAATAATTAGCTTGGAAATGGAAATCTTGCAAGTCTTTGCACCCGTTGTGTAGTGCTCCCTCCAGAATGGGTTTGTTTGATCGGCCCAAAATGAAGCGCTCTGTCATGTTCTTCGCCTTCGTGGCTTCCATATTCAATCTCTTATAATAGTCGCATAATAGCTCTCCTAGTCTCTATTTGATATTGGCGATCATAGTGTAGTCAACTTCAGGATCCTTGCATATACAGAATTGCGCTGAGAACTCATAAGAAAACTGCTTCCAAGAATAGATGGTCCTTTCTTGGTACTAACGGTACCATTTAGCTGTCACTCCTTGAAAAGTAGTTGGAAAGAGCCTACAACGTAAAGTTCCAAATGCATTGCTTTGGACCTTTGGCTTTCAAAGACCAATATGTGATTGTCCGGACCGGTTTTTCCATTATATTTGATACACGGGATCTTGATGTGAGAAGGAATCTTTGTGACCATAATCTCATCCGTAAAAGGAGCCTCTCGAGGGTTATCATTGGCCTTGTCATCTAAGGTTCTCTTCCCCTCGAGGTTAAGCATGTCTTTTGCCATTTTTTCTACCAAATCTCTTAAGCGAGACTCATCGTTATGATAGTTACTCCTTTTAGGTTTGCACCCTTCAAAAATTGAGCTTCCAAATTGTTCATTGAGTTTGTCCTCCAATTTTCCTTGGTAGTTTGCATTAGCTCGTTGGTTGCCTATTCTCTTTTGTGGAGTCAGGGCAAGTTTGCCTTTGCTTTTGTCCCTAAGCAAAGAAGTGCTCAAGTCCCTCCTTGGAGATTAAGCTTCATCTACCTCTGCAGGCTTGGTAGTTTTGGAGGATTTCTGAGAAATTACTGCTTCCAAAAGTCCCTTCCACTCTAGCATTTGTTGTTGTAGGCTTTTAATTTTGGCCTCACTACTGGTTGGTTATGCCAATGATGATAGTTGTCCCGGTTCTACACTTCCCAAGTTGAAGTAGGGAACTACATTTTCTTCTAAGGTTGTCATTTGGATGAACCCTTCATTTATAGTACTAATCCATCTTGATCTCACTTTCCTAAAACAAAAGCTTACTAAACTAATTTAGAGAGAGAGAGAGGAAAACAAGTCAGAGGTTCTTGCACTCCTTCGAGTGCCAAACATGTTAGACCTAAAGATGGTGTACCACTCTAGATGCCAATCGTGATGAATTAGATGTTGATTTGAACATTTATTGAGACATGATCAAGTATGAATTGATTAATATCACCCTAATGGTGTATCAAGAACCAACTCATTATTTGAGACTAAACTTATGATAGAATCATTGTTGAATGGACGACATTAGGCCTTTGAGGAAAGTTATATGAAAGTCTATTTGTTATCCTGGAATCATTATGCTCGATGTCCTTAGAGTTCTTTAGAGTCATTATGCTCGACATCCTCTAATGTCATAAGAGTCGATAAGCTCGAAGTCCTTAAAGTTATTATGTATATATGCTCACTTAGGTTTTAAATGAGATAGTCCAAAAAGACCCATGTTATACCATATGTTTGATAAAAATATAAAAGATAAGTGATGTGGACAGGCTATAGTCCATTATGCACGATAATGAACATGTAATTAGGCACAATTCAGTCTTAATGTTTGAAATCCATGGTCCATAAAATTATACATATATGAGTTTGTCATAGTTCAAGGCTCATCGATTATGTTCATATCAAGTCTGATCATGATGAGTCCATAAATATGCAAGTCCATAACATTAATGTACAAAAAGGCCATAATCAAAGTCAATATGCATATTCAAGTCCTTGATCATATGGCTTGAATATGATTACAGTCAAATAAGGTTTTTCCCCAATTTGATTTAGGGTTCGAGGCTTTGATTTAAGAAAAGAGTGAAATGGAAATTCATTCCTTTCCATGAAGTCCCTAGTTCTGTATTTATAGGGTTCAGCAAGTGGCCGGCTTCGGTATTCATTCCTTCGACATTTATTGCATCGTCGAACATCAAGGTCGGTACTTTATCTGCTTCGACATTGGCAACGTCGTCGAACAACAAAGACAACATTCTTATGCACACATAGCTAAACTTTGACATTTGTTAAATAGAGTCGATACTCGGTATTTCTAAAGTCGATGCTAATAGTCTCTTCTTCGTTGATCCACTTTAATGACCACCACATATTAACATTGGTTAAAGATGACATTAGTAAAATCAACTTTGACAACCCTTTTTGATATGTTGATGGTTCTTGACATAGCTAATGAATATCGATGGTGACAACCCCATATCTTGTGACCTTCATTGATTGATGTTTGGTGGTATTGTGGACATTAAATTGCGACAACATTGATGGCCCTCGACCTCGATGTTCAGTAGCTTGTGGTTACTCTTTTAAAATGACTTCAGTGAATGACGATGTCTCAATGAACATACTATCATTTTTTGAAAACTTCGATCATAAGCGATGCTATAAGACTTTGACGATGGGTATTGTGTGACCTAGTTGACTTCTATTTCAGGCGACGTTCTCCTTTTTCCTTATCGATGGGGTGCGATGCCGATGAATCATAATGTGATGGAACGCGGTGTGGATGAAGGGAAGTTTGCATGGAATTGATATAGTACCAACCAAGTTTGACACAAATGCCTATGGCATGGAAACTTGTCGACATAGTTGAAGAGCGGTATAATCTTACAGTCTTCGTCGTTGGCTCGGTGTCATTTCTTCAGTGTAACTTCCTTTTGTATTATCATCTATTGGCGCCGTGTTAATGTCCTTGACGTTGACGGAGACCTTGAAGTTGGCATTGATTTCATAATGCTATCCTAGCATTTGGGGTTTCGAACTTCAATATAATCCTATGGCCTTGACGTTGACTTTCCTGGTTTATATCCTTTGAATATTATATGGATAACAATACACATCAAGAATTGGAAATCAAACAATTGCATATCATATGAACTATGATTTGTGACTGGCATACTTGATTTTGACTATAATTTGACTCCTACTTTGAACTTGCATAACATGATCTGATTTCAACCCTAAACTAGCATGGCATATTTGACTACTCAATTCTATAATTGAGACTTGTATTTTGCCTTATTTATTGACTTCAACCATATACGATGTTTTGCATGACTTCGACTATGATGACTAAACTAAGAGTGGATATAGATGCATACTTAAACTCAACTAGCCTCGAAGGGACTTCCCTTTAATTAACCCATTTTCTACATACTTTTTGGTGTTGACAAATTAATTCATTAATAGTTAGTTTGTTTTTTAGGGGACAAGGCTAGATGACCCTTTATGGAGATCTTTCAAATACAATAGAATAAGGGTAAAGTATTATGACACTATTATTAGGCATCACGGAACCTCCTTGATATTTTTGACAACGAGGATGGGATATTCTGTTGATGATGGATCCTAACGAGGTGTTAAGTTATGAATACTTGCAAGGGAGTATCCTGGTCCAAAAGGGGACTGTGGTACATAATACACACACACGTGCGTTATGTAGTTATTTTTACTCAGGGTAGATGGGGAATATCGTACGTGTACGTAAAGTCAAGACGACTAAGTAATAACAATAAACATAACATGTAATGGAAGGAAACCAACATAAACTAGTTATATATATAAAATGTGTAATTTGCTAACGACCAGAACATTGTTTTGATCCTTGCCTTATTACAACCCACACAATAGCTTTATACGGATAGGTACTTGTATAAGGTGAGAACGATGGAAGGACAGATTTCCTTATGCATGCTCGGCACTAACAAGGGCACCATAGATCAAAATGTCAACCTTGGTCAGTAATCATATGTTTTATTATACTTTACTATTCCACCGTTAGTTTTATTGATAGTGCTCTGATACCTTTTGTTTATTTACATGATACCAATTCCATCATTTACACTTTGGTCGACTTGAGTTTTTGATTTAGCAAAAATTCAAGCCATTGGGTGCAGGATGTTAAGGGTTCTGGATTGAGGCCCTATCTATGGTGGTTTTTCACATCAATAGAAAACCTTCTTCTATCATAGATATGAAAATCCCTAAGAAAGTATAGAAAGATTGACTTGTGAGTATTGTATTCTTTAGAAAGTTTGGATGTCTAAATCATGCTCATGAGAGCAAGGGTGAGTTGGATCCCAGGGCAAGCAAGTGTGTTTTCCTAGGTTATCATCAAGGAATAATTGGGTATTGGATGCTAAGTTGAAGGTGGAGCCTACATCAGTTGATAATAGTTTGAGGATAGAGCGGTACCAAATATAGAGTAAGTCATCAGATTCTTTCCACTGATAGGTAGTTAATGGTGTCACTGACGGTGCTGTGGTTGATGAGGAGGTTTAAACTCATGGGGCAGCGCAGTCTAAATCTAGGCTAGTTAGAGAGAGGAGGAAGCCTACTTGGCTTCATGATTTTGTTAGGCTTAGTATTGAGGATATTGATTTTTATGATATGGAAACACATGCTTTAGGGATTATTTATGATGAGCCGATAGATTATAGAGATGCTACTATGTCAGCTGATTATGATAGATGAAGGCTAGTTATAGAGGAAGAGATGGAGTCCTTGCACAAAAATAACACTTGGGATTTAGTGTTGGTAAAATAAGCCATTGGTAGTAGATGGATCTATAAAGTTAAAGATATTGGTGATGGAGATGTGAGATATAAAAGGAGATTGATTGAAAGAAGTATGCACAATAGAAGGGTAAGGAGCTGCATGCACAATTGAGGAATACCTCTATTTGTGTATTTTTAAGTCTAGTTGCTCATTTTGATTTGGAGCTTGAGCAACTAGATGTAAAGACTATATTTTTCATAGAGATATCGAAGAGAAAATTTATATCCATCAGCTAGATGTGTTCGCTAATTCTAGTAAGACAGAGTATGTGTGCAAGTTGAACAAATCTATATACGGATTAAAGAAATCCCTAAGACAGTGGTACAAATGATTTGATAAGTTTATGCTTTGATAATGATTTACCAAGAGTTACAAGGACTAGTGTGTTTGCTTTAGGGGATATGGGGTTGGTATGATTTATTTTCTTTTATATGTAGATAATATTTTGGTTGCTTCATATTCTATGGCAAGTAATGTTGAGTTTAAGGAGGAGTTTAGTAGGGAGTTTGACATAAAGGAATTCGAATAACAATACTAGGGAAGGAGATTATAAGAGATAGGTAGACAAGAGAGTTAAGATTCACTTAGACACAGTATATCGGGAAAGTTCTTGCTCTGATATGCGATGGAGACCGAAAAACTATTTGTTACTCCATTAGGCTCTCCATTTACTTTACCCCATGATATGTCTCCTACATCGGATAAGGAGAAAGTTATAATCAAGGATATTCTATATGCTAGCGTTGTGGGGAGTTTGATATAAGCTCTGGTGAGCAACAGATCAGATTTGGCTCATAAAGTAGATGTTGTGAGTAAGTATATGTCTTGTTCACGCGAAGTTCATTGGCAAGCAGTGAAGTCGATTCTTAGATATCTAAGAGTTTGGTTGTTGGCTTGTTATTTAAGGTAGTCGGTAAGTACAAAAGATTTTGTCCTTGCAAGATATTCAGATTTAGATTATGTGGTGGATAAGGAAGGTAGGAAGTCGGTGTTAGGATATTTATTTACACTCTACATACCCATTTCATGGAGATCGAATCTTCGGTCTATTGTTGCCTTGCCGACTATCAAGGTAGAGTTAGTAGTTATTGTGGAGGCGACTAAGAAGGGTAGTACTTGTTGGAGCTGCTAGAGATTCTTGATATGATGTAGAAAACCATGGAGATTTATTCAAGTAGTCAAAGTGATATATATCTGGTGGAGAATCAAGCTTACAGTGGATGAACCAAACATATAGATGTGCATGGGTTCTTTTTTATGTTGGAAGAGGAACATCAAAAGATAAAGTTAGCAAATATGCATAAAAAAGAAAATTCGGTGGATATGATTAGGAAGTTATTTTAGAGAGAGAAGTTTGAGCATTGCTGAAACATGATTAGCTTGGCTAGAATCTAACGGTGCCTAATGGTGTGGGTCCGGTGAAATCTTTCATTTATTTGTTGAGTTTGTGTGTTGAGATGGGTTGAGAGAGATTAGAGATTTGAAAATTGCGTCGTGGTGGGGTGTTGAAATTATTCGTCATAGTATATCAATCTAATGGGTTGATATCAAGTCAAAGTCGGATGTTATTTTTGAAAAGGTATTTTCTAGTGGAAAAATTCAAAGTTTCTTTCTCTCTAAACTATCTTTTTCCTGTATAATTGCGTAGGCTTTAACAGTTATAATCAATAAAATAAAGTGATAAAAAATACATTTTTTATCTAGTAATCTTCTCTTTTCTTTTGTAATTTCTCGTGCATCTTCTCAAATTCATCGATAAAAGAAAGATTTGGATCCAATTTTGTGTTTTTGTTATTAAATCTATAATTAGTTACATTAGTGGACCTTTCAATATCGTAATCGATGACTGCAGATCAATCAGTAAAATTAGACTTACAGGGAGTTCCAAATCCGTTGCAAAATAGGGTTTCTGATTGATTTGAAATGAATTTTTTTCATCACTAAAGCTATATTTTCTTATTGTGATGAGACTACCATGATGATTTAATGCTATTGTAAAGGACGAAGTGGGAGAGTAGATCGATGGAGGAGGTGTGAGGCAACCAACACACGATCAAGGGTTATGAGCTGAGAGGCTCTGGGCGGGAGAATCGATGATTGAGAGGTAAAGAAGCATAAACGAGAGCAAGGATATTTTTGGTAATTTTATCTATCATGTTAATGTCCACAACTTCGGCTGCAATATAGACCATTCCTCTCCAAAGCCACCAACAACGAAGCTTTTTTATAGAAAATATAAACAAGGGAAAAGGATAGAAAACAAATTCAATATCCTTCTTCCAAACCTAATCAGATCCTTCAAAGCGCAACCAATCCCTTTCTTCTACCACCGTCTCAGGTTGATTCTTTAGACCGTAGCGGCAAAGAGACAAAAGACTCAAAACTTACAACCTTGAAAGTGTCTAAAATCGAGAAAAAATAAAGAGCACAGCTATTTTGTTAACAGGTTCAGATTTTTAGGAGGAGAAACGTAACTTAAACTCGGGAGCTAAGAAGTAAATGGCTAATTTCTGCTACTGTTTGTCTACAGTTTTATTTGTTGTTCTTTTAAATAATTTTGATTCAGATTTTTGTGATGTGTTCAAAGGTATGTATGATTCTTTACAAATGAATAAGATTGATTAGGATTTATGGCATGCTTGCTAGGGCTCGATGGAGCATATTAATCATCACTAAATTAGGATCAAATTTTATCTTCCTTTACTTAAATTTACAAATTGGATGCACTATGTACGTACTTTTATTTTCCTCTATAGTATGGTCAAATCTGAGATTCTAAGCACTGGGGTTTTTTGAAGTCAAATTCTTTGTGTGTGTGTGTCTCAGTTGTCTCGGCTAATGCTTAAAATTATTATTTTAAACAATGTAGAAAGTCTTTACAATAGTCCTTTAACCCATTTTCGTGAATTATAGATGTGTAGCATAATTAATAGTGCACATATCCAAGAATTTGTATCTATATGCGCTGTTAAATTGCAAATGAAAAGGATTAGATCAGTGTGTTTATTTACCGCTTTTGTGCATTTGGATTAAGTAGCATTCTCTTTATTTAAGTATATTTCATAGGTCACAGCTATTGATTCATAGAGTCATTACCAAATGCTTGGGTAAGGTAATAATGTATGGATATTAATGTATAGTAAGGAATGTTTTTCTTTAATTTTTTATCTCACATTTGGATTGAATATGATTTCCTTTTATTTAAGTGTCATGAACGACAATTGCTTAAAGTCGCAACTTCTAACTCATTTGGTCATTAATCAAAGCTAGGCTAAGATGATTATATATAACAGTAGCTTATTGCAATAAATGCTATAAAGTTCATTGTATAAATTGCAAAATTTTTATATGTTTTATATTTACTCCAAATTTTAAAGAAACATAACCATTTAAACTTCTTTAAAGCTTGATTGCCCAATGCCCAAATATTAAGAAATTGAGTAGTAGAACAATTGGATGGACTTTTAAGTTGCAAGCTTAAAAAAATTGTAAGTATTTTCTACGACGACCCGGAATTTTTAACATTTTAAATTGGAATAATTAATTGATTTTAAAATATTTAAAAGTTAATTTTTAACTTGAAATCAAGATATCAATTTGCTTGATAATTAAATCATTGAATTATATAGTTTAAATATTGAATTTAGTAATTGAAATTGGGTAAATGGTTGAATCTGAAATTTTCAAGCCTATTTGAAATAAGTTGAAGGCTTAAAAAATTTTAATGATATTACTGAAGATAATAGAATGGTTGAAATTTAATTTAAAACTGGTTTGTTCAATATTAATAATATATCGTTTAAATCGATATTTAAAAATAGCCTTCCGAGGCATAGTCTCGGAATTTGACAAAACCAGTTCTTGGATGCGTGATAGTTAGTTATTATCGGATTTCAATTTTCATAGCATTTGGATTTACCGTTTGCTCGTACAGATGAGAAAAATGTTCCATTGTGTTCGGAATGCAGGTAGAACCGTAAAAAGCCTGTCGGCATGTCTGATTCGGGGTTCGGATTTCACGATGCAACATGAGATATTTTTCAATATTTAATTATATAATATCAAAGCATACTCTGGAAGCCATTTCCAAACCCCTATTTTATCTTCGTCTTCCTCTATAATTTGCAAATAGAAATTGAACTAAATAAAAAATATGGCCGAAGCCGACCCTGCCTAGTTTCCCAAATCCTTTCGTCCTCGGTTTAAAAAAAATATCAATGGCAGACGCAAATCACGCAAAGGGGAAGAGAGCGCGGAGGGTCACGAGTGTGCAGGTGGAAATTTCGAGATAAACGACGAAGCTAATTTTATCGATCATGGCGATTATGATCATCGATTGATCGTGGGTTGTGAAGGGAAGTTGTAGGGCATGGGGCGAGCCACCTTCTCTCAAAATTTGGTGGCACGACATTGGATGTGGCAGTCACAATCTTGACGTGAACGGAAAATGGAGTCTTGTGGTTTTTGGGTTCGTGTGGGATCCACATGGTAGCGAAGTGGATGGGATCGATGCTGGAAGGCGTGGCGTTCGGTTTTAGGGTGCGAGTTGAGCTAGGGCAAGGGTTTGCTCAATGATGCCTATGGGTTTGGTGAAGTTTCAAGGGTATTGGTATTTGGTTCGGTGGAGGCTGCGGCCGAAGGCTAGATTCGCGAGGTCGGGCCGATTCATGGAGGAAGAGCACGTCCTGGAGGCGTGCGTTGATGTGGTAGGCAACGAGTCAATGGCGACTCACGGTGAGGGTTTCTGCACGCGTGCTGAAGGTATTTTCTATTTTAATTTAATTGTCAAGTTTGGAAAAAAAAGGGGAAATTTAGTAGTTTAAATTAATTCATTAGTCAAACATTTACAGTAAACATTTATTGTCGTGTTTACTGGAAAAAAACCAAAATAAATTATAAATAAAGTTTTAACTTCCATATAGATTAGATTTTAAAATATGGTGGAGTTTAAAATTAGAGTTTTATGAGATCTAAAAAGATTTATTTTAAAGGTACGTATATAAATATATATATTGTTTCAATTAATTTAATTTGTTTTCGTTACTAATAAATTGTTAAAAAGGATGGGGGTTATTGGTTCAAAAAAATATTATTAAGATTTATAAAAGGTAAAAATAAATTGTTGATTATTTTAAATATTTATAATTGATGTAATGTCTTACAAGGTCTAAATCGTGGAGAAAATCAAGCCGGAAACGGAAATGGGTTGCTAATAAATGCAAAGGTGAGTAAATCTCACTCTGTTGGATTTTATTTAAATTTCAATTGTTAAATTTATGTATTTGGCTGCATGATTAAATTGATTGATGTGCACTGTGAATCGATGATCGGATGACCTTTGTTTTGGTTGGTTCTCGTGTTAATTGTGGTTTGACTCGAAGTATTTGCGTTTTAAATTGGTTTAAATTTGAATCACAAAAAAGAAAATGTTTTCATTTTAAAGTTAGTGAGGGATTAACGATTTGTGATTCATCAAATTAGTAGGATAATTAAAATGAACAATTTATAAATTCAATTAATTATTGATTTGGGTTGATTAATTTAGTGATTAAGAGTTTGAATTAGTTAATAAAGGATTAAGTTAATTAATGAAGTTTAGTTAATTTAGAATAATCAATGGATGGATTATAGGTAATTACTTAATATAATTAATAAAATATAATTACTTAGTGAAATTAATCAAGAAGCAAATTAAGATAATTAAGTAAGGAGAAATTGATTTATTTAATGAAGTAAATAAATCGATAGTTAATTACAGGTTGAGATAAATCAAGAATGTTTAATATTGTATTTTAATTAATGTAACTAATTTAGATTAGGATAAATTAAAATATAATTGGAAATCATTAATTTATTTAATCAATGACGTAACTAAAGATTGATTAATTAAGATTAAATTAATCATTAATAAGTGACGTATGAGAAGTTAATTAATATAAGTAATCAAGGATTTATGTAATTTAATAAAGTTAATGAATTTATGAAGTAATTAAGATTATTTATTGACTTTGGTTAAGAATAATTATTATTGAGAAATTAATTAAAGTTAATTACCTGGATGTAATTGAAGGATAATTAATTCATGTGGATTAATCAAGATGAACGTTGAAGGTAAGATTGATTAATTAATTTGAAATTAACTAATGACAAGTGAAGAATTCTAAATGGTCGAGGTTAGAAATTCAATCAGAATTAATTTAATTAATATCAGTAGCGAACAAGCTTTGCTTATGGGTGATTGAATGGTATTGGATGCTTTGAATGAGTTGATATCTCTGATATGAAATGTTGTGTATTTCATTTGGATAAATTGGGTTAGAATGACATAAGACTCGAAGAGGCCGGTGTCGGGTATTGGGAAAGACCCGAAACCACTTCGAATTCTTATAAATTGGTATGTGAAATTAATAGGTTGGAATGCAATGATTTAAGAGAATCGCACTATTTGATCTAAATTTGGAACTTGGCAAACTTATGTGTGAAATAAGTTATGTTTATAACATATTGTGAGCTTGTAGAATTTGTTTGAGTTACCCCGAGTTTTATATAAGTTGTTTGCTTGGTATTCCATGTTAGTTGGGTTTACTCACGCTGGTTTCCATCCTGCCCCGGGTGTTACTTTGGTGTAATACTCGGGTCAGACCGAGTATTACAGATTTTCAGGTAAGGACGTTCTGGAGCTCAGGAGGCGAGCTGGATGACAGGAACGTGTAGCGTATTTCCACTGTATTATATTATTGTAATTCTGTGATATGTTGATTTGTGTATGTCCGGTGTTTGAATATATGTGTACCTCTGATGTATTTAAATGTAATCGGCATATATAGTATTCTTCTGTAAACTGTTATTATTTATTATTATATTTTATCCGCTGCGAATGTGAGATGCTGTTTCTGATCTTCTTCTTCTTCTTCTTTCTATCTCTTTCTTCTTTTCATAACTATCTGGAAATTTTTGGGTTTGAAAATTTCGGGTCGTTACATTGGTATCAGAGGTGAAAGGTTAAGCGAGAACCTTAGCTCTGGTGGGAATTACTCATTAAATAGAGTCCGTAGTACTCTGGAATGAGTTGAGTATATATATATATATATATATATATATATATATATGAGAGCGTACTTGTTATTTTCTTATATAAGGGTTTTAAATGATTTTATATAAAAGTATATTTTGATATATAAAGAAATATTTCATTCTAATAAATATTAAGGTGATTGGTTGTTAAATTATTGAAATTAAAATTAAGAAGTAATATAATGCAGCCAAATTGAAGTCTTGAATTGGAATTAAATTAAGTAAAAATAGAAATACAACCAAATTAAAATTTAATTAATTGAAAATGAAATTCTAAAATTAGAATTCAAAAATTAAATTGTTTAAAAGCTTTAAATAAAGGTAAGTTTGAAATGGACTCAAACTGAAATTTAATCTTGAATTTATAGAAATAAGAATAATATAAAAAGGAGATGGGTATCTAGATATGATTACCTTGGGTATTATCATAAATAGTTATTGTGTTTAATAATGATATATTTGCTATTAAGTAAGCCAATTGAAGTAAATTTATAAGATGAGTATAACTTCTAAATTAAAGTAGGTTTTAAAATGGTGAAGTTTTAAAACCTAAGTCTAGAAACAATCAATTGTTTCAAAAAGTTAAAGAAAATAATAAATAATATATTTCAGACTATTTTGAATATAGTCTTATTTTAAAACAAGAAAGGTTTGGAAGATTTTTAAGGGATTTGTTTTGAAATTAAAACCAAGGGTGGTTTAAGATTTAAAAGTAGCCTGGTGTGTAAAGGAAATAAATATGAAAATAAGCTCTAAGGTTGAGTTTTGAATTTTCCTTAGAATGTGATGTGAAACCCAAAGTTAAGCAAGTTTTAAACTTAGGTGGATATGTTATTAATCGAAAGATAAATTTGAGATTTGAATTGAATTAGTTCAAAATTGAATTTGATTTAAATTAATTGGATTTGTGATTGAAGATGGATAAGTTTAAAAATTTTAATGGGAAATTTGAATTGGATTAAATTGAAATGATTTGAAATTGAAGTGGATTCAATTTGAAATTTGTCCAAATTTATTTGAATAATTTGGAACTGAAAATAAAGTTGAACGGGATTAAAAATCAAATGGAATTTGATTTGGATTGGGAAGGAAATCAGAATTGATTCAACTTGAATTGAGGTTAAGTCAATTCCAATGGAAATTGAAGATTATTTAAATTGAAATTATGTCAATTAAATGGAAGTGGAAATTTAAGTTGAATGGTTAGGGAAGTGAACAGTTTTGACTCTGGACTATTTTCAATATAAATTGTTTTAATATAATTTTTTTTTCCAAGCTATTTAATAAATACAACCTTTCTTTTTAAAGCTAAATTATTTTATACTTGTTTTACAATTATCTTTGGAACTATTTAACAATTTTTCAACTGTTTATATAAACTAAATACTATTTTTCAACTATTTTACAAATTAATTACTATTTTACAACTATTTTGCAATTATCTAAAATCTTTATAACTATTTAACTATTTTCCAACTATTTTACAATTAGTTAACTATTTTACATCTATTTTGCAAACTAATAATTATTTTTCAACTACTTATCTATTTTTAAAATTTTCAAGCTATTTTCTAAATATAAACTGGTCGGAGTTCAAACTGTTATTGATTAAATAACCAACTGAGATTAGGATTGCAGTATTAATCCAATGGAATTGAAGCTACTGTAATTTTGTGGATGAAAATTCATGTGAATGTGAATGTGAATAGAAAAGAAATTGATTTAGTTAATAATCAATGAAGATAAATCTTCCCTTGTTGTATCTATTGCCAGAAGAAAAGGATTTTGAAAGTGTTGAAGTATAAAAGGAGTTTAATGCATGATTGAAATGATCCAAAGTTTTAAAAATTATATATATTTATTTATATAAAGGATCTTATGAGGAATTTGGAAAAAGGTTTTGGGAACCTTTGGATTTGGAAAGGCATTTGATTTTTAGGTAAAATCACTATTTTAATTTGAAAAGCCTAGTTTAAGAATTATCGATTTTGGGATAATCGATTTTGTGTAAAGAAGCTTTGTATGAGATCATACTAGGTGTATGATTTGAAAGATACTATATGTGTATAGTATAAAGTGTTTTGATGATGGCTCTGGGGAAAAAGGCGCTCCCTTAAAATGATCTTCTCAGGAGTGCCACCGGGTGGTGCTACCTTGAGCCCCAAGGGGGGGTTCTAAAGTTGATCCTGTGAGGAGTCCGAACAAAACTAGTTCCTGCGGATTATGAGTAGTGTATACCATAGCGAAAGTCGTGTGTGCCGCTGAGAGCCAACAATCTGCGTTTGATTTTATATCGGTAGACTACAACCTATGGTAACATAGGAAAAGTCGTGTGTGCTGCTGAGAGGCAACAGTCTGCGTTTGATTTTATGTCGGTAGACTGCGACCTATGTAGGAGTGGAAAAGTTTCATTTTGACAGCGAAAATTGTGTGTGCCGCTGAGAGCCAACAGTTACATGGACTTTTGTTGTGATGGCAACGTAACCCTGGTATGTAACTGCGATCTGTTGTGGGTTCCATGGCGTAATCGCGGGGCGTGGAGTGCCTACAGTTACATGGACTTTTGCTGTGATGGCAACGTAATCCAGGATGTAACTACGACCATGGATGGGAGTGATGATCTCCAGAGCATTCTCACAAAGAAATTTCCTCTATTTAAAAAAAAACTATTTTCTATATTTTCAACAAAATTATTTTTCAAGTATTTTCACTAGATGTTGAAAACGGGTTTACCAACTACTTATAGATTTTCAGTACTACGCATGATCAACGTATGACTGAATTTCCGTGAGAACAAGGATGGACTGGTTGAGACATCGAGTTATAAGAAGTAATTTTATAAAAAGCTATTTCAATAGTATTATGTGAATTTAAAAGCTTTTTTAAAATTTTAAAATAAAATGTTGGAATTTTGGAAAATGATAGAAATCCAAACTGGAATTATGAAAATGTTTGAATTCAGGAAAAATTTAATGAAACGATTTTTGCAATAAAATTAAACATTGATTTAAAAGTTGGAAGTAAGCTAATCAATTAAATAAATTATTGGATAAGATATATTGATAAAATTTAACTCGGGTAAATAAATGAATTTTAAGTTAATAACGGAGTTTAGAAATGAATTGGAATTGTAAATAGAATTCGACTTGGATTTAATAATGAATTGAATAAGTGGAGATGCTATAAAAATAGAAATAAAAATAGAGTTGGATCAAATAGTGATGGTTTGAATTACAAATAAAATTCAAGTGTGATATGAATAACATTTAATGAACCTTGCAAGTAAATTAGATATAAGAGAAGTGTTGTCGTATGAATTTATTTATAATAGACATGGTTTGAATTGCAAATAAAACCTAGATAGGTAGAATAAATTGAAAACGGCCTTGTAATTAGTTAAATGAATCGTGAATGAATTGAATTTGGGAATTTAATTTATAATAACTAATCAAATGAATTTGTAGATTGAAATGAGATTTGATTGAAATAAAATCAAGTTAAGGTGAAAAAGAAAATTTATTTACAAATGATGTGAGCTTAAGTTATGAAGTTGAAATAATTTGAAGAAAGTAAATTAACTTAAGTTTAAAATTAGTAGATGTTTGGCTTCGAGCAAAAGTGAAAGATTATAAAAGTTTGGGTTAAATTAATTTGGAAATGGTTATTAATTTATAAGTTTGAATGTGCCAAGCTTAATAAATTGTTTTGAATGAATCCAATGTGGAAATGAAATGAAATGCAATGAATGGTTGGTAAATAATTAGAAATGAAATGGAATTGAGTTGTAAACCATTAAAATTGAATGAAATGGCATATAAATTTGGTTGCAAGCGATTGGATTGGCTTCAAATCATATAAATCGCTTATGGTAAGCGTTTGGTGTTTGATGCTTTTGTAATGCTTGTGTTTTGCCATTAAAGTAAGTGAAATGCTAATAAATTCTCTATATATGGCACTTACATATTTAAATTAAGTGAGTACAGGTACCTGAAGGCCGTTTGGCTGGATTCGGATGCACTAATTGTTAAAATAAATAAGCCGCATGCTTAAAATGCTAAATAAGGTACGCCTACGCAATAAAAATAGGAAATATGAACTGTTTTTGCTTTTTCCGACCGTGTGGGTCGATGTATATATATTTATATCTCTTGTCAAATTGCAAAAGCTCCCCCATACAAAGGAGACTCTGTCAAAATTTTTCAAAAATTCTGGGAGTTAGAAGTTTTTTGAAAATTTTGGGGAAAAAGATTTTTTATTAACGAAAAAACGATTTCAAATTGGAAATTAAAGTAAATTAGTAAATGAAACTAATATGAATCAGTTATAAATGAAAAAAAAAATAAAAAAAATTTAATATTCAGAATTGAAGAAAAACTGAAATTATACGGAAATGGGAAAAACTAATTTGAAATAGATATGAAACTTATGTAAGGAAATATATAAATGATTTGAAAGGTTACGATTAAATATTATTGCTAAGTAAGATATGCAGGTATTATGAGGGAAAAGGAAAATTGATTGTGATTCCAAAAGATAAACTTGAATTGCCCGACAAAAAGGTATGTATATAAATTTCTGTATGAAACTGGATTGGGATTTGATTTAGCCACTTGGCTTTTGTTTTCTTTTGGAATTTGGAAGCCCGTAGAGGCCTTTTGTAGTTGTACTGAGCTAGCCGCGCAAAGAAGACGCAGGCAAAAAATTTCAGAAATTTAGAGAGTTAGAAATTTTTTGAGAAAGTTGCGATAATTTGAATTTGAATTTTAAATTTTAATTTGAATAAGTGGAGTAAATAATGTTGTTGGAAACTATAGAGGTTTTGGAAAGTTGGTTGAAGTGATAGTGGGTCTTTAATAAAAGATAGTTGGTAGGATGTTGAATTGTGGGTTTTGGGGGGGAAGGTAAACGGGTATTGGTCCATTACTAATAATTTCGGGGACGAAATTCTTTTAAGGGGGAGAAATGTGACGACCCGGAATTTTTAACGATTTAAATTGCAATAATTAATTGATTTTAAAATATTTAAAAGTTAATTTTTAACTTGAATTCAAGATATCAATATTTGCTTGATAATTAAATCATTGAATTATATAGTTTAAATATTGAATTCAGTAATTGAAATTGGGTAAATTGTTGAACCTGAAATTTTTAAGCATGTTTGAAATGATTTGAAGGCTTATAAAATTTTAATGATACTACTGAAGATAATAGAATGGTTGAAATTTAATTTAAAAGTGGTTTGTTCAATTTTAATAATATATCGTTTAAATCGATATTTAAAAATAGCGTTCCGAGGCACAGTCTCGAAATTTGACGAAACCGGTTCTATTGGATCCGTGATAGCTAGCTATTATCGGATTTCAATTTTCATAGCATTTGAATTTACCGTTTGCTCGTAGGGATGAGAAACACGTTCCATTGTATTCGTAATGCGGGTAGAACCTTATAAACGCCTATCGGCATGTCTGATTCGGGGTTCGGATTTCACGATGCAACATGAGATATTTTTCAATATTTAATTATATAATATCAAAGCGTACTCTGGAAGCCATTTCCAAACCCCTATTTTATCTCCGTCTTCCTTTATAGTTTGCAAACAGAAATCGAACTAAATAAAAAAAAGGGTCGTAGCCGACCTTGCCTAGTTTCCCAAATCCTTTCATCCTCGGTTTAAAAAAAATATCAATGGCGAACGCGAATCGCACAAAGGGGAAGAGAGCGCCGAGGGTCGCGAGTGTGCAGGTGGAAATTTCGAGATGAACGATGAAGCTACTTTTATCGATCATGGCGATTATGATCATCGATTGATCGTGGGTTGTGAAGGGAAGTTGTAGGGCATGGGGCGAGCCACCTTCTCTCAAAATTTGGATGCACGACATTGGATGTGGCAGTCACAATCTTGACGTGAACGGAAAATGGAGTCTTGTGGTTTTTGGTTTCGTGTGGGATCCACATGGCAGCGAAGTTGATGGGATCGATGCTGGAAGGCGTGGCATTCAGATTTTGGGTGCGAGTTGAGCTAGGGCAAGGGGTTGCTCGATGCTGCCTGTGGGTTTGGTGAAGTTTCAAGGGTATTGGTATTTGGTTCGGTGGAGGCTGCGACCGAAGGGTAGATTCGTGAAGCCGGGCCGTTTCGTGGAGGAAAAGCACGTCTTGGAGGAACGCGATAATGTGGTAAGCGACGAGTCAATGGCGACTCACGGTGAGGGTTTCTACGCGCATGCTGAAGGTATTTTCTATTTTAATTTAATTGTCAAGTTTGTAAAAAAAAGGGGAAATTTAGTAGTTTAAATTAATTCATTAGTCAAACATTTACGGTGAACATTTATTATCGTGTTTACTGGAAAATAAATAAATAAAAATAAATTATAAGTAAAGTTTTAACTTCCATATAGGTCAGATTCTAAAATATGGTGGAGTTTAAAATTAGAGTTTTATGAGATCTAAAAAGATTTATTTTAGAGGTACATATATATATTGTTTCAATTAATTTAATTTTTTTCGTTACTAATAAATTGTTAAAAAGGACGGGGGTTATTGGTTCAAAAAATATTGTTAAGATTTATAAAAGGTAAAAATAAATTATTGATTATTTTAAATATTTATAATTGATGTAATGTCTTACAAGGTCTAAATCGTGGAGAAAATCAAGCCGGAAACGGAAATTGGTTGCTAATAAATGCAAAGGTGAGTAAATCTCACTCTGTTGGATTTTATTTAAATTTCAATGGTTAAATTTATGTATTTGGCTGCATGATTAAATTGATTGATGTGCACTGTGAATCGATGATCGGATGACTTTTGTTTTGGTTGGTTCTCGTGTTAATTGTGGTTTGACTCGAAGTATTCGGGTTTTAAATTGGCTTAAACTTGGATCACAAATAAGAAAATGTTTTCATTTTAAAGTTAACGAGGGCTTAATGATTTGTGATTCATCAAATTAGTAGGATAATCAAAATGAACAATTAATAAATTTAATTAATTAATGATTTGGGTTGATTAATTTAGTGATTAAGAGTTTGAATTAGTTAATAAAGGATTAAGTTAATTAATGAAGTTTAGTTAATTTAGAATAATCAATGGATGGGTTGATAGGTAATTACTTAATATAATTAATAAAATATAATTACTTAGTGGAATTAATCAAGAGGCAAATTAAGATAGTTAATTAAGGAGAAATTGATTTATTTAATGAAGTAAATAAATGGATAGTCAATTACAGGTTGAGATAAATCAAGACTAATTAATATTGTGTTTTAATTAATGTAACTAATTTAGATTAGGATAAATTAAAATATAATTGGAAATCATTAATTTATATAATCAATGACGTAACTAAAGATTGATTAATTAAGATTAAATTAATCACTAATAAATGACTTATGAGATGTTAATTAATATAATTAATCAAGGATTTATGTAATTTAATATAATTAATGAATTTATGAAGTAATTAAGTTTATTTATTGACTTTGGTTAAGAATAATTAATATTGAGAAATTAATTAAAGTTAATTACCTATATGTAATTGAAGGATAATTAATTCAGGTTGACTAATCAAGATGAATGATGAAGGTAAGATTGATTAATTTAATTTGAAATTAACTAATGACAAGTGAAGAATTCTAAATGGTCAAGGTTAGAAATTCAATCAGAATTAATTTAATTAATATTGGTAGCGAACAAGCTTTGCTTATGGGTGATTGAATTGTATTGGATGCTTTGAATGAGTTGATATCTCTGATATGAAATGTTGTGTATTTCATTTGGATAAATTGGGTTCGAATGACATGAGACTCGAAGAGGCCGGTGTCGGGTATTGGGAAACACCCGAAACCACTTCGAATTCTTATAAATTGGTATGTGAAATTAATAGGTTGGAATGAAATGATTTAAGAGAATCGCACTATTTGATCTAAATTTGGAACTTGGAAAACTTATGTGTGAAATAAGTTATGTTTATAACATATTGTGAACTTGTAGAATTTGTTTGAGTTACCCCAGGTTTTATATAAGTTGTTTGCTTGGTATTCCATGTTAGTTGGGTTTACTCACGCTGGTTTCCAGCATGACCCAGGTGTTACTTTGGTGTAATGCCCGGGTCAGACCGAGTATTACAGATTATCAGGTAAGGACGTTCTGGAGCTCAGGAGGCGAGCTGGATGACAGGAACGTGTGGAGTATTTCCACTGTATTATATTATTGTAATTCTATGAGATGTTGATTTGTACATGTCCAGTGTTTGAATATATGTGTAAATCTGATGTATTTAAATGTAATCGACAGATATAGTATTCTTCTGTAAACTGTTATTATTTATTATTATATTTTATCCGCTGCGAATGTGAGATGTTGTTTCTGAACTTCTTCTTCTTCTTTTTTCTATCTCTTTCTTCTTTTCATAACTATCTGAAAATTTTCGAGTTCGAAAATTTCGGGTCGTTATATTTTCAGTCCACAAGGAGCTAATCTTTTTATTAATTAAAACAAATAAAAGTTAAAATCTTTTTTGGCTAAGCTGAAATTTAATTCTAAGGTACTTAACTCAAAACATGTTTGTCAATTGAAAAACATTTAAACTGTTTTCAAATTGGGACCCTAACTTTAATTCTTGACAAAAAAATCCCTTTAGTTATTATATTACTTCATTAAAATCCAGTTTAGAGTACATCAAATAGTAATCCATGATGGCCAGCTTTTATATGTTATATGTTTACCCTTAAATACAACAAAATATTACCATTTAAATTAATGTGACATAATATTTCTTTCATATTTATTCCATTATTTGATTTCATGAATTATATGTGCATTTGCATTATAGTATAAAGTAATTTTGCTCAAATGTTTAGTTGCACACATCCAATGATCATTTCATGATTGAACTCCTCTTTCATTGACACCTAATTTCCAACATCGTTTTCTCTATCCTTTCGTGTGGAATCTTGTAACGACCCGTTAAATTTATGATATTTAATAAAATGAATTAATATAATTTCTAATTTGGTTAAGAATAAATGTAGAAATTTGGTATAGTGGTTGCAATTTAGTGTAACTATAAAATTTTATGATAATAGATGTGGATAATGTAAATTTTCACAACTTGATTTAAAGTAATTTTGAAGAAACAAATAAATGTTGAATTTGTGAATGTTAGTATAAATATTAACTTAAATGGTGTTCATTAATACAAAGATGTAATTAGTGTAGATAGTAATAATTTATGCCTGTAGTGAAAGGAAAAGAAAACTAATAGAAACATAAAATTTATTTTATGTAAACAAAAGTATAGTTTTGAACAAACTTATGAAAATTGATAGAAACAGTGTTTGTAATCAGTTTGGTTATTTTATATTTGAAAGATAGAGATGTGTAAATACGTTAATGAATATAAAATGGGAAGGAATGGTAGAATGAAAAGAATATATATAATAATAAGCATTTGATTCAATTAAGGGAATTAAATTATAATAAATGGTCATTTAATAAGTTCAACGTTTGTGAGAAATCATAATAGTTGTGTAAAATGTGTACAAACTTGGATTTGGAAGTTTATTGGATTTATAACGGTTTTGTTATTAAGTGTATGAGTTTAAAAGTTATTCCCTTTTGTAAAGTAATAGAAGAATGCATAAAGATGTAAACAGGGCTTAATAGAATTGACACTTAATGAATTGAATAAATTACCCATTTATGTAGATATGTATAGTGGACTATAAATGGCCTAAGCAAATATAAAATGGAATAATCATTGAGATTTGTACTATGAAAATAAATAGTAACATTTATTTGCAAGGAATAAAAGCCTATTTAGGTGACTAGAATTTGGAGTAATGACTATTGTACGTTACCTACCCTTGTTTCTTGTTAATTTAGATTTTGGGAATCAAATTCAATTTATCCGCCAATTTACCGCAGTTAAAGTGAAATGAATTGGTGGTTGAGAAACGTTAAATACAGATAAGATGAAAACCAAAGAAAATCCCATTTGTAATAAATTATGTAGAATAAAGTAAAGAAATCAGTAAGTGGAAATGTGAAAATGTGAATGCAATGAGATCATAAGTGATAATAACTTTGTTAGGTAAGTGATAACGGAAATTTTGTGTATAACCAAATAAAGTTCCAAATTTGTTTGCAATCAATTGAATTTATTGCAATTTAATGGATTTAATATTAAATAGTTTACGTAATTATTATTTGGAAGAAATTGGAGTTATTTGTAAAAAGGTATGAACCAAATGTTAATTTTTCTTATGAAATTGACAATTGATATGAATGAAAAGAAGATAATTTGGGACAGTAAAATTTGGAATTTATGCATAATAAAACGGATTCTAACGTTAATTATTATGTTATTGAATTTAAAATGGAATTTGTAAACAATTGAGTGAATTTAATAGATTTATCAAACTTATAATATTGAATTCATTAAGATTGGAATTGATAATAGTTAAGAAAAGGAGGGAATAATAATTTGAAACCATAGCAATAGATATTAATGTAAGGTTGCCTTAAATAAATTAAGGCGGATAAATGGGAATAAAGTTTATTAATAATTTGAAATTTAATATATGGTAAAAGTTTATTTGCAATCATGAGTTGGAATGGAAATCAAATCTATTTACCTAATTGGATTTTTGTTGAGAGTATAAGAATATAAGCTTTAATAATTGAGTTTTAGAATATAATTTATAATTCCCAATTAATAAGAAAGTGCAGATATTAACACTGCCAATTTATATACTTATAAATTTTAATTCACATCCAAGCTTGGAAAACCATTTGGGATTGTTTGAATTATATAAGTCACAAAATTTGGCCAATATTAGAAGTTGAAACATAAAAACTGGATTTATAATTTATTTTAATTTATTTAATAAATATTAAAAATAGCCATTTTTGGCACGGACTCGGATTTCGACGAAACCAGTTTCATCGGATCCGTATCGGTGAATTATTATAGGATTTCAAATTTCGTATCGATCGGACTTGTCGTTTGATCGTACGGACGCGAAACGCCTTGAAATCAATTTTATTAAAATCAATTTGAAATCAATTTGGAAATCTTGTTTTTAGCATAACTTCTTCATACGATCGAATTTGGTCGCGAAACTTTTTCCATCGCATTCTGAATATTTTAAAATACCTATCTGGATATATAGTTTTAACAAATTCGGTTCCGGAAGCATAGCGGGCTTTTTGGGTCATAGTTTATTCCGTACGTTCGCGTATCCAGTCTAGCTACCCTACCTCTAACCTATCTATAAATATACAGCTATAAACCCTAGTCTCTATTCTTTTGCTGTACGTTCATTTCTTCACTCTTTTCTCTTCCCCAAATGTATACATCTCAGATCCAATTCCAGATCTATCCACAGTTCAAAATCAAAAGTCAAAACTCAAAAATTTCAGAAAATTCCAGAAAAAATATATGTTGAAGTATTCGATACGCGTAATCTACTGGTGTAATTCGTTTTTCAATTGGAGCTGTCGTTCATCCAGAATAAATTCAAACAGCCCCAAAACCGTTCATCATCATCGCACAAAACTTCATCGGATCGAGAAACGGTTTCTGGGTATTGGAGAGGGGACTGAGGGGGTTAGATCTATATGGTTCATTTGTCGAATCGACGGTCGGATTTTCGTCAAGAAGGGATTAGGGTTTCGGCCTGGGCTATTTTGGTGGCGGCTGTGTTCGTTGTGGGGCCAGTTCCGGTGGCTCTGGGTGGTCGCGGTGAGGCCTGGTGGCTAGGTTGGACGAGGCAAGGCCTGGTGGTCGGCGGCGCATGGTGTTCAACGGTCAAAGGTGGAGCTGTTATCGTTGGTTCCTGGTTCTCGCGTGCTGCTGGAGAAGGAAAAGTGGACGTGCGTGTGAAAAGTAAATATTGCTGACGTAAGGTGTAAAAGTGTGTCGTTTTCTATTTATTTTCAAATTGAATTCAATCATCATTTTTCGCCATAACTTTCTCATACGAAGTCGGATTCACACGAAATTTCTTTTGTTAGGATCGTGATTTAATTCCGGACTCGATGACGCTGGTTTGGACAAATTATGAGACGGGCGAATTTTTGAGTTTAAATTGAATTTAAATTCGATTTAAATTCAAAAAGGTGAGTGTTTTAACCCACTCACAACTACTAGAAGCTTTTATGTTTGTTAAATAAATTTTAGAAATGAATAGAAATTTATTTATGAGCTTTTGGCATGTTATTTCATTCATATCTGTTGAATTGCATTTTTTGAATTTAACTGTTAATTTAATTGATTTATTGCGTGTTAATTGGCTGTTAGAAATTATTGTTTGCATATGAACTGCTAGTTAATAGTTATGTCAATTATCACTGAATATAAATTGTTAGATTAATAGTTGATAAATATAATTTGAAATAAAACTACCAATTATTACCTGTTATATATTACCAAACATATATTGTCATTGATTGATATTGCTTGATGTTTGTGATTGGATGATGGATGTGTTATTGAATGGATGTTTTATTTGATATCATTAAACTGCAAGTTAGTATGCATTCTTCATTTCATTCGGGATTGCGATTTGAAATGATATACAACCGCATTTTTATTTTTAATTGCGGATTGAAATGATAAATATCCGTATCACTTGACCATAGGATAGAAAACTATATACAGGCACCGCGGTCTATATATAACTATTTTAATGTGATTTCTATGGTTTGGATGGAATACGGTTTATAAAAATCTTAAATTTTATACTGAATAAATGTTTTCTTCCATATTTATATACATATGAAGTTGAAAAATTTGAAATAAAAAGGTGTATAAATCTCTTTATTAAAATGGAAGAAATTTAGAAAATGGAGTTTGATAATTTATATCCTATGTTTAAATGTTAAGTTGGAAATTTTAAGATAGTATATTTACAATTGGATTTTTCCCAAAATAAATTGAAATGAATATTCTAGTATAATTTGAATTGGAAAATATATATAATTTATTACTAGAAATTGAAGTCTTATTATTTATGTATTTTATGTGAATGTTCAAAACTAATTAATAGAACATTTGATTTGTTGAAAGAATAAAAATCCAACTTTAGTTGAAATATTAACGCTCAAGATGGATATAAATATATAAAATTGAAATGGTTGGGACTTGAAATAATATTTTCGATTATGGTTTTAACATGGAGTAAAGAAATATTCACAAAGCCATGTAAATTATTTTCCGTACAAAGTAACCATAAAAGTTAAATCACTTATTTTATATATTGTTGAATATCCAAACCATTTAGTTTTGAAAGTAATGGTTTTAAAAACTATCTGTTAACTCCACTTTTTCAGCAAGGCCGTGATATCAAAAATCGACCGAGAAGCCAATGATAGTTCATCTCGAAGGATGGTCAATTTAACCTCCCAATAAAGCAAGTTCCGTTGAATGAATTTTCAGATAAGATCCCCTACGGAGGGGGGGTCCAGGGGGGGTGCAAACCCCCCAAGGTGGGGGTGCGGGGGCAACGCCACCGCCTACGGTGTTCGACCTGACCGGTCAGGTCGCAGGGGTCCAGGGGGCAGCGCCCCCGGCGGGGTGCGGGGCAGCGCCCCGACCAAAACGGTATACGACTTAAAGAGTGAAGTAAGCCAGCGACTTAACTAGTCAGCGACCTAACCAATGAAGCGACCTACCGGCTCAAGAAAGACCGACTCAACGGGTTAACGACTCATGGAGTTAGCGACTCATGGGGCAGGCCGACTCAACGGGTTAACGACTCATGGAGTTAGCGACTCATGGGGCAGACCGACTCAACGGGTTAACGACTCATGGAGTTAGCGACTCATGGGGCAGACCGACTCAACGGGTTAACGACTCATGGAGTTAGCGACTCATGGGGCAGACCGACTCAACGGGTTAACGACTCATGGAGTTAGCGACTCATGGGGCAGACCGACCTAAGGATTTCAACGACTCAGGATGACTAACGACCTATCATAAGTCGCTGGCGACTCAAGCGAACAAGGAACAAGCTTAATACCGATACATCTATGCCGCTGCCTGCTGACTCGTGGTATGTGAGTCGGTCACGGCTCATCTTGAGTCGGTCACGGTTCATCCTGAGTCGGTCACGACTTATGACTTGATCAACAATTCCAGCCCAGAAATTTGCCTATAAATACATGGCCACCTCTAACATTCAAGGGACTTTTTTTGGGCTGACTTCCTGGACGCCATTACTCTGCCATTGTCTCGACTTCAAGCAACGTTCAAGCAACACTTCTATCACTCCAATCGCCAAAGACATTTCAACAAATCTCAAGAGGAAATCTAACTCATTCGCCATGCATTCGAAGGATTCTTCTACATCGGGGTTTGAGCTATTTGTCTAAGTGTGTTGTAATCGGAGTTGATTGTAAAGAATTGTAACCAAATCAGCAATAAAGAGCTTTAAAGTGGACGTAGGCTAGATATTAAGCCGAACCACTATAAATATTGTGTCTTTTATAGCTTCTCTGTGATTTCTCTGTTTATACTTTGTTCCCGTACCAACGGGTGGTGCTTTCACAATTACCTTCTACACACCGGGGTGTTAGCGTTCAATTTTTAGCGTTAACACTATCGATTTTGAAGTATTATGTTGAAAGTTAATATTCAAATATTTGGTTACAAGGAATTATAAATTTTAAAAGTGGCATAATTTTTGGAAAAGATTTATAATTGGGAAATGATATCATTGATTTGGGTTTTATAAAAATAATATCAAAATGAATCTTTTGGGTTTTAAAGAAGAAATGATATCGAAATATTACGGTTTTGAAATGGATTATATTCTGGTTTTAAAGTATAAACTATTTTTAAATGACCGCGGTGTTATAATAACGATGGGTTGGCAAAGAGACCGGGATCGGATATGGACATACTCTCTGTCGATACCGAAAACCACTTTGACTAACCGTGTACGCGGTGGAGATTCCAGAATGAAGTAGGTGGTGGCGACGTTTCCTGTAAGGTAAATACGTGGACCCGACTCCCGTGAGTTGGCATAAGGTGGCTAAAACATGAGCGATTCTCAGGCCAATGAGGTCATTCCTCTGATCGGACGCTCCTCTTCGATATTATACTTTGACTTGGATTGATTCAGTGGCCACTTCTATATTTTGATTTTGGGGAGTTAGTCCGAGGTGGGCGGTAACTGCGGCTACGCGTTTCCACCAGCCTGGATAGCAATTGGTATATCTACCCTGGCATTGCCTAGTTGTGCCGTGTCACCTACCATACCGAGCCTTTACTACGAGTTTCTATTTGTGTCGTACCTATGGAGTATCCTCTGGTAGCTTCCCGATCAGGAGGTATTACGGTACTGTATAGACTATTGACATTATTTGTGTTAAGGGCTATATGGGTAACCCCTTAACGCTATTAAAAAGTAAGTTTATTTTATAAATAGACACTATTATAATAGCGCAATATACTACATAGTAAATAGTTTAACGGATCCTTAGGAGATGTAAATCCCGAACATCTCTTGAGTTACTGTACTCATATTTAATTCTGTTAATTTAACTTACATAAGATCTTTTAGTTCTGACTCGGGTGTTTTTGTCTTTTCAAATTCGCTCGGGTCAGTCCGAGCGTTTCAGGATCGAAGACTTTAGCTTTGGAGGACGAAGAAGAAGAATCTGTATTATTATTATTTATAGTATTGCACCACACCCATTTAATTCCGCTGCATTGATTGTATTGGTATGTGTAACTCTGATATTTATTGTGTAAAGAATAACAAGTGTTTGTAAACCGTTTATGAACTGTATATTTATTATTATATTTTATCCTTCCGCTGTGAGATTCTATTTTGTTTTATTTCTTCTCTGTTTTTTTTATTTACCCCATAACAATCCGCCCTTCCGTATGGTTTGAATTGGCACGTGTGTCGGTTTAAAGTGTGCGAAAAGGTGGGATGTTACAGTTGGTATCAAAGCTTTGGTTTAACGATAAACCTTGGCTTTGTGGGGTTTGACTCTTTGTTAATAGGGTAGAAATATCCTATGGGAGTCGCTGAGTGTATATATATGAGAGAGCGTATTTGTTAGTATTAATAAAAAGATTTTTATATTGTGTTAATCTGTTCCGCTTTGTATTTATAAATTCTGGTTGATGCATGGGACGCTATGTCATCAATAGGGATTTCTAAACACTTAATAGGACAGACCGACATAATATTTGTTTTAATATAGGTGAATGAAAGAATTTTGCCTATTATATTTTCTATATATAAAAATATTTTTATAAAGATATATATATATATATTTGGTTGCTATAGATTGGGTGTTAGGCAATAAGAATATTTGTAATAAATTGAAGCTAAGTTGAAATTATGATAAATCAAATTGGAGATTTTAGAACTTAAGTCCGGGATTTTTCCAAATCTGCTTTCAAAGAATTTGTGAAATTTATTGATTTGGTGTATAAGTAATTTCTTATATAAATATTTCGTATAATTTGGAAGAATTGTTTTAAAGAAGATTTTGGGAAAAAAATAAAATTAAATTCTGTACTTTCCTCTCTGTCGCTGGAAAATAAATTCGGCGATGACGGCCGCATCATCGACTTTCATTTTCGAGTTTCGAAGGGAAAGGCCACAGTAGTAAATTCTACTGCAGATTTATTTTGAAATTTTCTAAAATTTTTTTTCTTTTATTGTTCTAACTATAATTAGAGATATTGAGTTGTAAGAACTTATTTATCTAATATTTTGAAATAAATTGAAATCTGACCGGGAATCCAATTCTAAAATTCTCCATTAATTAATTAATTGTTAAATTGTAGTGAAATAAAAGTTAAGTAATAAATGAATTGAAACCTCTAATTTAAATAAGAGAATAATTGCATAGTTATAAAGAGGAATTTGCATACATATGAGACAAAGAGAAATATGGATAAACATCAAATTTAATTTAGAGAATTGAGATTCAACTTGTATAAGTTCAATTGCACTTTCTTTGACATAAATAACTTACCCAAATATAAAAGTTGAAATGTTAAATAAGAATTTTAAATAGGATATTATACAAGTAGAATTTTGGAAAAATGAAGTATTCAATAAATTACTGTTGTAAATAAGAATTCAATGGTATAAACTTAAGTTATAATTGAAATTTTGCTGAAAATAAGTTAAGAATTATTAATAGGTGAGATGAACGTAAAGAAAATAAAAGGAAATTCTAAATAAGAATTGATTGTAGGATTATTAGTTTAAGATGTCTTAAGTCTCCCCTATTCTAATATAATAGAAAGTAGGAAGAATTTAAATGACTGTAATCCATAGTTAATAGATAAATAAAAACTTCCACTTATAAGAATGAATATTAGCAGATTAAGAATTTAAGGGGAATCTTACAAGTGAAGAGTAAGGAAGTGAAGATATTCAAAATATTTGTGTTATTAATGAAAATTTATTTTATAGACTTAAGTAATAAAAAGGAAATACAAATATAATGAATTTTGAAATAATTGAAAATTAAAACTTGTAAGAAATAAAGAAAGTCCTCCATAAATGAAGGAATGAAAATCAAACCACTGAATTATGAAATAAATGTATAATAAGCTATTTTGGTGTTGGTTTGGATTGTTTGGTTGATGTATGTTTGTTGGGTAAGAAATTTTGGAGTTATGGGATGAACAAATAATCTATCTTTGTTCCATCTAAGATTGTTGAGTAATGGATGCACTTGATAGTTATTCTTCATTCCGTACAATTTCAGAATTTGAACCCAAACAACAAATTGATTGTTTGATTAAATGATTGTCTGTTGGTGGCATGTGCTGTTTGTTAAAATTTATGGTTGTTGCATTTGATTGGATATGAATGATTGAATCTACCCAAACATTTCACTGTAATATAAATATTTAACTTTTAGACTATATAAGTGAATACAGGTGATGGAAGCAACTGCTACTGCTTTTGGTTCCCAAAAAAAAAAATGTATAGTGTCCGACAAATAGGTACGTTTCCGGATTACGTATAAAGCGCTATTTTATATATTTTCCCGTGTTGGGATATTTTATTTTGGATAATATATGTAATATATTGTATATTTGGATATTATATTTTCTCCAGAGTCCCTCCGTACAAAGGAGACTCTGCCAAAAGTTTTTCGTAAATTTTGGACTTAGAATTTTGTTAAAATATTTTTCCAACTTTAATAATTCAAGTATTAAAGGATATGATTGATTATAAAACAAGTATATTTCATTAAAGGAAATTAATCCAGTAAAATATAAGTTAATATTTGAAATTAGATATACTGTGTTATTCTTCCTTCTTCCTTCCTTTTCCTTTTCGGGGACGAAAAGTTTTGAGTGGGGGAGATTGTAACGACCCGTTAAATTTATGATATTTAATAAAATGAATTAATATAATTTCTAATTTGGTTAAGAATAAATGTAGAAATTTGCTATAGTGGTTGCAATTTAGTGTAACTATAAAATTTTATGATAATAGATGTGGATAATGTAAATTTTCACAACTTGATTTAAAGTAATTTTGAAGAAACAAATAAATGTTGAATTTGTGAATGTTAGTATAAATATTAACTTAAATGGTGTTCATTAATACAAAGATGTAATTAGTGTAGATAGTAATAATTTATGCCTGTAGTGAAAGGAAAAGAAAACTAATAGAAACATAAAATTTATTTTATGTAAACAAAAGTATAGTTTTGAACAAACTTATGAAAATTGATAGAAACAGTGTTTGTAATCAGTTTGGTTATTTTATATTTGAAAGATAGAGATGTGTAAATACGTTAATGAATATAAAATGGGAAGGAATGGTAGAATGAAAAGAATATATATAATAATAAGCATTTGATTCAATTAAGGGAATTAAATTATAATAAATGGTCATTTAATAAGTTCAACGTTTGTGAGAAATCATAATAGTTGTGTAAAATGTGTACAAACTTGGATTTGGAAGTTTATTGGATTTATAACGGTTTTGTTATTAAGTGTATGAGTATAAAAGTTATTCCCTTTTGTAAAGTAATAGAAGAATGCATAAAGATGTAAACAGGGCTTAATAGAATTGACACTTAATGAATTGACTAAATTACCCATTTATGTAGATATGTATAGTGGACTATAAATGGCCTAAGCAAATATAAAATGGAATAATCATTGAGATTTGTACTATGAAAATAAATAGTAACATTTATTTGCAAGGAATAAAAGCCTATTTAGGTGACTAGAATTTGGAGTAATGACTATTGTACGTTACCTACCCTTGTTTCTTGTTAATTTAGATTTTGGGAATCAAATTCAATTTATCCGCCAATTTACCGCAGTTAAAGTGAAATGAATTGTTGGTTGAGAAACGTTAAATACAGATAAGATGAAAACCAAAGAAAATCCCATTTGTAATAAATTATGTAGAATAAAGTAAAGAAATCAGTAAGTGGAAATGTGAAAATGTGAATGCAATGAGATCATAAGTGATAATAACTTTGTTAGGTAAGTGATAATGGAAATTTTGTGTATAACCAAATAAAAATCCAAATTTGTTTGCAATCAATTGAATTTATTGCAATTTAATGGATTTAATATTAAATAGTTTATGTAATTATTATTTGGAAGAAATTGGAGTTATTTGTAAAAAGGTATGAACCAAATGTTAATTTTTCTTATGAAATTGACAATTGATATGAATGAAAAGAAGATAATTTGGGACAGTAAAATTTGGAATTTATGCATAATAAAACGGATTCTAACGTTAATTATTACGTTATTGAATTTAAAATGGAATTTGTAAACAATTGAGTGAATTTAATAGATTTATCAAACTTATAATATTGAATTCATTAAGATTGGAATTGATAATAGTTAAGAAAAGGAGGGAATAATAATTTGAAACCATAGCAATAGATATTAATGTAAGGTTGCCTTAAATAAATTAAGGCGGATAAATGGGAATAAAGTTTATTAATAATTTGAAATTTAATATATGGTAAAAGTTTATTTGCAATCATGAGTTGGAATGGAAATCAAATCTATTTACCTAATTGGATTTTTGTTGAGAGTATAAGAATATAAGCTTTAATAATTGAGTTTTAGAATATAATTTATAATTCCCAATTAATAAGAAAGTGCAGATATTAACACTGCCAATTTATATACTTATAAATTTTAATTCACATCCAAGCTTGGAAAACCATTTGGGATTGTTTGAATTATATAAGTCACAAAATTTGGCCAATATTAGAAGTTGAAACATAAAAACTGGATTTATAATTTATTTTAATTTATTTAATAAATATTAAAAATAGCCATTTTTGGCACGGACTCGGATTTCGACGAAACCAGTTTCATCGGATCCGTATCGGTGAATTATTATAGGATTTCAAATTTCTTATCGATCGGACTTGTCGTTTGATCGTACGGACGCGAAACGCCTTGAAATCAATTTTATTAAAATCAATTTGAAATCAATTTGGAAATCTTGTTTTTAGCATAACTTCTTCATACGATCGAATTTGGTCGCGAAACTTTTTCCATCGCATTCTGAATATTTTAAAATACCTATCTGGATATATAGTTTTAACAAATTCGGTTCCGGAAGCATAGCGGGCTTTTTGGGTCATAGTTTATTCCGTACGTTCGCGTATCCAGTCTAGCTACCCTACCTCTAACCTATCTATAAATATACAGCTATAAACCCTAGTCTCTATTCTTTTGCTGTACGTTCATTTCTTCACTCTTTTCTCTTCCCTAAATGTATACATCTCAGATCCAATTCCAGATCTATCCACAGTTCAAAATCAAAAGTCAAAACTCAAAAATTTCAGAAAATTCCAGAAAAAATATATGTTGAAGTATTCGATACGCGTAATCTACTGGTATAATTCGTTTTTCAATTGGAGCTGTCGTTCATCCAGAATAAATTCAAACAGCCCCAAAACCGTTCATCATCATCGCACAAAACTTCATCGGATCGAGAAACGGTTTCTGGGTATTGGAGAGGGGACTGAGGGGGTTAGATCTATATGGTTCATTTGTCGAATCGACGGTCGGATTTTCGTCAAGAAGGGATTAGGGTTTCGGCCTGGGCTATTTTGGTGGCGGCTGTGTTCGTTGTGGGGCCAGTTCCGGTGGCTCTGGGTGGTCGCGGTGAGGCCTGGTGGCTAGGTTGGACGAGGCAAGGCCTGGTGGTCGGCGGCGCATGGTGTTCAACGGTCAAAGGTGGAGCTGTTATCGTTGGTTCCTGGTTCTCGCGTGCTGTTGGAGAAGGAAAAGTGGACGTGCGCGTGAAAAGTAAATATTGCTGACGTAAGGTGTAAAAGTGTGTCGTTTTCTATTTATTTTCAAATTGAATTCAATCATCATTTTTCGCCATAACTTTCTCATACGAAGTCGGATTCACACGAAATTTCTTTTGTTAGGATCGTGATTTAATTCCGGACTCGATGACGCTGGTTTGGACAAATTCTGAGACGGGCGAATTTTTGAGTTTAAATTGAATTTAAATTCGATTTAAATTCAAAAAGGTGAGTGTTTTAACCCACTCACAACTACTAGAAGCTTTTATGTTTGTTAAATAAATTTTAGAAATGAATAGAAATTTATTTATGAGCTTTTGGCATGTTATTTCATTCATATCTGTTGAATTGCATTTTTTGAATTTAACTGTTAATTTAATTGATTTATTGCGTGTTAATTGGCTGTTAGAAATTATTGTTTGCATATGAACTGCTAGTTAACAGTTATGTCAATTATCACTGAATATAAATTGTTAGATTAATAGTTGATAAATATAATTTGAAATAAAACTGCCAATTATTACCTGTTATATATTACCAAACATATATTGTTATTGATTGATATTGCTTGATGTTTGTGATTGGATGATGGATATGTTATTGAATGGATGTTTTATTTGATATCATTAAACTGCAAGTTAGTATGCATTCTTCATTTCATTCGGGATTGCGGTTTGAAATGATATACAACCGCAGTTTTATTTTTAATTGCGGATTGAAATGATAAATATCCGTATCACTTGACCATAGGATAGAAAACTATATACAGGCACCGCGGTCTATATATAACTATTTTAATGTGATTTCTATGGTTTGGATGGAATACGGTTTATAAAAATCTTAAATTTTATACTGAATAAATGTTTTCTTCCATATTTATATACATATGAAGTTGAAAAATTTGAAATAAAAAGGTGTATAAATCTCTTTATTAAAATGGAAGAAATTTAGAAAATGGAGTTTGATAATTTATATCCTATGTTTAAATGTTAAGTTAGAAATTTTAAGATAGTATATTTACAATTGGATTTTTCCCAAAATAAATTGAAATGAATATTCTAGTATAATTTGAATTGGAAAATATATATAATTTATTACTAGAAATTGAAGTCTTATTATTTATGGATTTTATGTGAATGTTCAAAACTAATTAATAGAACATTTGATTTGTTGAAAGAATAAAAATCCAACTTTAGTTGAAATATTAACACTCAAGATGGATATAAATATATAAAATTGAAATGGTTGGGACTTGAAATAATATTTTGGATTATGGTTTTAACATTGAGTAAAGAAATATTCACAAAGCCATGTAAATTATTTTCCGTACAAAGTAACCATAAAAGTTAAATCACTTATTTTATATATTGTTGAATATCCAAACCATTTAGTTTTGAAAGTAATGGTTTTAAAAACTATGGATTTCGAAGTATTATGTTGAAAGTTAATATTCAAATATTTGGTTACAAGGAATTATAAATTTTAAAAGTGGCATAATTTTTGGAAAAGATTTATAATTGGGAAATGATATCATTGATTTGGGTTTTATAAAAATAATATCAAAATGAATCTTTTGGGTTTTAAAGAAGAAATGATATCGAAATATTACGGTTTTGAAATGGATTATATTCTGGTTTTAAAGTATAAACTATTTTTAAATGACCGCGGTGTTATAATAACGATGGGTTGGCAAAGAGACCGGGATCGGATATGGACATACTCTCTGTCGATACCGAATACCACTTTGACTAACCGTGTACGCGGTGGAGATTCCAGAATGAAGTAGGTGGTGGCGACGTTTCCTGTAAGGTAAATACGTGGACCCGACTCCCGTGAGTTGGCATAAGGTGGCTAAAACAGGAGCGATTCTCAGGCCAATGAGGTCATTCCTCTGATCGGACGCTCCTCTTCGATATTATACTTTGACTTGGATTGATTCAGTGGCCACTTCTATATTTTGATTTTGGGGAGTTAGTCCGAGGTGGGCGGTAACTGCGGCTACGCGTTTCCACCAGCCTGGATAGCAATTGGTATATCTACCCTGGCATTGCCTAGTTGTGCCGTGTCACCTACCATACCGAGCCTTTACTACGAGTTTCTATTTGTGTCGTACCTATGGAGTATCCTCTGGTAGCTTCCCGATCAGGAGGTATTACGGTACTGTATAGACTATTGACATTATTTGTGTTAAGGGCTATATAGGTAACCCCTTAACGCTATTAAAAAGTAAGTTTATTTTATAAATAGACACTATTATAATAGCGCAATATACTACATAGTAAATAGTTTAACGGATCCTTAGGAGATGTAAATCCCGAACATCTCTTGAGTTACTGTACTCATATTTAATTCTGTTAATTTAACTTACATAAGATCTTTTAGTTCTGACTCGGGTGTTTTTGTCTTTTCAAATTCGCTCGGGTCAGTCCGAGCGTTTCAGGATCGAAGACTTTAGCTTTGGAGGACGAAGAAGAAGAATCCGTATTATTATTATTTATAGTATTGCACCACACCCATTTAATTCCGCTGCATTGATTGTATTGGTATGTGTAACTCTGATATTTATTGTGTAAAGAATAACAAGTGTTTGTAAACCGTTTATGAACTGTATATTTATTATTATATTTTATCCTTCCGCTGTGAGATTCTATTTTGTTTTATTTCTTCTCTGTTTTTCTTATTTACCCCATAACAATCCGCCCTTCCGTATGGTTTGAATTGGCACGTGTGTCGGTTTAAAGTGTGCGAAAAGGTGGGATGTTACAAATCTAAACTTTCATTTCCATGGTCTATGTATTACAACGAGAACTTTAGCGCTTGAGTTTAATTTAGTTTAAATGAGAATGTAGAAGCCCGATCCAGTACTCCTCAAAAGCCATGTGATTTTAAAAATGAAGATGTAATCGTCATGGCTTGCAAGGAGAAAGGGCATGAAAATATTGTTAACTTAACTTTGGGCTTTGTTAATTACTTATCCATATTTCCTTATGAAAAATAAGGTAGTCATGTTGATTGTTAAATGGTTAATTCGAGCTTTTTTTTAATTTTATTTTTTATATATGGTTAATTTACAGGCTTTTTAACGTATATTGTATGTTTGATTTTGTGTCTCCTTGATTTGTATGAAGAAAATGATGTTCGAATTAGAGTGAAGCCATACCTTTATTCATAAAAATATCAGTCTATCTGTTAAAAAGCCACATTGAACGTGTTTTGGACATAAAAAAGTTTACAAGATTATAATTATTTTAAACATATTGATTACTCAATAACTAACCTTTTAGTTTGATTTAATTATATTCCATAGGTGGGATGAACATTTATCTCGAGAAATGTTAATTATCATAGAAAATAATAGCATAACCAAAGCTTCACTATTCTGTTATGTATTGTACCTACAAGAGTCTGTATTACACAACTTATATTAGATAAAGGAATAATTAAAATCACTTCATGAATTTTCGTTAATATTGCTTATATGAAACCGTGTTTTGATTCTTTGCACAATTATGCATTTTACGCTTTTTCTTCAAACACCTAACATGGAATCTACTAATTAGCATTAATTTTTGTGGTTGTATATCAACAGACTATCTACACTTGAATATTTATGCAGCATTGTTCAAGGCAATATTATGTAGCCATTGACGTTGGAGTATGACCGATAATATTGACTGATTAGTGATGTGTAAAGTTTATTTCAACAGATTATATCTACACTTGAATATTTATGCATCATTGTTCAGGCGACGTTCTATAGCCATTGACTATGGAGTATGACTGATACTATTGACCGATTAGTGATTTGTAAAGTTCAGTACTTGTTAGCTTATAAATATACAATTGTATCATGGCCTAAAATTTAACTAATTATACTATCAAGCCAACAATAGTTGCTAACTGGAAACAATTTTCTTAGTAGTTACATGTGTTGAGCCTTTAACTAGCAACGTAACAGGTTTCATGTTTCATATAAAAGGGGAGAGTTCACCATAAAATATAGTGGTTTCAGTAAAAGAATTGAGACATGTTCTTACTGTTTGACTTTAAAGTTAAGCAATTCTTCGTATTTTGGTTTCCAAATTTGTTTAGTAATTTTTTTAATCTTCATGTTAGTCTTCGGTATGAAAATTGTGGTTTGAACACTACAACAAACAGACCTTTCATATATTTCATCATTATATATGTATTATAGTTTGTGCATTTTAGAAAATACGAAAAAACAAGAATGAAAGAGATCCATTTACATGTTCCTACACAAAAGCAAGTTTCTCTACTTCAATAACTAAATATCTAGCAACCCACCGTCTTTAAGGTGCAGACTTCAAAATTTGATCTCTTATTTACTTATGCATTGCTCAAAATCTCAATACATGTCATAATTTACCAACATCGATCTTCCACTCTAAAAGTATATTTCTTCCTAAATGTCAATAGTCATTTTAAAGATGATCTTTGTGGTTTATAATCTAAATGTATATTGCACATTTTTTTATAGAATCGTACATAATGTGTTTAAATTTGTTGTAACGTATGCTTATTTATTCTCTTAAGAGGAAGAGACCAATATAACTAAAATAGTTTAGGGTCTGTAAAAATTAAATTTTGGTTTTCAAATTCATTGCCTTTCTTATATTCTTTGTAATTATTTATAGTTTATGAAAGAATAATTCAATAATCAACGAAGAAAGATATCACTAAATCAAGTAATGAACAAATATGAAATCCATAAAGATAGTTACTTTTGATTTTTCTCTTCGTAGTTTTGTTCTAGTCCATAATAAATTTAAATTTCTTAATTCATTCATATTCATTACTACATTCATCCACCTGTATAATTAATTAATACTAAACGATATCTATCTAAAGTGCATTTTTTTATAATTAAATTAATAAGTTAGGTCGGATGAGCTTACAAATAAATGGATGAAGATGAATTTTGTATAAAATATATTTCAATTTTTATGCAAATTATAATTACTGTATAATCTTAAATTAGTTTCTTGTGATCTGAAACAATTGTTTGGTTATTTTATTGAATTAGATAAGTTGAGAATAATGAACTTTTGGACAAAGGGTAAAAATGAGAAGGGGATAATATAATAAAGATATTTCTACTTATGGATCATGCGAACCGTTTATAAGTTAATCTCCAGTTAAACGAGTTTTGTAGGTACTGCTAATTGTTACACAATACTTCCATATTTTCTATTCATTCGACTAAAGAAGTGTGATTTTATCACAATCAACATATAAATATGAGGAGTTCTTTGTATCGTATATATCTTTATTTTATGTAAATTGACAAATTTGTAATAAGTTAGACAACCTTTGTTCATGCGTTTATTTCAAGCAAATGAGTGTAAATCTATACAATATATTATTTCCATTCAATAGCTACAAATTGATGCCCAAAAGTATAGCAATGAGTTTTGTGTATATTTATTCATACTATTTCATGATAAGAAGAAGTTAGCTCACATATAAGTATTATTTATGTTTATGACTATCATTTCACAATAATCAAATTTGCTCCCAAATTTCTTTGCACATGTCCAATGGACGTGCCAAACGTATTGGTAATAACAATAATAATAGCTATGTCCGTTAAGCTATAATCCGGCAACAAATTGACTATCTGTCCACAAGTAATAAATGGACTATTTGTTCGAAAATTGGGTTGGCTGCCCATAAACTGGATTAAGTGTCCGTAGACTAGACTAATTGTACGAATCAAAATGGACTATCTGTCCAAATCATTTTCTTAGAGTTAACTACCTTTCATCTTTTTCCTTGGAAACATTTTCAACTTTTAAATCATACTTACACAAGAAAAATATATTCTTATCTTGTCTCTAAGCTATTTTGTCATGTTACATATACTTTACTCAAAATAATCTTGATGAATTTTAATAAGGATTATCTATCCCCTCAGAACAAGTTAAAACTATTTTTTTAACTTAAAAATACTTAGGTTATGCTACCTAGTTAGTATATTCGATACCTTTGTTTAAAACCTTTAAACAACCCTTTTGAAACCCTTGAAAGTAAGCATTTCGAAACCATTAAAGGTACACCTTTTTGAAACCATTGAAAGTACTCCTATTTTGAAACCACTGAAAGTAACCCTTTCGAAACCATAAAAGACCCGTCCTTCGAAAGATTTGAAGCATTAGACATCATTATTTACAACATTTAAATCGTGCCTTTCGAAAACATTGAAAAAATCTTTCCTTCAAAACCTTTCGAAATCATTGGGGAACCACCTCTTCGAAACCTGCATTTAAAACCCTTTCGAAAGCATTAAATACTAAACCTTTCAAAAGCCCTTTGGGTTTAATTTAAAACATGTGGAAACCTTTCGAAACCATTCATAAATGTGCTCCTTCGAAAGCTTTGAAATCCCTCTCAGTCGAAACCATTTGGGTTATGCCTTCAAGTAGAGCAAAAGGATCAAAAACCCATTAAAGTCGAAGATATTTCTTTCGAAATCATTTCTAAGTAAAGAAGTGATGGTGTCGAAACTATCACTTCGAAAACATTGGAGAAGTGATCAAATTTTAAAAGCAAAGTAATCGTTTCAATGCCAATCTAGGTCGAAAGGTAGAAAGCGACAGTAAGGGTTTCGACCCAGTCGAAAGCAGTTTTTTAAAATAAAAGTGCAACCCAATCGAAACCATTCTTTTAAAACCAACTGACCTGGTCGAAAGCCAACCTTGTCGAAAGCTATTCAGTTGAAAGCAAGCAGCACATTTTCATTCAAAAGCGAAGTATCGCTTCAACACCTTAAGAACCCCTATTTTCGACCATATACCTCCGGCCTATATCCATTCACTACGTACCAGTTATCTGATACCATGTGCATTGATTTCAATAGAGTCGAAGGCAGAGGTAAGGAGGTGAAAGTCTAGCGCAGAAAGCATCGAAACAGTAAAAATCATGTATATTTGTCCTTCTAAACTATTTCTTTGTACCTAACCTGCCTTGTTTGTCAAATTGTGATTGGTTGCAAGTTTCTCTTTCTAAAAGTACTGGCGACTTTACAGAATTAACAATTTTTATGTTTATTTATTAAAAGCCCCTTCTTCTTTCTTAAATATATAAACTATTTACTGGTAAATAGGCACAGGGAAGAAGTTGCAAAAAAATTTAGTCTCAGGGACATCAAGTTTGCCTTTTGGTCTCAAGCACACTTTTTAGTGTAAACTGACAATGATAGTTACAACTATCATTCTGTGATTTACACTAAAAAGTGTCCTTCAGCCTAAAAAACAAACTTCTTGTCTCTGAGACTAAATTTTTCTCTAACTTTTTCCTTGAGCCTAAAACCCCAAATATTTAAGTATCATACCTTAAATAATTTTATACACCCATTAAAACACTTAGGAAAATCCTAAAAAAATTTCAAAAAAACACTTTTAATATGTTTTCTAGCTTATATAAATTTCAGACCCAAACCATTAATTATTTAACCGTAAATAATTTGTAACTCAAAATAACATTTTCTTTACTAGAAAATTCATATAAAATCCACATAAATTCAAAAAAAATTGAAAATTGAAACACATCTCTAATATATTATTTTTTATCTTTAGAAAAATTCGTAAGGTATTCAGAAGTCATTAAATAAGGTTTTCATATCAAAACATGTCATAAAATCTACATGAACAACCATAAATCATCAAGTATATATAATCATTTTATCATTTAAAAACATGGAAAATTAATGCAAAATATTTTGGATTTCCTTTTAAAACCGAAAACAAAAGAAAAATGAGATGTAAACATTATTTATCTTAGCTTTAGAGATTAAAGAGTTGAGATGTAAATGGATTTGATTTGATTGAGCTTCTTCCTTTGTTTGTCTTACTCTTTTTCCTCTTGCTCTTATTAATGGTGGTCGGCCTCAAGTTTTAAAAAATTTGATAAATGAAAAATGAACGTGTATTGGATACATGGCCAAGGTTTAGGGTATAAAAATGACATCTTTTCTATTTTATCCCTCCTCCATTTCACTTTAACTCTTATTTTAATTCATTGGTTAAATGATACGGCTACCCTTAATTAAAATCAAATGTTAATTCCCAAATCAATATATTATTTTATCAAATTTAACCAATTAAATATCCTAAATAATATTACCAAAAATATGGAGCGTTGCACAAATAATGGTCAAATGCACAATTAAAGAGACCTTTTTGCTTACATATATTTGCGGTCATATTTCGATAGCTTAGATATTATTTGTTTTTTTGGAAATTTAAATTTTGTTATGGTCAAGAAAAAACTATGATAAGAGAAAAAAATCAGAATTTTAATGGATTTCCTGTAACATCCCGGAATTTTTAACAATATCAATTTAATAATCTGTAGTTAAAATTAAATTGATATTGATATTCTGATAATAATTATTCAGATAAATTTAATAATATTCTTCAATAAATATTTAAATTGGTTATTTTATCTTTTAAATGATATAAATTGATTTCTATTTTCAATATAAATATATGGTTCATATTTTAAATAAATTGGTTTTGTTTTAAATTTAGAATAAATTCAATAAAATGTTTTATGGTTTAATAAAATGGATATTTTATTTGATAAAAATATAATTTATTGTAAAATGTTTTTAATTTAATAAAAAGAGATTTATAAAAACAATATTTATATTATATTGACTTTATAAATAAATTTTGAAGAAGATTTGTAATGTTTATTGAATTTATATGTATAACTTGATTTGAAAAATATTTGATTTTGAATTTAGTTTGAATTTAAATTCAAAAGTGTAAAATCTAAATTGTTTTAATCTTTAATATGTATAAGTTTCATTTATTAACATAGTTTGTTTTTATTTTCATTTGTAAATTTATACACATGTTTAAATATAAACTAACAATTTAAATTAAGCTAAAATACATGCATTATCTTGTAAAAATAAATACTAATTATATTTAAAGGAAATACAAGTGTTAAATACTTATACATTCGTTTGACAAGTGTTGTAATAATAGACAAGTGTTAAATTTTTTTTATTTTCTTTTATTTCATAAATCTGAAAATACAATTAGTTTGCATCATTCATACATATTGCATATTTCATTTTCCTAAATCAAACAAAGATCAAACCCATCTTCATATTCATTTTAAAAATCTGCATATACAATTCACCAAAATCTGCATTCATAAATCTGCATTTTCAAATCTCAAATTTGCATTTCCTCAAATCTAAAAAAAAACTGCATTTGATTCACCTACAATCTGCATATTCAAATCCCAAACCTGCATTTCCTCAAATCTCTGAAACCCTGCATATTTAAATCCCTCATTTGCATATATAAATTTCCCAAACCCTGTACCAATCCAAAAATCTACACTTCATTTCAAGCTCAAGTGAAGCCTGCATTTTTTCTGCATTTTGTTTGGAACCTGGAAATGGAAGCAAGTTTGCATTTTTATGTCTTCTGCATAATGGAGAAACAGGGACCCTGCATATTCATTTCTGCAAATTTATAAAAGGAAGCAAACCTGCATTTTTGGTATTCTGCAAATTCAAAACATTGGTCTGCATTCATCAAATAGGTGAGTAACTTAATTTTTAAAAAAATTAAATAGGTTGCATGCTTATAATTAGTAATGTTTGTGTTATAAAAAAAGACTGGTAATATGTTGTGAATGCTTGTTGGCTATGCTCTGCTGTGACTTTGAATTCATCTTCCTATTTAAAGGAATCCACCAAAATCTGTTAAATTTTTTGTTAGTATCTATCTTTAAGTAATTAAATTTGTTTGCTTACTTTAGATTAGAATCATAACATTTATTTAATAAGATGTTTGTCTGTCTGGAGTTAGCTAAACTTAAGTAAGTATAAATAGAAACAGTTTGTTCTTGAATTAAAATATGAACCTGTGCCAATACTTGAAATCTGTATCTTGAGGAATGTTAGAACTCTTTTGTGTTATTAAGTAAGGATCATAGATCTTTGTAAAAATCAGAGAAGTGTATTTTAATTAATAGATATGTTACAGTTTGAATTGATTTTTTTTTTTTAAAAAAAAAACTAGTTTGAATAGTGGTTAGGAATGGGGGCAGTGTGAAGAGATGGATTGATCGAGTGTGCTAGTTTCTGGTGTATGGATAGTTGGTGTGTAGAGGAGTGTGAGGCTGGAGAGGTGGTGATCAAGATGGTCGGAGGTGAGAATGGCGGCCGTTGACAGATGAGTTGAAACCTGTATAAAATTTCCAGGTATGGAATTTGGGGTTCCTGTGTAAATTTTTGAATTCCTGTATAATTTCTTGTTTCTAGGTTGGTGTAGAAGTAGTGGTGGATACGGGTTGTGGCTTGATCACCTGAGATGGTCGGCATAGGGGGCGGTGATGGGTTCTCTGATGAACTATTTGGGTTTGGAAATGTTTCAGGGGAGATGATGGGTTGCTCGGAGTAAATGGGAGAATGACTCGAAGCAAGTCGATAGGAAACTCGGAGTAGTGAGGTAGAAAACTCGAAGTAAATTAGGGGGGTCTCGGGTTGACCTGTAGTTACAGTTTACACAGTAAACTGTGTTTTGTTTCAAAAATATGGGTTTTAAACTTTTTAAAAATCTGGGTTTTCAATTTTAAAATCTATAGTTATAGGTTTAAATAAGATTTAGGTTCAAAAGTTAATTTAAGTTCGAATTACTAATTTGAATCTGAATTCCAGGTTTTGAGTTGAAACCTGTTTTTTTTCTTTCTGTTTTCTTTAAATCTGAGTTTTTAAATTTAAAATCTGGGTTTTAAAATTGAAATTTGTAATATATGTTTAAAGCAAAGTTTAAATTCAAATGAAATTCAAGTTTGCATTACTGATTTGAATCCAAATTCCAGGTTTTTAAAACTGTTTTCTTTTTTTTTCAAAATCTGGGTTTGAACTGTTCAAATCTGCAGTTTTATGTTTTGATTAAAATTTAAGAGTAAATTCAAATGCAGGTTTGAATTTTAGATTCAAATTTAAATCCCAGGTTTTGAAATAAAAGTTTAAATTCTTAACTTAATTAACTATTTCAATTTGGTAAATAGTAGTAATTTTAAATAATGAAGTTTTAAATTAAGAAGCAAGATTTAAAGATAATTTTTTTTTAAAAAATCTGGAAATCTGAGTTTAAAATGAAGCTCAGTTTCAAATTTAAAAGAAGATTTAAATTTGAAAGTTTTAAAACATAAATGATTTGAAACTTCTAAAATTTTGAAATAAATTTAACTTCAATTCTTATGATTGCATTTTTAAACTTTTGTTTTGTTCTGAAATTTAAATAAGTTTCAAATTATTTAAAATTTGATAAGTTTAATATTTTTCTATTTTAAACTTGAATTTAAATTGAAATTTAAAGGGAAATTTCTAAAGTACTTTGTTTTGAATAATATTGCTTAAAACATAATTAAGTTATGTTTATTTTGAAAATTTGATTAAGATTTATGTTTTAGATTTAATTAGTAAGGTGATTAAGATAAATTAATTAATTTAAATAATTAATTAAATTTGGAATTAATAATTGATTAATGATTAATCAATTTATAAATAAGATCATTAATTAAGTTATTAATTAATGATAAATGAATAATTAATTATGTAATTAAGTTTTTAATTAAGGTTAATTAATTTAATAATTAACTTTAATTAATAAATGACTTAAGATATATTTAAATGGTAATTGATTTAAGTTAATTACTTTATATATAATTTGAGGATGGTTAATGAAGGTTATTAACCAGGATTATTTAACAATTAATTAATATGGTTAACTTTTTTATAATTAATTAGATTAATTAATTTAGTAATAATCATTTATTAATGGTTAGAGAGTAATTACTTAGTAAAGTAATTAAGGAATTGATTACTTAATGTAATTAATTTAAATTAATGTGATTGTTTATTTTAATTAATTAAGTTTAATTAATTATAAACACTTGGAATTTTGTAGAAAATTACTTTATGTAATTAATGATTTGGAAATTACTTAGTTAAGTAATTTCTTAATAATTACATGGTGTAACTAAGGAGATGTTTAAGTATGAGATAATTTGGATTAATTATTTAGCAATTAATCAAATAATTAATTATGAAATTAATTTAAGGATAATTAATTTGGTTTAATATAGTAAATAAATTAGTTAATTACATGGAGTAATTAATTTAAGAAATAATTAAGGATCATTAATTATTTAATTAATGATGTAATTAAAGTTGATTAATTAAGATTAATTAATCAATAATAAGTAATTAGAGTTAATTAATTAAGGATTGGGATAATTAATTAAGGATTGGGATAATTAATTAATAGAGTAATTAAATGTTAATTACTGTTTTGTTTGAGGATAACTAATTTGTGAAATTAATTAAGGATAATTGCTTGAATGTAATTAAGAGTAATTAATCAAGAGTGATTAATTAGGATGATTTATTTTAAATGATTAATTGATTGTAATCAATTAAATGATTGAGTAAGCAAGATTTGTATTGATGGAGTAATTAATTTAATTTATTTTAAATTAATTAAAGATGGAGTAATTAATTTAATTCATTTTAAATTAATTAGAGATAGTTAATTTAATTCATTTTAAATTAATTATATTGGATGAATAAATCCTTGCTTATGGATGAATGGTTGAACTTGATTGTCTTGGATGTTTTGAAATTTCAGTAATGAGATAAATATTATTGTGTGGTATGGATGTTTGATTGTATTGTGATGATAACATAGGCTATCTATTGTGATGATATTATATGAAATATCTGTTTGATATTGATGATGTGAATTACCTGTTATGTGATAATGATGATTATCACTTATGATTTATGAATTATCTATCTATGTGTATATAGATACTGTAATTGAATTGTTTTAAACCTTTAAAACAACTTGGACCTTAAAAGAGACGCTTTGGTTTTCGATGAGACCGGGATCGAGTTTTCATATTTGGATATCCGAAAACCACATCGATTCCAAATAACGTTAGGTCGTGAATCAAAATGGAGCAAGTGAAGACTCGAGGTATAAGGACTATGAGTCATTATAACTCTGTGGGTGATTCCGTAATGAGTTGACGGAATTATTTCTTATAGATTCGAGATGGTGTTTAGAGTGCAGGGGTTATTGTCGTTAACTCTGAGGGTGATTCCAAAATGAGTGTAACAAGATAATGCCTTCGGTTTCGTTCGAACCCGAAACGAACTTGTATGGATTGAATGCTTTCAGCACATCGTCAGGTGGACGATGAGCATTCTAAGTGATGTCCTATAAAGGAAATCGTAGCCTCAAGCCTCATCAACCGGGAATGGCTAAAACAGGGGAGGTGCAGCAAAGCTTCATGGGTCGCACCCACTGGAGAGCAAGATTGATCCCTGTCTAGAAGTCCCTTTATATTCGGCTGTGTGGGTGGTTGCTAGCTACAACCACGGGGTTGTCTTGTTCGGAATTATTCAGTAAGGAATGGGTCCGGCTTTGTGTTGCAGGGGGTCGGGAGTGATCCTCGGTACGTTGATCTAGGCCACGTACTGTGACGGGCGGTACCCCAGTAGCTCTGCGTATGTATGGAATCCAAAATCCAATAAGTGCCAACTGTTTTGATTGTATTACCCACTTTTGTGGCTAGTAGCTGGAATTTAAGAGATGTAACAATTTCGGCTATTTCTTATTTATTTGAAAACCCTAGACACTATTATAATATCATCGGATTTCCTATCAAATGTTTTGGTTAGCGTAAGGTAAAAACTTTTCCATGTTTATGTGTGGGAAGTCATACGTGATACCTTTCTTTTCAAAGGTTTTTGAAAGTTAAGCAACTTTAACCTGTTACTCACACCAGACCCATGTCTGACCCAGAGTTTATTTTTGTTTTCCATAAACTCTTGGGTACTCAAATTTTTATGAGTAGTCAAAGGAATTCAGGTTAGGATTCAGGATAGCTTTGACGAATTGTGGAGGAGCAATGGAGCAGGAGGCTTCTGCGTGTAGATATATAGTTTTCCGCTGTGTGTTCTCTGAGTTGTTGTATTGAGTTGTATAACTAGACAGGTGTTTATAACTGTCTAGTATGTGTTGTATATCTGTGTACTCTGATATTGCTGTAAACTATGTAATATTTATGTTATTAATATAAATTATTCGTTCCGCTGTGTAAGATTCTGATGTTGTTCTTCCTTCTCTTCTTTCTATTCTCTTTTTTATCCCTTTCTTTCTTAATTCATGACGCGATTTTCCGAAAGTGGAAAGTCGGGTCGTGACAGCTGGTATCAGAGCATTAGGCTGAGTGAATACCTAGGCTCTGAAGTATGTCTTTCTTAGGGAGCGTTAGGTTGAGTGAATACCTAGGCTCTGTAGTGGTGTCTTTCTTGAGAGAGCGTATTTGTAATTTTTATATATAACTATATATATATATATATATATATTTATATATATTTCTACCTATCTGTTGGGTTACCTGTTCAGGTTTTCCAATATAAGTTATGAAGGTAGATGGAGTAGTAGTGTGTGTAACACGACTACCATTGGTTGGAGTCTAATGTTTGAATGTTTGTAGTTGGAAGTCTTTTCGTCGAGACTGTAGACCTAATTCCGTCTCGAGTGAGTTCTGTAGTGATGAAGAACTTCATTGATCTCTGAAGGAAACCTGTGAAGGTTTGGAGTTCATTTCTGAAGTTGGATGAGTAGAATTTGGATCTGTTGGTTAGCAGAAGCAAGTGATGGTATTTTGATACCTTAAGGAGTAGTAGTTGTGTGATGAGATGCAGTGACTATGGATGTTCCCGAAGATGTTCTCTTTGGAACAAGTTAAGGAAGTGAGTCTGCTTCAGTGTGTGGCTGTGGTCAGCTTGAGTTCTGTTTGATTTGAAGTCTGAGTTTCTCGGAGAGCTTTGTTTTGGAATTCTTTGGCATCTGTGGCAGCAGTATAGTTTGGAGTGTTCTCGATGTTTGGAAGAGATCTTCTGGTTTAGCAGTTTACTGAAGTGGAGTTCAGAAGCAGTTGAGTGAACCCGTTTCTTCGATGGGTTGGCTAGTTAAGTTTAAGTTGTTCTATTTGGTTAAGGAAGAACAGTTTTCCTTGGATTTGGTTTGGGTGTTCGCAAAAGTGACTTGCGATTGTTTAAGTGTTCTCTTGGGTTATCTGAGTTTTTCTGATGTCTTCAGAGAAGTCAGAGTTTTGTCCGCATCTGGAGATTGAGTTTTTCTTATTGTATGGAATTCCAGGAGTGGTACCAGTGGTTCAGCTTTATAGAGGAATGGTTTCAAGGAGATTGGGTTGGAGTAGCACCTCGAAGTTTTGGAGGAACTTCTGAATGATTCTTATGGATTTGTTGAACCATATCTCTGGGGTGTGTTGTCCAGTTTGTGCTGGTGTTCTTCTTCAGCATTCTCTTCTACTTCGGATCAGAGTTGTGCAGCGGAAGCAGTTTGGAAGTGTATCTGCTTTTCTTTTCCGGACAGGAGAAGTGAGTTGTTGTTCTCTGTTGTTGAGGAGTAGAGTTTGAGTTGTTGATTTTGGCTGATCTTGAGGAGATCATTTTGTTGTGTTGATTGGTCTAGCTTGTTTCTAGAAGCATCGGCGAAGGTTGAGCTGATTGGTAGGCTGTAGGTAGCCAGGATCGTCTGAAGAGTTTTGGGGATAAGAGTCGGAGATTTAATTTTGGATAATTTTCCTCTGATCTTAAGTGAGCTTTAAGTTTGGGTAAGTTTGAGAAGTTAGCTCTGAAGTGTTTTGCGATCTTTTCTGTATCTAGGAGATTAAGTGATTGATCTATAGGATTGGATTGCCAGTTTGGATAATTGGGATTCGATGAGTTTCACGTGTCTCTGAAGGAGTACGTGTATGATCTATCTCTGGTTGAGGAACCAGCAGTTTTGGAGTTTTGGTTGTTGAGTCAGACTCGTTTGTAGTCTGATATTTTGTCTAGTGTTATAGATATAGTTGTATAGGAGCTTTGTAGCTTCATAGTATTGTTTGTTTGGATTTTCTAGAGCGAGTATCCCGGTGGATATATATATACACCTGGAGAAACTCGATGAGATTTTATCCATAATTTGTCTGGATAATTAGATTTGTTTGATTGGTTGTTTTGGTTGTTAGCATATGTTTGATATATGCTTGTGTTTTTAAATTAAAATTTAATAAGATTATTAAATTACTTTTGTTTTAAATTTCGAGGACGAAATTCTTTTAAGGGGGAAGGATTGTAACATCCCAGAATTTTTAAAAATATCAATTTAATAATCTATAGTTAAAATTAAATTGATATTGATATTCTGATAATAATTATTCAAATAAATTTAATAATATTCTTCAATAAATATTTAAATTGGTTATTTTATGTTTTAAATGATATAAATTGATTTCTATTTTCAATATAAATATATGGTTCATATTTTAAATAAATTGGTTTTGTTTTAAATTTAGAATAAATTCAATAAAATGTTTTATGGTTTAACAAAATGGATATTTTATTTGATAAAAATATAATTTATTGTAAAATGTTTTTAATTTAATAAAAAGAGATTTATAAAAACAATATTTATATTATATTGACTTTATAAATAAATTTTGAAGAAGATTTGTAATGTTTATTTCAAATTGAATTTATATGTGTAACTTGATTTGAAAAATATTTGATTTTGAATTTAGTTTGAATTTAAATTCAAAAGTGTAAAATCTAAATTGTTTTAATCTTTAGTATGCATAAGTTTCATTTATTAACATAATTTGTTTTAATTTTCATTTGTAAATTTATACACATGTTTAAATATAAACTTACAATTTAAATTAAGCTAAAATACATGCATTATCTTGTAGAAATAAATACTAATTATCTTTAAAGGAAATACAAGTGTTAAATACTTATACATTCATTTGACAAGTGTTGTAATAATAGACAAGTGTTAGTTTTGTTTTTATTTTCTTTTATTTCATAAATCTGAAAATACAATTAGTTTGCATCATTCATACATATTGCATATTTCATTTTCCTAAATCAAACAAAGATCAAACCCATCTTCATATTCATTTTAAAAATCTGCATATACAATTCACCAAAATCTGCATTCATAAATCTGCGTTTTCAAATCTCAAATTTGCATTTCCTCAAATCTTAAAAAAAAACTGATTTGAACAGTGGTTAGGAATGGGGGCAGTGTGAAGAGATGGATTGATCGAGTGTGCTAGTTTCTGGTGTATGGATAGTTGGTGTGTAGAGGAGTGTGAGGCCGGAGAGGTGGTGATCAAGATGGTCGGAGGTGAGAATGGCGGCCGTTGATAGATGAGTTGAAACCTGTATAAAATTTCCAGGTATGGAATTTGGGGTTCCTGTGTAAATTTTTGAATTCCTGTATAATTTCTTGTTTCTGGGTTGGTGTAGAAGTAGTGGTGGATACGGGTTGTGGCTTGATCACCTGAGATGGTCGGCAGAGGGGGCGGTGATGGGTTCTCTGATGAACTATTTGGGTTTGGAAATGTTTCAGGGGAGATGATGGGTTGCTCGGAGTAAATGGGAGACTCGAAGCAAGTCGATAGGAAACTCGGAGTAGTGAAGTAGAAAACTCGAAGTAAATTAGGGGGGTCTCAGGTTGACCTGTAGTTACAGTTTACACAGTAAACTGTGTTTTGTTTCAAAAATATGAGTTTTAAACTTTTTAAAAATCTGGGTTTTCAATTTTAAAATCTATAGTTATAGGTTTAAATAAGATTTAGGTTCAAAAGTTAATTTAAGTTTGAATTACTAATTTGAATTTGAATTCCAGGTTTTGAGTTGAAACCTGTTTTTTTTTCTTCTGTTTTCTTTAAATCTGAGATTTTAAATTTAAAATCTGGGTTTTAAAATTGAAATCTGTAATATATGTTTAAAGAAAAGTTTAAATTCAAATGAAATTCAAGTTTGCATTACTGATTTGAATCCAAATTCCAGGTTTTTAAAACTGTTTTCTTTTTTTGTTCAAAATCTGGGTTTGAACTGTTCAAATCTGCAGTTTTATGTTTTGATTAAAATTTAAGAGTAAATTCAAATGCAGGTTTGAATTTTAGATTCAAATTTAAATCCCAGGTTTTGAAATAAAAGTTTAAATTCTTAACTTAATTAACTATTTCAATTTGGTAAATAGTAGGAATTTTAAATAATGAAGTTTTAAATTAAGAAGCAAGATTTAAAGATAATTTTTTTTTTAAAAATCTGGAAATCTGAGTTTAAAATGAAGCTCAGTTTCAAATTTAAAAGAAGATTTAAATTTGAAAGTTTTAAAACATAAATGATTTGAAACTTCTAAAATTTTGAAATAAATTTAACTTCAATTCTTATGATTGCATTTTTAAACTTTTGTTTTGTTCTGAAATTTAAATAAGTTTCAAATTATTTAAAATTTGATAAGTTTAATTTTTTTCTATTTTGAACTTGAATTTAAATTGAAATTTAATGGGAAATTTCTAAAGTACTTTGTTTTGAATAATATTGTTTAAAACATAATTAAGTTATGTTTATTTTGAAAATTTGATTAAGATTTATGTTTTAGAATTAATTAATAAGGTGATTAAGATAAATTAATTAATTTAATTAATTAATTAAATTTGGAATTAATAATTGATTAATGATTAATCAATTTATAAATAAGATCATTAATTAAGTTATTAATTAATGATAAATGAATAATTAATTATGTAATTAAGTTTTTAATTAAGGTTAATTAATTTAATAATTAACTTTAATTAATAAATGATTTAAGATATATTTAAATGGTAATTAATTTAAGTTAATTACTTTATAAATAATTTGAGGATGGTTAATGAAGGTCATTAACCAGGATTATTTAACAATTATTAATATGGTTAATTTTTTTTATAATTAATTAGATTAATTAATTTAATAATAATCATTTATTAATGGTTAGAGAGTAATTACTTAGTAAAGTAATTAAGGAATTGATTACTTAATGTAATTAATTTAATTAATGTGATTGTTTATTTTAATTAATTAAGTTTAATTAATTATAAACACTTGGGATTTTATAGAAAATTACTTTATGTAATTAATGATTTGGAAATTACATAGTTAAGTAATTGTTTAATAATTACATGGTGTAATTAAGGAGATGTTTAAGTATGAGATAATTTGGATTAATTATTTAGTAATTAATCAAATAATTAATTAAGAAATTAATTTAAGGATAATTAATTTGGTTTAATATAGTAATTAAATTAGTTAATTACATGGAGTAATTAATTTAAGAAATAATTAAGGATCATTAATTATTTAATTAATGATGTAATTAAAGTTGATTAATTAAGATTAATTAATCAATAATAAGTAATTAGAGGTAATTAATTAATTAAGGATTAGGATAATTAATTATGATTAATTAATTAATAGAGTAATTAAAGGTTATTTACTGTTTTGTTTGAGGATAACTAATTTGTGAAATTAATTAAGGATAATTGCTTGAATGTAATTAAGAGTAATTAATCAAGAGTGATTAATTAGGATGATTTATTTTAAATGATTAATTGATTGTAATCAATTAAATGATTGAGTAAACAAGATTTGTATTGATGGAGTAATTAATTTAATTTATTTTAAATTAATTAAAGATGGAGTAATTAATTTAATTCATTTTAAATTAATTAGAGATAGTTAATTTAATTCATTTTAAATTAATTATATTGGATGAATAAATCCTTGCTTATGGATGAATGGTTGGACTTGATTGTCTTGGATGTTTTGAAATCTCAATAATGAGATAAATATTATTGTGTGGTATGGATGTTTGATTGTATTGTGATGATAACATAGGTTATCTATTGTGATGATATTATATGAAATATCTGTTTGATATTGATGATGTGAATTACCTGTTATGTGATAATGATGATTATCAGTTATGATTTATGAATTATCTATCTATGTGTATATAGATACTGTAATTGAATTGTTTTAAACCTTTAAAACAACTTGGACCTTAAAAGACACGCTTTGGTTTTCGATGAGACCGGGATCGAGTTTCCATATTTGGATATCCGAAAACCACATCAATTCCAAATAACGTTAGGTCGTGAATCAAAATGGAGCAAGTGAAGACTCGAGGTGTAAGGACCATGAGTCATTATAACTCTATGGGTGATTCCGTAATGAGTTGACGGAATTATTTCTTATAGATTCGAGATGGTGTTTAGAGTGCAAGGGTTATTGTCGTTAACTCTGAGGGTGATTCCAAAATGAGTGTAACGAGATAATGCCTTCGGTTTCGTTCGAACCCGGAACAAATTTGTATGGATTGAATGCTTTCAACACATCGTCAGGTGGACGATGAGCATTCTAAGTGATGTCCTATAAAGGTAATCGTAGCCTCAAGCCTCATCAACCGGGAATGGCTAAAACAGGGGAGGTGCAGCAAAGCTTCGTGGGTCGCACCCACTGGAGATCAAGATTGATCCCTGTCTAGAAGTCCCTTTATATTCGGCTGTGTAGGGGGTTGTTAGCTACAACCACGGGGTTGTCTTGTTCGGAACTATTCAGTAAGGAATGGGTCCGGCTTTGTGTTGCAGGGGGTCGGGAGTGATCCTCGGTACGTTGATCTAGGCCACGTACTGTGACGAGCGGTACCCCAGTAGCCCTGCCATTGTATGGAATCCAAAATCCAATAAGTGCCAACGGTTTTGATTGTATTACCCACTTTTGTGGCTAGTAGCTGGAATTTAATAGATGTAACAATTTCGGCTATTTCTTATTTATTTGAAAACCCTAGACACTATTATAATATCACCGGATTTTCTATTAAATGTTTTAGTTAGCGTAAGGTAAAAACTTTTCCATGTTTATGTGCGGGAAGTCTTACGTGATACCTTTCTTCTCAAAGGTTTTTGAAAGTTAAGCAACTTTAACCTGTTACTCACATCAGACCCATGTCTGACCCGGAGTTTATTTTTGTTTTTCATAAACTCTTGGGTACTCAAATTTTTATGACTAGTCAAGTGAATTCAGGTTAGGATTCAGGATAGCTTTGACGAATTGTGGAGGAACAATGGTGTAGGAGGCTTCTGCGTGTAGATATATAGTTTTCCGCCGTGTGTTCTCTGAGTTGTTGTATTGAGTTGTATAACTAGACAGGTGTTCATAACTGTCTAGTATGTGTTGTATATCTGTGTACTCTAATATTGTTGTAAACTATGTAATATTTATGTTATTAATATAAATTATTCGTCCCGCTGTGTAAGATTCTGATGTTGTTTCTTCCTTCTCTTCTTTCTATTCTCTTTTCTATCCCTTTCTTTCTTAATTCATGACGCGATTTTCCGAGAGTGAAAAGTCGGGTCGTGACAGCTTTGAAATAGGACCATTTCATTCAAATGCACTAAATAATATTATTTGTCATTTCTTTAAATTAACTACATCATTAATCAATCACATTCGGTAATTAACTTATTTCTTAATTATCTTCATTAAGTAACTGTCCCTTAAATTACTTACCTCTAATTAATTACCCTTGATTAATTGTCTTTAGTTACATTAGGAAGTTAACCCTTAATTAATTGTACAAATTAATTACTCTTAACCACTCATGGTAATTAACCTTTATTACCTTCATTGATTAATGATGTAGTTAATTTAAAGAAATGACAAATAATATTATTTAGTGCATTTGAATGAAATGGTCCTATTTCAAACAACTCCACTGTAACGACCCAACTTCCTATCTCCAGGAAGTCGTATCGCTAGTAAGAAAGAAAGGGATAGAGAATAGAAAGAAAGAGAAGAAGAAGAAAACAACACATTAGAATCTAAACAGCGGAACGAATAAATTATATTAATAACATAAAATATATACATAGTTTACAACCATTATCAGAGTACACAGATAATACAACACATACTAGACAAGATATCAGACTACAAACGAGTCTGACTCAAGATCCAAAACTCCAGAACTGCTGGTTCCACAACCATAGATAGATCATACACGTACTCTCTCCGAGACACGTGAAACTCATCGAATCCCAGTTATCCAAACTGGCAATCCAATCCTGTAGATCAATCACTAATTCTCCAAGATACAGAAAAGATCCAAAACACTTCAGAGCTAACTTCTCAGACTTACCCAAACTTATAGCTCACTTAAGATCAGAGAAAACTTATCCAAAATCAAATCTCCGACTTCAGAGTCCAAATCCCTCCGACTCTTATCCACAAAATCTCTTCGGAAAATCCTGGGCTGTCCATAACCTTACCGATCAGCTCTTCTCTCGCTGATGCTTCTAGAAACAAACTAGACCAATCAACACAACAAAATGATCTCCTCAAGATCAACCAAAACCAAGACTCAACTTCTCAACATCAGATCCAACTAACTTCTCCTGTCCAGAAAAGAAAAGCAGATGCACTTTCAAACTGCTTCCGCTGCGCAACTCTGATCCGAAGTAGAAGGAAAATGCTGAAGAAGAACACAAACACATCCCAGAGATATGGTTCAACAAATCCATAAGAAAATTCAGAAGTTCCTCCAAAACTTCGAGCTGCTACACCATCTCAACTCTTGGAACCATTCCTCTATAAAGCTGAACAACCGGTTCCACTCCTGAAATCAAACTCTGACTTCCCAAAGATGTTTTCTCTAGAACAAGTTAAGGAGGTGAGTCTGCTTCGATGTGGTGGCTGTGTTCAGCCGAAGTTTCTGTTGGCTTTGAAGTCCGAGTTTCTCGGAGAGCTTTGTTTTGGAATTCTTTGGCATCTGTGGCAGCAGTGCAAGCTTGGAGTGTTCTCGGTGTTGGCAAGAGATATTTTGGCTTAGCAGTTTTCTGAAGTGGTGTTCAGAAGCAGTTAAGTGAACCCGTTCTTGATGGGTCGGCTGCCTTTGGTGCATTGATGCATTAGTGGAATAATTATTTGATAATCGTTGATTTATTCTTTAGTAAAGAATGAAAGTTATCAAGAAGATGGGAAATGCAAGGAATTTGAAAAGGGAGACCGCTGCTATATCACATCTCAAATCATTTTTCTTACAACATTAACAACTCTTATATCACATCACAAACCATTTCTCACACAACATCAACAACTCTTGGCACGTTCTCAAGTTGAATGCAGGAAACATATTTACTTCCTGTTTATTGCAATAATACCGTCAACTTGACTCACATACTTACGCCATATGATAGGTTTACTTACAGATCAGAAACAAGGCATAAAGATAACACTTTTAATCACCAACCCGTTCTTCAACAAGTCATCACAGTTAGTAAGTGAGAATTCAATTTCTCCATACCGTTCTTTGGTTGTTTTGAATTCACCAATCTTGACCAAAGTCCACTTTTCCAGCTTCACTTCATCAAGGGACGCTTTTCTTTCTTGTTTCACCACATTTGGTGCCCGTAGAGTAAATGTGACCTCACAGCCGTCAAAATAAGAATTATTTTTCATCATAATCAAAAAGAATGCTTCGTACTTAACGTTTGGTTCAAGTAAATTCATATTCAACTTCCCTTTAACCTCAAGCCAATGAACCTTTAGTAGTTCTGCGGCTTCAACCTCCTTGTCACTGTGGTATTTTACAATAATAATGTCAGATATTCTTAGGTAAATTTACTTATTACGAACAGAACTATATTCTTACTTTTGCAGAGTAATCCATCGCCAGTATTTTGGACAGTTTCCATTAGCAATCCAAAGGGATCTTGCATTTACAGTGTAATTGGTAATCTGTGATCCCAGGATTAAAAAATCAACGAGTTTTATATGTTAACTACTCTTTTATAGTCTAAGTCGTTATTCTCATTATGCATTTTCTGTAGGAAAAAATTTCGGTACTTCTTATTTTCATTTGGTAAAAGCCCAATTTTCATGGACTTAACGGATACTGGAAATGAGGCTTTGGCCAGTTAATCTTCCATCATACGTACTGTTTTAGTATTAGTTTTTATTATTTAATAATTTGCCTGATGTCAAATAGGAAATGATATTCCCCAAAACAGAGCTTCTTAAACAATTGTTTTACCATAATAAAAATAATAAAAAAGAGAAAAATAAAAAACTTTGCAACAACCAGGCAACGTTGAGAGTGAACAGTAATAAACAAGAAATAAAACTTGGAATAGAGAAGATCATCCAGAAACATTACCATGGTATTATTGAGAATTGTGGAGGGCTTGCTCTATACCGTCGACTATTCTTTTTTAGTTAATTAGTTGATGTTTTAGATGCGCACAAGAAGGGTCAGCATACATTTATAGAGGATATTAGGTACATGCACGATAGATATGCTCTAATGGATAACTGAGGATCTGGTTCTTCATGCCATTCCATGTATAGCTTTGTTCAATAATCTATAATGGACCATGCATGCTCCCAATAATATGGAAGGACGTGTACAATCTTTTTTCTGTATATTTGAAAATATATTCAATCTTGGGTATATTTTGATATAATATTTTGCTTGCTTTTTGACAGAATCATTTGTCATGGCCATAGGTATTACTTTATGATTAGAAGTCGAGGTCGTATGCTAAATTTGTGATGCTCTCCGTGTCGATTGTAGAAGTGGTCCGAAATCATTTTAAACCTTGCGGGACCTGCCATTGTTATTGTCCTATAAGGGTGTCTGCCTAGGTTTAATTAAATGATTTAGGGCAATACAATTGTGTTTGCGTAGGGCCACCCAGGAAGGCCCTGGTTAAAGGATAACACAAACTTTCTCTGCAGGTCCAACAACTCCCATGTAAGTATAATTATTCTACATGCGCTGAGATAAATTTGACAGGACATATTTGAAGGAATAGACATGTATGCGTCTTATCTACGCGTACTAATCTGTCAAATTATGCCTAGTTCATGATTTGTACTTCACGACCCCATTAGCCCAAACATCACATCACAATGTCATTATTATTTTGTTTTTCTTGTAATGTGGAATATATGGATACTGGAAGCAGATTGATATTTACCATTCCACGTATAAATTTAATTAGGTAATCATTTTGGCTTTAACCATAATTATTGTACAATTATCATTTGTTCATGACTTCACTATCAAAATTTGTGATTTATTTTGGTAATTCTTTGCACAAGCCTAAATGAAGTAGCCCAATGAAATAACATTTTCTCTGTTATGTTGCTCAGCCTTTATACATATGGTTATAAGGGTATTATTGTAAATTTCTCTGTACATATAACTGAGTCAATAGCTACCGTGTATAAAAGCTATTCAAAGAATGTACAAACTGATATACTCTGTTAATTTTCATTTTGTTCATCAATAAAGATTTCCTCTTCATCAAATTCAAAACTCCAACTTGGTATCGGAGCCTTCGTGAATCATCACATCCTAACGGCACATTCATCAGCGATCCAAATACCATCAAAAATATCACAATCTGATAATTCAGATTGTAAGAAATCTCATCCGAATTGTGAATCATCATCTGAGAATTTGAAGTGATTCAGTAATCAAACAGTTACCCTGCCATAGATCTCAGTAAGAAATCCGGCTGCACTAGTTTGATCAAGAAAACAAATCCAAATTCAAAGAAAATTCAACAAAGCATCAAAATCATCAAGAAAGTGCCATGCCTAAAAAACCCATCATCAAAAAATTAATCATTTTGGCTTATGGCTGCACATACCTGATTCTCTGAAGACTCAGATCCAATTCTTGACTTTTCCTAAACCCACTGGTGTCAATTTCCCACTTTCTTGAATCAGTTTACTTGTTGTATTTCCCATTCAGTAACATCACATCATCATGGGAGATAGCTATGCAACTTCTGCAACTCCCAACATGGATCAATTAACTACAGAAAATCTTATTAAAATTGTAGTCAGCCCACAAAGTCAGCTTGTCACATCACACTTGGAAGAAGATAATTATCTTCTCTGGAAAATACAGGTTGAAACTGCAGTTAAAGGCTATGGACTCTAAGAGTATCTTCTTGGCACACATATTGCTCCTCCAAGATTCATCACTAATGAAGAAAACAAGACGGTTAACAATCTAGAATTCATCAAATACCAAAGACAAGACAGTCTCTGTTCATGGTTACTACCATCTATAAGTATCAAACTGCTACCACAAGTCATTGGTAGCAAGACATCATATGGTATATGGTCAACTGTTAAGAGAATCTTTAACTCTCAATTAGCAGCAAAAGTAATGCATCATAAAAGACTACTACACAGTATCAAGAAAGAAAACCAGTCTATGAGTGACTATTGCAAAAATTAAAACTAGATGTTGTAACGACCCGCTATTTTGGACCATTCAAATCGACAATAAAACCATACATGTCTGACTTGAATAATTCAAAATACCGAATTGTTAATTTAATTTGGCAAACTCAGCATAAACAGTAAATAAATAAATCATAGTTCACAGACATAGAGTAATAAAATGCAGCGGAATAGATAAAGAATAGTAGTTCATGAAGCTACTATATACATCAGAGTTAGAAATAAATGCATCAGAATATCCCAGAGGCAGTGAAGTCTCCAGTACGAGCATATGACTTCTCTGAACCAATTACCTGGATGACTGAAAGGATAGATAGCTAGATCTTCAACCAAAGCTCCAACTTCGAAGGTGAGTCTCAAATGTTGTACCACTCGGTCTGACCCGAGCGTAAAGCAAAACACAAAAACACTCGAGTCAGGATTAACATTCTTATATCAATAAATCTAACTCAAGTGAAATATCAACTGAAATACAAATAACTTAAAAGATGTTTGGAATAACCATCCTCTAAGGGTCCATGGAACTATCTACAGGGTAGAAATATACACTATAACACCGTGGTCATTCCAATTTATTTATACTTCGAAACCAAAATATTATTTTCATTAGATATATAATTATTTCCAAATTTTATCACTTTCAAAGTTACGATTCAAATTTACTCGATTTTCAAATTCAAATTTTAGTCCAATCTTAATTTATCAATTTAAATTCAACTCAAGTCCTAAATAACCATTTCATAATTTTTTTTCGACCTCACATCCGGATTTGAAATCACAAAATACCCCTTTACATTTCAAAATATTTCAAAACCTCAAATATTCAATGTTTCAAACTAAATTTTTATTCAATTTAGTTTTCTAAATAATCATTCAAATTTTAGTTCAACCTAAATTTCATTTTAATTCAATTTAGTTTTTAAATAACAAATTCAACTATATTGATTTCAAATACAGATCAGAATCTCAAAATAACCCATTTAAATTCCAATATAGTTTAAAGCTTTAATATTTAAATGTTCTATATAACAGTTTCATATAGATCTCGATTTAACTTCATTATTATTTGGTCTTAAAATACTCCCTTATTAGATTCAATATCATTTAAGCAGCCTTAAATTTATTTAAACACATTTCTTAAATCAAGTCCAAGCTACAGATTCAAAATTTAAATCTCAATTTAAATAAATTTTGAATCGGTTTAATTAAATAAAATCATTTATTTATTATAGTTCCAACCAAATTCAAGTTATCTTCCCAAACTTACTTGTTCAAATTATTACAAAATCTATTCTGAAATATAGATTTAAATACTAAACATATTACATGTATTAAATCAATCTTAATTAAATTAAATTAAATATTATTATTAAATATGTACATATCATTACCCTTTATATATATACACCAATTTAAGAATCAACATTCAATAAAACCATATTTCTTTCCAAAACCATACAATTTATTTCAAAATATTTATATATGGACCGACGGTGTTTGTATATAATTCTATCATATGGTTAAGTAATACGGATATTTATCATTTCAATCCGTAAATTTTTTTATGTGTGAGTAAATATCATTTCTACCCGTAATTCCAAATTCAATTTAATGAAAATCGCTTGGGTCTATCATTTCAACCCATAACGATTTTCTCCTATTCTAAAGTCCGTTCGGGTATGTATCATTTCAACCCATAGTGAATTCTATACTAACAGGGAACTTGCATAGTGATAATAGATATAAGATAATATAACAGGAATATATATATATATATATATATATATATATCAGCAATAAAAGTTTAATAAAAACAAGATATGGTGTCATATCCCACAGGTGAACAATTATAGATAATAGCATATCAATTTAAATAACAACAACAGCATATTTCAATCGTCGTCTCAATTGAAATTAAATTTAATAAATAAAAGAACGTTAATCGTGAGTGATTACTCACCTTTCGAGGCTACAGATGATTTGACGATCAAATGAGCTGCGAATCCAGGCACGAATTTCAAAACAAAGCTAGTATTGACACGAATGCAATGATCAAAGCTGATAACAAGAATTGATGGAACAAATCAAAATGAGATCGATGGAGATAAATGGTGTAAGCGAATTTAAATATCCATATATAAAATATTAACTTTTAAATCAATACATATAAAACATAATAGTTTAACATGTACATTTACATATCTTATGAAATCAACCAACACCAAAATTTTAAACCGATAAAATATCAACACTATATGTTACATTTAAAACGTCATTTATTAAAAATCAATTTTGAAAAAAAATCAACATAAATCCAAAATAGTATATAAACCAATATACAATATTAAATATAACAATCAATACATATACTAACCTACACAACTATATATATTATAGAACTACTATAACTTGTATTTCTTATAAACACAGATGCAATAAGTAAACTGTGTATAACCCATGCACATAAAATCAACCTCTTATATAGGTATAAGTCAATATTTCAATATAATATATTATTTAAAACTCTCAATACACCATTTCAAGTATTTGAAAATAAAATCTGACATGTTTTATATAGATTCTAACTAAAATATACCACGTACACAAATATATACAGGAAGCTTTGAAATATATATACACTATTACAATTCAATAAAATACTTTTATATATGCCGTAACTATGTATATGCACCCAGACATAAAAATAAATCCCTGACACACCTACCTCTCTGCACAACAATATAGGACCATAAAGATAAGTATATATCTATCATAACTTTATATTAAGGTTGTTTCATAAATCCTCTCAACAAATGGCATAAACTTCCATTTTTATATATAAGTAACAAATTTGATCCCCTTATATGACTCTGTACATGTTATAAAACATAAAATCTACACATATATTTCATTCTTTTCTTCCAAACAGATTATTTATATAAACATTTATAAACTTTTATAGTATAACAGACTCAAAGGATAATTTATAACTAAACAATATTAGTATACACCTATATCCTAAAACTAAATATACGCATTTCAGATTTAAGGCAAGCACTGACACACATATTAACAGTTCCCACAATATTATTATACACACACGAACAGCCAAGTACTCAGTAACCACAAATTCATATAACACAAATATATATAAGATTACTTTTGGCTGTCTACAAATATAACTTTATATGCAAAACTTTTATACTACATATTCATATATATATATATATATATATATATATATATAAACAATCTACCTTAAAATAAACACACACACACACACACACACACACACACAGATATATATATATCCTTATACCATAACAAACACACAGATGCATATATATATATATATATATATATATATATATATTAACACTTACACGAGATAGGCGAAGGCTGTAGGATGACACAGCCTTGGAACGAATGGCGAAGTTGCGAGATGGAGGTGTATGCGAAGTGGCTGAGGCCAGTGATTGCGCACGGCGGATCGGTGACGGGGGAGGGGTTTTGGTGGTCGGTAGAGGGAGACACGAGGAATAAAGGAAGGAAGAGGAGCATGGGAAAGTGGGTTCGGCAGTGGCTCTCTGTGGTTGTCTGGTTGCTGCGTTGGCACATAGGCGGTGCTCGGTTAAACTGAAATGCTTTGGGTTGTGCTAGTAGTGGAGAAGGCGTGGAGGAGGAAGAATGAGTGGATGGAGGCCGGTATGCATGCAGATCTGAGTTGCGAAAGTCGGTGAGAGGCTGTGTACCAGCGGTTGCACAAATTTCGAGATTTGGGCTTGGTAGTCAGTGATGGTGGCAGGCACAAGCCATTGGCAGGAGGAGGCCGCCGCGGTTCATCAGGCAGTGGCGGAGAGTGAGGGTCGGGCGGACTAGTCTAGGTGCATGGGCTTGGGCAAATCGAACTGTTTTTTTTTGCTACAAGATGAGAGAGGAGGAAGAGGTGGAAATCAAGTGAGAAGGGGAAAGTTGTTGCAGGCTACAAGAGTTTGGAATGTAAAGGTAGTTTGGAGAAATGGGTTTCAGGCTAATAATATTTAAACAATTATATGATGCAAATGATTCTCAAAAGCAAACCTAAACCGATGTAAATTCCAAAATGAGCAGTGCTTGAAATGAAAGGACGATTGAAATATTGAAAGGCCATATGGATTTAAGAAATTATTAAAAGGGAACGGCTGCTATACAGCTGGAAATAGAAGAGGCACTGAAAATCAAAAGACATAAAATATGGTACCGATATGATTTGCCGTCTCGCGGTCTAGTCACGCATCGAAGACTGAAACATACATATGAATATATCACGGAGATCAGTACGATGAGACGATCAAAATGGTACACAGGTATTTGTGGCACGATCATCTGATCAAAAGTCGATAATCGGTACCAAAACTGCTGCTATTTGGTCAGAAATAAGATAAACGGAGCAACCGAAGTCGAAATTTGGAAAAACGGAAAATGACGTCTCACTCAGAAGAAGATTTAAAATTTTACTATGTAAAAATATTCAGGTTTGAAAAATAGTTTATTAGCACTAATTATTAACTGATTTGATTTAAATAGAATTTCACAATAAAATAAACTTTCGTAAAATTATTTGAAAATTTACCATTGGCTATGATTAATAAGTCGTATTTCAAATATAAAAATTTTATTTCAAAATTTTATTATTTAAAATATCACCAAAATTCAATTAAACACGTTAGGTAACCCATTTAAAACTATTAAAATTTTCGAGTCGTTACACTCTCCCCCACTCAAAGCTTTTCGTCCCCGAAAAGGAACGAGGGAGGGGAATAGAACAACCAGAAGAAAATTAGATTGAAAGTCAAGGAAAATAATTTACTAAAACTATATAAATTTCAATTTAAATTAAATATTCAACAATTTTAGTTAAACCCATTTTATTAAATCCACTCACTTGTTTATATAAAGATCAATTACTTAAAACACTAACAATTTTACTATTAAACCAGGTAGTATATAAATAAACAACATTTTAAAAAGATATTCTCACAAAGGAAAGAAGGTGGATTCGGAAAAACAGCTGATAGGTGAACTAAATAAAATTGAGCAGATAAGGTAGATCCAAAAGAATAGTATCAGGCATGAATAATTAATTCAAGCCATAAGAATTCAAACTTTTAAATATTAAAAAAAAATTTTGTAATAAAATACTTTTATATCTAAATAATTTCCTTTCGAAAATACTTTTATAACTCGATGTTTCAACAAGTTTATCCTTGTTTTTGCAAATTCTGGCCGTGCGTTGATCAGGCGCAAAGCTAAAATTCTTCAAGTGCTTAGTAGACCTGTTTCAACACCCAGTGAAAATACTTGAAAACCCTTTAAAACAGATATGGAAAATACAATCCAAACAAAACAACCAAACCAAAACCTTTGTCCGACCATGGTTCGCAGGTACACAATGGTTACGCCTGGATCCCCCAGGAAACAATCTGTATCCGTAAGCTTTCTCAGCCCTGCGAGTTACGCCATGATGACTAGTACAGTGCAGGATACACAATGGTTACGCCTGGATCCCCCAGGAAACAATCCGTACCCCTAGGCCAGACTCAACCAGGCAATTGCGCTATGCAGTCGCGAGAGAAAAAAACCCATGGGTTACGCCACGGTGGGAACACTCGAGTATTACATCCGGAAATGAAAAATCAAAGAGAATAATATCGATAGAATGAATCCACGATGTGGCCACAAAGCGGATATCAAGCAGAAGGCACTTTCTATATCTTTACTTCGAAAATATATATCATATAGCACCTTTTCAAATCACTTTCAAATATCGTACTTATATAAAGTCCATATATATAGGATTCCATTTTTCCCAAATCGAATACTTTCCAAAATCAATAGTAGATCAAATCATACTTATATATACTTCGATTATATAAAATCTCTTTCCAAATTGAGTACCTTTCAAATCAATAGATTTCAAATCAACTTCGTACTTATACAATCCATTTTATATAAGTTCGACCACTCCCAAATCAAGTGCTTAATAATATAAGGTTCTCAAATTTCAAATCATTTCAATATCAATTCAGTTTCAAAATCATATATGATTTCACCAAATTTTCTTCCAAATTAAATATCTAAATTTCAAAGTTCCCAAAATAATAGGTTTAGAAAATTATCTCATTTTCCAAATTAAAATAATTCAAGTCAAACAAATTCATTTCCAAAAATCACCATATAAGTACTGGTTTTTAATTCCAATTTAATTTCAAAACCAAATATTTTCCCAAAATCAATTATACTCAAAATGGTTACCAAATTTATAATTATCCTTTTTTTTAAAACTTTTAAACTATCTATTTCTATGTGAAATATCCAATTTACCCTTCTGAAAACCAATATTCAACTATTTTTATTCAAAACATTTCAAAACTAAATTTATATTCTTTATCAAATATTTTATACTCTTCGAAATTTCTTAGCTTTGAAAATTTAATCTCGATTTGGAAGTGTTCGAACATTCAAAATAGTTAGGGAAATCAAATTTTCAATTCAAGAGTTGAAAATCAACAATAAATCAATAAATCAATTATTAAATCCAAAACTCGAGGACTGAACACCGGTCTCATTTTAAATTGTTTCAAATATATACATATATCTTTCGAAAGTATCAAATTATACTTCGGAATTTGAAATCGAAACGGTTTTTCAAAATCACTCGCATAGCGAAGCTATTAAAGAGGCCTCTCCCCCACTCTGAAACTCGAAAATCAATGTCGATGATGCGTGGATTCATCACCGAAATTATTTTCCAGCGACATAAGTGAGTTCTGGACTTCTATTTTTGTGAACTTCTTTTAAATTTCTTCAAAATTATTGGAATTCATTTGAACTCATTTGAAACATTTCTTATTCGAAAAATACTTTTAAATCGTATTATTTTTATATATTTTTCAAAATATTAAAACCAATTTCAAAATACCGGAATTCAATTCTCGAATTTCAAATTTAACTTTACAGTTATAAATCATTTTTATATAAATCTATTTCTATAAATTTTCAAAATTTCAAATCCTTTCAAAACTTTTATATATAGGGTAACATTTTCACTTTTATATATAGAATAAAATCATAGTTATCAAAATAAAATTTCGGTATAAACAATTTCAAAAATACAAACAAAACCCGATTTTCAAAGGATGATTCAAGAATGGATTTCAAAACAAAGATAGCGATTTAATTTAGAGGAACTCCAATCAATAGAATCCTGATTCGAAGATAGACTCGATCGAAGATGAGATAATTAAATTACAAAATAGAAGATGGATATACTTCTATAAATCGCGGGCGACCTTTACCAGTCAACCGTGATTCCAAAATTAGATCGGTGTTGAATTCTGAGACAATTCGACATTTGATCGCCAGAGATATAGAATTCGGCATAACAAGATATAGCAGTATCGTAAACCGAGGATACAGAAATCTTCGGTGAGTCAATGCCAATTGAAAAGGAGTTTTCACCCCCTTTACAAATCATTCAGTGGAGTTATGGGATACTCCGGAATCAAACGAATATAAATAGCGAGAGACAGAATGAATTTTGGAACCGAGGAACATTCCAAAGTTCAAAGAAAATCGAGTCAAAAGGAACATATTCAACTCGAGCGAAAGTGATTCTGTAAATAAATTTAATATATCTGCTAAGTTTTGCCTAGAGCCAAAGCTTTGATACCAACTGTAACGACCCGCTATTTTGGACCATTCAAATCGACAATAAAACCATACATGTCTGACTTGAATAATTCAAAATACCGAATTGTTAATTTAATTTGGCAAACTCAGCATAAACAGTAAATAAATAAATCACAGTTCACAGACATAGAGTAATAAAATGCAGCGGAATAGATAAAGAATAGTAGTTCATGAAGCTACTATATACATCAGAGTTAGAAATAAATACATCAGAATATCCTAGATGTAGTGAAGTCTCCAGTACGAGCAGATGACTTCTCTGAACCAATCAACTAGATGACTGAAAGGATAGATAGCTAGATCTTCAACCAAAGCTCCAACTTCGAAGGTGAGTCTCAAATGTTGTATCACTTGATCTGACCTGAGCGTAAAGCAAAACACAAAAACACTCGAGTCAGGATTAACATTCTTATATCAATAAATCCAACTCAAGTGAAATATCAACTGAAATACAAATAACTTAAAGGATGTTTGGAATAACCATCCTCTAAGGGTCCATGGAACTATCTACAGGGTAGAAATATACACTATAACACCGTGGTCATTCCAATTTATTTATACTTCGAAACCAAAATATTATTTTCATTAGATATATAATTATTTCCAAATTTTATCACTTTCAAAGTTACGATTCAAATTTACTCGATTTCCAAATTCAAATTTTAGTCCAATCTTAATTTATCAATTTAAATTCAACTCAAATCCTAAATAACCATTTCATAATTTTTTTTCGACCTAACATCCGGATTTGAATCACAAAATATACCCCTTTACATTTCAAAATATTTCAAAACCTCAAATATTCAATGTTTCAAACTAAATTTTTATTCAATTTAGTTTTCTAAATAATCATTCAAATTTTAGTTCAACCTAAATTTCATTTTAATTCAATTTAGTTTCTAAATAACAAATTCAACTATATTGATTTCAAATACAGATCGGAATCTCAAAATAACCCATTTAAATTCCAATATAGTTTAAAGCTTTAATATTTAAATGTTCTATATAACAGTTTCATATAGATCTCGATTTAACCTCATTATTATTTAGTCTTAAAATACTCCCTTATTAGATTCAATATCATTTAAGCAGCCTTAAATTTATTTAAACAGATTTCTTAAATCAAGTCCAAGCTACAGATTCACAATTTAAATCTCAATTTAAATAAATTTTGAATCGGTTTAATTGAATAAAATCCTTCATTTATTATAGTTCCAACCAAATTCAAGTTATCTTCCCAACCTTACTTGTTCAAATTATTACAAAATCTATTTTGAAATATAGATTTAAATACTAAACATATTACATGTATTAAATCAATCTTAATTAAATTAAATTAAATATTATTATTAAATCTGTACATATCATTACCCTTTATATATATACACCAATTTAAGAATCAACATTCAATAAAACCATATTTCTTTCCAAAACCATACAATTTATTTCAAAATATTTATATATGGACCGACGGTGTTTGTATATAACTCTATCATATGGTTAAGTAATACGAATATTTATCATTTCGATCCGTAAATTTTTATATATATGAGTAAATATCATTTCTACCCGTAATCCCAAATTCAATTTAATGAAAATCGCTTGGGTCTATCATTTCAACCTATAACGATTTTCTCCTATTCTAAAGTCCATTCGGGTATGTATGATTTCAACCCGTAGTGAATTCTATACTAACAGGGAACTTGCATAGTGATAACAGATATAAGATAATATAACAGGCATATATATATATATATATGTATATATATATATATATATATATATCAGCAATAACAGTTTAATAAAAATAAGATATGGTGTCATATCCCACAGGTGAACAGTTATAGATAATAGCATATCAATTTAAATAACAACAACTGAATATTTCAATCGTCGTTTCAATTGAAATCAAATTTAATAAATAAAAGAACGTTAATCGTGAGTGATTACTCACCTTTCGAGGCTACAGATGATTTGGTGATCAAATGAGCTGCGAATCCAGGCACGAATTTCAAAACAAAGCTAGTATTGGCATGAATGCAACGATCAAAGCTGATAACAAGAATTGATGGAACAAATCAAAATGAGATCGATGGAGATAAATGGTGTAAGCGAATTTAAATATCCATATATAAAATATTAACTTTTAAATCAATACATATAAAACATAATAGTTTAACATGTACATTTACATATCTTATGAAATCAACCAACACAAAAAATTTTAAACCGATAAAATATCAACGCTATATGTTACATTTAAAACGTCATTTATTAAAAATCAATATTTGAAAAAAAATCAACATAAATCCAAAATAGTATATAAACCAATATGCAATATTAAATATAACAATCAATACATATACTAACCTACACAACTATATATGTTATAGAACTACTATAACTTGTATTTCTTATAAACACAGATGTAATATAAGTAAACTGTGTATAACCCATGCACATAAAATCAACCTCTTATATAGGTATAAGTCAATATTTCAATATAATATATTATTTAAAACTCTCAATACACCATTTCAAGTATCTGAAAATAAAATCTGACATCTTATATATATATTCTAACTAAAATATACCACGTACACAAATATATACAGGAAGCTTTGAAATATATATACACTGTTGCAATTCAATAAAATACTTTTATATATGCCGTAACTATGTATATGCACCCAGACATAAAAAAATATCCCTGACACACCTACCTCTCTGCACAGCAATATAAGACCATAAATATAAGTATATATCTATCATAACTTTATATTAAGGTTGTTTCAAAAATCCTCTCAACAAATGGCATAAACTTCCACTTTTATATATAAGTAACAAATTTGATCCCCTTATATGACTCTGTACATGTTATAAAACATAAAATCTACACATACATTTCATTCTTTTCTTCCAAACAGATTATTTATATAAACATTTATAAACTTATATAGTATAATAGACTCAAAAGATAATTTATAACTAAACAATATTAGTATACACCTATATCCTAAAACTAAATATACGCATTTCAGATTTAAGGCAAGCACTGACACACATATTAACAGTTCCTACAATATTATTATACACACACGAACAACCAAGTAATCAGTAACCACAAATTCATATAACATAAAAATATATATAAGATTACTTTTGGCTGTCTACAAATATAACTTTATATGCAAAACTTTTATACTACATATTCATATATATATATATATATAAATAATCTACCTTAAAATAAACACACACACACATATATATATATCCTTATACCATAACAAACACACGGATGCATATATATATATATATATATATATATATATATATATATATATATATATATAGACACACACACACTTACACGAGATAGGCAAAGGCTGTAGGATGACACAGCCTTGGAACGAATGGCGAAGTTGCGAGATGGAGGTGTATGCGAAGTGGCTGAGGCCGGTGATTGCGCACGGATCGGTGACGCGGGAGGGGTTCTGGTGGTCGGTAGAGGGAGACACGAGGAATAAAGGAAGCAAGAGGAGCATGGGAAAGTGGGTTCGGCAGCGGCTCTCGGTGGTTGTCTGGTTGCTGCGTTGGCACATAGGCGGTGCTCGGTTAAGCTGAAATGCTTTGGGTTGTGCTAGCTGTGGAGAAGGCGTGGAGGAGGAAGAACGAGTGGATGGAGGCCGGTATGCACGCGGATCTGAGTTGCGGAAGTCGATGAGAGGCTGTGTACTAGCGGTTGCACAAATTTCGAGATTTGGGCTTGGTAGTCAGTGATGTGGCAGGCGCAAGCCATTGGCAGGAGGAGGCGGCCGCGGTTCATCATGCAGAGGCGGAGAGTGAGGGTCGGGCGGACTAGTCTAGGTGCATGGGCTTGGGCAAATCGAACTGTTCTTTTTTTGCTACAGGATGAGAGAGGAGGCAGAGGTGGAAATCAAGTGGGAAGGGGAAAGTTGTTGCAGGATATATGAGTTTGGAATGTAAAGGTAGTTAGGAGAAATCGGTTTCAGGCTAATAATATTTAAACAATTATATGATGCAAATGATTCTCAAAAGCAAACCTAAACCGATGTAAATTCCAAAATGAGCAGTGCTTGAAACGAAAGGACGATTGAAATATTGAAAGGCCATATGGATTTTAGAAATTATTAAAAGGGAACGACTGCTATATAGCTGGAAATAGAAGAGGCACGGAAAATCAAAAGACATAAAATATGATACCGATATGATTTGCCGTCTCGCGGTTTAGTCACGCATCGAAGACCGAAACATACATATGAATATATCACATAGATCAGTACGATGAGACGATCAAAATGGTACACAGATATTTGTGGTACGATCATCTGATCAAAAGTCGATAATCGGTACCAAAACTGCTGCTATTTGGTCAGAAATAAGATAAACGGAGCAACCGAAGTCGAAATTTGGAAAAAGGGAAAATGACGTCTCACTCAGAAGAAGATTTAAAATTTTACTATGTAAAAATATTCAGGTTTGAAAAATAGTTTATTAGCATAAATTATTAACTGATTTGAATCAAATAGAATTTCACAATAAAATAAACTTTCGTAAAATTATTTGAAAATTTACCATTGGCTATGTTTAATAAGTCGTATTTCAAATATAAAAATTTTATTTCAGAATTTTATTATTTAAAATATCACCAAAATTCAATTAAACACGTTAGATAACCCATATAAAACTATTAAAATTTTCGAGTCGTTAGACATATGATCTTCTTGAAGCAGCAGGACACAAAGTTCCTGCAACAGAACAAGTTTTGATCAACCTAAGTGGTCTAAGTGAAGACTATGAAGCTGTTGTGGCAGTTATTTCATCTCAAAGAGTCACACCATCTATTGAAGATGTTCATTCTATTTTACTTGCACATGAAGGAAGAATAGAGTTTAAGAAACCTACTGATTCATACATGTGTATAAACTACACAGCAGGACATAAAAACAAAAATCAATATAACAATAAAAGTGACCAATCATTCCAAAGAGGAAATGCAACAATCAGAGGCAGGGGTAGAGGCAGATGGAATAACAACAATAGACCAAAGTGTCAAATCTATGAAAAAGTGGGACACATTGCAAGCAAATGCTTCTTCAGATATGACTCTAACTACAACCCCTCTCTGAACATAAATGCTCAGAGAGGATATGGTGGAAGTGTAAACCTGGTGAATACACAGCATGATTAAAAGATCCATCAGATGATCACAGTGCAAACATACGTGAAACTGGAAAATGTGAAGAGATTCAAAATGAATGCTGGTACCCAGATTCTGGTGAAACTCATCATGTGACCAACAATCTACAAAATTTGAATCTTGGGAACAAGGAATACAAAGGTAACCAAACTATTTGTATGGGTAATGGCACTAATATTAATATCACACACACTGGTTACACACAAATTCTTGGACAAAATTTTTTATATTTGAATAACTTACTGCGAGTTCCAAAAATAAAAAAGAGTCTCATCAGTGTATCAAGTTTGCTCATGACAACAATGTATTTTTTGAATTTTATCCAAAATATTGTGCAGTTAAAGATATTGAAACCAAACAAATTCTACTGCTGGGTGAGACATACAAGGGTTTGTACAGATTCAACTTGTCAAAAGCACTTCAATTCAATAATACTGAATCATGTACAAGAAAATGGTGCAATCTAACAGAATCATGTACAGAGAATAGTGAAAGTGATTTCAGTATCTGGCATTCTAAGCTAGGACACCCAAGTGTAAAAGTTGTAAAGCAAATACCGAATGATAATGAAATCCAAGTTAGAGATATACCTGTATCTTTTATTTGTACTTACTGTCAAACGGGGAAGAGTCATAAACTGGCTTTCCCTCAATCACAGTCTGAATATAATAGACCATTGCAACTGATTGTAATAGATCTATGGGGACCTGCACCCATAAATTCAGACTATGGATTTAATTACTATATCTCTTTTGTAGATGCTTATTCCAGGTATACTTGGATATATTTCCTAAAATCAAGGGCTGACACATATAATTCAGTCATACACTTTATAAGACAGGTAGAAATGCAGACAGATCAGCAGGTAAAAGTCATCCAAACTGATGGAGGAACAGAGTTTAAACCACTCAAAGAATTCCTTCAAAAGAAAGGAATAATTCATAGGGTAACTTGTCCCTATACTTCAGAACAGAATGGATTAGTTGAAAGGAAGCATAGATACATAGTAGAAACTGGCCTTACACTACTTGCACAAGCATCACTTCCATTGAAGTTTTGGCCTGATGCTTTCTCAACTGCAGTTTATTTAACCAACAGATTGCCCACTAAAATTCTACAAGGTAAAACTCCAATAGAAGCACTACATGGTGTAAAGCCAGACTACAAGGCACTAAAGACTTTTGGATGTCTATGCTTCCCACATCTAAGACCATACAATACTCATAAGTTAAATTTCAGATCCACTACATGTACCTTTCTGGGATATGGATTGAATCAGAAAGGATATAAATGTCTTGACAATAATGGGAAACTATTTGTGTCAAGACATGTTTTGTTCAATGAAAAGTCATTTCCTTTTAAAAGAAACAGCATAGTGACAACACAGAAGGTATACAATCCAGTGGTGTCAATACCACCCATACCAATATACAGCAACACTGAAAGTCAGGAGTATACTGAGAGACAAAATGATTCAGATGCTCAACCTGTGTAGTTAATGCCCCGCTTTTACCCCGCTATAACCCCGCTATATCTCATAGCGGGTTTCTACCTCTACGATTTTTCCATGTAGCCCAAAAACATAACATTTTCGCTTTAAGCCCCGCTATTTCCGCTATATTCCGTTATTCCCGCTGTATTCCACTATTTCCGCTATATCTTCTTTAATAAAATGAATTGAAAATTTGCATTTATACACTATACAAATTATGAAACTAATTTATTTGATTTAATTTTTAATATATTTTCAGAAATGAAAATACTCTAATATTCTACTAAATTCAGTTATGTTATATAACAATTTTACATGTATTTAAAGCATATCCGCGCATGTTTTTACTTAAAACTATTTATGTATTAATTATAACTCAATTGAATGGTACTTTTTTTATTTATTTACTATTTATATATTTGTAAAAGTATTAAATACAAGTTTTATATGTTATTTTAGAGCCATCCGCTATATTCCGCTATATCCTCGCTTTATCCCCGCTATGACTTTTTGCATCTCCACCGCTATGAATCTGCTGAGCGCATTAACTGCACAATGCTCAACTCACAGTGCCAAATAATAGACCAGGTCAAGTCATCTTAGAGCATTTGCAACATCTCAGTCACTCTACAACAAATGCAGATAATCAACAAAACAGAAGTAAAGAGCATGAACAACAAGCAACATCAGATCAAACTATTATGCAACAAGAACAACCAAACAGGAGGCATCACATGATAACCAGATCAAAAAGTGGAATATATAAACCAAAGCTGTATACTACATATATTGTTAATATAGAGCCAGTCACATATGAGCATGCCATCAAAGATGACAAATGGAAGCAAGCAATTAATGAAGAGTATACTGCATTGATGAGAAACAAAACTTGGAGTCTTGTTCCAGCACCAAAGCACAAAAACACAATAGGATGCAAATGGACATATAAGTTGAAAAATAATCCAGATGGCACCATTCAGAAATACAAAGCAAGGTTAGTTGCAAAAGGGTATACACAGCAATATGGTTTTGATTTCTATGAATTTTTTTCCCCAGTAGTCAAACCAACAACAATAAGAGTTATACTGACAATTGTTCTACACAAAGGATGGGATATCAGGAAATTGGATGTAAACTCTGCATTCCTAAATGGTGAATTACAAGAAGAAGTCTACATGGAACAACCATCAGGATTCAAGCATGCAGGCAAAAGTACTATGGCGTGTAAACTTCATAAAGCAATTTATGGCTTAAAATAAGCTCCAAGAGTATGGTTTGACAAATTAAAGAGCATTCTTATTCACTTGGGATGCAACTCAGCAAAATCACATACTTCACTTTTCATTAAGGCAAACAAAGACAATACAACATATATTTTGGTCTATGTTGATGACTTTCTGATCACTGGCAGTTGCAAGGAAGAGATAAATCATGTTATTCAATTTCTAGATAAACAATTCTTAGTTAAAGACGTGGGACAACTAAGCTACTTCCTCGGAATAGAGGTTACTCGAATGTCAAGTTCATAATTACATCTATGTCAAACAAAATACATCAAAGAATTACTTATCAAGACAGGAATGAATGAAGCTATACCATTACCAACTCCTATGACAAGCAACCTTCACTTATTAAAGCATAGGGTGAAGCCATAACCAATGAAAAAGAATATAGAATGTTGTTGGAGCTCTGCAGTATGTAACTATCACAAGACCAGAACTTGCATACAGTGTAAATAAGGTATGTCAATTCATGCATCAACCGTTAAGTGAACACTGGAAGGCAGTGAAAAGAATACTTAGGTGTCTAAATGGCACTTTAAATCATGGCCTGATTCTTAAATCAAACAAAGTTCTATCTATCACTGGCTTCTCTGATGTGGATTGGGCTTTAGATCAAGATGATCGTCGGTCAACAACAGGATATTGCATTTTCCTTAGAGAAAATCCAGTATCCTGGTGTTCAAAGAAGTAACCCACAATATCACACTCAAGTACTGAATCAGAGTATAGAAGTCTTGCCAGCGCAACATCAGAAATTATATGGTTAGAATCCTTACTTCAAGAGCTACAGATCGACACAGGCAAAAAGCCAGTAATATGGTGCGATAACCTCAGTGCCGTCTGGCTATCAGTGATTCCAGTATTACACTCACGGACGAAGCATATAGAACTCGATTTTTACTTCGTTCATGAGCATGTAAACACTAGAAGATTAAGTATAAATCACGTACATGCTGCATATCATAGAGCTGATATACTTACAAAAGCCATGTCGGGAAAAAGTTTCTCCCGTTTGAGGGAGGAGTTGAAAATCAAGAGCAACCGCAGCAAAATCAAATACAAGGAGGAGTCTTTGACACGCAATTGAGAAAGGAAACAACTTGTTGACAGCTAAAGTCCGATATTTTTTCATGAGAAGAGGAGCGATGCAAAATTTGGGGACGAGAGGTAAACCCTAGCTCGAAGCGAAGGGGAGAAATGAAGCTGTCGAATGAAATAACATTTTCTTTGTTATGTTGCTCAGCCTTTATACATAAGGTTATAAGGGTATTATTGTAAATTTCTCTGTACATATGACTGAGTCAATAGCTACCGTGTATAAAAGCTATTCAAAGAATGTAAAAGCTGATATACTCTGTTAATTTTCATTTTGTTCATCAATCAAGATTTCCTCTTCATCGAATTCAAAACTCCAACTAGCCTGATTTCCAAAATTTGAAGTTTGAATGTAAAATATCAATAGTGATTACAACCTGTTGAGCCAATCGATTATACCCTATGCAATGTACATGGATTCGGTACAACAGAACAATTTTTTACATGAACTAACATCTCTGATTCGATCATGATAGTATTACACTAGTACAACCGTGCTACGGTGGAAAATCGACCGTTTATTACATAATTTCAGAGAAAAGCACTTATCATAAAATTTAATAAATTTCAAGTAAATGCATAATGAAAATATGTTCAATAAAAAATATATTTAAATTACAAGATCATCACTATTCACTAAAAAAACAATACATTCAAAGAATTTTCAAGCGTTTAGAATTACAAAGATTACTTGATAAAATCTTAGGACATCTGCTTCTTAGGCTTCTTTTTACCTTCAAGTCTAGCACGAGTTTACTCAAATTATTCTTTAGTTGGTCTTAGACTCTTATGTTGCTTCTATATTGAATCTAGAAACCAGAGAGGAAAATAGGGATTAAAACTTCTCCACCCTTTGACCTTGATGCTGAGCGATTAATGCAACAAAATCATTCTCTTCTTTTCTCTGATCTAGGGTATATGTTAAGAAATCAAAGAGGAAATGAGAAGAAAAAAAAAAGTGAGCTTGCTTTTACCTATGAGTTAAAAGGACCAATTAGCAGTGCTAGCCTAGACATTTGTTTTGCCCATTTGTTATATATGCTTTAGTTGTTTAGCATTCTCCTTTCCAAATATGAAACAAATTAAACACTTGGTGCATAAAGTACACCAAGAAGGATGTTAATTTAAAATCTTATTTATATGAAATGAATAGCGCAAAATTATGTAAAAGGGGTGGTGGTAGACTATGTTATTTAGATCCAAATATGAGAGAAATGTACTAGTACAATCCATGACATAATCGGATATTCTAATGTTTTATTGTATAGTCTTCGTGTGCTTTAAATAATTTCCTTGGACCAATAACTCTTTACTTGCAGCGTAATATTATCCTTTTATGGGAAATATGGGTGAAACTACCTTACAAAAACATCAATATCAGAAGCAGGACAATTCCAAATAGAAAAAAATTCACAGAAATACCAGTTAGTCGTTTACATGACTTATAGCCAAAAAATTATAAGATAGCGAACCTATTTTTCAACAAAGGACAATACTATGTATTTGGTAAAACTAGGCATACGTCCTGTAAATTCAACTCATTGCTAAATAAAAAGGATAAATGCCAATTTTTTGTCTGCTTTTAGAGGTCTAACCATTTCACATAATGTTGTTTGCTACCGTGCATTTGATTGATAAGTGCTTAATTAATGGTTTTCATATTTTAAAATTTTGAATTTTCTTTTTTGTAATTCGAATATCAAAGGCCAAACCTTATGATACAGAAAACACATAGTTATCTATACTATAATATTATTATTGAGCTAGATTTCAAGAGCACACAGGCCTCCTTCATATTTTGGGAAATGAACAGTCACGTTTTTAATTTCTTTCTATTCCAAACTTTGAAATGTGATATCTTTTTCTACATTAATTGGATTTAAGAATGGATTTCACTATTAAATCTCAAATTTAATATTCTTTCCAATGATATCCATTGTTGATAGCTAAAAATAAATTTTTTAAAATCATAGTTTTTCAGATTATTCAGATTATTAAAGTTATTAAATCTGTTTGACTTTATTTCTTTTAACTAATCTATGTCATTGATTGTTATGAAAATTTCATCCACTGATTCTACTTTCACAAATTGCAGTCACGTCTGGTGAAATCCAACATTACCAAAATATAGCAACAATGTTAGATGGAATTAGATATGGAACCGAAAGCTCAAAAGCATTAAATACAATTATATGCTTCTCATTATATTGAATTTGCTTTGACAGTAAAAGAAATACAATGATATTCTTCACATTAAAATAAACATTGTTGAATAATGGGGTTCCAACACTTTAGACAAAAAATTCGTATGCTTTAGATTTAGCACATTTTTCACAAGAATCGTTCAAAACAGAAATAAATCTCTTTATCCTCTAATCTTATCATTCTACAATAATATGCCGTTGCATAATGTGTTCTTGGACATAGTCAGTTATGGGATCATCATCAACACTTGCATTCTCATGAATCGTGTCAACGTTGCTTTTGAGATTTTTAGATCAATGGTCAAGTGTAAACCAAATGTTGTTACCTGCACTGCTCTTATAGATAGTTATTACCGAAGCAGCAAATGGAATCAATGACATCAAGTATTAAAGGAAATGATTGATAAATGTATCTCACCAAATGAAGTTACATATAATACAGCTAATGCATGGAGCAATAGTTGATGCACACAATAAATTTATACGTGTATAATTTATATGTGTATTGTGTGGAAACTTTATCTTTGAAATCATTTTTGCTCGATATTTTGCAATTGTTTATCAAGCACCAGTACTATCTGCATTACTGTTTTCAAAGATTTATACACAAGTTCTAGACAAAATGCAAAATTATTTGAAAATTGATAAAAGAGATCACTTTTTCTTAATCAATGAACCATATAAATCATTTAAACATGTTATGACGATAAGAAGTTGAGTGCGGTCCATATGCGAAGCACGGGTTCGCACTAGTTATCGAGTAAAGGCTAAAACAGAATATCAAAGGCCAAAATAAGGATAAAAATGAGACAATTTTCTTACCAAAATGCCGATATTTGTAAGATTTAAAGCTTACGTATACGCATGCCTTTCCACTTAATGACAGTTGAAGCTGCAAACAATACAAAAAATCACATTGTAAAGTTGGTTAGAAGAATGCAGAAAACTGGTCCTGGAAAAGTGATTCTGGAAGCTATAAAAAAAACATTGTAAAGTCCAAGTAGAAAAGCGGTTTCTGGAAAATGCAGCAATGGTGTGGATGATGCATACATAAGTCAAGAGGAAGGAAAACTCAGCACAAACATGAGGCTAGAACGAATATGCATATAAGTTCATAATGTAAATGGTATACTCAGAACAAATTGTATAATGAAATCTTCTTGTATTGTTTTCTCCTTGTCGATAATTGGTTGAACTTGTTACTCTAGCCCAAGCCAGTTTTTATAATATTTAAGTGACTACAAAAATGCATGGTAGCACGAATTGAAAATAAGTTCAAATTATAAATATATGACACCTGGAGGATAAACTATATTTTAAGAAGTGATAATTCCAAACTTAGTTATACCCACTGAACAACCATACTTTCTGTAGCTTACCTTATATGTGTAGACGAAAATGAATACAATTTTTCAATTAGCAGTGCATATATTAGTCATTGCATAATGAATGAATGAATTGTGTGATCTAATAGGAATATATAAGACCTTTTCTCAGTTGTTTATTATGATAGAATATGGGCATATGTAGTTTCATACAATATTTGATATACCGTAATTTACTACAACTTAGAATTTATACATATGTATAATTTGAATGGTTATGATAAGGAGACATAAATTTTTTATATCAAATATTTAATTAAATGTATAAGCATTAAATTACATTTTATATATAAGATAATTTAAAATTCAAATTTTTTTGGGTATCTCTTCGCAAACTAATTGTAAATATCATACATTCCAATTGAGCTAATTAAAATAACGTATTACCAAAGTGATCTCTTTTATTTTAGTTATTCATGAAAATGTCTGATATTTTTGTGTATCCATTCATGCGGACGTTATCCGGTCCAAAGAAAGACTAATAGTTGGTTTAATTGCTAACGCATGTGTGATGATAAATATGTGCTAAATTATACGGTTTTTACAAGTGAATATTTTAATCGACCCAAAGAAAGATTGTTAATTGACTTGAATCTGTTGTTTGTGTTTGATCGTTACAACAAGAGTACCACTTATAGTTAATATTACTTTCTAAAGACTTGATATTAATGTTATAATAGGTATATTGAGAGAAGACTTACCAATCATTTGAATTCACTGTGGCTGATACTTGGATATGAGAATATACGGTTGATCTTCATTTTTGTTAAATTTTCAACTAGTTTGACTAAAGTATCTTCTAATTTTGATAATATACTCATCTGGTTTGGGACTAACTCTAAAGATTCATAAGAGAATATGTTGTTTAATCTTGACTTCGTTGATCTGCTCTTTCAATTATGAGGGTCACAACTCTCATAATGTTATGATGAAGAACATTGAGAGATGGAATAATCCACATTGCAAAAGCCAAATGATTATAAGGTAGAATATTTGAAAAAGGGTTTCAAGGGTATGATATCTATAGGGACAATCAATTTTAGAAGTTCTTTACAAACTAAAAAGCATTTTGCCAAAAATGATTTTGGGAAACAAACATTTTATATTGCCTGATTCAATAAAATAAATGTAAAATAAACATAAATGAGTACTATATGGAAAAATGTTGCTTCAAATGTTAATGCATTCAAGTTATTGTTATTTTTCTTATGGTCCTCTCTAATTCATAGTATAACCATTTTAATATTTCTATTATTATTATTATCTAAGAATAAAATGACCTTTTATTGAGCTCATTTTGTATTTTGGTAAGAAGAAGAGAGGTTGAAGCATGTAAGGTGGAAAATACTCATTTAAGATACGCTGTAAATAATGTATAAATAAGGATAAAGAAGTTGATAAGGATCTAAAAGAAAAGAAATAACATACAGATATATTTATAGTTGTTTCTTTAATGAGATATACAGACATATAAAGTAAAGTTACTAGATATTTTTAAGTTTGTACTGAGATTTCAGTTATATTGTTTGGATTTATTTAATATTTTTGTTATACCGTCATTTAGACAAATTTCGGTTTTTTATTTTTAATATGAACAAATTAGGTAGTTATTGTTCATGTAGAAATATTAAAATTTATTTACGAATAAATTCAAATATTATTGAAATTAAAGTTCCTAATCTTTAAAATATAGTTTATATGTACTAATGCAAAATACCTTTTATGATGAAGTATTAATTTTTGATTTGGTGATTAATATGATTATTTGTTTCAGTTTACTAAATAATTCTAGATTGAGACACTAAAGATAGAAAATAATTTATTGATGTTCTAAGCAACTTAAAAGTTGTAAGTTTTATAAAATCACGCTAAGAAAAACTAAGTCGAGAAATGCAACAATTTTTTGAGGAAGTTGAGTTTGGGAAAAGAAATAAAGTATGAATCATTGTCTTTAAAGAGAGTCATTATCTTTGATTTAGCTATAGTTACTTCTTCGGATAATGTATATGATTTCCCTATAACAAACTGAACATTTAACATCGTTTAAAAAACGCTATAAAAGGCTTTAATTGCCTTTTTAACTACGTTGTGTAACAACATGCCATTATAGGTCAGCAACATACATAGCAATGGAGTAAACGCTGTAAAAAGTCCATTTTTAATAGCGGTTAATGGATGTTGTTAGTACATTTTACAGCGTTTATGTTGATGAACTTAAAACTTTTCTAACGTTCAAATTATGTTATCAAATATATTTAACAGCGAATATCTCTTGCCGTGATATTTATTTATAGTGTTTTATATGTTGCCATATGTGTTTTCACTATGTTTTTCCATTGTTAATAAGCCTTTTATGATGGTTCTGAAACGCTTGTAAAGAGTACCACATTTTTAAAACGGCGTTGAAGTTTACATAGCATTTTACAAACGCCATTGTTTTCTATTTCCGCGCTTCTCTTTTGCAGATTCCTATCCGATACTCATTATTCACAGTTTATATACCAGTAAAGGTAAAATTAACACGTACATTTCATTTCATAATCAACATATTATATTAAACACATATTTCATAATCAACATATTATATTAATCGCACATCTCATAATCAACATGTAATACTACATAATCAAAATACTTAATATTCTTCATTCAAAACATATATAGTACATCCATAATATTTCATAAACAATATAGAACAAGTAGCAGCTAGTAGCCAAAGGTAGTAATGCATACAAACATATAAACCAAAATGTAGTTATGGAATCAGAAATAACTTTGAATGCATAACTCATTGCAGCACTTTACCTATCTACCTGTAAAGTAAAAGTTCAAAAATTAACAAATACATCAAAAATACAATATATATAATTTGGAACAAAGTTATTGTGAGTGGCGGTAACTGGAAATGCAGTCTTGAACAAATGAAAAGTTATATTACTGTTTATATGGTATTATATATATAATATTAATCTATAACATAGTATTAATCTATAATAACCCGAATTTCAATGGGTTTGGATTTTTTACAAAAATGCTAAAATCCAAGCCCACTGAAACCCAAGTGGGGAATCTGTTATCCTGCAAATAGACAAAGACAAATGTATCAGAGATCAATTAAATATCTTACAGCGGAATTGGCTAAAATATAACAATAAGTAAATACTCACCCAAATGATAACACTTTCTAAGCAAGTGTCATAAAGTTAAGAAGTCTCTACCATCTATCTAACCTGTAAGATGTTATGAGGAGGGGGTTGGAACAAAAGTACTGGTGAATGGATAAATTATATACTTGTAGGCTTAATTCTAAATATATCGTTTTATTTCCATTTACTCTTATATTAGGTTCATTAGGTTACAATACTCTCGCCCTTAACCGTGCCCAACTACTCCATGGTAGATCAAAACCTAATACTAATATATACATTATGTAGCTATAATCCCAATGACCATATTGGTCCTAGGTACCACCCATGGTACCTTTCGTGTCCTCCTCGAAAAGGGTGTAGGATCGATTTCACCCTTGAGGGGGGGGTGAATAGGGTGATGGTATAAATTATAAAAATTAATTGCGGGAGCTTATAAAATTAATTCAACACAAATCACAGAATAATAGCAATATAAAATAATAGCAGAATAATAAGCAGAAATAGAACGACACATAATTTACCCAGCTTCGGCAAAACCCTGCCTACGTGCTTCCCCTAAGGTTTCTACTAGAAATTAGATAGTCAGACGCTTACACACGTAAACTCGCGACACCCGCTATCGACTAAGCCTAACTCTACGCTCAAAACCCTGCCACAACTCAGCCACTGAGTTGCGAATTCTCAAGCTACGCCACGTAGCTTGTCCCCTAGTCACACGACTAGAAATAACAACGGTTTAAAGTTTAAAAACAAATTTAAACAGCAATTTAAAAATAAAAACCAAAACCCCAATTAAAAATTAAAACCCCTTAAAATAAAGGCCGGCCCACTTTTATATTTTAACCCGTTCCTTTTAATTTCTTCGTTCCTTTATTTGGAGATGGCGGCTGTTCCTCTTTGAAGCTAAATTAGGGCTTCGTCCCTTCGATCCAATTTAGGGTTTTTGAAATTCGAAGCTTGCGACTGCGATTGAATTATTGATTCGGCGTTCTTTTGTCAATCGATGATTTCCTTTGTGCACTTCAACTGCTTCGAATTGATCGAATTCGAAAAGCTTCGGTATGTACTTTCTGCTCTTTTTGCTTTTCTGTTTGTATGCTTGAATTCGATGATGAGATTGCCGATGATGATTTCCTTATATAGGGTTTGTAACCATTAATTTTCGTTCATACAATATATATTTGAATTTATCTCGGCCGATCATTTATGCTTGGATGCTTGCGATTTTTTCTTGACTAATTCATATGCGCATATTCTTGATATTGCTCGGTTGACTTGGTTTAAAATCCTCGGCTTTGAATTTGTTATGATTGACTATGGCTCCGTGATTTTCTCTTACTTGATTACTTTTGTATAATTTGATACTGCTTCACACGGCTTTGATGTTTAACTCAGTCAACTATCTTGGCCACCACGATTTTGAATTTTACCTGACTTTGATGTTGCGGCCATTTTCGGTTTCGTGAATCTCTGGCTTGCTGTACTTGGGTTGCACTGATTTTCATTGTATATCTTGTTCATTGTTTCATTTAGTATGTTTATTTGAGTCAGTGATATTCTCTGCATGGTTCATGTCATGTAGTTCATTGTGTAGCCTGGTCTTCATGTAGTTTGCCTTATGTTGGTCATGCTGCCTGGTTGCTGTTATATATGCACTATGTTTCGGTCATTTCTCATGTACATATGTATGTGATGCTTTTATGTTGTTTCACTTCTTCAAAGCTGCCTGTTTCATTAAGCCTGATCTCTGTTGCATGCATTGCTGTTGAGTTGCTTTGGTTGTTGTACTGGTGCTTTGTTGTAACTGGACATGTTCAAGCTTTCATGCGTGGTTCTCTTGACTGACCATTGATTTTGTTTGAGCTGCATGCTCCAATGTGTACTTGTGTGCACCCCTTGTGTCTGAATCTTTTACCATATCCATGCCGGTCTGAAGCTTTGCATTGTCATTACTATTTCAGTTTGATTTGGTGCTTGAGTATCACTGAGTTTTGGCATTTGGTCAGTTGCCTTTGTGTCTTTGATATTGTGCATTTGATCTGGATGTTTATGTTGTATTTGTTATCTTCACTTGAGCATTCTGATCTATGAAGAATTTTAGTCTGGTGCGTATTTGTATATTTGTTCATCATTGTTGTAGTCTTTCCATGAGTCGCTTGTGCTCGGGCTCACTGTACACTGATGCATTCTGGTTTGATTTGCTACTGTCTCGGCCTATAGTGTTTACTTGAGTGTTGCTGAGTTTCATCATGGTTTGCATTTTGATGCTCTTTGAGTTATAGTGTTTCATTTCTGGTTGAGGCTTGTTTTAGATGACTTGACCATTTGCACCTGTGTTGAATCCGGTTTCACAACTCGGGTTCGACCTTGTGCTGATGTCGAGACTTTATTTATATTGCACCTGAGTTGAACCCGTCTTTTTATTTTGGGTTTGACCTTGTGCTCACCTGTCTTTGTAGCATTATCAAGTGTATATCGGTGTGCACGGCCTTGTGGCATGTACAGTGATACACTGTGCATGTCACATTGTTCGTGTGTGATGAATTCAAATATAAATCATGACGAACAATCCAAATAACTGAGGCAAATAATATTTTCAAAAACCATATTTTATTTTATATTGCAAAAATATTTTTTTTCAATTTTACTGCGTTAGTGAATATTTTTGCAGATTGCTCAGATGCTGGATTCTAACTGGAATGAAGTTGAAGATAAATACTACGAGTGTGAGTGATATGTAGTGAGGTCAACTGTAAATGTAAAATAGTGATGTAATTGAATTTGTATCAAAGTTGTATAGTGAATAGTGAGAGCTTGAATTTGTACTATTCAAAATTGTAATAAATATTTGTTTGAATAAAATATTCTGTTTGAATTCAAATTCTGTGCTATTTAATTTATTCAGCAAATTTTTATTTAATCTGTGAAAAATAAAATAGTACATTAACAAATACATTTAAACGAATGTATATATGTTTATTATCATCAAACAAAAATCATATAAGCGCATATTCAACAATCTCCCCCTTTTGATGATAACAAACATATATTTAAGATTTTGAATATATTAAATGTATTTGATCATTCATATGCTCTAATTTCTTCCCTTATTTAAATGCTTCCTTTCTACACAAAGCTCCCCCTACATATATGCATACAAATAAAAAATATTCAAATGAGCCTAGATGCAAATGGAAAATTATTTGACCTTTTCTTGATTTTATTTGACAAAATCTTAACTTTTTTCTCCCCCTTTTGTGATCAGCAAAAGAATAATAGTATTAGAGAAAATAGAGATAAAGTGATCGATATTAATTCAACATTAAAACTCAATCGAATATAAATATTAAATTTCAATAAAAAATCAAAAAAATCATAAATATTTTGTTAGGCGCATATTCCACTTTTAGAATGATAGGAATGATGTCATCATATAAAACCATACAGTTGTGTCTATTTGTGGTATATTTATATCAGGAATTTGAATATCTACTAACCATGCATAACTGTTAGGACTTTTGAATGAGATTAGTAGTATTCCAATTTTATTTTTAAAAAAAATGAATTCAAGTATCTTCTAACCACGCATAACCGTGAGGACTTTTAAATGGGATTAAAATCAACTTGTTTATTTTAAAAATCAATTTTTGATATGCGTTCCATACATGCACAACCGCGAGGACTTTTAAATGAGCATGGAAGCACATAACAAATTCCAAGTAATTCACCCATGCATAACCTTGAGGACTTTTAAATGAGAGTGAATACTTTGGTATTTATTTATTATTATTATTATAACCTCTTTTTCTTTTTTTTTTAAGAAAAAAAAAATGTAAAATGAAAAACGAACGATTCCTGCTTAAAGTACCACATATCGACAAACTATATAGAATTTTGATGAGTGATGGTCGTTAGAAATATGATAGAGATAGAGATGGTCATGGAATTTTTACCAACAATTTTATTTTATAACTCTTGTTTATAGAAATTTACTAATTATACCGTCTCGAGTCATAATATATGATCAATATCAACACTCGTCACTTTTTCAATCACTATTTTTCTTTTCGATAATCATTAGGGAGTCAGATTAGTCAAAATAGTCATTTAAAATCAAATTCAAACATAATTATGAAACCAATTTTTCAAGATGACTAATCTGAAAATATGATCAAAAAATGATTTTCTCGAGGGGTTTTATAAGAAAATTTCTGCTATTTGAAAATTATTTAAAATGAAAAATATGCAGATATTTTCTTTGAAAAACGATGCAGTTAGTAAATTTCTCAAAAATCACGTTCAACTAGTAATTTTTCTATCAACAAGATTACCAGTGTAATCTGCATCTGAATTTCTTTTTCACTCAAAGGTTATCATTAATTGAATTTGATCGACCAAACCATGAAGTGTGCATCAAAAATTTCAAACTCAATTTTAACAGCAATTTAAATGACATTCTCTTGAATTTAAAATGAAGCCACGTAAATAATCAGAAGACGTGAATAAAAAGTTAGCCGTATTATAACGAAATGTATTATCATCCAACAAAACACTATTTTTAATCCAAACTGATATATATGAAGTAAATCGAAGAATCTAGAGAATTTTATAGTGTTATGGCATAAGAATATAATTTGGCCAACTATGTTGAATAAGTCAGAATCATCATCTTTTCATCATCTCATTATTGGCTGATTTAATTCAAAATAAGGTGCAGATTATCACATTTAATATATCGTTTAAAACATACCATTACATGTTTTACCTTTACGATATTTTTCGTCGTTGTCCATTGTGATTTTGTCACCTTTATACTAGGCTAAGGAACTTTGTTTTGTCGCCCGTTGTGTTTCTGGAACAGCCAAAATCCAGAGAACACTGTTGTTGTTCCTTAGCTGCTACCATACCTACACGATGAAAGATTTTTGTGACCTATTTGTTTTTATAGGTCCATGATTGTTAGTGGCAGAAAATTTTGAAAAACAATTTTGCGAAGACCCAAAACTATTTATAATTGTTCCCTTCGGCATCCAAATTTGTTTAACTTTGAGAGATTTTATATTTGTGCCTTTTGGAACCCAAATCGGTATAGTTTTCACATGTTTGGGTCTATACCAACAATTATTGTGATTGTGTCCATATTTTCTACAAATCGTGCACATTGAGTTGACTTGATTAATATCGCTTTCAACAATTTTCGTTTTATTATATCCAAGTCCTTGTCTAACCGTATTAACAGTTTGCTTTCCTAATAGCATATTCCGATTTTTCACTTTTTGAAAATTTATCTAAAGTCGTTGACAATTGTCGGACTTGTGTTTTGAGAGACTCGTTTCCATTTAACAATTGTGTGCACATTTTAATAGAATTCTCTCTTCTAGTATTTTCATTCTCTTTTAAAATCAGTATTTCATTTTCAAGTGATTTTATTTTAATTTCTGGTTTTTTAATTTCTTCTTCAAATGTTGGACACTTATCACACTTAGGGATCCTACTTTGATAGGTTTTAACTAATTGGTCGAGTTGTTCATTTAATTCTATCAAAGTAACTTTTTGTGATTCAAGTTTAGCATATTTCTCCCTAAGTCGTTCAAAACAGCCATTTACTTCGTGGAAATAAATAAGTAATTCAGATTGAGTAAGTTTTGATACCTCGCTTGGCTCGTCATCGTCGCTATCAGTTATATTTCCTTGAAGGCACATATCTGCTTTCTCACTCTCACTACTAGTACTTTTATCATTCTCATCCATTTCATCCCAAGTGGCTGCAAAACTTTTCTTTTTCTATTTCTTTCCAAAGTCGAGTCGATTTCGAGGACAATCGGGCTTGATGCGTCCGGGTTGGTTGCACTTATGATAGATGATCTCCTGTTCTTCTGAGTGGTCAAGTGCTTTGCTTATTCTGCTTTTCAAATCCTGATTTCGAGATGGATTTCCGTATTTGCGATTCCACCTTTTGAATTTCTTTATTAGTAGTGCCAGCTCTGCTGCTCCATCATCATCATCGTTATCATCATCACTTTCGGTTGTTCCTTTGAGCGCTATTGATTTCTTTCGAGTATCTCCTCCTTCATGCTCTTCCTTGAATTTCATTTCTAGCTCATAAGTGGTGAGATTTCCGATGAGTTCTTCAACTTTCATTTGTTTTAAGTCTTTTGATTCTTGAATGGCAGTCACTTTCGCTTCAAATTTTCATGGAAGGACTGAGGATTTTTCGGACTATTTCCAACTCGGTGTATGTTTTTCCAAGAGCTTTTGATTTATATACGATATTGGAAAGTCGTCCATGCATCTCTTTAACATTTTCTCCCTTCGCCATTGTGAAGTTCTCGTATTCGTTGCTTAGCATGGCAAAGCGAGGTTCTTTGACTTGAGATGTTCCTTCATGAGTCACTTCTAGTGTGTGCCATATTTCCTGCGCAATTAGACAATGTGAGACACGATTAAATTCAAATTGATCTAATGAACAGATAATAGAATTCATAGCTTTAGTATTAGTGTTTTGTAATTTTTTTCTAGTTCAGTCCATTGTTCCTTTGGTTTCTCTATTACCTGATTATCTACAGTTATAGTTGGTATTCTATAACCCGTCTCAACAATATTCCATGCGTCAATGGTTTTCAGAAAAATTTCCATCCTATTTTTCCAGTAAGCATATTCACCATTGAACATTGGTGGTCTAACTATGGATTGACCCTCAGCAAAAGCAGTATTAAAAGAAACCATTTTAAAAATTCAACTTTTTAAAATAAAAATTTGGTTTTGTAAAATCAAATTTTTAAAACAAAAACGGCTTTTGTTCCTAGCTCTGATACCACTTGTAGGATCGATTTCACCCTAGAGGGGGGGGGGGGTGAATAGGGTGATGGTATAAATTATAAAAACTAATTGCGGAAGCTTATAAATTTAATTCAACACAAATCACAGAATAATAGCAGAATAATAAGCAGAAATAGAACGACACAGAATTTACCCAGCTTCGAAAAAACCCTGCCTACGTGCTGCCCCCAAAGTTTCTATTAGAAATTAGATAGTCAGATGCTTACACACGTAAACTCGCGACACCCGCTATCGACTAAACCTAACTCTACGCTCAAAACCCTGCCATAACTCAGCCACTGAGTTGCGAATTCTCAAGTTACGCCGCGTAGCTTGTCCCCTAGTCACACGACTAGAAATAACAACGGTTTAAAGTTTAAAAACAAATTTAAACAGCAATTTAAAAATAAAAACAAAAACCCCAATTAAAAATTAAAATCCCTTAAAATAAAGGCCGACCCCCCTTTATATTTTAACCCATTCCTTTTAGTTTCTTCGTTCCTTTATTTGGAGATGGCGGCTGTTCCTCTTTGAAGCTAAATTAGGGCTTCGTCCCTTCGATCCAATTTAGGGTTTTTGAAATTCGAAGCTTGCGACTGCGATTGAATTATTGATTCGGCGTTCTTTTGTCAATCGATGATTTCCATTGTGCACTTCAACTGCTTCGAATTGATCGAATTCGAAAAGCTTCGGTATGTACTTTCTGCTCTTTTTGCTTTTCTGTTTGTATGCTTGAATTCGATGATGAAATTGCCGATGATGATTTCCTTATATAGGGTTTGTAACCCTTAATTTTCGTTCGTACAATATATATTTGAATTTATCTCGGCCGATCGTTTATGCTTGGATGCTTGCGATTTTTTCTTGACTAACTCATATGCGAATATTCTTGATATTGCTTGGTTGACTTGGTTTAAAATCCTCGGCTTTGAATTTGTTATGATTGACTATGGCTCTGTGATTTTCTCTGACTTGATAACTTTTGTATAATTTGATACTGCTTCACACGGCTTTGATGTTTAACTCAATCAACTATCTTGGCCACCACGATTTTGAATTTTACCTAACTTTGATGCTTCGGCCATTTTCGGTTTCGTGAATCTCTGGCTTGCTGTACTTGGGTTTCACTGAGTTTCATTGTATATCTTGTTCATTGATTCATTTGGTATGTTTATTTGAGTCAGTAATATTCTCTGATCAGTTGCATGGTTCATGTCATGTAGTTCATTGTGTAGCCTGGTCTTCATGTAGTTTGCCTTATGTTGGTCATGCTGCCTGGTTGCTGTTATATATGCACTATGTTTCGGTCATTTCTCATGTACATATGTATGTGATGCTTTTATGTTGTTTCACTTCTTCAAAGCTGCCTGTTTCATTAAGCCCGATCTCTGTTGCATGCATTGCTGTTGAGTTGCTTTGGTTGTTGTACTGGTGCTTTGTTGTAACTGGACATGTTCAAGCTTTCATGTGTGGTTCTCTTGACTAACCATTGATTTTGTTTGAGCTGCATGCTCCAATGTGTACTTGTGTGCACCCCTTGTGTCTGAACCTTTTACCATATCCATGCCGGTCTGAAGTTATGCATTTTCATTACTGTTTCAGTTTGATTTGGTGCTTGAGTATCACTGAGTTTTGGCATTTGGTCAGTTGCCTTTGTGTCTTTGATATTGTGCATTTGATCTGGATGTTTATGTTGTATTTGTTATCTTCACTTGAGCATTCTGATCTATGAAGCATTTTAGTCTGGTGCATATTTGTATATTTGTTCATCATTGTTGTAGTCTTTCCATGAGTCGCTTGTGATCGGGCTCACTATACACTGATGCATTCTGGTTTGATTTGCTACTGTCTCGGCCTATAGTGTTTACTTGAGTGTTGCTGAGTTTCATCATGGTTTGCATTTTGATGCACTTTGAGTTACAGTGTTTCATTTCTGGTTGAGGCTTGTTTTAGATGACTTGACCATTTGCACCTGTGTTGAATCCGGTTTCACAACTCGGGTTCGACCTTGTGCTGATGTCGAGACTTTATTTATATTGCACCTGAGTTGAACCCGTCTTTTTATTTTGGGTTTGACCTTGTGCTCACCTGTCCCTGTAGCATTATCAAGTGTATATCGGTGTGCACGGCCTTGTGGCATGTACAGTGATACACTGTGCATGTCACATTGTTCGTGTGTGATGAATTCAAATATAAATCATGACGAACAACCCAAATAACCGAGGCAAATAATATTTTCAAAAACCATATTTTATTTTATATTGCAAAAATATTTCTTTTTCAATTTTATTGCGTTAGTGAATATTTTTGCAGATTGCTCAGATGCTGGATTCTAACTGGAATGAAGTTGAAGATAAATACTACGAGTGTGAGTGATATGTAGTGAGGTCAACTGTAAATGTAAAATAGTGATGTAATTGAATTTGTATCAAAGTTGTATAGTGTATAGTGAGAGCTTGAATTTGTACTATTCAAAATTGTAATAAATATTTGTTTGAATAAAATATTCTGTTTGAATTCAAATTCTGTGTTATTTAATTTATTCAGCAAATATTTATTTAATCTTTGAAAAATAAAATAGTACATTAAAAAATACATTTAAACGAATGTATATATGTTTATTATCATCAAACAAAAATCATATAAGCGCATATTCAACAAAGGGCTCCATTGTCTTGCTTCGAGAGTGTTCCATAACTATATCTGAATAAGGACTGCTTCGTAAGGCCTATAATACAGATGCTCCACCATCTTGCTCTGTAGCTACATCTGTAAAGGAATGCTTTGCAAGGCCTATAATACAGATACTCCATCATCCTGCTCCATGAGCGTTCTATAGCTCATCTGTAAAGGAATGCTTCGTAAAGCCTACAGTGCAGATGCTTCACAACTTACTATGAAAACGTTAATCGCGTCCGCACTAGATTATGCCAGTGCTCGGACATCCACAATGTACCACCCAGTGCATACATTGAGGACTATGTAATCATTCTTTCTGATATCTAAATCCCGCCAACAAGGTCTACCATGTACGAAATCCAGTCAGGGATTTTCTATATCCATAAAGGATTGCTTCGTTAGGCCTACAATATAGATATTCTAGTTGGTCTGTCTTTTTTCTCATCGTTGCTATGGCCCACGCAGCTACCTCTCAACTAATCGAAAGACCTCTTACAAACAGTCTAACATCCAATTGGCGGTGCCCCTCACCCAATATCTTGATAGTGAAAAAATCATTGGTCTGTTGGTTTAGCTCTAGTCTTTCCCGAACTCGTTCTTGGTCTTGATGTTGGTTGATATCCGCATGCGACTATCATTGAACTTACTTGCAAGTACTGGACATACGAATACCCTACCCCAAACACCAAACCCTTCTGACTTCCTACAAAGCTTTTCTTCGGTAGGCCTACAATGCAAATGCAATCAAGGCATATTATCTTGATGGAACACCTACAGACCTTCCTCTAGGGGTGCAGCTTCGTTAGGCCCACCTAGAGGGCCATCCTAGTGTATCCTCACGTCCCGTTGAAGTCTCGTACTTCCTGGAAGCCCAAAAATAATAATTTGGATATGCTTCTCCATCTCTAAAATCCATGATGAACTGCTTCGTTAGACGCTTCATCCTTTGGGCTGCTCCAAACGAATCTAAATTCTTTTATTGGACCCTAAGTCTAATCTTTTAATTTGTGTTTAATTTACTTTCTTATTTTCTTGGCTACTTATTTACCAAAATTAGCATATTCTTTCCCTCATCTCACCTCTGTCTATGTGAGATTTCCATTTATTTAATAGGAAACGCTGTTGGTATGTGCCATATTCATTATCTTGCTTATTTAACTTAATATAAATCTTAAGTTCACGAAAATAAGCGTCGTTTATCATTCCTGCTTTATTTGCTTATTGACTTAATATAAATTATTTAAATGAGCTTCTACCATTATTATTGCTCATTAATTTATTCAAAGTCTCAAAATAAGCTTTTTTGTACTTACTGCTTAATTATACTCTATGTTATAATTCTACCTGTAAGTGTCATTTTCTCTTCTTTTATAGCCCGTACATAATTCCAACGTTTCTTTTCTGTTCTAGTCTGTCTTCTTTTATTATGATATAGAATTCATTTTAATTATCTTTTATTATATAATTAACTTAATATAATAACTATCTTTTTATATAGTCTGCGAGGTAAATGCAGACATAGGTTTGTTTATTGTTCACAGCCTTAATTTCTTACCTAATTTATTTGATTCATTTCATACTTTCCTTTATTATCTTCTATTCTAGGAAGTAATTCTATTTTATTTGGTTGGATATGAAAACTATGTTTAAAAATCCATTTCCATATTTTAATATTAAATAATACTATAAACAATAATCCGTAACTGCTAGATATTTCTTTTACTATTTTAGAATAGTGTAAAATATAGTAGTTTCTCTATTTTACACTAATTCTCTTTTTATTTTCTTTTATTCTAGCGATTACATTCATTGTTGTCTTTTAAATATTAAATTATAGAAATATATCCTATTTTGTAAACCAACTAATTAACCATTTAGAAACCCCTAAATCCATCTATTAGATTAATTAACTTTTCTCATTTTAACGTAATTTATTACAACAATTCCATTTCTCAAACATTTATTACCTTACATCTTGTTTCCTTCATTTCAGTATTCTTAATTATTTAATCGATATTCACACTTAATCTATTCTAATCCTTACACGAAGAAAGAGGAGAAAATATAAGAAGAATGACGCTTGCATAGAGATCCAAAACGTAGAAATTGATGTAAATAAATACTAATACTACAAATAAACTGTAAATTCATTATAGTTCATCATAACTTAATTAATAGGATTATTATTGAACAAATTTATCTAAGCGGGAATTTAGTGATAATATATCTTAAACTTAAAAGATATATAAATAAATTCACTCACCTGACATCCTTAGCTTTGCTTGTGCTTAGCGTGGCTCCATGGTCCTTCTGGATCTCCCTCCAAGGTGCATAATATTTTTATTTAAAAGATCTTCTCCCTAGAAATATTTTCTTTTTCGGTCCAGCCTTTTGGCTAAGGACCCAATTTTTTTTTTCTATTTAGGGTTCAGCCTTAGGCCAAGAGCCCATTGGGAGAAAATCTTATGAGAAAAGAGCTAAGCCTAGGGTTCTATTTATAGGAGAGCTTGGGGATCTCAGACCGTTGGATTCTCGGATTGAACCTGGAGCCACCACGTCACAGAGTCATTCGAAGCCATAGGATCGAAGAACGTATGACTCGGATCGCGTTTAAAACCAAAAATACGTCATTGTACGTACTTGGACTAGGCTTCGTCCATGCCGTATGCGGGTCGACCAGGCGGTCGATCCCCCATAGCTACCGGTCTACCGCACAGTCTACCTTAGGGCTATTTTGGTCGACCTTTTGGTCGGCCCATAAACGTGTGTGTGTATTCGTTTTCTTTCCCGATTTTGTTTCTTTTATAACTTCTTCATATTGGCTTAGATTTTGACAAGTTACATATAAAAACTGATCAAAAAAGTGCCCCGGACAAATGATACAAGTTCCGAAGCAATATGCTGAAAATTCCAAAATTATTATTTTCATTGCTTATCGTCGTTCGTTAAATTCTAACTATATAAAAATGTTGGGTGTTACATTATCCCACTCTTAGTAAATTTAGTCCCCGAAATTTGAGAAGGGTGAAATTTATGCAATCCCTGCATTAGTTACAACCATTTTGTGTGCATCCAATTTTTTAACCATCCATGCTTACACAAAATATATGCATGTACATGAATTTCTAAGTGGTACCTTCTAAATTAATGCTTTTCTTCTTTAAAAATTTATTTTAAAATATGATGCCACATCCTAAGTGTACTTGCAATTTCTATATGAATGTAATCTTTTGAAAACTCAAAACATTTTTCATCCAATTTTTCCCACACTCCTACTGAATAAGGGTATAGTTTATCGAATTTGTCATCCAAATCCTACCATATAACTTTTAATATTCGAATTTCAGAAAAACCTAATTTTTCGAACTCAATTTCTTATGCCAGAAAGAAGGTAGAAAACGGAAAAACTAAACATTTCTCTGTATTACTTTTCCGCACCTCTCTCTCTCTGTACTTGGAACTTGTGCCGCTATCCTATAAAATCTTTATTTTCTTTCCAAAGCATGGTTTATATAAGAAAGATTTTTCTTTTCAAACTTTTTCCCAAGTTTAGTTATGGAGAAGAAATATTTTTCTTCTGCAATTCTCATTTATTTCAATTGATGTTTCTATTGCTTTCTTTAGATCTTACTACTTTCTTTTGGTTACCTTTTATCTGCTTTTACTCTTCTTCTAATATAGCAACTTAATACAGCTATCATCTAGGGTTAGGAGGTCTAGGACCATGTCCACTATGATACAGAAAGGTCCTACTCTAAAAATCCAAGTAACTCATATGCTCCTCCTGTCACCTATTACTTATTACCAACTTTGGTTGTATAACTCATGACGCATAAGATCTATTCATCTCTTCTATTCCATGCTCAAAAAGGAATAACTAAGTCTCATTTACTGCAATGGATAAGGTTTCAATCGATGCAGTCTCTATCTAAAAAGACAACTAAGCTTGATGAAATTTTCTCTTTACCTTTCATTTTTCCCCAAGTAAGGTCTACCTACCCTAATTGCGTGTGTCTTATCATCTTATGATTATCATTTCACTTTTCTTCTATAGTCTGCACACATGAAGCAACAATTCTAGGTTTTCACTAGTGTCATACACACCTTACGGGCACTTTTATTATTACTAAGAGTAATTATTACTATAACCTTATACTTTTCCCGTTACATCTAGGAAATGATTCCTATCTACACTATATTTAAAAGTCTAATTTGGTTTGGTATTTATCAAATTTTCTTCAAAAATTAAAACTTCTAGATTTTATCTTTTTAGAAACTTATTTTCTTTTCAACCGAACCATCTTTTTTTTAAACATGTCTTGCTTGTTCTTAAAACATTTTTCTTTTGTCTTGACTTTAAAAAATGTCATAACATGTTTTCAAAACATCCTTTTTTTTTATAAGTTTTCAAATTTACTAAAACTGGGGTGAATAAGAACAATTATTTTATCAAAAATTTCTTAACTTTCCTACTCTTCCAATTACTTAACCTTGAAGGAGTTACTAACTTACTACACTTAATGGTTTTATACCTTAATGTATTGGAAGTACTTTCTCTTATGAGAAACCATTAACGCTAAAACCTTCTATGAATTCCTTAAAGGGGAATTTCATGTTTATGTGAAATTATATGGAATTTATTTTATATTTTATCAAAATAGGCTATACAAAATATCGTGCTTTCCTTACCTTGTATATCTTTTTCACGTATTCCTTATAGCTTACACAAAACATTTTTGTTTGTGATTCATAGAAAATTGTATCATTATCCATTTCATTCCAATAGATTAAGGTATGTTTACTCTATATTTACTTACATAAGATATTTCCTACTAAATTCATTAATTTATCGTACATTATTTTTTAAAAGAACTTATTTTTAAAACTTCTTTATAATTAGAAAATATTTTCATGTGCTTAGTTAAATAATAAGGGTACATACAAACAACTTTAGAAATTATCTCCAGAACTCATTTGGGTCAAAACAAATGTTGCATAAAACAATGTTACTACAACCCAAAAATATTGACATGGATTCAATTAAATTTAATATTAATAAATCCCATATGCTATGTAAAAATATTTACTTTGGGAGTCACCGACTATAACAATAGTGTCATAGTCTATACTTCCCTTAGTTTTACCGAAAATACCTATTATAACAATAAATGTTGTAACCTACGTTTTCGATACTTAACAGACTCTAGGTTTTTATATTTTAAAATCTTTATTTACCTACAAAGCCATAAGCGAGCTATACATGCTCTGTAATTCTTCAGAAAGAATTTCACTTTTAACAAAATTTATATCATATAAAAACCAATTTAAATTTTATACCACTTATTTTTTCAAAAACCCAATATTTACTTCCTCAAATATATTAACAATTATATTTTTCAATTTGTCAATTCCAAAAGTTTCATTTTATTGGGCTAGACCTAAAGTCGATTTTCTTCTTACTAAAACCTCTAAATCTTCCAAAAATAAAAACACTCCCTCTACTATCCCTAAGGAACTCTCTACTTCCTAAAACATACGAATAGAAATTTTCTCTCAAAACATGGCTTATTTGTATGCTATAAATCAGTAATAACATAGGACTCTACATACTTGGTTCATCGATGCACAAATATACTTCTGAAAACTCTCCATATGTTAAATCTACGGTTGGGGACTATTTGGATTTTAGTGTATAATATATTTACATTTTATTCAAAAATACAAATACGTTCACTCACTATCTATCTAGGAATCCTAAACTAAGGCTCTGACACCAAATGTAACAACCCGAATTCTAGTAGGTCCAGATTTTTTACAAAAATGCTAAAAGCCAAGCCCACTGAAACCCGAGTTGGGAATCTAGTATCCTACAAATAGGCAAACACAAATATATCAAAGTTCAATTAAATATCTCACATCGGAATTGACTAAAATATAATAGTGAGTAAATATTTATCCAAATGATAATACTTTCCAAGCAAGTGTCATAAAGCTGAGAAGTCTCTGCCATCTACCTAACCTGTAGGAAGTTATGAGGAGGGGGTCAGAACAAAAGTTCTGATGAATGAATAAATTATATACATCTAGGCTTAATAAATTATATACGTCCTAGGTACTACCCATGGTACCTTCCGTATCCTCCTCGAAAAGGGCTTTATTGTCTTACTTCGAGAGTGTTCCATAACTACATCTGTAAAGGACTGCTTCATAAGGCCTACAATACAGATGCTTCATCATCTTGCTCCGTAGCTATATCTTTAAAGGAATGCTTCGTAAGGCCTATAAAACAGATACTCCATCGTCTTGCTCTGCAAGCATTCCGTAGCTACATCTATAGTGGACTGCTTCGCAAGGCCTACAGTACAGATGCTCCACTACTTAATATGAAAACGTAAATCGCGTCCGCACTAGTCTATGCCAGTGCTCGGACACCTACAATGTACCACTCAGCGCGTACATTGAGGACTATGTAACCGTTCTGTCTACAATCTGAATCCTGCTGACAAGGTCTACCTTGTATTGAATTCAGTCGGGGATTTTCTATATCCATAAAGGACTGCTTCGTTAAGCCTACAATATAGATATTCTAGTTGGTCTATCTCTTTTCACATCGTGGCTATGGCCCCATGCAGCCACCCTTCAACTAAAAAGAACTCTGAAGAGTTAAGTGGTCGTGCTTTACTATAAATAATCTAACATCCAATTGGTGGTGCCCCTCACCTAATGTCTCAATAGTGAAAGAAACATTGGTCTGTTGGTTTAATTCTAGTCTTTCCCGAACTCGTTCTTGGTCTTGATACTGGCCGATATCCGCATGCAACTATCCTTAAACTTACTTGCAAGTGCTGGAATTACGAATACCCTACTCCGAACTCCAAGCCCTTGTGACTATCAACAAAGGTCTGCTTCGTTAGACCTACAATGCAAATGCAGTCAAGACATACTTTCTTGATGGAACAACCTACAGACCTTCCTCCACGGGTGCAGCTTTGTTTGGCCTACCCAGAGGGCCATCCTAGAGTATCCTCATGTCCCGTTGAAGTCTCATACTTCCTTGAAGCCCAAAAAATACTAAGTTGGACGTGCTTCTCCATTTCTAAAATCCATGATGAACTGCTTCGTTAGACGCTTCTTCCTTTGGGCTGCTCCAAATGCATCTCAATTCTTTTATTAGACCCTAAGTCTAATCTTTTAAGTTGCGTTTAGTTTACCTTCTTATTCTGTTGGCTACTTGTTTACCCAAATTAGCATATTCTTGCCCACGTTTCACCTCTTCTGTTGTGAAATTTTCATTTATTTAATAGGGAATGCTGTTGGTATGAGCCACATTCATTATCTTGCTTTAACTTAATATAAATCTTAAGTTCATTAAAATAAGCCTATTTTACCATTCTTGCTTTATTTGCTTATTGACTTGATATAAATTATTTAAATAAGCATCTACCATTATTATTGCTCATTAATTTATTCAAAGTCTCAAAATAAGCTTTTCCATTTTTATTACTTAATTATAACCTATGTTATAATTCTACCTGTAATTGTTATTTTCTCTTCTTTTGTAGTTCGTACATAATTCTAGCATTTCTTTTCTGTTCTAGTCTGTCTTCTTTTATTATGATATAGAATTCATTTTAGTTCTCTTTTATTATATAATTAACTTATCATAATAACTGTCTTTTTATATAGTCTATGTGGTAAATGCAGACCTAGGTTCGTTTGTTGTTCACAGTCTTAAATTCTCATCTAATATATTTGATTCATTCCATACTTTGCTTTATTATCTTCTATTCTAGGAAGTAATTCTATTTTATTTGGTTGGTTATGAAAACTACATTTGAAAATCAAATTCCATATTTTAATATTAAATAATACTATAAAAAATAATCCGTGACTACTAGATTTCTTTAATATTTTGGAATAATGTAAAATATAGTGGCTTCTCTATTTTACACTAATTCTCCTTTTCTTTCTTTTATTCTAGCAATTACGTTCATTGCTGTCTTTTAAATATTAACTTATAGGTATGTATCCTATTTTCTAAACAAACCAATTAACCTTTTAGTTACTCCTAAATCCAGTTATTAAATTAATTAACTTTTCTCATTTCAATGTAATTTATTACAGTAATTCCATTCCTCAAACTTTTATTACTTTACATCTTATTTCCTTCATTTCAGTATTCTTTATTATTTAATCCATATTCATGCTTAATCTATTGTAATCCATACGCGAAGAAAGAGGAGAAAATAGAAAAAGAATGACGCTTGCATAGAAATCCAAAACGTAGAAACAGATGTAAATAAATACAAATACTGCAATAAATTATAAATTCCTTATAGTTAGCACAACTTAATTAATAGGATTAATTATTGAATAAATTATCTAAACGGGAATTTAATGACAATATGTCTTAAACCTAAAAGATATATAAATAAATCCACTCATTTGACGTCTTTAGCGTTGTTTGTGCTCAGCTTGGCTCCATGGTCCTTCTAGATCCCCCTCCAAGGTGCATAATGTTTTAATTTAGAAGATCTTCCCCCAAGAAATATTTTCTTTTTAGCGTCCAGCCTTTTGGCCAAGGACCCAAAGAAACATTTTCTATTTAGGGTTCAGCGTTAAGCCAAGGACCCATTGGGAGAAAGTCGAATTGTGAGAAAAGAGCTAAGCCTAGGGTTCTATATATAGGCGAGCTTGGGGACCTCAGACCATTGGATTCTTGGATTGAACCTAGAGCTACTATGTCAAAGAGTCGTTCGGAGCCATAGGATCAGAGAACGTACGCTCAGATCGCGTTTAAAACCAAAAATACATCATTGTACGTACCTGGACGAAGCTTCGTCCAGGCCGTATGCGGGTAGACCGAGCGATCGACCGCTCATAGCCACCGGTCGACCACGCGGTCGACTTGGGGCTATTTTGGTCGACCTTCTGGTCACCCCATAAACGTGAGTGTGTTTGTATATACATATACATATACATATACATATACATATACATATACATATACATATACATATACATATACATATACATATACATATACATATACATATACATATACATATACATATACATATACATATACATATACATATACATATACATATACATATACATATACATATACATATACATATACATATAAATATATATACATATACATATACATACATATATATACATACACACACACATACATATATATACATACATTCATATACACACACACATACACATATATATTCGTTATCTTTCTCGCTTTTGTTTCATTTGTAAATTCTTCATATTGGCTCGGATTTTGACAAGTTATACATGGAAACTAGTCAGAATGTCACCCTGGACACAATGGTATAAGTTCCGAAGCCATAAAATTCCAAAATTATCTATTTTCATTGCTTATTGTCATTCATTAAATTCTAACTATATAAAAATACGGGGTGTTACATATCCATATAACTATTTAATATATATATACATAATTCATATATAATTATGTAATATTTTCATACATATAGTTCTGTGGTACTTTTATATTCTATAGTTTAATAAATTTATTAAGACACTATTATTATTGCCACTGTTACTAATTACTCCTATCACCATTACTACTTGTATATAAGACGTTACATATATGTATATATATGTATGCAATATGTATATGCATGCAATTTACATATATAATTTATATGATTTGTTTGTATGTGCACAGATATATGATATAATGTATGTATACACACACACACATATACATATATGTATGTATGTATGTAGGTACATACACACACATGTATACGTATACACACACACATACATACATACATGTATGTATGTATCGTTTATATAATCAAGGTTTATGGTCGATTTCATTCTTCAAACCGGTTAAGAGTCTTACTACCATGTATGACAAAACATGGTCGAGCATATTGTGAACGAGTCTACTCCGCATGCACAGGTTTAAGGCCCGAAAAAGTGGAAAATAATATTGAAAAATAAATGATGAGTAAAAGTTCAACGTATTTGTACCTGAATGAAGTCAATGACCATTTTGCTCTAGCAGTATCAATTGAGATAATAACCTAGTAGCTCGATATCAAATCGAAATCTGAAATAAGGAATATAATGTTAATAGATAAGCCTAAGTACCAATTTTTAGAGCAGATGAATATGAAGGGGGACAGTTACTCATTATGCACACCCACAATGCATAGGTAGATAGTATACATTGACACACAATGCTTGATACGTAAATACAAGATGTACATGTTAAAAGATATTCATGCTAAACAAACCACAAATGTTACAGAATTTATGCAACCTCATTATATTAAAAATTGCTTCAAGATCTAGAATCCTAGAATCAATTAAATTACTCATGTAATCAATGAAACACTATAAAAGCTATGAGATATAGCAAAATTTGAAGGTTTTTGTAGGCAGAATTCTACTTTGGAATGAAAAGTGCTTCCAAAGTCTGAAACCACTATTACTATTGTTTTCATAAATACCTTTAAGTATAATATAGCTGAAAAATATAATAATTTTTTTTGAAAAAGGTTAACCGCCTCATTAAAAACCTGAACCTATATCCAGCGTGAATATAGGACAGGAAAAAAGAGTGCGGCGCTTTATTGATAACTCATTAACAAAGCAATAGTTATAATACAATGTACATAACCACCTCAAATACAACCAAAAAGAGACCAAACAGTATCTACATATGGCGTCATCACTGCTTTCACCACACCCACTCAATACATTACTCAAAATAAAAAAGATGAAGAAAGAACAACACTACACTGCTACTTCAATAAACGACCACTGATGATTCGATCTCCCATCAAATTTATTCCCCATCGATCCAGAATCCTCTTACATCTATTTGAGATTTCTTTTTTCTTCTTCAGTTTGTTGTTCCCCAACAATTTCAAGTCCAATTCAATTAGCTTCCATCGATACTGTCTCACCATTTTTCGATTATCATGTAGCCTACAGTTACGCTCTTGCCAGATGTGGTAAATGATAGTTGACATACTCGCATACGCCAATCCAGCAGTCTGGTCCTTTGCAGAATAGTACAAGAGGAGTTGAATTCCTTCTTCTATAGTCATCAAGCTCGGCTGAGGTAATTCCAATTTATTACAACATGTTTTCCATAAATATGCCGAGTAAGAGCATGCAAAAAATAAGTGGGAATTGTTTTCAGGATATTGGTTGCATAGTAAACAGTTAGTATCTGTGTTATATCCCCATTCCAGTAACTTATCTCTGGTCGGCAGCCGATTTAAAATTGCTTTATAAGCAGTTAATGTCATTCTAGGATTATTGCATTTATTCCAGATAATTTTGCCTCATTCTTCAGTAGGATAGTGAATTCTAGCCGCATCCCATGCAGATTTGAAGCCGAACCCTTTAATATCCCTACTCCATTTCCAGTAATCCTCATTTGCCGGATATTCAAAATATGACTGTGCAATTGTCTAGTAAAAGGAACTAATTCCAATTTAAAATTACCATCATGTATAATAGATGACACTGTATCATTAGCATGTCTGTAGAGCTGTAAGCTATCCCATCCTAGAATTGATACCATGCTTTCACTATTAATCCAAGGGTCATGCCATAACAATGTGTTACTTCCATTGACAATGATTCTGGTAATATTATTGCATGCAAATTGTCTATGTTTGAGAATAGATTTCCAAGTACAAGAGGAGTTATTGTCTATATTCATCGTCCAGAAGTGTTTATTATTGCAGTATCTTTTGCACATCCAGCGAGCCCATAAATTTTTTGAATTTATAAGTTGCCAAAGAAGCTTAAGACTAGCTGCTTTTCTGATATCTATAAAATTCCTCAATCCAATACCTCCTTCTGATTTAGGACGACATAGTGTATTCCAAGCAATTTTGTGACTTCTTCCATTCCAAATAAAATTAGCACATATTTTATTAAGTTTTCCAATAGTAGCCATAGGAAGTTGGTATACCATCATCCAATACATAATCATAGGGGTGATAACTGAATGAATCAATTCTACCTTCCAGCCATGGATAATAATTTGCAATCCCATCCATTTAATCTTTTGTTAATATTATCAAATAAGGCTCCACAGTCAGAGAAATGAAGATAGTTATGAGATAGAGGCACACCTAAATATTTAACAGGAAACTTACTTTCTTGCATTTTCAGAGTATTTATGATTTCTTGCTTATTTACTGTGCCTTTACTGAAGTACAGCTTTGATTTATTATTGTTAACATTTAGCCTCGCAAAATTTTTAAGATTCATTAAGCACTTTCTAATTACCTTGGCACTTTTCATAGAAGCCCGAATGAAAATCATCAAGTCATCAGCATATAGAAGGTGTGTAATTGCTGGTTCTATATTAAAAGGAGGAGAAATGTCCTTTACTTTGTATGCTTTCAACATCGAAATCGAGAAATATTCTATAGCCACACAAAACAGATAGGGAGATAAAGGATCTCCTTGTCTAATACCCCTGTTGTTGGTAATAAAACCTTTAGGATAACCGTTAATCATAATAGAGAATGTAGGAGAATGTAGAAAAATATAATAATGCTACCATAAATAATTATGATGTAGATGATGACGAGATACCTTCAAAGCGACTGAAGTAATCATAGATTGAAATACTTCCCCAATTTTGTATAACTATTTGTTTTTTTCTATAGAAGCTAGAAAGGAGTAGTTATCATCCACAAGTAGGTCTTAGTGAAAAAAATATGAATGTCAGACAGCAAAGTGTAAGTGAATGGGGGCTTGTTGAATTTTGCAATGCAAACCGGCCTGAACAAACCTACGAGCATCCATCTACGTAGTAGGAAGATATCCCTACCTATCTTCTTGGGCGTCAAAAATCAAAACATAAATAATGACTCATAAAAATAAACTAGCAACCATCCATCTTTGCAGTAGGATGATATCCCTACTCGTCTTCTTGGGTAGCAAAGTTGCAACCTAAGCATTCTTGATCATCCCATGTTGAGCTGCATGCCCAAATTTACCAAAATACATAGATAATCAACTTAAATTTACAGATTCCTACTAAACAAAATTATTAACAATGATTTCTTAGCCAACCCATTATTCAAAATGCCCTACTTTTTAAGAAAACAAATCATAGTCAATACATTTTTTTGAATTTGCAAATTCCCCAACAAAACACTGCATCTTTGTGAGTTTCCTATGTAGTATACAATGAAATCATCTGAATAAGTCAATAAGGTAAAGTTAATTAATAAGCTATAAATATGCATATATTAGGCTATGATTATGAATTTATTGTTTTAATATATATGTGTTTGTGTGTGTGTGAATCCATAGATAATTTAAATGTTGCCTCAAAATTTAGTACATAATTTTATGAAAAGAACTATGAGCATTAGAAATATAACTTGATTTTAACCTATAAATATACAAACCATTTGAATTTTCATGTTAAATCACGAAGGTAGCACTATAAGTTTGGTAAGCTTAATTGGATTACTAAGTCAAAAGTGGTAGTTTCTTTTGACGGTTGTATGTCTATAACTCTATATAGATGAAACAAACTTGAGTATACATACATACATTTTGGTTTAAGTATCTCAACATGATAATAAGTAATCAAAATCCATATTTCTATAATAAATCAATGAGGTAAAGAAATTATGTGATGTCTAGTGTATAAAAGAGAAGAAAGGTCAGACTAGATTTTAGAAAGAATTGCCTCATCAACCATTACACGACTTTCTATTTTAGTTGAGTATCTACGAATAGGTTGAGTAGAATGATAAGCAATTATTTATAGTTTCCTATAAATTACCAAAACTATCCCTACCAAATAATTCAAGTGTCATGCAAAACCAACAGGTTATGCCAAAATTGAATTCCTTGAGTGCTACATTGATAAAATATTGAAATGCATGATCAACTATAAAATCATTAAGAGCATCAAATGCTAGTTGTCTAAGAGTAGAACTTATAAAATTTAATGATCGATTTTTTGTACTAAAAGAATAATATATTTTATAAAAACATAATATTACTGCTACTGTATCAGACATGCATGTGCATGTAGGTATACTATATAAGTCCGATTATTTCATACCCGTATAAGATGGGAAACATTAGCAGAATAGGAAAATAAGCCCAATTTAGTAAAGACTGGAGCCTCGATTTTTAAAATTTATGAATATGACGCATCCTTAAAAAGATATGACTTTTATCACAAGAAGACTTGATAAGAGATGCCCATGTTAGAATCCCTTCAGGTAAAAAGATTAACCTACACTCAAACCCTTTCATGAAATAAGAAAAATGATATGGTTAGCGAGACAATCTGGATTACTGATATTGATGAATACACACGCACACATGAAGAAATATTGATTGATCTTTTTATTGGTAAGTATTAACAAAGGAAAGCCGAGACTTCTCTTAGAATAGCATATTGCTATACAAAGAAAATTATTAGGCGGTTTCATGCTAATCGTATACTGCTTACTAATTAAGTAATAAAATTTGCCCACTGTCTTTGTTTACAAATATTCACCGCATTGTCAGGTTTTACAAGTCGAGCACTCCAAACAACCAAATACCTTTTTCCTATCAATTCCAATAACAGCAGAAGCCAATAAAAAAGATCACAGGAAGTTGCATTAAAACTAGAAAGAAGCCTTGGGAGTATTGAACTGTAAGCAAATAAGTTGATGTACTATTTAGGAAAATACATATAAGTTAAGAGTTTTAAACTTCTTCCAATTATCATGGATTATCTTTCTTAAATTTCTTATATTAGTACTTTGTAACTCTAATATCGTAAGACTCAGGTACAACAAAGAAAGACTAAAATAGAATAAACTACAAACTGGGAGACTGGTAATATAAAGACAAGTAAGAATAATTCCATATAAGTCATTACATTTATAAAGCAATAAGGAAGCTAGCATTATCATGGTACTGGAGTATAGGTGTAGCAATTATATGCATAATTTATGTTCGTAGAATCAAAATAATAGTCTAAATGGAAATAATAACTACAGTAATTTGAAGCTTAGTCTAATTTACCGATTATGATATTTCATAAAGGGGTTTGGTATGCAAATAATGAATTAGTTGATTCTCATTTGCTAAAATAGACAAATGTTGTCTTATATAGTAATATAAGAACACTCTTGAAGCTAACAAAATGCAAAAGATTCCTCACACATTTGTGGTATAGAGTCTAATATATGCTTAGGCATATGCATATATGAATATTGCATGTATTATTTGGCAGATATCTTACTGACATTGAAAGTGGATCAATGTTTAGTAACCCAAATGGTTATGAGGTATCTTTAAGGAACAAAAAGATTATATGCTTATGATAAAAGATCATATTGGTTGGAGACCACAAAACAATACAATCTGAATATTTTGGATGCTAAATTACAGATCATCCACTTCAGAATAATATTATTATTGTTATTTTTTTGTTGAAGCTATATAAGGAAAGCTGTCATACCGACACTTATAGCCTTCTACTATTTTCTATTATGGAGCATCCAATGATGGAAAATAATTGTAAAATTTTATCACAAAGTTATGGACTATTGAATAAAGAAATTGGAAGACCATCATAGTAATATTGTAATAAACAATATATTATTTTCTGATAAGGGAAGAGTGCAAATTAGATTTTAATTCATTGATCATATTGTGGCAAACTCTAGTGTGGCGGATCCGCTTACACCCAAGGTCTTTCTTAAGCATCTTGCTCAATTGGTGTAACTTTCATGTGAGAATATTATGTTTCAGGGGAAGTTGGTATTTGGTACTATCATATAACACATTGCTCTATACTTCGGTTTTAAACATATATCAAGTTCTTTGTTCTAATAAGAAATAAAGCAATAAATTTTTGTTTACACTCTAGATTGTTCAAATATTGAATGTTTTGATCATACTAAAGTGGGACCGATTTGAAATAGTCATGTATAGATCATAGTTCATGCAATTTCCATGCTACACATCCATGATCGATCCATGTCATTTGATTGTGTTGGTATATGTGATCATTGATGGGTTTAGTTATGCTAAAAGTAACGAAGGCCACTTTGATTCTTTGTCAACACAGTTAATGAATGAGATTGTTTCATAAATACCTTTTATTAGAAATAGAAAATTTTGGAGTTCATAAAAGTTAAACTCATTTATATAAGGATATTATATATGTGACCCAGGAGGAGATTGTTGGAATATTTCAATAATGTGGGCCACATATGTAAAATAAAACATGTTATGCTATTTTGGTGCAAAGCCTAATTAAAGTGGTCGAATTTGGAATTATATCTAAAAGGCTTAAAGATATATTGTCATGGTATAAATGTGTAAAATACAAGGGTAATTCTAGTTTGTTGAAGGGCCAAATTAGAAAATGCCAACATTATAAATAAGGGGTTATGGTCCCCAAATTACATAAGCCTTAGCAACTCTCTAACCCTCTTCTATGGAGAGCTAATTTCAGATCTAGGATTTGTATCAATTTGGAAGACTAAACCAAATTATTCTTCTCCTTGGTAACCAACTAAGAATTCTGGTATGCTTCCCCTAATTTATTTATCTTTCCTATAAATCTTCTCAATAAATCATTAGGGTTACATATATAGATCAAGGGTTTCATAACTGATTATTCCTATAGTATATTGAAATTCCTAACGGCATTCTCTACATTTTCTTTGACTTGAGTAAATTATATTCTAGTTGTTAGCATCTACGCTGGATACACATCACACACTATACGGAAAGTTGAATGTTGTACTTGCACAAAGCGCTGAACGTATTGACATAGATATGGACCTATATATCGCATGAAGCATCATCGACCATTTATTTTAACATCAGGCATTCTGTAGGTACTAATTTGTAGGTTGCTTTGCGAACCTTTCATTTGTTTACTTGCTGATTTTGCATTGATCTTGTGGAGTAGTGTTAAAACAAGTTCAGTTGCCGTCCCTCTGTTGTTTTTCCTCCGCACCATAAACAATCACAGTCGTCCATCATAATAAATCGATAAATCAATAGGACCACCATTTTTAATGTATGATCGATGATAAAGAATGAAAGGTTGAGATACATGTGGCACATGGAGAAAGAGAAGATGAAAAAAGAGGATTTGAGCTTGTGTCAAGACCTTCAAATGGGTTGGATCAGATAAAAATGGATTGAGTCAAAATTGATCCGATCCATTTAGGGACGTAACTAAGGTATGGCCAAATGCCTGCCCCAAAAAAATAAGATAAAATAAAAGAATAGGTTTTTGACAGTTGGAAACCCCCAATTACAGCCATCGGTTTCATCTCTAGTCTTCCATCTCGATCTTGCTTTCATCTCAATCTGGTGCCACAATGCTAGTTTTCAGATTTGCGATATTTCAACCATGGCAGCAAACGGTAGCGCGTAGCTGAGGGTAGTTTCCTTGCAATCTTCAAAAAAGAATCAGCACCTAAGTCCCTAGCAACTTCTGTTCACTAGACTTGCTGTTGTTATTTGAATCATTTTGACTTTTAAAGTACTTCTTTTATTTTTTCTTCTAACTTTATATCAACTATTTTTTTGATAAGTGATATAGAGGAGCAAAACAAATTGCTTTACCTGGTAAAAAAATAGCAAATTAATCCCCAATTACTATTTTTTATGACTACTTTTAATTAAATTAATTTGTTAGCATGTAAATTTGTGTTAACGCTTAACAATGAATTAAATCAACAACGAAAATTTATTTTTTTGTATTTAAATTTTTTGTTATGTTAAATTAGTATTCAGTTGTACTTAATCATTTAATTTGAAGTGGTGTTAAATATATTTTTATATTCTTGTTTAAAGTTACATCCAAAACAACAACAAAACCTTAGTATTTATTCTATACAAAAAAATAAAATCTGATCTTAGTGGACGTTTTAATCATTCTACACTAATGTTAAGTGTTGGATTTTTGTCAAAACAATTTATATAAATATAACCAATTGAACTTAGTTATTTTGATGTGCATGAAAGGGACAAAATTAACTAAAGTAGTTTAGCTAAATCATTTTTTTACATAAAATGTTTGATCATGGACATAATTTGTCTACCATAAACCAATTTCCTGGTTAAATCCTTAGATCCATTTATGATTCAACCCATATATACGTTTTTTTCGAACAGAATATCTGGACCAAACCCATTTTATAAACGGATAATCCATGTTACTAATTTAAAAATAAATTAACGCTATAATACAAATATAGTCCGAAACCTCATAAACATAAAAAATTAAGGATATGTGTATTTAAACATGCAATACATGAGGCATGCATGCATGTTTTAGTTTCTGGTTAATAAACTACAATGTCATGAGGTAAAATGATGTATCTTTATCTTTTTGATAAACAAGGTATCAGTTATTTTGAAGTGTGCAGCCAATTATATATTATATTGTAACATCCCTAATTTTTATTAGCATTATTCAGGAGATTTAATTAGATAAATTAAATAGAATAACGTTGAGACTAGAGTGAGAAGGGGACAGAGATTTGAAAACTAATTAAATTCGTGCCTTAACTAAATGAATATATAAAGTGCGATTTATAAATTAGATAATTTAAGAGAATAAGGCAAGGGCAAAAAGGGAATAGCTATATGTTTGCGTCAAAATTGACCACAAACACCCAATATCGTGAAAGCACCAGCTTATGAACACAAATCAGCAACAATCAATATAGAACTCAGATCTAAACAATAACAATCACAATAATTCACAAATAACAATCACAAACACATGATTTATAGTGGTTCGGCGATCTTGCCTACGTCCACTCTGAAGCTTATGTCTTTATTGATTCACTTGATGATTTCAATCGATTACAACAGATTACAACTGATGATAGCTCTCAAATCTGATTACAACAGCGATAATGAAGTATGGAGTTTGATTCGACAGAGTCTGGATGTTCAATGGCGGAAGATCCCCCTTTCTGAAGGCTTCAGGGTGCTATTTATAGGCGTTGGAGGCCCAAATCTCACTCAAACTTCGGGAGACTTTTTTCTGGCACGTGAGAGGGCCCACGCGACCGACCCCGCCAAGTTTCGACTCGATCTGAGATCGATTCAACGTGATTTCGAATCCATCAAAAAATGATCCAATCGAGCTGAAACTTGGCAGGAACAATCTTTACCTTGTATGGAAGCTACTGTGAAAATTTCGTTGCATTTGGATCAGTGGGTTAGGAGATATGATCGATTCAAGTTGTGGTTTTTCGTGAGGGCTGTTGCATTCGAATCCATTGCTTCGAATCCACTCCCTTCGACTCCATCAGCTCACGTGGTCTTGTGATGAGGTGGCGCGCGTCCTTCGAGTCGATCCGGTCTTCTCTCCGGGTTGAACACTTCGTATCCTTGGATCTTGCCGACTTCGTATCATGGAGTGACACGTCATCCAAGCTAGTTGACTTGGTGGATACGAACAAGTGATTGTTTGTGGATTCGAACGTGACTGTTTCGAACTGAGGCATCCTAATGGGTTCGAACTCGATCGATACGAACAAGATTGGTTCGAAGTGACTAACTCCTGATGGATTCGAACCTGGTGGATTCAAATGGAGCAGGCGTTGATGGATGCGAACTATATGGAGTCGAGCTGAGGCATGAGGATGGGTACGAACCTCATGGATTCGAAGTACTCCAAGCCGGTGGATATGAAGAGGAATGACTCCATGGATTCGAAGCACTGCAACTTGATGGATACGAAGTAGCTTAGCTGGATGGATACGAACGTGCTGAGGGGATGCCCATCTGATGGATTCGAACCGATCGATTCGAAGTGATCAATATCATGCCTGATCGGTTCGAACTCGATCGACTCGAAGCGTATGCAAACTGATGGATTCGAACAAGATGGATACGAATCCTATGGGTTCGAAATGAGCATCTCCTCCACTTTTTGATGGGTTCGAACGACATTCTTTGGCTAACTTGCATCGATCATATCTCGTTCATACGGTCTCCGACTAACCTGAAATTTGGAACGCTGGCTTTCATGGCAATGCTTGTCATGTCCTATCAATTATAGCCTGATCCGGGCTCGGACAAAATTCTTCGATATCCATAGCGACGTGAAGTACAACCAATCTCTGAGATGAACCGTCTTTTGTTTTTGACCGATCTTTTGGTATCACAGCTTGGCCAAAAAGCGGGATAACACTATATACCATAACCCCTAAACCCCTCACCTCATTCTCATTAACATTTTTATAAACCAAAAACATAAGCGAAGAGAGTAGAGGCTGGCCATAACCTTAAGCAGAAGAAGAGCAAAATCTAATTAGAAGCTAAGATTCAAGCTAAGAAGATTAAAGCAAGAAAAAATCTCAAATTCCTTATCCAAACAAGGCGAGTAATGATCTAAACCATCTCATTTAAGTCATCTTGAAAGTTTTAATTCAGGTTAAGGTTTAAAACCAAATGATTAGATTAATGATAATATGCATTGATTTATATGCTATGTTATAATTTAAACAAGGGTTTTTGTAGGATAATATAATTTTATTTTGAAGTTAAAATGTTGCAAATTGATTTCCAAATGCCATGATGTTTAAATATGTTATATGAAACATTATTTTGGAGATCGGTTTAAATTTTCATAATATTCTGAGCTATGGATAATTTATTATGAATTTTGAATAAATGAAATAGTTTATTTTGGGTATGAATTAATTAATGCAATTAAGTAATTTTTTCAGGTCTGAAATTTATATATGTTAGCAAACATATTAAAAATGAATTAACGTGATTTTTGGGGATTTTTTCCTAAGTGTTTTACTATGGTTTTTAAATTATTTAAGTTAAGGGACTTAAATGTTTGAATTCTTTTGTTAAGGAGAAAGGATTATTTGCTAAAACATTTTCAATTGTTAATGAATCCGGGAACCTTTTTAGAAAAGAATTTTTGATAAAGAATTGCCAACCAATCATATTTTGACAAATTAGGCAAGTTATGTTAAAAGTTATTACTTTGAAAGGCATGAAATTGGTTTTGTTTCAAATTACAACTTCACCACTTCCATTTGCTTGCTTCCGCCACCATACCTAATAGACCTTTCGTAGCCATTCGAAACTAATGCACAATATATCAAGCAGTTGGTATGTAGTGTATTGGAGAAAGGAAAAAGGACTATCTCGAAGGCATGCTTTCGAGGGGGTCGGAACCACTTTTTTTAGCTCTGAATCAATTCAACATGCCTTTGTTTTAAAAGAAGCTTTCGAAAGAGTTGCCGCTTTTGAACCTATTTTATATCTTACTGTTGCATTCATACCTTTCGAATCAGTTAGAGGCTCAAAATGGTTATTTTAGCCACTTTTAATAAGAGTTTCGGAGGTAATGGTTTCGAATGTTTGGTTTCGAAGCTATCCTCTTCCCCAATTCATTTATTTGAGATCAATGCTTTCGAAAGGGTTACTTTCGCTTTTGTTCCTTTTGACCCTGTAGTTATACTAAATGTTAAACCCAATGGTTTCAAAAGGAATGCTTTTAAATGGTTTTGAAGCTAGGTGTCCACAAACTCTTACTTGAACCTAATGCTTTCGAAGGGTATGGTTTAAGTGTTTCGAAAGGTATATTTTTCAATGTTTCGAAAGGTACATTTTTCAGTGTTTTGAAAGGAATGGTTCCAAGTATTCGAAAGATATGTTGGATGGTTTCAAAAGAGAACTTCTAAGGTTTTAAGTAATGATACAAAAGATATTGTCAAAAGCCTTAGTTTTCAAATTTGAGAACCCAATCTCATTTTTAAAGTAAATACGAGGCAATATGAAAGAGTTTTGAAATTATATTTAACTATCGAAGTTTAAAGGAAGCTTTCCTTGATAAAGATAGTGGGTTAATGGTATTAACCATATTTCATTAGAAAAATGATTACAAGGAATTTAAATATGGATGTTTATATTCTTATGTTATTTAATCGATTATTATTAACGCTTGTGTAACTATATTCAATTCATTTATAACCTATAACTGCATCTTAGGGTAAGGAAAAAATAACATGGTAGGCTGGCCCAGTAATGAATATGTATATATTGAATTTAAATCTTGTGTGACTTAGAATTGCATCCAAGAGGGCAGACAGATCAGAATATAGGATGCCCAAGACTGATCCAAGGATTACTGGTAGATAGGTTCTTACTAACCCATAAAACTTATGTTATGGAAATTGTTATTGACAGAGGCCAATTGGTTCTTAATGATCCAATAAAAACTATGTCCGGAATAAGTTATTGATAGAGATCAATATGTTCATAGTCAGCCTATGAAAACTATGACACGAGAGATGTTATTGGAGAAACCAATAGGTTAATAATGATCTCATGAAAACTGTGATTGGATGACGTTATTGATAGAAACCAATAGGTTCATAGTGAGCCCATGAAAACTATGAAAGTAGATAAGAAATCCATAAAGAATTGAACATGTTATTAGTTACCCATGAAAACAAATAGGCAAATAGTGACCCTAAAAACTATAACATGAGACAAAATAGTCAGGTGAATAGGGATGGGAAATCTAGAGCATATTACATGTTTGCATATCATCATGATACTTTTTATCATGTTATGTATTAACCATTGTGGATATAGGTGCACAATACATGGTTATTATAAATTGGGATTAAGACACTAGTGAGGGGAAAATCTGTTCCACTAAGCGGCATGGTCTCAGTAGATATCTATATGGTTCGAGATGGTAGGTTATTATCCACATTAGACTTTTTGTCCGACTCGAAGTTTAAGTTTTCCATTTAAACTCTCAGGTGCTCAATTTATTTTGAATCATTTAAGAGTTAAGATTTCAGGTTCTCCTTTAGACGAGTAAGCTTTCGGAGACGTGCAAGAGGCAAGATAGCTATCAAGGAGTTCTTTCTGTTTGATTCCGCTGTGTAGTTGGATGCTATGGCAATGCTATTTTGTGCCTATATCTACACTTTGACCGGCCAATGTGGCATCTTCGTATGTCGCGCTTGGCATATTTGTAATAAAATGTAATTTCCCTGAATGTGGCTTACGTTTGGGATTATGTAATGAATCTGTAATGTACTATGTAATGAAATGAGAAATTTGTTTTTAACTTGAGTTTAAAATTTTCATATTCATGTGTTTCTGGTATACCAATGTATCTAACATTTTGGTTACCGAGAATTAATAACTATGGATGACTACAGCATTCTAGCAGTTAGTTTTGGGCCTTCAAATGAGAGATGCTACAAGTTGGTATCAGAGCATAGGTTTATGTGAATTTAAAAGAAATTTTGAACCTAAAAGATTTTTAAAACATAACCTAATGAATCTGAAAATGAGACCGGGGTTTGGGTTAACGCTATAGTAACATACTTGCATTTGTTTTATATATATATATATATAAGTATGTATTTCCCTCTCTCTTAGACCGTTCTTTTGTCTCTTACTAAGGCTCGTATACAGATTTACAAGAAAGGAAGATATGGAGGCAGGAAACGAAAGAGGAAATTTAGGTGGATGAAGCACCACAACTAATGAAAATGCTCGACCCAATACTAGAAAGAATCCGGGTCAATAGGCAAATGCTAATCCAAACAAAAATGCCAATGTAGGTGTTAGAACCCTGCTAGTAGATATGGGGGTGATGTATAAATTCTTTATCAACTTGGTACAAGTTGGAGCGCCACAGAAGTAGTTGGGGGTAATGCTGTGAATGTTGGAGGAGCTAATCCTATGGCTCTAGTTTGCAATAACTATGCCAAGCTAAGTAGGGATTACACCAACCTTGGTGGAAAGCCATTTTTGGGAACAGAGGATGCTATTGAAGTAGAAAACTAGTTATTGTACTATGAAAGGATTTTCACCGCCTTGGGATTAGATGATTTGCAAAAGAGGTGACTTGCTTCACAACAGTTGCGGAGAGCAGCACTTTATTGGTGGAATGGTATTATTGTGGGAGTTTCCAAGGAAGAGTTGACTTAGGCAGTGTTCGAAGGGGATTCAGAGAGATGTTCTTGCTTGAAGTTGCCAAATCAGTATTGTTAAGAAAATTCATGGACTTAGTGCATGGTGAGATGTCGATGAATGAGTATGCTACAAAGTTTGATGAGTTTTCCATATATGGATATGCTACCATTGGCACCGTCATCAAAAGGAACGAGAAGTTTATTCGAGCGTTAGGACCCGAGATTACCATGACGATTCTGCTACACCTCCGTGATCCATGTATAGTTGTAGTGGAGAAGGAAAGCAGGAATAAAGAGATGCTTTCTACTTTTGGGAAAGAGAAGCAGGTTGAAATCCAGGATTCTTAGGGAAAGAAGAGGAAATTCTTTAAGGAGAAAGAAGCTTGGAAAAGAGACTGCCAAGAAAGGGAAGGCTGATGTAGTTTTCTATGACAAGGAAGGACATTATGCTCATGAATTTCGAACTAGAAAAGGGTAAAAGGTTGTAGATAAGAAAGGAGTGAAGTGCTTCAACTATGACTAGATTGGACACTGCAAGAATCAGTACCCAGAACAATTAAAGCAGACAAGGGAAAGGTTTTTTCTTTGGAACCATCATCTTCAGAACCAACCGCCACTAAGAAGGGAAAGACTGTGATGGAAGGTATTTTGATTCATAGTATACCAGTTAGGGTACTATTTGATACCGGTCCATCGTATTCATTTATATCTCAGTGTTTGGTAGATAAGTTATGTTCAGAACCCTCATACCATTGTACTTTCTTAAGAGTTGCGAATCCGATAGGATGGTATGCAACTCTGGGATGTGATGTGACCAGGTAGAACTTGATTTGTTACATCATGAGTTTGCATGCAGTTTGTATGTTTTTGATTTCGTAGGCTTTGGGTTCACTTTGGGTATGGATTGGTTAGATCGGCATGATGCTAGAAGATTTTCTAGGATGGGGAAATATCGTTGAGACACCCTAGTAGTCATAATTGAATTATATACTCAATAGAGAATTCAGATCTAAGTGCTTGTGCTTTGCTGAATGTAATGGAAGTGGAAGAAGAATTAAATTGGGTTTGGTAGCAAAAGATTTTGTAGATTTTTTTGAGTCAGTCATTGGACTACCACTGAAGCGTGCCATTGAGTTTTCAGATAGATCTTGTACCAAAAGCGAAACCTTTAACTAGAGCACTGTTTGCACCAAAATTGGTCACAACACTCTTGGGAGTCGTTAAAGAGATAATAATGGAGAATGTAAATTCAAATTGAGTATTATCTAACAAAAACTCCAATCAATAGTAAAGTAAATGCGTAGACAAGCGATTTATATTGGTTCGGCGTGTTGCCTACGTCCACTGTGAAGTTTTTTGCAGTTTTATTGATTCTCTTTCAATGATTACAAGTTGTTACAGCAATCAACACCAAGTTACAACTGGAAATTCGAAATCAACAGCGAAGTTATGATGTAAGATGATGGAGATCTCGATCCGGCAGAGTCTGGGCGCTTGAGAGTCGAAAGATCCTTTTTCAGTTGGCTCTGGGGCTCTATTTATAGGCGTAGGATGCTGATATTTCGCTGAAAACCCGGGAGACCACTTCTAGCACGTGAGGGGGCCCGCGTGTCCGGCCTCAGGAAGTTTGGGCCCACTTTGGCATCGATTCGAACTCCATTCGAATCGATCATAAATTCATCCAATCGAGGTGAAATTTGGTCTGGGCATTGTTCAATATGTATGCAAGCTTCTGTGAAAAAATCGTGGCATTTGGATCGGTAGATTGAGAGATATGATGGATTCGAGATGGGATTCATTGCATGGCTGTTTGGTTCGAAACCATCCTTTCGAATCGATGGTTTCGAATCGATGGTGGCACGTGTCTTCGTGTTGACGTGGAGCGTACACTTCGCCTCGATCGGGTTTTGCTCCGAGTTGACTGCTTCGACTCCATATATCTCGGCGCATTCGAACCGATGAAAGACACGTCACCATGGCTAGTTGACCCAGTGGATTCGAACGAAGCTTCATTGATGGATTGGAACAGGGCTTCACAGATGGGTTCGAACAAGGCTTCAACGATGGGTTCGAACACGGCTTCATGGATGGGTTCGAACAAGGCTCCAATGATGGGTTCGAACGAGGCTCCATCGATGGAGTCGAATGACCGATGCTTGATGGATACGAACTTTGTAACTTCTCCATGGATGTGAATTCAATTGATGCGAACTTGAACCCTTCGATGGATTCGAAGTTGATGGAGTTGAACCCGAGGTACTTCAATGGATTCGAAGGTGATCGGTTCGAAACGGTGTTTGGTGACGGGTTCGAAATTTAGGTTTCTCCCTTCAAATTGAAACGGTCATAACTTGAGCGTATGAACTCGGATTGACATGAAATTTGAGATGCGGACTTCTACGATCTTTCTTGTCATGTCCTATCAATTGTAGCTCAATATGGGCACGGACAAAAGTCAGTGATATGCATAGCGAAACGAAGGACGACCAATCTCTGTGATGAACTGTTCTCCGTTTTCGATCGATCTTTTGGTATCGCGGCTTTGCTAAAAAGCGGGATAACATTTTTCTCCCCAAAGTACGTCTTGTGGGAACATGACGTGCTTTGAATAGCTGCAATTTCTCTCTGAACAATCATTGCTCTCTTTTTTGTCGAGACTCGTATTCTGTATTGCTGTAACCTTGTGTTGATATGATTGATTGCTGTATAATAGAGATCAGCCGTTGGCTGTTGTATTCGTAACTAGATGAGTATTCGATCCCTGTAAATGTTTAAAATCAAATGTTAGCCCGACATATATGCACATGTGTTAGTTTGACCCTTGTTAACATCGTGCGTCCACGAGTCGTTGTCAGTTTTGTTTGCCATTTGAATTTCGTATCGATTCTCTCCTGAATCGATTTGGAAATTTGAGTTGAGACAACGCTTGATGGTTGTTTTGAAAAGTCCCTTCGTATCGATCCTCTTCTGAACCGATATAGAAGGTTGAAGGAATCGAATTTGTGTTGTGCGGATGTAATATTTCGAACCGATGAGTATGAGCATCGATGGGTTCGAGATCAACATTCGTAGGGATGGAGTACGCTTATGCTATGATGGGTACGAAACCAACATTCGAACCGATGGCTTGGACGAGTACGAAACGTTCATTTGTGCCGATGAGAAAGGATGGATACGAAATTGTAGTTCGCATCGATAGGAAATGATGGATACGAAATAGTAGTTCGTATCGATAGGTTGTGGATGGAGTTGTGAATCTGTTGATGTGAACAGGGGCTTCGAATCGATGTGCCCACTGTTTGTTTCGCATAGATGCAACTCGATGCCCTGCTGTGTGTTTCGCATCGATGAGACCTTAAGCGCATGGGCTCGAAGGCTGATTTCCAATCGATCTGATAATTGACCGGTTGTGACCGGTTGGGTTAACTGGGATGCGAAATGTCTCGGCTCTTTCCGAGGCTCTATATATAAATAGTAGGGGGTATTTCATTTTTCACTTTTTACTTTTTTTACTTTTGCCTTATGTTTATTGTGTTCTGCATCGTTTCGAAGCTTCAGAGAGAAAACACTGCGTCACGTCATCGAATCAATCAAGATCCAAGTCTTTAATTCCTCGAATCCATCACTCAAACTAGGTAATTAGCCTCGGACCCAAACGGAAAAGTTATTTCGAACCTACCTCTTCTTTATCGATTGGCCACTCCGGTGATTGGCAAAACCAGATCTGGTTTGGGGGAGCTTCGAATCGATTCGTGGACTTGTGTTCGAATCGGTGATGGCTGCGTCGTTTTTTCTTGGATTTCGTATCGATCCCTGGGAAGACCTTTTGGGGGTGACGCAGTTCGCACCGATTGACTATCTTGATGGGTCCATTCGAATCGATGGATTCGAATCAATTAGCTATCGGTTCGAAGTTCTCAACTTTACATCTATACGAAGGGTATCGATTCGAACGTGATCGATGTTAAGTTGAGGGTTTCCTGATCGGTACGAACCAGTCAACCAAGGGGCGATTCGAAGTCACCCTTCGTTGATCGATTCGAACTTGACACCTGATCATCGATTCGAAGCGCGCCTTTCTGCATCGATTCGAAGTGATGTTAGGATGGGTTCGAATGAGTTCCTTGTGATCGGTTCGAACCCTCTATGATGGATACCAAAGTTTGACGTTTTCTTAGCATAATTCCGACGAGCTTCATTCTTGCATATTTGGACTGGATAATTAAACTGCATACTTGACCACCTTTTGGAGCTCCTCAATGGAACCATAACAACTTCTATCCGAATCAATTTCCATCATATAAACGGTTTAGTGATGACGGTCAGCGATGACGGTCATTATAACTGGACTTCATAGCTTTGTCGTTTGCATATTTCCTTTAATTCTGCGACATTTATTCAAGTAATGCATGGCACTGTACAACATACATTCATACACTTTACACTGGGGAACGCACGGGTCCTTTGTCGTCTAACGATGGTTTCTCATGAGTTAGCTAGTCATGGAACCCTCGATTTCGCAGCAGCAGGAGGGTCAAAGCAAAGTCACTCCGAGACTAGAGGCTCCGGATATTGAACCCGAGATCATCGGTCCAGCCCCGGACGAATTCCCCAATGCGTCTTTTATTGCCGATCCATCGGATTCCGTTCAATCCAATATTTCTGAAGATATGTTGGGGAGAATATGCTTGAGGCACGGCCTGTCACTTGACGACGTGTTATTGCCGGGGCCGAATGATAGACCACACAGCCTGCTGGAGGGATATACAGCATTTAATCGCCACGCGTGCGCGGCTGGGACGCTTCCTCCTTTCAACGAGTACATAAGGGAAGTGTTGTCTTTTTTGAGGATCGCTCCATCTCAACTACACCAGAACGGATATGCTTCCGTGAACAGTTTATTCATCGTCTTCATGGAGTACCTTCATAGACCACCGATCCCGACCAAGATCAGATATCTATTTAATTTCAAAACCCGAGGTGATTACCCTTCCTTCACACTTCTGGAAGCAGTGAGGAATTGCCAAGTGGTCAAAGGGTCCTGGACCGGTTGAGTTATTACAGGGCGGAATGGTTCTATTCAGATGTCCTCTGGGGTTTGCCCGGCGATGGTTATTAAGACGTGAGTGTAGCTGAGTTATCAAATAATTATTAAGGCAATTGCAGTCAAAGTGAAACTTATGTTTTTCCCTTTTTTACAGCGACGATTCAGCGACCTAAAGGCAAACACTTTAAGGAGATGGTGCGAGTACTTCGAGAAGTCCCGGGCGAAGATAGGGATATCGAGACGCTTTTGACAGATAGGAATCTCCGGACTTACGGGTTGATCGAATGAGGGCAGAGCATAAAATTTGACGGGGAACTAAGGACCGTCTCGAAAAATCAAGTCAGGCACAAGAAGCCCAAAGTTATTATAGCTGAGGAGGCTGACTCTGAAGGAACTCATACTGATTATGAGCCATTGTCGGAGCCTACAGACGTAGTTCAGGACGTCGCAGAGCAGAGAAAAGGCCAGGCAGCCGTTGTCAAGTCACCTAAGAAGGGGAGATGGAAATCGGTTGTCACGGCCCGATCCTCTCCTGGAGTTAGAATTTCAGAGATATCTCCTCCGAGAACTGAAAGACTTTATGAAGGACTCGCTGATATTCCAATTCCGGACGATGTGTCCCTGCAGCACGATGCCGGATTGGAAGAACTTTCAGAAACTTTAGTTTTGAGCGAGTCCTTACCCACTGGTGTGGCAGACACATCCGGTTGGTCGAGGGGTTGCACGTTCATACATATTTCACAACACTGCATAACCTTTGACTATAAACTATCTGTATCGAAGGGTTAATCCTACTTTATTTTGCTCTGCAGATACCATGTCCGGGCGAGGTTCAATGTTAGGGAGTCTCCGACACGCACGCAAGTCTTCATATCATGGGTCGTGCAGACGAGAAGGAGACAGAGATTACGACCAGGGACGCTCTGGGTACTCTGGTCAAGAAAGATATGATATAGACAGAGGTTATAAGCGTCGATCTCGATCGCGTACTCCTCCTCCCCCCCAGAGATCCCATACAACCTCCTGCTCATGTCTCTCGTCCCTTTGAATCTTCACACTACATGTCGGCTTCTCAATCTTCCAGGCATGAATCCCGCCATTTTAGAAGCGAGACAATAACTGCTGTCGCTACAGAACAACCCCCCGTGGAAATTTCAGCGGAAGGAGCAATCAAGCTTGCTCGGCTAAAGAAAGACTTTCCAAATATCTGCTTTGACAAATACATCTTTCCTCCTCATTTAAAAATGATCCCGGAGGAAGCCGAGCAGCTAGTTCATGACTACGTGCATGATTTTTATGCCCAGTACAAGGCGTGGGCGAAAGCAGCTGACAAAGCTTCGGCATTGGCCTTTGAGCGTGGGGCCACCATCGAGAGATTGCAGGCTGAGTTAGCTCAAAAGAGCCGTATTATTGAGGTGCTAAACACTGAAGCTGAATCTTCTCAAAAATCCGAAATGGAGGCTATCAAAAAAGCCGACAAAGCCCAAGCAACGATGGATAGGATGAAACGTGAGCATTATGCCACGGTAGAGGATATGGGCGATCGAAACACCCTGGTCACTTCCGAGAGGGACGCAGCCCTGAAGGAGTTAAACGAGCTTAAGTCCAAATTGCCGAAATCGCCAAGGATAGGGATGATGCGAACAACGCAGCCCAGGAGGCGTGTGAACAAGCTGTGATTCTCCGGACTGAACGGGATGCGGCAGTAGCCAAGGTCCAGGTGGTCGAGACGGAGGTTGAGGAGAAAGTTCAACAAGCGGAGGCTAGGCTGGAGGTCGATATTGAAGATTTGCTCATCACTTAAAATGCCAATGTGTTGAGACACAGAAATTTGGCCTGGCTCCAAGATCACCCAGTACACCTCCGCAGCGCTTGGGGTCGATTGGTTGAGGAAGAAGAGGAAGCGCATCCGGATGAATCGGTCGACCGATTTGAACTCGAAAACCGGTTGCTGACAGATGATGAGAAAAAGATCCTCCATGATGCTATTATTGCTCATGAGAAGGAGATGATTGGTGGCCGACCTCTGGAGGTTGGAGAGGGATCAGGTGTTGAGCATCACGCCACTGTTATTGAAATCACCGCTCCACCTTCGTTAGAGCCTGTATCTGTGGTTGGTTCACAATCTGTTCCTGCTTATCACCCAGAACAGCCACGGTTATCTCCCATTCGGAAGCACGTCTCTGAGGCCGTCCAACCGTCAATGAGTCAAACTGAGGAAGGTACTTTGAACATATTTCAAGTGTGTTTCTATTAAAGTGTTTGTTTTGAAGCGGTACTAATAACTTCTTCTTATCTTTGCTTAGTAACCGAGACTACTCCGGCATCTTCGGCTTAGGAGTCTATTCAAGGGAAAAAGGCCATCACCATCGAAACGACTGTCGTGACGATGGCAATGTCTACTGAAATGGCGCAGAGGAGATCCTTATCTCTCGACGAAAAAATGGTGAGTGAGCTGCTTGGCCAATAGGGTGACCCTTTTACAGACTTGCCATTTATCATCAGTGATCTTCCGTCGACCTCTACTTTTGTGACGCAGACCACAGCCTCCCCCAGCTAGGCCCAATCAGCTCGAGACGAGGAAATCTTGGCCGAGATCAATGCTGAAATAGAAGATGCGGGGCGTGAGGGCAGTGCTGGAGTTAGGACTACGATGCATAGTCCAACACCTCTAAATGTGATATTGCCAAGTGGCTTTGTGGCCGGTACTTGGGTATCCGCCCCGTCTTCTGTTGCAGGTCTGGTCCCTTCAACTCCTCCGGCGGGGAGCCTTCATTTAAGTTCAAGTTCTGAGGAGGACGTGGACATTATGCCCCCGGCCGAAGAGCGGCCACCGGAGAGGAGACCCTCCAAACGATGGATTTCTGTTCCTAGTGATTCCGATGACGAACCACTGATAAAAAGGTCGAAAGAGAAGAAATAGATCGGCCTCTCAAGTAGATTTTTTGGTAGATAGGAACTTGTTTTCGTTTTTTGTTAGTAGGCCGTGTATAGATGCAGGTTCAGCCCCTGCTAGTAGGGATTCTTTTTTTGGAAGAACTTATTTGCATGTAAGTTCTTGTCTCCAGTTAGTTGAAATAAAATTTAATTTCTTTGTTTCAATTCTCATTTCATTTGCGCTTAAGTATTTGCAGTGTTTAGATTTTAGTCCGGTGTACTTGTGACGTTTTTTACCGTCAAGTAGAGTTCGTTTTATTTGCTAAGTCTGAAAATCTTGGTCATATGTTGTTATCGACGAATAAGTTGAACTTCAGACGTTGTATCACTTTGGCTAGTGACTAACACTTAGATTTTTTGCCCCCCAGTTTCGGGGAACAACATTTGTATTTCGGTTGGTTGATCGCATTCATTGCAAATCTTTAGCACATGTCCACGTTCTGGGGGCTTAGGATAATTTGAGATCGATAATTCGGTTCGCACTCCGAGAATTTGAGAGTTACCGATATCTGCAACACGTTTCGCGTTTCGGGAACCTAGAATTGATGTTTGTACTCCGCTTCACGCTCCGGGAACTCGGAGTTAGTATTGATACTTCGGTTCGCACTCCGGGAACTTTGACATAGTATTTGTGCTCCAATCCGCACTCTGGGAATTTGGAGTTAGCATGTATGTTTGGGTTCGCACTCCGGGAACCTGGAATTGATGTTTGTACTCCGACTCGCGCTTCGGGAATCTGGAGTTAGCCGCTGGATGGTCAGTCACATCTATTTGGGCTTTTTAGGAGTCCGTTCACACCCAGGGAATGATAGATTTGACGTTTATACTCCAATTCACGCTCTGGGAAGTTGGAGTCCGTTCGCGCTCTGGGAACGAGTTACTGAATGTTTATACTCCAATTCACACTTTGGGAAGTTGGAGTCCGTTCGTGCTATGGGAACGAGTTATTGAATGTTTATACTCCAATTCACACTCTGGGAAGTTGGAGTCCGTTCGTGCTCTGGGAATGAGTTATTGAATGTTTATACTCGAATTCGCACTTTGGGAAGTTGGAGTCCGTTCAAGCTCTGGGAACGAGTTATTGAATGTTTATACTCCAATTCACGCTCTGGGAAGTTGGAGTCCGTTCGCGCTCTGGGAATGAGTTATTGAATGGACTGTCGTGTGTTGGTCCAGTTCAGCTTTGATGTGTTGGCTTGCCCCCGAGCCGGGGTTTCACTTAGTGAGTGGCCAGTCGTATCACAGTCACTCGCTATTTGAATAAATTCCATTGTTTGATGGAATTTAGCCCTTTGTGTGTCGTGATTGTTGAACGTTGCATTCGGTGAATCACAGCTTTAGCTTGAAGAGATAGTACATTATTGCTGAAATAAGAAAATACAGCAAAGTCAGTGCCTTATTACAAATTCAAATTTCAGAATGTAAAAGAAACTGCAACGTATTCATAGATTGAGTGAGCCTGTCATGTGTGACAGTGACGATGAACTTCGCCATTCCAGGCTCCTAAGAGGTTGGTCCGCCATTGATGGCGTTTATCACCAATCTTCCGCGGGGACAAGTCGAATCCCCTGTCTCGGTCGGTCGGGTTCATTGTTTTGATTTGATGTGCCCGCCTCTCTGGGTTGCGGTGTCCGCACAAACTATTCCAGCTTCCTTTCTCTGATCAGTTTTTTAACGAGTTCTTGTAAGTGACGACACTCATTCGTATTGTGCCCGTAGCTCTCATGGAACCTTTAAAACTTTCCCGTCTAGATTTGTCTCTCGGACGACAGTCTTGGTGCAGGTTTTTGGTACCGAATTGTATCACAGGTTTGTAAGTACATGTCCTCTAGTGACGATTCAGAGAGGTGTAACTGTCAAACATTGGATTCTTGCGCTGCGGGCCAGGATTTTGATCTCGTTTTCTGGTTTGATTCACGCTCTCTCTTCGCCGAGCTTGTTTGTTTTTAACGTTCAACTGAACTTTTCCGGAGCCCTCGCCGGATTGTTTGATTGCAACGTTGCTTTGGATCCCTTTCGTGCTTGGTCCTGCATCGGTTTTCTTCCTAGACTGTTTTGCATCTTCTTGTCTTAGGAATTGAGCCGCCTTGGCATGGAAACGGTCCAACGATGCAGGCGGTTTTCCAGCTAACCAGTTGCCAAACTCAGAATCGGGGTCGATCCCCTTAGTTAATGCCATAAGGATGGAATTATCGTTTGGATTACTAATCTCCACGCATGCAGTATGGAATCTCTCTAAATAGTGTCTCAGCGTCTCTCCAGGAGCTGGAGTGACACTAGACAGAGTGTTGACATCTTTGGGCCTTGCGACATGCATGCGGAATTGTTCAACGAATTTCGTGGCCAATTGGTCGAAGAGGAGATGGATCGAGGTGGCAATCGAGTGAACCACATAGCAGCGATGCCCCCCAAGGATATGGGGAAACTACGGAACTTCACTGCATCATCGGCTCTGGCAGCGGTCATCGACCATTCATATTTCAGAATATGTTGGTTGGGGTCGGAGTTTCCTTCGTACATGGGTAGAGTTGGCGTTCTGAATCGCCTTGGGGGTTCAGCAGTAAGGATATCGTCCGTAAAAGGCGTGCGACTGCGGGAAACTCCCCGATCGTCATTTGTAAATCCCTGGCTCTCATGGATCATCTGACGTATCATAGTTGAAAGATACGGCATTTGCGCCGGAGCATGATTACATTCCATACTTTGGGTTTGAACCGGATGTCGTCGACGGTCCAAGTCTTGCCTTCTTGGCTCATAGTCCTCCGGGACGTACGGTTCAGGAGTATGTTCGCTATGACGACGGTCCAGGTTCGACTGATCTTGGACGTCGACCCCTGGTTCAGCTGCAACGTTAGTAGTGCGGTATTCCGTGGTGTGGTGAGGGACGGCACCTCCTCGGAAGGAGGGTCCGGTTTGGAAACTGGCTGATGGACCTACTCTCAGTTGTCCAACGGTCAGCGTTGGTTGATCTCCCGCGGTTGGCATGCGACTTCCATCTAGTCGGGGTCGTGGAGATTGATTTTGATAATCAGAAGATGAAGAACTCTCGTTGGAGGAGCGAGGAGCATGGTCTCTCGTGGATCTCTTTTGCTTCTGCGATCCAGCTTGTTGATCGGCTCGGCATTAGCACGCAGCTGTTCTGCTAGTTGTTGTCGACTCTGGGTCAGCTCTTGGAGTAGCGACTGTAACTCTTGTCGGGTAACGGGAACTGACGGTTCCGAGTGTCCAATATCATCTTGATTAGATGGAGGTGGTGGAGCAGGATTCTGTCTATCCTGTTCTTCTTGGTTGATAGCGTTAGAGGTGGTTCTTGTACTAACCATCTTGAAAGTTAGGATCCTTTCCTAGACTTTATGCAAATCTGAATAGAATGGAAGGAACTTGGATTTGATGATCTGGATCTCTCTCTTAGATTTATTCAATCCGGTATCGATGACAGATCCAAAGAGCAAGAGAAAACCTGGGTTTTCTCCGTGAAAGCACCAAAGTATTTGCACCAAAATTGGTCACAACACTCTTCGGGAGTCGTTGAAGAGATAATAATGGAGAATGTAAATTCAAATTGAGTATTATCTAACAAAAACTCCAAGCGATAGTGAAGTAAATGTGTAGACAAGCGATTTATAGTGGTTCGGCGTGTTGCCTACGTCCACTGTGAAGTTTTTTACAGTTTTATTGATTCTCTTTCAATGGTTACAAGTTGTTACAGCAATCAACAGCAAGTTACAGCTGGAAATTCGAAATCAACAGCCAAGTTATGATGTAAGATGATGGAGATCTCGATCCGGCAGAGTCTGGGCACTTGAGAGTCGAAAGATCCTTTTTCTGTTGGCTCTAGGGTTCTATTTATAGGCGTAGGATGCTGATATTTCGCTGAAAACCAGGGAGACCACTTCTGGCACGTGAGGGGCCCCACGCACCCGACCTCAGGAAGTTTGGGCCCACTTTGGCATCGATTCGAACTCCATTCGAATCGATCATAAATTCATCCAATCGAGGTGAAATTTGGTGTGGACATTGTTCAACATGTATGCAAGCTTCTTTGAAAAAATCGTGGCATTTGGATCAGTAGATTGAGAGATATGATGGATTCGAGATGGGATTCATTGAGTGGCTGTTTGGTTCGAAACCATCCTTTCGAATCCATGGTTTCGAATCGATGGTGGCACGTGTCTTCGTGTTGACGTGGAGCGCACACTTTGCCTCGATCCGGGTTTTGCTCCGAGTTGACCGGTTCGACTCCATATATCTCGGCGCATTCGAACCGATGAAAGACACGTCACCATGTCTAGTTGACCCAGTGGATTCGAACGAAGCTTCATTGATGGATTGGAACAGGGCTTCACAGATGGGTTCGAACAAGGCTTCAACGATGGGTTCGAACACGGCTTCATGGATGGGTTCGAACAAGGCTCCAATGATGGGTTCGAACGGGGCTCCATCGATGGAGTCGAATGACCGATGCTTGATTGATACGAACTTTGTAACTTCTCCAAGGATGCAAAGTCAATTGATGCGAACTTGAACTCTTCGATGGATTCGAAGTTGATGGAGTCGAACCTGAGGTACTTCAATGGATTCGAAGGTGATCGGTTCGAAACGGTGTTTGGTGATGGGTTCGAAATTTAGGTTTCTCCCTTCAAATTGAAACGGTCATAACTTGAGCGTATGAACTCGGATTGACATGAAATTTGAGATGTGGACTTCTACAATCTTTCTTGTCATGTCCTATCAATTGTAGCTCAATCTGGACTCGGACAAAATTCAGTGATATCCATAGCGAAACGAAGGATGACTAATCTCTGAGACGAACTGTTCTTCGTTTTCGATCGATCTTTTGGTATCGCGGCTTTGCCAAAAAGCGGGATAACAAGCACCTAGCAGGATGGCACCAACCAAGATGAAGGAAGTAAAGGTGCAGCTAGCACACAAAGAGCGAAAGCATTTTATCAAGCCAAGCAGTTCATCTTTAGGAGAAACCATGGCGTTCGTATAGAAACTAGATGGGTCATCAAGGATGTGTATCGACTATCATAAGTTGAACAAGAAGATGATCAAGAGTTGGCATACTTTGCCGAGAATCGATCAACTGAGTGGAGCCAGAGTATTTTCCCAATTGTATTTTACGATAGGTTTCCATCAGCTAAGAATGTAGAGAATAGTATTCTGTTGACGTCACTTCAGACTAGGTATGCTTCGTATGAGTGGCTAATGATGCCATTCGGGTTAATGAATGCGCCAACTTTCTTCGTGGATTTGATGAACTTGGTTTTCTTAGTGCACTTGGATAGGTTTGTATTAGCATTCATATATGATATTTTAATATAGTCTAAGGATGAAAGAGAGCATGAATGTAACAACCCACTTTCCCGTACAATTTAAGCTGACAATAAACCACATATGTCCAACCTAAATTGAATGGAAATGCAGATAGTTAGGGAGAAGAAAGAAGAAAGAAGACAAGAAGAAACTAAGCAACATAGAATCTCATAGTGGAACTAATAATCTATGTTATATAATAAATCTTTACACAAAAACAAAACTGTAATTTATATACATATGTACATCAATCAGAGTACACTAACCTATTTGAGCCGGACAGTTATAACAACCTGTCCTTACAAATTGCTGAATAATATACAACAATGTAAGCAACAGAAATAAAATCATTTACGTGAATATGACTGTGGCCTCCAGCTCCTCTCCTGAAGCTCCAAGTATCCATGTAAACCTGGAAAATATGCTTGGTCTGACCTAAGCATTTAGGAAAAACCACGCCGGGTCAGCCTAGTTAAACCAGCTTGAAAAACACAATCAACCAGATTCTTAAAGTTTAATAACCTCTTCAAAACAAAGGTATCTCATAAGACCACACCGTACATAAACACGGACGGGTTTTTACCTTATGATAACCAAAACTCTTTATAGAAAATCATCTAATATTATAATAGTGTCTAATCGCCAAAGTAATAATAACAAGTAGCTACGATGCATGTACTATGTACTTCAAACGATACTAGTCATAAAAATCAAAACCCGATAAGGCACGCTTGCTAATTGTTTAGGATTTGCACGGAGGTGCCCTCGGTACTTCGAGAAGGTCCTCCTGCACAAGGATTATAGTTATCCTTTCGAGGGTCAGTATCTATCTAGCTGAGGTACATAGGAAATACATAACTAGCCACCTAGGCCGAGTGAATCGCTCCCAGCATGCATAAAATAAATGATAGGGACTTGCTAGAAAGAGAGACGGCTACACCCTCATGGGTTAGTTAGGCCCTTGGGCTATGCATCCTATCTCTGGTTTTAGTCATTTCCACTTATGAGGCCACATCCGGCTTCCGGGTCATGCATCGTCTCCAAAATAAATTATGGAATCCTACATGGACTCCCATACCTTAACAGGTCACATAATCACACCTGAATTCCACATCTCAATAGATCATGGAATCTTACACAGATTTCCACACTCCAATGACTCACGGAACCCCTTGTAGATTTCAACATCTCAAAATATAACGCATCTCCTCCATTTAGCTATATATGGTTTCGGAGTAGGTCATGGGTTTCGAGTCATCTCTTACAAGCACACTCTCCATTTCTTGGGTGCCTCGAAAACCATTCGTTACCTTTCTGGAATGCTTAATACCAGTTTTTAAGGAAATAATCAGACAATACATAAGATCGGGGATCACCCCCTAACTGTTTAAGTGGATGGATCTCCTTATCATTTGTCCTAGAAGATCCACCAGTTTATACGTACAATATAGCAACCCGATAGTAACCATCCATATAATTCTTGAATTTCTCCTAGATATTTCCAGAGTTAAAATCCTTCGGTGTTAAGTAGGGAATAATTTTGTACCACCAAAACTAAGAAGGATTACATATTTCGGCCAAGTTTTGATAGTCGGTTATTTAACTATCAAATAAACAAACACTCAACCAAAGATTTCATTTCCCATTGAAATCACTTTGCCTTATTTAATTTAATTTCGATAAATTAAATCTCTATATCAAAAACATACATATACTACCTCACTGGAATAAGTATATTCACAAACCGTTCCTTCTAAAAATACTTGAAAACTTTTAAGAAATATATATATATATATATATATACATATGTATGTATGTATGTATGTATGTATGTATGGAAAGTATCATCTGATATCGACCATGGATGGCAGTTTGATAGTTGCATCTCTATCCCAGAAAAACCAGGCTTAACTTAGGTAATCTCTGCCTCTCGATTTCCGCCATGAAATCAATCATAGATCAGAGTTTCCACAATGATTATGTCTCTGTCCTTGCGAAAACATAACAAACTATAACTCTACCCCTCGAATTAAGCTTTGAAATATACCATTACGTCCCGAAATCTTTTATTTTAATAAATATCTCAAAAAATACTTATAAAGTCTCTACATAAATTCCAAGTTTAATTTAGGAAAATACCCTTTTATAACAGTTTACTATATAATATATTATTTTTAAAACAATATTAATATTTCAACAAATCATCTTTGAAATAATAATATTTTAATACTGATTAATTCTTAAATAATAATTAACTTTAAATCAAATAATTATAACATAACTTTAATTAATAATTAAAATATACTTTTACACGTATGAAAAAATTAAATAACTTTGAAAGTAATAATTAAATACTTTCAAATAACCTTAAGAATCATAAAATTATTAACTTTAAATCATTATCAAAATAATTATTAATTATCTTTAAAATGTCATTAATAATTAATAATCATTCTTAAACAACTTTGGTTTAAAAATCAACTTCCAAATTTCGAAAGAGGCTTAGTAACTCCAGTGGTACTTAATCAAGTCAACATTAATTCCAATAACTATCTAGGCTACAATCCAAGTATTTACATAACATCAATATGTAAATTAAACTCACCAATAACAATTATTTGTTAATACAACACTTATCCAATATTAACCAATTGGAATGTAATTAAGTGTCCACACTAATGTAATAGCAGAACATGGTTTATTTCTGCTAAATAAATGTCCAAATTAACTTATCCAATTAATAATAGCAGAACGATGATTTATTCTACTAAATAGGGTCCAATTAATGTAATTAGTGGAACGATGTTTATTTCCGCTAACAAATGTCCAATTTACCATATTCAATTCAATTTAACTCAATAGCATTTATTTGGCTACTTAATGACACAGACAAAAGATAACTGAAATCAATATCTAAATAAAAGTCAAAGATCATTAACTACAATCAACGATTATAATTAATATTAAATCCATTTACAAATCAGAAATGAATTGGTTTCAATCAACCGCGACAAGTTATAATTAACCCAGATTACTTGTCAATCAAAGAAATTTAATAAATGGTTTATTCTTAGTTAATTTCAATTATGCAGTCCATCGACAATTAATTGAATAATTAACATATAATTAATTAAATAATAAATTACTTATTTATTCACTTTCAATTATGATAAATCAATAAATTTTACATTGTAGAAATCTTGAAAATATTTGTTTCGATGAAAATACTCGGCGATAGGATCCCGACGCAAAAATCAACATGTCGATTGAATTCAAACTGAAAGAGAAGTAGTTGTTTATAAATTTTATAGATTATTTAACATGAATCAATTTACTTTTTTTTAACATAAACCCAGCCCAAATGAGTTCAAATCCAGCCCATTCAAACCCAAATCCGGCCTTTACCCTCTTTTTCTTCCTCTTCCTAGTTCTTACTCTCCTCTCTTTCGTTCGAATGCACAAAGGCGTGCATGAACATATGCACGTACGCAACGCCTTCGACCATCCATACTTGCCGCCGACTCTCTACGTATGTCATCCACGATCACCTACCTGGAACACGTGGAAAAACCCTCAGTTCGAAATCGAACTTCCCACCTAAACTAGAGCAAAGCCATGCCCATTCAATCGCCTTGCCATGACCACCTTGGCCATCATTAACCACCAAAACTTACCCCGAGCTCCGCCATTACCTACTCTACCCATCCCCCTTATGCGCATTCCTCAATCTCTTTCTCCACGTCACTATTGCACATGAAACCGAGACTAGAAACAACACTCTAAAACCCTATATTGATCTCGTCTACCACGCACACGTGATACAAATTACCACACCATTTTTCCTCCATGCTCCTTCGTCCAACGCTCCTCTACACCAAACACCATGCCACGACATCACCTACGTCACCGGAATTTGGAATTTCGCCCAAATCAGATCAGCTCCCCATTTCTCTGTGCACACAACACAAAAAACTTCGAAACCGATCTTAAAATTCCTGTCTTTCAATGACAAAGATAACTATATAATCCATGTACTAAATTATGAAAGTCGAGTTTTGAGCAAAAGTGACGTACTTACTGTTATATGGAATTTTCTCTCTCTATGCTAGATGAAATCAAATGAAACCAATTTTAAAATATTCAATACTCTAAAGAAAACAACTTTTGTTTTGGAATCATAGTTTAAAACTAAATGGTTGTTGAGATCTTGATTTTTAAAGTGGAAGGTTTAGCTGTCTTTAACCAAACACAAGAACATAGAAACCTTTTGTAGAAGGAATACAGTGTTTTGGGGTTGTAGATGGAACTAAACATGTAAAGTACAATCATACGTACACATATTTACATATCAAACATATAAACATTTGACATAGATCAATAATTAATTCAAAAACACAGTTATATAAATATATAGAATAACCAGTTAAGAAAAGTTTTAGATGTTCTGCTCATTGTTTAAAATAGATGAACCGCTGTTGTGCTTTACTTCTCCCTCCAAGATTTTGAAAAATCTAATCTATTTTTATTTTAATGGCAGATCTTTTTTTTATTATATGAACAACGTGGATATATATAGAGAAAGGAAGTGTACAGTGCAAGCAAGAAAGACGCTGAGCACACCCTAGGGTGACTGCTATTCATGTTTAGGCTTCTTTATTTTATTATCTTTTTCAACTATTGCGTGCTTGATTTTTTATTTATGGGCTGATTTGATATTTTATATGCTTTGATTTAAAGTTTGGAATCATGAAGCTTATATATATATGTGTATGTGTGTGTGTATTCTTATCATAAGTTTGGAATAGTGGACCTTATATATATATGTGAGTGTATTATCACATTCACCAATTAGCATTAGAAAATTTAGTATAGCTTCCAAAACTCATAGATTCAGATATTTTCAATATCAGTAAATTTAGTTGTTTGACCTATAAAAATAATATTTCAATATTTAAAATTAGTTAATTATTCTAATAACAAATGGATAAAAATCCTGTTCGTTACATTCATCCCCCTTAAAAGAATTTCATCCCCAAAATTTCCAGTACAAGCACATTCAATACTGTTTATAAGCCCGCATGATATCCGTAGACCATCCACATACAGAATCTGATTTGATCACTACTCGAATACATGACTCACTACAAGAAAACCTACATTCAGTTGCATTTATCGGTAGCGTTTGTATGGTATATGCAACCAATATTATCTTACCCTCTCTTTTTACTTGTTTTGTTTTATTTTAACACTGCCAAATTTTTCCACCTCCTCCCGCCTAATATTAAAAAATTCCCCAGTGTCCTTCCCTCTGTTGTCACGTTTCTAACCTAATTTCATAAAATTCCCCTCCCTCAATTCAATAAAATTCCTCTCGCCTTCTGTCTTGTGCTACTCTATCTCCATCAATATACTCATATCCAATTCGATTCATTCTTTCTTCAACCTACTATAGTTTGCTTCCTTGAGATTTTTTCAAAAGCCCGAATCGACAAATCAAGATGATTCCCATCTTCTAAACACAACTATATGACTTTTATCATTGAGATTATTTATTGTTATCAGAGCATTTATTCAATTTTAGTGCGACTATAATGGAAATGATTGCATTCTATACTATGCTTGTTTGAGTCCCAACTTTAATGGCAATACTTGGTTAAACCCATCTGCTAAATTTGACTAATGTTAATTGTGATAGTTTAGCTTTGGAAACCATGCTCATGATCATCACTAAAGTTTTCTAACTGATTTATCATAGATGTCCCATACATTTGAATAGAAGCCTTTACAAAATAATTACCACTTAAAATCCATTCAAATTGTGCTTGTAATGTTTGACGTTAATATAGTTCAAAGGTTTGCATCAACTGAGAGGTTTTCAAACATTTATATGTTAGCAACTAATATTTTTCTTGTTCATTGAAAAAGAGTTCAAGAGAAACTTGTCTGTCTTAGTTCTGTAATACAGATATGACACGCTGATTTCGAAAACAAGTTGTTTTGTTTGTAGGTATGCTAAAATTTGAATATAATACGAGTACGATAAGTTTTGTGATACATATATTTTAATTGTTCTATTTTGTAATACATATATGATTTATAATATAAGTATAAAGATTTAAATAATACAAATTAAAAAGAAAACACTTTTACATGGCTTCATATAAAAAAAAAATTTAGTCTATTTTCCAATAGTTATGCCTTCATAGCCTCATCATATTATTTTGACCATACTAACAATTTTTTATTTTGCAAAGAAAGTTCAGAAGTCATGCACAAATTATGGTGTTGTTAGGACTTTTATGTGAATCTTGAGAAGTCACTTGAACTTTATCAGAATTTTTCATGTGGGTCTTCAAATAGCAAGACCAAATCCGTTAACTAATGATCTATTTGATGAAATTTTCGAACCAGATCTGTTAACTAATATATGACTTCTTAATATACTAATTTTGGAAAAGCATCATAACAATATATTTATCAGAACTTGAACTTTATCATTAACATGAGAACAATATATATCTAGGACTAACTTGAGATTTATGGTGGATATATATTTATTAGAAGCTTTATCAAAACCACATAACTGATGTAAACCGAGTTTAAAATACTAAATATGTACTCAACTGAGTTTATACTCTTTTTCTAAATTGTTAAGTATATATGCTGTAAAAACTAAATTTAAATAACCATACATTTCATTTTGTTTAACTGACATGACTGCAAATAAGATGATTCATTGACATGATCAGTTACAATTTATATTAATGTAAAGTTCACCAATAAAGTATAAAAATAATTATGGAAACAACTTAATCTTCGGTAGCTTGATTTCTTTTCATACGTCTAAACATTTCAATAAGTTACAGAGGTTAAATACACCTCCATAGCACCTCTTTGCTTACCTCAGCCTTCGGTTCACAGCTTAGTGCTAATTTTTTCACTGTTTTTGGTGGTATCACTGTTATAATTCTTATGTGGTGATTGTAAGTTTAGTAGTTTACTATTTTGTAGTTGTTATGTTTATTCAAAGAGCATGTGATGCCTTTTTTCCCTTTCTTTTCTTTTCTATGAATTTTTTATCTTGGTCATGGTGGATATAATTGGTTTATTATTTGCTATATTACTGGAATTGCATGGTTTAATAAAAGGATGTTTTGGTATTTTAGTTTCCATGCCTCTGTTACTGTGCTGTTAGATTCTTTTATTCCGTAAATTTGAAGACTGGTTAAGAAACAAAAAATTTAAGATAAAGCAGTTGAGAACCCTATCTATCAAAGTGGTTCTTTCGCTGAAAGTTATCTTAAGTATCATTTAGTTTCTTCTTCTTTATAAATTCATGATGCATTTTTTTTACATAGTGAACAAAAATCTATGACCGAAATTGAACATATATAGTCATCCCTATTAGAAGCAAAGTAGTTAGGGCACAAAGATGCAAAAAGGCGAAAGACTCGTGCCTTGTGCTTTTTACATGCCTTTTATACAAGTCTGAGCTTTTATGGTGGAAAAACGACACTATGAAATACTACTAAAAACAATAAATCTAGTATTGAATACCATCTTATTTAACTATTTTATTGACTAAATTATAGTTCATTCAACTATTTTAAATATTTATTAACTATAATTCTTATTTTTAACTCTTTATAATTTATTCAACCATTTAAACATTACTTCACTATTTTATTAACTAAAATTATAATTCATTGAACTATTTATAAATATTTAAATATTTTATTAACTAAAATTCTAATTTTAAATCTTTATAATTCATTCAACTAATTAAATATTTTATTAAATAATAGTTAAATCATATTTTATAATTTACTTAACTATTTATATATTATATTTAACTACTTTATTTAGTAAAATTAAAATCTAACTATTTCATCAACTAGTAAGTCTAAAATTCAAAATTTAACTATTTAATTAACCAAAATTTAAATTTTGAACCATATATATAATTTAGTTAACATAGCTATTTGAATTTTAAACTAACTTAATCAAATTAACTTTAAAGTTTAATCTAATTTGAATTAACTTTTCAAGTTTAAACCAACTAAAGTCAACTTTAAAATTTGAACTTATTAAAATCAATTTTAAAGTTTAAACAAATTTAAATAACTATAATTAAGTAGAAATAAATAAACAATTTAAGTAGCTAAAGTAATTTAAATAACTAAATTAATTTAAAATGAATATAAATAAGACGTTTTGTTTGTGCAAGTTCTTTTTTAATTTTAAATTGTGAGACATGAAATAGTTTTTGTAGACCTGATTCTTGTTAAAAACTATGGTGTTTATTATATTCATAATGTCATTTTTATGGTGCCAGATAATGTATAATGATCTTTAATTTGTACATGTAAATATAAAATCATATTCTTTTACTTTTTTGCATGCAAATGCATGTTATTTCAATTGGCTCATTATCAGACTCGATAAAGCCAACATTCTGGACTTCAACTTGACGATTTGTTGGCTAGACGTGGGAGAAGAATGGCATGTTAAGTTCAGTATTAAACATTGAGTTCGGTATGATTTGTTTATCTGTCTTAGTGAACCTTCTAACTAACGATAAATATTTTATTTGTTAATTCCTTCTACACGTTCGCACTATATTAGGCTTTTAGGTGAAATTTTCTATTTTTACCCTCCTGGTATCATTTTTGGTAATTCAACTTTGTTTCTATCTTGTTGATTTTATTATAACTTGTTTAACATGGATGGACATCACTGAGGAGTACATATATTGGATGATTCAATATGATTTTAGTGAAGCTTTTTATGCACAGTTGCTTTCTTCACTGGCATTTGGTAGTTCATGTACAAGTAGCATGTTGTTTTTTATACCTTCCTGAAAACCATAAATTCTCAATAGCTTAGATAAATTATTCAAATCTAATATTGTCCTAAATAATAAAATTTATAGGCGTAGCTTTTATACTTTCTGTTTTTGATAGTCTTTTGGAAATGTCTCAAGTTGGGATTGAATTTGTCAAAAGTCAAAACATTATTTTTCACCATGAAGGAATATCACCTTGAAGATTATCCACCTTCACTTTTTCTTGTTTTCTCTTTTTGTGATTTCCTCATGGTTTTCTTTGGAAAATGTAAACTACACTCTCTTACAATCTCAATTGGACATGAGTGTCTAATTTATTATATTGTCCTCAAAAAAACATTTAGACACATGATTTCTTTTTGTAGGTACATACAGAGCACTTGCGCTACATCTAGAGAAGGATTGTACAAGGGTTTAAATTTTCACTCCATAACATTGCCAACGAGCTAATATATTATCTATGAACTGAAATGGAAAAGGTAATATACTTGGCTTTATATTCCTATATAATTTGATCGCTAGTAATATGACTGAGATTGGCACAAAAAGATTGAGAGTGTAGACAATGATGTCATTTGTTGTACATCATAGGACTCAACTCAATGGCCAATAATTGATCATTTTCCCTCTTATGGCCATGGAATAGAATTTCTAGGTGGAAGACACTGTAGTTTAACCAATGGATACAACTTACCGACGTTATGATAATTGGTAATTACTAAATGGGTTTTCATTATAATTTGAACTACCAGAATTTCCAACATTCATTGTTTTACTCTTTTTTTCTTATATAAATTTCAAGGGTTATTGTAACTATATATAGTCAAGGGTTAGCTTGGTATGAATGGTACAATTCACATAGTTTGCATTATAACCGTTCACATCCTGTAGTGGTAATAAGTGCGACCAAAATAGTAATTTCAAATCTCACATTGTTTAACATACCTTTATGGTGAAAGTATGTAGGGTGGATCTTATAGTGTATATGCAAGTACATGTGACAAAATATATGATGTAACTAAGATTAAACTAATCTAGGTAAATATAGAATAAGCACACCAGAATTTTATACTGGTTAGGACCTCCTGTTCTACATCCAGTCCCGAAGCTCTCCTTCTAAATTTGACTATCAAACACCCTCACTTCGCCCGGAGGAATAGGCTTGGTTACAATAGCTTGTTCTTGTCAAGTATGTGTTCTATAACACGGATATTGACTATTAAGTACAAATGCTTCCAATATATATATCTAGAGAGTATTGATTGAGGAGATTTGAATACATGGAAGAGTGGAAATACAAGTATAGATTGCCAGTGATCAAGAATATAACAGAGTATGTGAGTAAAGAGCGCAAGTAAGTAAGTGAATCCTTCTCTTTGATACTTGATGTAATATATAGTGGTAGAGAGATTTCTTGAGTAGTTGCATCCATTAACGAGTGCTCTATAGTTGCTTCTGATGGTGATGAAGAGTTGCAGCGAAGAGAAGCGAAGATGTCTTTTCAAACGAGTCAGTTGTAATTTGAATTTTAAACTCCGAGTTCAGAATCAGAAGTCTGGATTTGTTTCTAACGTCTGACCCTATATATTTTTTGTATACAGTAGTCTTTCAGACGTCCGAGTGCATCAACCAGGCATTTGATCCTCTCTGTTTTGTCTTCCAGAGGATTTATTCAGACGTCTGGCTAGTGCACCCAGACGTCTGAAACCTGTGCATGTTTACTTTGTGCATCTGTCTTGTTGCTCCATTGATCGTATCGACTTATAGTCTCTTATACCGTTCTTTGAGCCTTGTTCTTGTATTTTTAGTGATGTGACTCTAGCAAGTACCTATAAATAGAAAAATATATGAATATTCGATTTCCATTGTATAGTTGTTGACATCGAAACCGTAGATTTGATTTTCTAACAATCTCCCCCTTTTTGACGATGATAACTATACAATATACTTATATATAATTTACAAATCTCTCGCAGAATATGTGCTTATTATTATTTTTGTATATATATTTTTATTTCTCCCCCTTTGGCATTATCAAAAAGAATTTCAAACTTAATAAATTTTAATATAATCAATCGGCAAAGATGTATATAGAGATAACACACCAAAAGAGAATTTCATTAATAATTTGAAACCGAGTACATTCATAGATATTGTCAAGTGTACATAAGTTGAAATCATAAAATCTATGAGTCTTTCGGAGAAGCTTTTTCCTGATCATCTCCTTTATTTGCTTTTTGGAAAGAGCTAGGTTGCTTTGTAGGAGATGTCGTAGCTTGTTTTAGAGGTTCGTCCTCAAAAAGTTTGAAATGTTTCGAAGGAGGAGAAGACATTGGGGTTGGCCAATCTTCAGAAGGAGACGTCGGACCATAAACCCTTTCAAGAACCTCTTTAGAATTGATAATACAATTGAAAGTAATGTTTCAACTGTTGCTAGGCGTGTTGTAAAGGATGTTTCAAAGCTGTCAATACGCTTAGCCAATTTTTTTTTGATTTTGAGACAATATATGTTGATTTTTAAGAGTAAGATCTCGAACGCTTTCATTAGGATTTGTTTCTGTTCAAGTTTCCAAAATCTCATCCTGGCTTGTATAATCAAATGGTGTAGGAGGAGGAGTTGTCTCACGCTGTTGTTCTTCCTCTTGTGATGTTTAATGGTGTAGTTGAGGTGGAGGCCCAACTTGTCTGACTTGACGATTGTGCGTCCAATCTTCAAAAGATATAAATTCCGAAGGAATTTTCGGCAGGTGCATTAGTGAGAAAAACTTTGTGGAAGCATATTTTGGAGAGATTTCTTCAAAAGTTGATAAGTAGGAGGGGATGTTGTGAGCACATACATAGAAGTCTCATGATGAATGTAGGGGAGTAATTGATGGTCGTGTTCGAGTCCAAAAATGTTTGAGCTCATCAAAAATAAATTTGGCCAAATTCACCCTTGTTCCGCTAAATAGAGCATATAAAGCTTTGTGTTCTAACTCAGTTATCTGCTCATGACTTCCCAGACGAGGAACGATGGTGTTGATGATCATTCGAGTAAGAAGTCTTGCCTTTGGTCGTAGATATTTGGATGCAAATTTAGGCATTTCATCCTCCCATATTTGATGTGTTATACTGCTCCTTGGTTTGAAACGCATATCGGGAATATTATATAGATCTTCACCGTGTCGGAACATCCGAGAGTTCTACGTACTATTCCCGAAGTGAGTCTAATCATGTTGCCATAAACGCTAGACCATAGCCAATTGTCTTCATTTCAGTGTTCTATACCGCCGTGCTATCCAAATTTGCATAAAAAAGAAATATAGCCAATTGATCGATTTGGATGTCATTGGAAGTGAATGATATCAATGTTTCTAGACCAGCTTTCTCACATATTTCATCCAAATCATACATTGGAAACTTAAGTAAGTTATAAAATGGCCTATGTGAAGTTTCTTCTTCTGTATATCCTCATATCTCTTAAGTGAGTGTGGTGCTCGATTCATCCATATTTCAATTTGATCATCTGAGCAAACTTAAGGATTTGAGGAAGTTGGTTGGTCTTGTTTTCTTTTAAATATCTTACGGTATTTGGTTCTAGGAAGCATTGTAATCAAGCAAGTGTGAAAAAAGATGTTTTTGAGTAAAAAATCATCGATGAAGTATAACCGATTTAAAATAGAAGCGAGATTAGAAAAAAAATATATGTTATTTGGGTGTATTAAAGTGTCGACTGAATTTCAAACGCCTGGAAGCGAAATCAGACGTCTGATTTACCCTAATTCAAACACAATAAATAAGTTTAGACATCTGGTTTGGTTGAGTTTTAAAAATTTGATAGTCAGAGAGTTTTTTTAGAAGTCTGGTTTAAATACGACATTTGAAATATATCGATTTTTTATAATTTGGTGGCAGGGACTTAATTCAGACGTCTGGTTCAAAGCTCAGACGTCTAAAATAGTCTGGTATCCATTTTAAGGAAACAGAGAAATTTTTCAGATGTTTGGAAGGTTATAACAGACGTCTGGCATATGCACAGTGATGAAAAATTCATGGGATATCAGAGTGTCAGACGTCTGAGGTCAATATGCAGACGTCTGAAAATGACCAATCTTCCAAAAATAGACTAATTCTAAAGGGTGTTGCTTATTTCTCGACCTTCTATTGTTTGAAACAACATATATTATTATTTTTGTGAAACAAAATTACAAACAAATAGAACAAAAAATATAAGCTATTTAGATGGTGATGAACTTTTGCGACCATCTGACTTGTCATTTCTCCATGGTTTGAGTGGAGACCATATATTTCAACGTTCGTGGGTTCTCGGGGAACCAGAGAATCGCCTTAGTGAAGGGTCCAAAGATGTATGATACGAGGAAGAGGGATCCAAGGAACTGCAAGTCATCAGAAGTGTTCATGGACATCTTTCTTTCGTAAAGTACAAAATATCATCGCTACTTGGTCCAAAAAGCATAGTCGACGTGCTGTGACTTTTTGTTCAAAATATAATTCTCATGGTAGATCTATTTGTTGTTTTTGATAGTTATGTATCTCATCAATTTTCTCCTTTGTGTTAGGAGAGACAAATAAAGATCATTTAGACTTCTTGCTATCGGGAGTGAATCCCGTGTGATAGGAGGACCACCTATACGTCGGTTCCTGATTTGGTGTGGGTGTAGGAAGCCGTTGTGGTGTATCCGCTGAGCTATCCGTTGTAGGTGTCGAGAAGGATAGATGAGAATTTTCAGAAGACATGATTATATTTTGTTTTAAATATGAAATGTGTATATATTTATTCTTCATGTTGTATAAGTATTTATATATAAGTTCAAAAATTATTTATAGATTTTTTTTAGAAACTAACTATCTAAAAAACTAAAGGTAAAGGATTTATCAATTATAATTTGTAGATAGAAAATTATTAGCTAATCATAGCATAAATGAAGGTGTGGTTATTAATTTAGGAGATCACTAAGAGAGCATATCCCTAAATCGCGTAGGAGTTTAACAAAAGTTTGTTCATTTAGTGGTTTTGTGAGAATACATGCTATTTGATTTTCGGTATTTTCCTATTCTAATGAAATAATTCCTTTTTCAACATTGTCACATAAAAAATGATGTCGTATATCTATATGTTTAGTTAGCGAGTGATATACAAGGTTTCTTGATAGATTTATTGCACTCGTGTTATCACAATATATTGGGGGTTTATCAATAATTTTGCGAAATCCATAAGTTTTTGTTGCATATATATCACTTGTGCACATGCTAGAGATGCTGATTTTTATTTGGCTTCGCAAGTAGATAAGGAGACACTCTTTTGCTTTTTTCTAAACCATGAAACTAATGATTGTCCAATAAAGTGACATGTTCCACTAGTACTCTTACGATCTATTCTACATCCACCGAAATCCACATCACTACATGAAACATGTTCAAACGATGATCCTTTAGGGTAAAACAAACCGTAATCTCTAGTACTAGATAGATGCCGTAAAATACGTTTAACAGCTCTTAGGTGACATTATTTTGGTTTTGCTTGAAATCGGGCACAGAGACATACACTAATAATAATATCGGGTCGAATAGCCATCAAATAGAGCAAGGAACCAATCATGCTACGATATAATTTTTCATCGAAATCTCTTCCGTTATCATCCTTTTCTAGTGAACACCAGTACTCAATGGTGTTGGTTTGCTTGAAGCTTTACCCATTTCAAAACGACGTAATAGATCGTTACAATATTTTTTTTGATGAATAAAAATACCATTTTCAAGTTGTTTTATTTATAAACCTAGTAAGAAATTTAATTCTCCCATGTGAGACATTTCAAATTCATTTTTCATAATATTTGAAAATAGATTATAGAGATTTTCGTTGGTTGAACCAAAAATAATATCGTCAACGTAAATTTGTACAACTAAAATGTCGTTATTTTCTCGTTTAATAAATAAAGTTCATCGATTTTTTCTATTTGAAAACCAGATGTAATTAAGTGATTTCTAAGATGTTCGTACCATGCACGAGGACCTTGTTTTAATTTATATAATGCTTTTTGTAGTTTAAAAACATGGTCGGGCTATTTTTCGTGAACAAATAATGGAGGTTGTTCAATATATACGTTTTCTTTAATAAAACCATTTAAAAAGGTACTTTTGACATCCATTTGAAATAGTTTAAAGTCCGGTTGATTTACAAAAGCTAGTAATGTATGAATGGCCTCTAATCTTGCTACTGGAGCAAAGGTTTCGTCATATTTGACAACTTCTTCTTGATTATAGCCTTGAGCAACTAAACGTGCTTTATTTCTAACAATATTTCCGTTTTCATCTGCTTTGTTTTTAAATACCCATTTTCTTCCTATAACCGATTGATCTTCTGGTCTTGATACTAATTTCCAAATATTATTACGTTCAAATTGATTTAATTCTTCTTGCATAGCTATTATCCAAAAATTATCATTTGAAGCTTCTTTATAATTTTTGGTTCAAAATTTGACACAAATGCTATATGGCTTATTTGATTAAGTTGATTTCTAGTTACACTAGAATTGAGATCTCAAATGATATTATCTTTTGGATGGCGCTTAAGAATTTTAGGGGACGATATCAAAGTATTGTTTTGTGCATTTGTCTCATTATTAATAGAATTTGTTGTATTTGTTATTGGAATTGTTTCTTCATCATCATTAGTATGGTGGTTAAGAAGATTTTCGTCGAACGAAACAAGTAAGTTTTCTTCAATAGCGTTATTTCGTTTATTAAAAATTCTATATGTTTTACTGCGATCCGAATATCCAACAAAGATTCCTTCTTCGGCCTTCGGGTCAAATTTTCCTAAATTATCATTTGTATTTAATATAAAACATTTTGATCCGAAAGTTTTAAAGTATGATACTTTAGGTTTTCTTTCAAAAAATATTTCAAAACAAGTTTGTTTAGTCATAGGACGTATGGTTACTCGACTCAACACATAACAAGCTGCGGCAATAGCTTCAGCCCAAAAATGTTTGGGTAGACCGCTACTATTTAGTAGTGTTCGTGCACATTCTTGTAACGCACGATTTTTTCTTTCTACTACACTATTCTGTTGAGGTGTGCTGGAAAAGAAAAATTATGACTTATTCCTTTCTTACTACAAAAGTTAGTAAAAAGATCGTTTTCGAATTCTCCGCCATGATCACTTCGGATATTTTTAATTTTCAAATCCATTTGTGTTTTAATTCTTGTAGAAAATATTTTAAACATACCAAAGGTATCACTTTCATGTTTTAAAAATAAAGTCCATGTATATCTTGAAATATCATCAACTATTACGAAAACATATTTGTTGTGATTTATAGATCATACTTGTGTCGGACCAAATAAATCTAAATGTAATAATTCTAATGGCTGTTTTATAAAAATATTATTTTTAGATTTAAAAGAACTTTTGTTTAGTTTTCCAATTTGACAATCATCACATAAATTTTCTACTTTGTAATTTATTTTAGGTAAACCTCTAACTAGCTCATATTTTGCTAATTTATTAATATATTTAAAATTAGCATGACAAAATCTTTTATGCCACAACCATGGATCGTCATGTTTGGCGGTTAAACACAAATTTGATTTTTTTATATATTCATGTTCAGGACATAAATATTTATGTTTCTAAAACCTTCAAATATAAGTTGTTTGTTATTATCGAAAATATTACATCTATCTTTTTCGAAGTTGATTTGAAAACTTTTATCGCATAATTGACTAATACTTAGCATGTTATATTTTAGATTTTCTACTAATAAAACATTTGTAATAATAGTGTGATGACCCGGAATTTCGGACAATATCAATTTAATAATCTGTATTAAAAATTTAATTGATTTAATAATCTTTGTTAATAAGATTTGAATTGATTCTTCTTTTAATGAATATATAATTGGTGAATTATATCTTTTAAAAGCTAAATAAATAATTTTATATATTTATATATTGTAAATAGATAAGCTTTTTTTTTAATTTAACAAATGAAATTATATTTTCTAATTCTAATATTTTTGGTAATTTGATTTTATTTAATATTAAGCATTTTAACGCTATTTTATAAATAATTATATGGTTTTAAATACTTAAGGAAAATGTTTAATTGTTTAAATTTATTTTAGCATAAGTTTAAATTTAAATTAATTAACAAAAAGGTTTGTTTTATCTTCTTTTTAAATATTACTTGATAAATATGGTTTGAATATATTTAAGTTTAAAATACAATTACATAATGAAACATTAATTCATTTGAGAAAAATAAGTAATTTATAATAAAAAGATTATTTCTTTTATGAATTATTTAAAATTGATAAATGTGTTATTTTCAAACAATATTAATAATGTACTGTTTTTACAAATAGATTTTTATAGAAATAGAATTTTTATTTCAATCTTAATTTGTGTAGTCATATATGTATATGTATAACTTGATTTTAAAATTGGACTTTTTGAATTTGATTTAAATTTGAATTTAAAATTTTTAAAATTCAAAGGATAGATTTTAAATTGTTTTGTATTTTAGAATATATGTATAAACTATTATTTATGAATATAATTGTTTTATTTCTTTAAAATTATCTACGTATGAATAAGTACTTATTAACAAATTAATTAAGTATAAGTTTATACTAACCTTTATTAACATTTAATATAAGTACTAATAACTTAAAGAGACAAATGTTATTTTCCTAAGGCCTCATTTTTATAAGTGTTAGATAGTTAATATGATATAGGACAAGTGTCATGTTTTATTATAATTTTCTTTGATTTTTAATAAACCTTAAAATTATGTTTATATAAGCATACATCTCCATTTTCTTTTTCTCATCTCATTCTAAACTAAAGAAAAACTTCAGCTGAAATAAAAAGAAACAAATATGTAAATCACTTCCTCAAGAACCAGAAAACAAATCAAAGCAAAATCCCTGTAATACATTTTCCAAATCAAAAGATCAACTCTGTATCTATTTTCAAGCCAAAAAGCAAACATGTAGTTCATTTTCTTCAATCTTTTCAAGCCAGCATTCATCTTCAACCTGAGATGAACCAGCCTGCATGCAACTGCAGTTTTAAATCAAGCATTTTTTTTCAAGCACTAAAGTTTTCAAAGGCAGTCAATGTTTAAAGTTTTCAAGGGCAAATAGGCATTTCAGCAAAACAATTTTAAAAGTTTCCAAAGCTATTTCAAAAATGTGCTCTGTTCATCATCTATCTGGTGAGTAACGTTTTTATTAAAAATAATTTAAGTAAATATGGTTGCATGTTAATTTCTGTGGAAATTTTATTTTGTGTTAATATATAAAGATGGTTTTGCATATACATGGATGTATATAGTTGTGTGCATGTGGCTGTGTATCAGTACATCTCTGTTTCGAATTCCAGGCTCCAGTTTTGATTCAAAACCATTTTCGTTTAATCCAATCTTTGTTTGGATTTAAGTTGTAAATAAAACTTGATTGTTTTGTCGTAGAGAAGGTTTTATAATTTTGTTTAAGTTAAATTAAATTTGAAATACTTTTGGAAATCAAAAACAATAGTATAAGCTTAAGATAAGTAAAAATTCAATTTCCCTGATTCATGTATTCAGGAACATAAATTGAATTCTTAAACTAAAACATGATTTTTAAGAATAAAACCATAATTTTTAGTTAAGGAATGAAGGAGCAGTTCTTGGTTGATCAGTTTGGATATTTTGGGTTGCTTCTGGTGATCTAGTGGATCAGGATGATTGGGGTCTTTCCTAATAGTGGAGGAATGATCGAAGAACCGTGGAAAAATATTAGATGGGTGTTCAGATGACCATGGTGATGGTGGTTGATCTGGGAAGCCTGTAAACCTAGTTTTGGTGAGCTCTTGAATTTTTGATTGGCATTATTTCTCTGGGTGATCGAGTTCTATGGGATTCAAGGAGATGCTGGCTGGAGTGTGGACAAAGTCATCGCCGGAGGTGTAGGCGTTCTGGTGGTCGGAGATGCGAGGACGAGGCAATTTCAGGTTTGGTTGAGGTGGTTCTGGGCTTGTTCCAGGTTTGGCTATTAAACTCGAATTCGATTTCGAGTTCGTGGATGATCGCTGGCTTGCTAAGGGTTTTAGTGATGACCAGAAGGGGTCGGAGCCACTGTGCATGTGCACGGTGCATCTCTGGTGAAGATTGAATTGGAAGGAGATGGGGTACTCGAGTTTCTAGAGTCAGTTAAGTGTTTTGCTTGGAGTTTTAGGAAGTCTGACTCGAAGCTTTTTGAGGGTGGTCTCGAGTCACTTGGTGGTTTCAGGTTTTAAACCTGATAGTTTTTTTTAAATTTTAAATTGAATTTTAAAAATTGAAGAAAGATTTAAGCTAGTTTTAAAATCCATTTCAAAATATGGATTCAAATTCAATTTTGCATCTTAGTTTAAAAATAATTAAAGTTTAAGGAAATTTAAAATGATTTTAAATTTTGAAAAATAAAGATTTAAATAAGTTTTAAACCAAGTTTAAATCTAGATTCAAGTTCAGTTTGAATCCTAGTTTGGGAATAAATAAGTTTTTAAAATTCAAATTGTTTTAAAAACTTTAAAGCGTTTAAAGTGTAATTTAAATGGTTTGAATTTAAATATGAATTTGGTTAAATTCATTTAAGTTTCTTATATAAAACAAGTATTTCTTTAACATATGACTTAAAAGGGTTTTGAATTATTTTAAACTTTGTTAAAGCTAAATTAATATTCATTTTAAATCTTGAATTTAAAATGAAATTTAAAAGTAAAATTTAAAAGTAAATTTTTTTTAAATGATTTGTTAAAGATAATTTAATCATTGATAAAAATAATGTTTTATCTTAAAGTAAATTAAGATTTAATGATTTGTTATTCATTAAATTATTAAGGTATTTAAAATGGATAATTAATTAATTTAATTAATTAATGATTTGGATTAATTAATTAATTTAATAATTAAGGGTTTTAAATTAATTAATTAAGGTTTAAGATTAATTAATTAAGGAATAATTAATTTGTAATTAAGGATCATTAATTAGATTAGATTTTTAATTAATGATTAGGAATTAATTAATTAAGTAATTAAGGATTAATTAAATTACAGTTAAGATCTTAATTAATTAAATAATTAGAGATTTATTAATTGGTTATTAAAGATTAATTAATTTATAATTAATTATGATTAATGTAAGTTTAATTACTTAAGAGAAGTAATTGTAGAATTTTTAATAGTTAATGAATGTCATTAACTATGGATTATTCAATAATTAATTAATGTGATTAATTTTAATAATTAATTAGATTAATTAATTTAAAGATAATCATTTGTGAAATTGTTTAAGTATAATTACTTAATGGAAGTAATTAAGGAATTAATTACTCAATGTAATTAATTGAGTTTAATGTGATTAGTTTAAGTAATTAATTAAATTTAATTAATTCAAGATAATCACTGGTTTATTTGTTAAGTATAATTACTTAATGTAATTAATGAAGGATAATTACTTAGTAAAGTAATTAAGTTGAGTAATTACGGGATGTAATTATTAAAAGTATGGAAGAGATATGGGATTAATTACTTTGTGTAATTAATATGAAGAATAATACTTAGTGAAAGTAATTAATAATTAATTACTTAGTGTAATTAAATTAAGAATTCATTAATAAAGTTATTTGAAGATAATTAAGTGATTTAATTAATTAAGGGTAATTAATTACTGAACGTGATTAATCAAGGGTGATTAATAAATGTGGTTTAATTAAAGATTCATTACTTGATGTAATTAATTTAAAAACAATGATTAATTAAAAATGTAATTAGGGATCATTAATTAATATAATTAACGATGTAGTTAAGGGTTGGTTAATTAAAATTAATTAATCAATGATAAGTAATTATAGAGTAATTAGTGTAATTAATTAAGGATTAATGTAATTAATTATTGTTAATTAATTAATGAAGTAATTAAATGATTAATTACTATATTTGATTAAGAATAATTAATTTGTGAAATTAATTAAGGAATAATTAGTTGAATATAATTAAAGGATAATTAATCAGGATGATTAATTAAGATGGATAATTAATTAATTAATTTGTAATTAATTAATGGTTATGTAAGCAAGATTTATGTGATGAAAGTAATTAATTTAATTTACTTTAAACTAATTAGAGATGAGGTAATTAATTTAATTCATTTTAAATTAATTTTAGTGTGATTAATAAATCATTACTTATGTATGGATGGATGATATTAATTTCCTTGATTGGTCTGAGATATCAGATATGAGATAAGTAATGCTATGTGATATGGATGCTTTGGTTGAAGTTTGATGATAATGTGGATTATCTGTTTATGATGATAATGTGAATTATCTGTTTGTGATGATAATGTGAGTTATCTATTTGTGAAATGTGAATTATCTATCTGTGTGAATATAGATAATAAAATTGAATTGTTTTAACTTTTAAAAACAACTTGGAACTAAAAGATGGCGTTTTGGATTTCGTTGAGACCGGGATCGGGTTTTCAGATTTGGATATCCGAAAACCACATCGATCCAAATTAAAGATAGGTCGTGAATTTCAAGTGAAGATGAAGATTTAGAGTGCAAGGGTTATTGTCGTTAACTTTGAGGGTGATTCCAAAATGAGTGTAACGAGATAATGCCTTCGGTTTCGTTCGAACCCGGAACGAACTTGTATAGATTGAATGCTTTCAGAACATTGTCAGGTGGACGATGAGCATTTTAAAAGATGTGTTCTCTAAAGGTAATCGTAGCCTCAAGCCTCATCAACCGGGAATGGCTAAAACATGGGAGGTGCAGCAAGGCTAAGTGGGTAGCACCCAAGTAGGATGAGATTTTCCCCTGTCTAGAGGTCCCTTTTATTCGGTTGTGTGGGCAATTGTTGAGCTCCAACTGCTGGGGTTGTCTTGTTCGGGACTATCTAATAAGGGATGGTTCCGGCCTTGTGTTTTAGGGGATTGAGAGTAATCCTTGGTACGTTGATCTAGGCCACGTACTGTGACGGGCGGTACCCCAGTAGCCCTGCCATTGTATGGAATCCATTCTCCAGTAAGTGCCATATATTTTAGTTGTGCCCAACTATGTTGGAATATGAGATGTAAGCATTCCAGCTATTTCTGTATTTTACTTGAAAACCCTAGAATCTATTATAATATCACTAGATTTCCTAACAAATGTTTCGGTTAGCATAAGGTAAAAACTTACCCATGTTTGTATGTAGGAAGTCTTACGTGATACCTTTTGTTTTCAAAGGTTTTTGAAAGTTAACCAACTTTAACCTGTTACTCACACTAGACCTTGTCTGACTCGGAGTTTATTTTTGTTTTCTTAAACTCTTGGATACTCAAATTTTTAGTAGTATCCAAGGAATTCAGGTTAGTTTTAACGAATTGTGGAGGAGTAATGGAGCAGGAGGCTTCAGCGTTGTAGATATATATAGTGTTCCGCTGTGTTGGTTTCTCCGAGTTGTATTTGAGTTGTAATAACTATATAGGTGTTTATAACTGTCTAGTATGTGTTGTATATGCTGTGTAACTCTGATGTATATGATACCATGTAATATTTATGTGATTAATATAATTTATTCGTTCTGCTATTTAGATTCTGATGTTGTTTCTTCATTCTTCTCTATCTTTTCTCTTTTCTATCCCTTTCTTTCTTCAAGACGATACAACTTTCCGTGGAGAAAAAGTCGGGTCGTCTCATTTGGTATCAGAGCGCTAGGTTGAGTGAGTGCCTAGGCTTTGGAGTGGTTTCTTTCTTAAGAGAGCATGTTTGTAATTTTAATATATATATATATGTATATATATCTACTTGTTGGGATTACCTGTTCAGGTTTTCTAATATAAGTTATAAAGGTAAATAGGGTAATGGTGTGTGTAACACGACTACCATTGGTTGGAGTTTGAGTGTTGAGGTTGGAAGTGGATCTGTCGAGACTGTAGACCTAATACCATCTCGAGTGAGCCTTGCAGTGGTGTAAGGATTTCATCAATCTCCGAAGGAAACCCTTTAAAGGTTCGGAGTCTATCTTTGAAGTTTGGATGAGTAGAGTTTGGATCTGTCGGTTGGGCAGAAGCGAGTGATGGTATCTTGGCAAACTCAGGAAGTAGTAGCTACGTGATGAGATGCAGTGACTGTGGATGTTTCTGAAGATGTTTCTTTGGAACAAGTTGAAGGAAGTGTGTCTACATCGGTGATGAGGCTGAGTTCAGCAAGTTGTTTGTGCTTAGTTTGAGGTCCGAGTTTCTCGAAGAGCTTTGGATAGGAAGTCTTTGGCATCAGTGGCAGCGTTGCAGCTCAGGTTGTATTGTGAGTCCGCAAGGAGGTTATCTGGCTGAGCAATTTTCTAGAGGTGGAGTTCAGAAGCTGCAGAGTGGATCCATTTCTTTGATGGATTGTCTAGGTAAGTATAAGTTGTTCTGATTGGAAATGAGAGAACAATATCTTCGGATATTGGTCTGGATTGATCGCAAAAGTGACATGCGATAGTTGAGTGTTCTCTTGGGTTATCTTTTGCTTGAGCCATCTAGAGATTGAGTTTTCGTATAGACCAAGATTCCAGGAGTGTTACCCGGGGTTAAGCTAGTAGAAGAATTGTTCTTAGAGATAGAGTTTGGTGAAGCAGCTCGGGTTTTGGTGGAACATCTGAATTTTCTTTTATGGATCCGATGAACCATATTTCTGGGATGTGTTGTCCAGTCTGTGCTCGTGTTCATCATCAGCATTTTCATCTTCTCCAGAACAGAGTTGTGCAGTAGAAGCAGTTTGGAAGTAATCCTGTTTGTCTTTTCCGGACCGGAGAAGTAAGTTTAGTTTTCTGATGTTTGAGGAGTAGAGTTTGTGTTCTTGATTTTGGTTGATCTTGAGGGGACAATTTTGTTGGGTTGTTTTTGGTCCAGTTTGTTTCCAGAAGTATCAACGTAGGTTGAGCGGATCAAGGAGGATGAAGGCAGCCTAGGATCGTCCGAAGAGTTTTGTGGATAAGAGTCAGAGATTTGATTTTGGATAAGTTTTCTCCGATCAACGGGTGCTATAAGTTTTGGTAAGACTGGCAAGCCAGCTCCGAGGTATTGGATCTTTTCTGTATTCTTGTGAGGTTAAGAGTTTGGTCTTCAGGATTGAATTGCCAGTTTGGATAACTGGGATTTAGTATGTTTCACGTATCTCTGAGGGAGTACGTGTATGATCCATCTCTGGTTGTGGAACCAGCTGTTCTAGAGGATTTGGTTGTTGAGCAGGACTTGTCTGAGGTCTGATATCCCGTTTAGTTTTGTAGATCTAGATGAGTAGGAGCTCTGAAACTTAGTAGTGTAGATTGTTTGGGTTCTGTAGAGCGAGCATTCCAGTATTTATACCTTGGAAACTCTAGGAAGTTCTATCCAGAATTTTGTCTGGATAGTTAAATTTGTTTGATTGGGTGAATTGGTTGTTATGGTTGTTAGCATATGATTGATAATATATGCTAGTGGTTTAAAATTAAATTCTTTAATGAGATTATTAAATTACCTTTGCTTTTAAATTTCGGGGACGAAATTCTTTTAAGGGGGGAATGTGATGACCCAGAATTTTGGACAATATCAATTTAGTAATCTGTATTAAAAGTTTAATTGATTTGGTAATCTTTGTTAATAAGATTTGAATTGATTTAGTAATCTTCTTTTAATAAATATTTAATTGGTGAATTTTATCTTTTAAAATCTAAATAAATTGTTTTCTAATTATAATATATATATATATATATATATATTTGTATATATTATAAATAGATAAGCTTTGTTTTAATTTAACAAATGAAATTATATTTTCTAATTATAATATTTTTGGTAATTTGATTTTATTTAATACTAAGCTTTTTAAAGCTATTTAGTAAATAACTATATGGTTTCAAATACTTAAGTAAGATGTTTAATTGTTTAAATTCATTTTAGCATAAATTTAAATTTAAATTAATTAACAAAAAGGTTTGTTTTATCTTCTTTTTAAATATTACTTGATAAATATGGTTTAAATATATTTAAGTTTAAAATACAACTACATAATGAAACATTAATTCATTTGAGAAAAATGAGTAATTTATAATAAAGAGATAATTTATTTTATGAATTATTTAAAATTGATAAATGGGTTATTTTCAAACAATATTAATAATGTATTGTTTTTACAAATAGATTTGTATAAAAATAGAATTGTTATTTCAATCTTAATTCGTGTAGTTATATATGTATATGTATAAATTGATTTTAAAATTGGACTTTTAAATTTTATTTGAATTTGAATTTAAAAGTTTTAAAATTCAAAGGATAGATTTTAAATTGTTTTGGATTTTAGAATATATGTATAAACTTTTATATATGAATATAATTGTTTTATTTCTTTGAAATTATTTACTTATAAATAAGTACTTATTAACAAAATAATTAAGTATAAGTTTATATTAACCTTTATTAACATTTAAAATAAATACTAATTACTTAAAGAGAGAGATGTTATTTTCCTAAGGCCTCATTTTTACAAGTGTTAGATAGTTAATATGATAGGGGACAAGTGTCATGTTTTATTATCATTTTCTTTGATTTTTAATAAACCTTAAAATTATGTTTATATAAGCATACATCTCCATTTTCTTTTTCTTTTTCTCATCTCATTCTATACTAAAGAAAAACTTCAGCTGAAATAAAAAGAAACAAATCTGTAATCACTTCCTCAAGAAACAGAAAACAAATCATAGCAAAATCCCTGTAATACATTTTCCAAATCAAAAGATCAACTCTATAACTATTTTCAAGCCAAAAAGCAAACCTGTAGTTCATTTTCTTCAATCTGTTCAAGCCTGCATTCATCTTCAACCTGAGATGAACCAGCCTGCATGCAACTGTAGTTTTAGATCAAGCATTTATTTTCAAGCACTAAATTTTTCAAAGGCATTCAAGTTTAAAAGTTTTCAAGGGCAAGTAGGCATTTCAGCAAAACAAGTTTAAAAGTTTCCAAAGCTATTTCAAAAATGTGCTCTGTTCATCATCTATCTGGTGAGTAACATTTTTATTAAAATAATTTAAGTAAATATGGTTGCATGTTAATTTCTATGGAAATTTTGTTTTGTGTGAATATATGTAGATGGTTCTGTAAATATATTGATGTATATAGTTGTGTGCATGTGGCTGTGTATCAGTACATCTCTGTTTCGAATTCCAGGCTCCAGTTTTGATTCAAAATCATTTTCCCTTAATCCAATCTTTGTTTGGATTTAACTTTTGAATAAAACTTGTTTGTTTTGTCATAGATAAGGTTTTCAAATTTTGTTTAAATTAAATTAAATTTGAAATACCTCTGGAAATAAAAAACAACAGTATAAGCTTAAGATTAGTAAAAATTCAATTTCCCCGATTCATATATTCAGGAACATAAATCGAATTCTTAAACTAAAATATGATTTTTAAGAATAAAACCATAATTTTTAGTTAAGGAATGAAGGAGCAGTTCTTGGTTGATCAGTTCGGATATTTTGGATTGCTTCTGGTGATCTAATGGATCGGGATGATTGGGGTCTTTCCTGATGGTGAAGGAATGATCGGAGAATCGTGGAAAAATATTGGATGGGTGTACAGATGACCGTGGTGATGGTGGTTGATCTGGGATGCCTGTAAAACTAGTTTTGGTGTGCTCTTGAATTTTTGATCGGCATTGTTTCTCTGGGTGATCAAGTTCTACGCGATTCGAGGAGATGATGGCTGGATTGTGGACGAAGTCATGGCCAGAGGTGTAGGCATTCTGGTGGTCGGAGATGCGAGGACGAGGCAATTTCAGGTTTGGTTGAGGTGGTTCTGGGCTTGTTCCAAGTTTGGGCTATTAAACTCGAATTCGATTTTGGAGTTTGTAGCGACGATTTGATGGTCGGAATCGAGATCGTGGATGATCGCCGGTTTGCTAAGGGTTTTGGTGATGAACAGAAGGGGTCGGAGCCACCGTGCATGTGCACGGTGCATCTCTGGTGAAGATTGAATTGGAAGGAGATGGGGTATTCGAGTTTTTCGAGTCAGTGAAGTGTTTTGCTCGAAATTTTAGAAAGTTTGACTCGAAGCTTTTTGAGGGTGGTCTCCAGTCACTTGGTGGGTTCAAGTTTTAAACCTGATAGTTTTTTTTAAAATTTAAATTTAATTTTAAAAATTGAAGCAAGATTTAAGCTAATTTCAAAATCCAGTTTAAAATATGGATTCAAATTTACTTTTGCATCCTAGTTTTAAAATAATTAAAGTTTAAGGAAATTTAAAATGATTTCAAATTTAGGAAAGTAAAGATTTAAATAAGTTTTAAACAAGTTTAAATCTAGATTCAAGTTTAGTTTGAATCTTAGTTTGGGAATAAACAATTTTTTAAAATTCAAATTGTTTTAACAAGTTTAAAGTGTTTAAAGTGTATTTTAAATGGTTTGAATTTAAAATTGAATTTGGTTTAAATTCTTTTAAGTTTCTTATATAAAACAAGTATTTCTTTAACATATGATTTAAAAGGTTTTTGAATTGTTTTAAACTTTGTCAAAGTCAAATTAGTATTCATTTTAAATCTTAAATTTAAAATGAAATTTAAAAGTAAATTTTTTTAAATGATTGTTCAATGATAATTTAATCATTAATAAAAATAATGTTTTATCTTAAAGTAAACTATGATTTAATGATTTGTGATTCACTAAATTATTAAGGTATTTAAAATGGATAATTAATTAATTTAATTAACTAAAGATTTGGATTAATTAATTAATTTAATAATTAAGGGTTTTAAATTAATTAATTATGGTTTAAGATTAATTAATTAAGGAATAATTAATTTGTAATTAAGGATCATTAATTAGATTAAATTTTTAATTAATGATTAGGAATTAATTAATTAAGTAATTAAGGATTAATTAAATTCCAGTTAAGCACTTAATTAATTAATTAATTAGAGATTTATTTATTGGTTATTAAAGATTAATTAATTTATAATTTATTATGATTAATGTAAGTTTAATTACTTAAGAGAAGTAATTAAAGAATTTTTAATAGTTAATAAAGGTCATTAACTAAGGATTATTAAATAATTAATTAATGTGATTAATTTTAATAATTAATTAGTTTAATTAATTTAAAAATAATCATTTGTGTAATTGTTTTTGTATAATTACTTAATGGAAGTAATTAAGGAATTATTTACTCAATGTAATTAATTGAGTTTAATGTGATTAGTTTAAGTAATTAATTAAGTTTAATTAATTCAAGATAATCATTGGTTGTTTTGTTAAGTATAATTACTTAATGTAATTAATGAAGGATAATTACTTTGTGAAGAATTAAGATGAGTAATTAGGGGATGTAATTAATTGAAGTATGGAAGAGATACGGGATTAATTACTTTGTGTAATTAATACGAAGAATAATTACTTAGTGAAAGTAATTAATAATTAATTACTTAGTGTAATTAAATGAAGAATTGTTAATAAAGCCATTTGAAGATAATTAAGTGATGTAACTACATTAAGGGTAATTAAATTACCGAATGTGGTTAATCGAGAGTAATTAATAAATGTGGTTTCATTAAAGATTAATTACTTGATGTAATTAATTTAAATAGAATGATTAATTAAAAATGTAATTAGGGTTCATTAATCAATATAATTAATGATGTAGTTAAGGGTTGATTAATTAAGATTTATTAAGCAATGATAAGTGATTATAGAGTATTAATTAGTGTAATTAATTAAAGATTAATGTAATTAATTATAGTTAATTAATTAATGAAGTAATTAAAGGATTAATTACTTTATTTGATTACGAATAATTAATTTATGAAATTAATTAAGGAATAATTACCTGAATATAATTAAAGGATATTTAATCAGGGATGATTAATTAAGATGGATAATTAGAGGATAATTAATTAATTTGTAATTAATTAACGGTTATGTAAGCAAGATTTATGTGATGAAAGTAATTAATTTAATTTAATTTAAATTAATTAGAGATGAAGTAATTAATCTAATTTACTTTAAATTAATTAGAGATGAAGTAATTAATTTAATTAATTTTAGTGTGATTAATAAATCATTACTTGTGTATGGATGGATGATATTGATTGCCTTCATTGGTTTGAGATCTCAGATATGAGATAAGTAATGTTGTGTGATATGGATGCTTTGGTTGAAGTGCGATGATAATGTGGATTATCTGCTTATGATGATAATGTGAATTACCTGTTTGTGATGATAACGTGAATTATCTATTTGTGATATGTGAATTATCTATCTGTGTGTATACAGATAATAAAATTGAATTGTTTTAACTTTTAAAAACAACTTGGACCTAAAAAATGGCGTTTTGGATTTCGATGAGACCGAGATCGGGTTTCCAGATTTGGATATCCAAAAACCACATCGATCCAAATTAATGACAGGTCGTGAATCTCAAGTGAAGATGAAGATTCAGAGTGCACGGGTTATTGTCGTTAACTCTAATGGTGATTCCAAAAAGAGTGTAACGAGATAATGCCTTCGGTTTCGTTCGAACCTGGAACAAACTTGTATAGATTGAATGCTTTCAGGGCATCGTTAGGTGGACGATGAGCATTCTAAGAGATGTGTTCTCTAAAGGTAATCGTAGCCTCAAGCCTCATCAACCGGGAATGGCTAAAACATGGGAGGTGCAGCAAGGCTAAGTTGGTAGCATCCAAGCAGGATGAAATTTTGCCCTATCTAGAGGTCCCTTTTATTCGGCTGTGTGGGCAGTTGTTGAGCTCCAACTGCCGAAGTTGTCTTGTCCGGGCTATCCAGTAAGGGATTGTTTCAGCCTTGTGTTGCAGGGGATCATAAGTAATCCTCGGTACGTTGATCTAGGCCACGTACTATGACGGACGGTACCCTAGTAGCCCTACCATTGTATGGAATCCATTCTCCAATAAGTGTCATACGTTTTAGTTACGCCCAACTATGTTGGAACGTGAGATGTAAGCATTCCAGCTATTTCTGTATTTTACTTGAAAACCCTAGACCCTATTATAATATCACTGGATTTCCTATCAAATGATTTGGTTAGCGTAAGGTAAAAACTTACCCATGTTTATGTATGGAAAGTCTTACGTGATACCTTTTGTTTCCAAAGGTTTTTGAAAGTTAAGCAACTTTAACTTGTTACTCACAGCAGACCCATGTCTGAGCTGGAGTTTATTTCTGTTTTCTTAAACTCTTGGGTACTCAAATTTTTACGAGTAGCCAAGAGATTCAGGTTAGCTTTGACGAATTATGGAGGAGCAATGGAGCAAGAGGCTTCATCGTAGTAGATATATATAGTGTTCCGCTGTGTTGGTTTCTCTGAGTTGTATTTGAGTAGTAATAACTAGACAGGTGTTTATAACTGTCTAGTATGTGTTGTATATGTTGTGTAACTCTGATGTATATGATACTATGTAACATTTATGCGATTAATATAATTTATTCGTTCCAATGTTTAGATTCTAATGTTGTTTCTTCTTTCTTCTCTATCTTTTCTCTTTTCGATCCCTTTCTTTCTTCAAGATGATATGATTTTCTATTGAGAAAAAATGGGTCGTCTCAAATAGGAGAGTTAGAAATACCAGAGTTGATGATTTCTCCAATGCCCACGACGTATCCTTTTGAGTTATCTCCAAAGGTTACCGTTCCACCATCGATGTATGTTATATTTGATAACATTTTCGAATTTCCGATCATATGCTTGGAGCATCCGCTATCTAGTATCCATTTCTCCTTATTTTTTATTTTGCGTACCTGCAAAATAAAATATGTTTTACTTGGTACCCATATACTTTGTTAGTGTCCTAGATGTTAGGAGGAGTAGGTACCCATACCCAAGATGGTTTGGTACCTTTATGAATATAGTTCTTATTATAGACTATATTCTCTAAGAAATTATTAACATATTTTTGTCTAATCAAATTATTATTTGTCTTAGGAATCCAAATTTTTATATTTTTGGTATTCATATTAGACTTAGGTGAACTCTTAGTCTTTTTATAACTATATTTGTTAACATCATTTCCTCTTGGTTTAGGAGTATTTTTAAATCCTATTCCATTTCTATTACCTGATGGTTTTGAAGTTTTGATAAGATTTTCCAAATCCTATTTTCCTTCATTAAATTTCGAAACACTATTTGTAATTTTATCTAATTTTTCTTTTAATTCTAAATTTTCAATATTTCAATATTACTCTTCAAGTTGACATTTTCTTTTAACAAGTTATCCTTTACTATTTAGTTTTATCAAAATCAATAGCAATAGCCTCATTTTCGACAAAATTATTTTAACATTTTCTTGAGATAATTCTAGTTCCTCTTCTAAAATAATTTTATCATCTTTTAACATTCCTACTTCAAGTTCTATTCTGTTTATTTTGGCTATATATTCTATGTTCAATTTTTTAATTTTTTTAAATTTATCATCTAATTCCATGCTAAGTTCTAATAATTCGTCATAGCTAAGTTCGGGACATACCTCATCAGTTTGTGCCATAAAACACACATTAGCTTATTCTCCGTCGCTATCGCTATCACTATCTGATGATGATGAAGAATCTGAGTCATCCCATGTTACTTTGAATGCCTTCTTCTTTTTGAACTTTTTAAATATGTTCTTCTTTTTATCATTATTGAGCTTGGGATAGTCTTTCTTCATATGTCCAAATTGATCACATTCATAGCATTTAATTGATGTTTGATTTGTTAAGCTTGATTTTCCTCCTTTCTGAAATTTAGTCATTTTCCTAAACTTCTTGAATTTGTTGTAGTTTTTGGTAATAAACACAACTTCTTCTTCGTCGAAGCCGGAGTCTTCATTTGTTGCTGGGAATGCTATGTTATTCTTTTTCAAATTTTGTTCTTTTCGTGCCTACAAATTAGCTTCATAGGAATTAAATTTCCTATCAACCCTTCAACTACGAGTGCCGAGAGATCATTAGCTTCTTCAATAGCTAATACTTATCTTTCCCACTCTGGAGTTAAAGAATTGAGTACTCTGGATACTAACTCAAAATTTTTGAATTTGACTCCAAGTGCCATTAAATCACGTTGAATGGTTCGGAATCTATAATACATGTCTACTATAGATTCATTTTGTTTCATTTTAATCTATGAGAAATGATTTTGTAAAATTGAAATCTTAGTTTGTTTAACTTTGTTTGTGCCTTCATGTGTAACTTGTAAGTTATGCCAAATATAAAATGCAGTGTTACACAACATGACACGTGAGAATTCATTTTTCTCTAGTGAGCAAATTAGAACATTCATAGTTTTGGCATTATTAGAAGCTGCCATTTTTTGTGTATCGGTCCATGCGTTCATAGCAGTAGTAGGTGCTTCATATTTATCTTGAGTGGCTGACCAAATTTCTAGTCCATTAGCTTCCATAAAAATTCTCATACGCGTTGATCAATATGCATAGTTAGAGCCATTAAAATGTGGGGGTCGTGCTGTGGATCGTCCTTCTCGAAAAATACTTGCCATATTAAAGTGATTCGAAAACGTATTACTGTACTCTGATCAAACCTTGCTCTGATACCAATTGAAAGTCTATAGGGTGGATCTTATAGTGTATATGCAAGTATATGTGACAAAATATATGATGCAATTAAGATAAAATTAATCTAGGTAAATATAGAATAAGCACACCAAGATTTATACTGGTTCGGACCTCCCATCCTATGTCCAGTCCTAAAGCTCCCCTTCGAAATTCGACTACCAAACTCCCTCACTTCGCCTGGAGGAATAGGACTGGTTACAATAGCTTGTTCTTGTCAGGTATGTGTTCTATAACACGGATATTAACTATTAAGTACAAATGCTTCCGATATATATATCTAGAGAGTATTGATTGAGGAGATCTGAATATATGGAAGAGTGAAAATGCATGTATAGATTTCTAGAGATCAAGAATATAGCAGAGTATGTGAGTAAAGAGCGCAAGTAAGTAAGTGAATCCTTCTCTTTGATTCTTGATGTTATATATAGTGGTAGAGAGATTTCTTGAGTAGTTGCATCCATTAACGAGTGCTCTATGGTTGCTTCTGATGGTGAAGAAGAGTTGCAGAAAGAGAAGCGAAGATGTCTTTTCAAATGAGTCAGTTGTAATTTGAATTTTAAATTCTTAGTTCAGAATCAAACGTCTCGTATTTGTTTCAGACGTCTGACTCTGTATATTTTTTTATATACAATAGTCTTTGAGACGTTTGAGTGCATCAGCCAGACGTTTGATCCTGTCTGTTTTGTATTCCAGAGGATTTCTGCATACATCTGGCCAGTGCACCCAGATGTCTGAAACCTGTGCATGTTTACTTTGTGCGTCTGTCTTGTTGCTCCATTGATCCTATCGACTTGCAGTCTCTTGTAACATTCTTTGAGCCTTGTCCTTTTCTTTCTAGTGATGTTACTCTAGCAAGTACCTGTAAATAAAAATATATATGCATATTCGATTTCCATTGTATAGTTGTTGTCCTTGAAACAGTAGATTTGATTTCTTAACATATGGAGCATTCATCCTCTGTACTTTAGGTATTATTGGTTTTCAATGTCATGTTCACTTCTGTTGTAATAACCCGCATATTTTACGATTGTGCATTTAAGTATTTTATTTATATATAGCATCGTTAGTCGGATTAAAGTCCGAAATGCTACTTTTTGTAAACAGTCGGATCTGGACTCAAGATCACTCCCATTGAGTTCAAAACGGTGTTTGCGACCTTATTGAATATAAACATCGATATTTTGGAGTTGAGTAGAATTTTTCTATTTTTTCTATTGGGCTTTGGGTTAGGGTTTCACCCCACTAACCCGACATAATAACCTAACTCCTCCAACTCCTCTTCATTTATTCTATTATTTCCTGACGCTCTCAAGCTAAAATAAAAATGGGGGAAGAGAAAATAAATCAAAATTCCTAAGCCCTAGTTTACTAGGAAATTCAAATTCAAGTTCTAGAAATCAAAGAGAAGCTTAGGTAAGCATCCTCTTCATCTTCTCCAACTCAATCTTTCTATGATTTTAAGAAATTCCTAAACCCTAACATAGAATATGTTTGTCCATTATCATAGATTGGAGCTTCTTGAGTTGAAGTTGAAGAGTGGTTGATCTTTCCTTTATTTTAAAGCTTCTCACTTGTTGTTTTTGAGTTTAAAGGTGAGTTTTTGAGCTCACATCTCGTCTATAGCTTTCATTGTTATTGGGTATGAATTCCTGACATCTATTTCATGTTCAATTGCTTTTGGTTTGAATTGATTTGGTGAACTTTTCAAATTTTGGTGTTTCGAAGTCAAAATCTTTAAAGATCCTATCTTGGATTTTTGGACATGTTATTCGGGGTGTATCGAAGAGCCTATAGGACTAGGTTGTCGCTTGGCATAAATCCCTAGCCTCCGTCACTCGTCGATCGCTTCTGAATCATTTGGCCATCATTGGCCTAGGCAAACTGTTTCCCAGAACAAGCAACTAGATGTTTGGTTGGAAGGTTTCAGACGTTTGGTTAGGGCTGCAGACAAAAAGAAATACGACGGAAAAAAAAATGGAAGAGACTTGGACCAGACGTCTGGTCCAAACTTACCAGACGTTTGGTTAGTGTTCAGACGTCTGGGAGGGTTCTAAAATATTTCCAGAACATAAATCCATACGTCTGGATTAACCCCTGACGTATGGAACTTCCAATTTTGCCTATTCTGGCTGTTTTCAGTGGATTTCCAATTTTTATCATTTCTTGTTGATTCAATTGGTCGTTGTCATTTATTATCGACTTTGATGGCTACTTTTCGGGATTTTTGGGAATATCCATTTGATGGATTTGATATTGATTTCTATGGACTTGATTCATGTTTTCGTATGTGAATTTTTGGTGATTAATTGTTTCTACAATCATTTTCGTGATTTGTCACTTCTAAATACAAAGGTTTCTATACTAGTAGTAAATATCCAAACTCTTTTACAAAAATGATTTCATCGTTACTTTTAATACAAAGCTCGTTTTTAAAACCATTTTCCAATCTATTAGTATATGAAAACCTTTACCTCATTCGTTTGAGAAATCCAATTAAACGACTTAGCAAAACAAGTGGTATGAAACGCTTGCGTTTACTTTGTCGGTTAATTCTTAGAATTGTTCGATTGAAATCTTGTGGCAATTTTCCAGCGAAAATCTACAATTTCTTTGTAAATATTTAAGTTAAGCCAGTGGTTATGGGACACGAAGCTAAACTCATTTATTTACTAGCTTAGTGTAATTCACACTTTTTATTGATCAATGGTGATCATTTTATGGTTTAGACCAGCGATGTGCGATGTCTCTTTGTCCACATAGGGGACTGTACCTCGTTTTATTGAGCTTCATCTCATTTCTTTTATGGGCTAGCGAACCATGTTCTTTTATGGAGTTTGGGTTCATCGAGCGTACCGTTATTGTACTATGTCGTTGTTTTGAATTATTTGAATTTCTGGTTCATCGAGTGTACCATTAATGTACTACGTCGTTGTTTCGAATTATTAGAGTTTCAGGTTCCTCGGGCGTACTGTTATTGTACTATGTTGTTGCACTGGCTCTATGGTTAGTGACCATGGGAAAGCGACCCGTTTGTGATGCACATGTTGGTGAGTTTTCATGCTTCTGTTTGTGATAGGTCTCCTCCTTGTGATTTTTGGATTTCTAATTGATGATTTCTAGAATTTTTCTTTCACCAATTTTTGCGATTGGCATAGATATGTTTTGTTAACATTTGTGGTTTGGTGAATAAACTAAAGAATATGACATTCTTTTCGGTGTTTTGACATTCTTGGGATATTGTATGATTTTAGTTGTTATTTAATGTATACTTGTCACAGTATGACATTATTGTTATCATACTTTTTTTTCATATCACTTATCCTATCTCATTTTATATGATATTTATAGCTAGACTGATCCGTTTATTATTTTTCTTTTTAAATAATAATCAGGCCAGATCAAAGTATTTCAGGTCCTTCCACTTGACTTCTTAGCAGGGACTATCTTCTGACTTTTGGCTAACTACTTAGCTTAGTACATTTTGCTTTTATACATTCGAGATGGAGACTCCTTGATGTATAAATATTCTTTTGCCTAGCACTTGTACATATTCTTTTGTGATGTAGTGGATCTTACATGACCACTACTTTGATGCACACTTTTATGTGTTATATTCATATCTGTTTCTAGCTTTGTGATATGAATATCTATGAATGATTTATGTTATGCTTATTTTATATTGTTTTTCGAAGATTACACAGCCACTGCGTAGTAGTTTTGAGTTTGTTATTGATGTGTCAGATTTCCTTTTGAAATTAAATGCATATAATACTATCTGACATATCGGTACTCACGCAAAGCAATTACACAGATTGTCGCTCCTCAACAGCCTTATTCTTCGTGCTAGTTGACGGCAATACTCCGTAGTGTTCTTGGCTAGTGTGAGTATAGAGGTGGGGTTTCACATCTGTACTAAATATTTGTATTTTGGATATTTATGGAGCATTCAATTGTGTTTTCTTTACTTTTTTTCCGGTGATGCAGTAACGTAGAGATTTGCAACTTGACCATTTAAGCACCATCAGATTCACCTTATACAAAGGGGGTTGTTCTGGGTTTGTTTCTTCCTTCCGTTATTATTATCAACACCATATATTATACAATTTGTTTCAATCACCTGAAATTTTCTTATGCTTCAGGCTTCAGCTATGTAATCTTTTTCAAACACAAGATGATAATTTTTTCCTTTCCCAATTGTATATTTTCAACATGAATTATTTACCGTTATCTTTTAAACTTTTAGTTGAAATTGAAACTTTGAAATTAAATTTAATAATAGCATATATAAAGTAATAAGGTGATATATTCGAAGATTAAATCCATTAAAGTCTGTATAATATGAAAATTTTGTTTCAACACTGTATAATACTGCACTATTGAACCAAAAACTAAAACATAACTTGAAACTAATTTTTAGTCTATATTCGAAGAATTCCTTTTTATGGTTTTAGTAACTATGAGTGGCATCATAGGATCTCTAAGCTCCAAAAGAGCCTCAACTTTTGAAATCATGAACAAATCAAAAGAATAAAAAAGCGCTTTAACTTTCTTTTGTCTTCCAAATACATACATAATCCTATATACATACCCTGTCACTATTTTTTACATTGTGCAACGACCCGACTTTCTACCACCAGAAAATCGCATCATCTTTAAGAAAGAAAGGGATAGAAAAGAGAAAAGATAGAGAAGAAGAAAGAAACAACATCAGAATCTAAACAGCGAAACGAATAAATTATATTAATCACATAATACTTTACATAGTTTACACTCATTATCATAGATACACAACATAATCAACTCATACTAGACAGTTATAGACACCTGTCTAGTTAAACAACTCAAAGACAAACAACTCAGAGAACACACAGCGGAATACGCAGAAGCCTCCTGCTCCATTGCTCCTTCAGAATTCGTCAAGCCAACTTAAAATCCTAACCTGAATCCCTTAGCTACTCGTAAAAATTTGAGTACCCAAGAGTTTAAGAAAAGCAGAATAAACTCCGGGTCAGACATGGGTCTAGTGTGAGTAAACGGTTAAAGTTGCTTAACTTTAAAAACCTTTTGAAAGAAAAGGTATCACATAAGACTTCCCACACATAAACATGGAAAAGTTTTTACCTTACGCTAACCAAAACATTTGATAGGAAATCCTATGATATTATAATAGTGTCTAGGGTTTTCAAATAAATACGAAATAGCCGAAATTGTTACATCTATTAAATTCCAGCTACTAGCTACAAAAGTGGGTAATACAATCAAAACCGTTGGCACTTATTGGATTTTGGATTCCACACAATGGCAGGGCTACTGGGGTACCGCCCGTGACAGTACGTGGCCTAGATCACCGTACCGAGGATCACTCCCGACCCCTTGTAACACAAAGCCGGACCCATTCCTTACTGAATAGTTCCGAATAAGACAACCCTGACGGTTGTAGCTATTCAACCGTCCACACACCCGAAATAAAAGGGACCTCTAGACAGGGGTAAATCTTACTTTCCAGTGGGTGCGACCCACGAAGCCTTGCTGCACCTCCCCTGTTTTAGCCATTCCTGGTTGATGAGGCTTGAGGCTACGATTACCTTTATAGGACATATCAATTAGAATGCTCATCGTCCACGTGACGATGTTCTGAAAGCATTCAATCCATACAAGTTCGTTCCGGGTTCGAACGAAACCGAAGGCATTATCTCATTACACTCATTTTGGAATCACCCTCAGAGTTAACGACAATAACCCTTGCACTCTGAACCACCATCTCGAATCTATAAGATCTATTCCGTCAAACTCATTACGGAATCACCCACAGAGTTATACTGACGTGTAGCCCATACACCTCAAGTCTTCACAAAGCTCCACTTTGACTCACGACCTAACGTTATTTGGAATTGATGTGGTTTTCAGATATCCAAATATGGAAACCCGGTCCCGGTCTCATCGAAATCCAAAGCGTGTCTTTTAAGTCCAAGTTGTTTTAAAGGTTTAAAACAATTCAATACAGTATTTATATACATACAGATAGATAATTCACAAATCACAATTGATAATCAACATTATCAAATAACAGGTAATCCACATTATCAATATCATAATAGATATTCCATATATCAACATCCAAATTGATAATCCATGTAATCATCACAATTCAATCAAGTATTCACATCACATAAACATACTTATCTCATTTCTGAGATCACGCAGCATTCAAGACAACCAATGTCATCCAATCATTCATAAGCAATGATTAACTCAAACCACAATATAATTAATTTAAACTGAATTAAATTAACTATCTCTAATTAATTTAAAGTGAATTAAATTAATTACTTCTTAATTAATTTAAAATTAATTAAATTAATTACCTTCATCAAAATAAATCTTGCTTAAATAACTATTAGTTAAACCAATTACTAAATCACCATCCTAAATAATCAACCATGATTAATTAATTCTTAATCAAATAATTAATCCTTAATTATTCTCATTAATCATATTAACTAATGAACCTTAATTAATTAATCAAGCTTAGATTAATTGCTTTTAATTAATCAACTTAAATACAGTAATTAATTATTCTTAATTACTTCTTAATTACTTTATAAATCCTTTGATTTATTACCCAAGTAATAAACCTTTAATTACTTTGACAAGTAATTACTCATTTAAAATTACTTTCCAGTCAGTAATTTGCCTAATTCAATTACCTCTATAATTAATCAATTACTTATCTTAACTGATTAACCTTATCAAAACTTTATTGAGTAAATTTACTTAACCATTTATCAAGTGACCATATTTGATTAATTAACAAATTAATTAATTACTTAATTTCAATCATCTCATAAAACAAAATTAGGTAATTCATTCCTAATTACTCATTAATCCAAATTAATCTTCAATTAACAGATTAATTATCTTCAAGTATTTATTAATAAACCTTAATTATTAATCAATCCTTTAATAAAAAGTAATTAATCACTAATTACTTTTATAATTAATTAATTAACCTAAATTAACTAATTAATCAACTCTTAATCATTAATTAATAAACTTAATTATTAATTAACAATCTTAATTACAAATTAATTAATCCATAAATATAATTAATTAATCCTTAATCAATATTAATTAACCTTAAATAAAAATAGTTAATTAATTCTTAATTAACTAGCATTATAAATTAATAATCCTTTAATTATTAATTAAGAAAACCCAATTAAAACTTAATAAAACCTTTACTAATTAATTACTATTTTAATTAACTCTTAATTACTTAGTTAATAAGTAATTACAAGTTAATTAAACATTAGACATTAATTAAATCATCATCTTAATTAATAGTTAATTAAATAAATAATTATACTTAATTAATAACTTAATTAACCCTTTTTTTTTAAAATAATAATTAAATAAATGAATTAACTTAGAATTCTTTAATCAATCAACTAATTACAAATTATTAATACTTAATTAATTATTTCAAGATAAAACATTATCTTAAATAAATCTTGAAATCTTTAACTTAACTTAATTCATAAATTAAATTAAATTGTAAGAAATTATTAATTACTTTCTCTAATTATTAATTAACAAATCTAATTTCAAGTTAATAAGTTATCTTAAACTTTATTTGTTAATTAATAAAAACAATTATAAATTTCCTTTATTATTTTCAAAATAAGTTTGCAAACAGCCTTAGCTAAAACATTTAAACAAATCATATAAATTTCATTTATAAAACAATTCAATTTCAAAAACAAGAATTTTACTTTAATTTAAACTATTTAAAGTTTAAACTTATTTTATTTTAAATTTGAAATTTTTGTTAACACTTTAGTTTGGGTTCAACCCTTACTGGAATCTAAGAAACAAAGCACAAGGATTTTAAATCCTAAAAAAAAACTGTTTAAATTAAAACCTAAAATAAACTGTTAAAACCAAACCAGAGCCACGCGAGTTTTCCCGAGCCACAACCAAAATACACGAGCTCCTTCCCGAGTCCCACTCCCTTTCTACCCGAGCTATAACCCAGTACCCAAACCCAAAACAAAACCCATCATACTGACATAACAGCTCCAACGTGCACCTGCACCGGTGCTGGAGCCACCTCTGGCCATCGGCGAACCCACCCACACTTCACCTAAACACCCCGCAACCCTCTATGACCAACAGAATACCACCTCTTGCCTCGAATCAAAATCGAGTTCTTTAGGTGAACTAAGCCCAAATACATCACCAGAAAAACCCCACAATCAACGCCTCCGATCAACAATAATCACCACAACCCCGGCCTTAGCTTGCTGACTCACCGCGCAAGCTTCTCCCCAAAAATCAAACAACTCGACGCAATATTGATCATGCAGAAATCAAATTTACGGACAACTTCTAAAACTAGGTTTGAAATGAATCTCTGTCAAGATCCAACTCCACAATGATTTGTAAATTCTTCAACTATTTTTCCTATACTCTCTGATGCAAACACTAACTCCATGAAGAATTTCAAGCAATTCAAATGTATAGATCATCGGTTATAGATCAAAACCCCATTTGCAGTAAAAACCCAAATACAAACTCAATACAGATTTAAAAATTTTCAATTTCTTTTCACAATTCATAACTTCCAATGATACTTTGATTTATGTAATTGTTTTAACTAAATTAAATACTTGTTTCCAAACATTGAAGATAAATTTGTTTACTGCATGCATTTTTCCAGATGACTTTAAATTTCAGAATCTTAGTTTTATTTTTTTAGTTTTTAATTTTAAACTTAAACTACTTATTTTGTTTTAAATCTATGTTCTAATAGTTGTTTAACAAAAATAGCTTGAAGTTTAGATTTAAACTTAATTCTGCAGTAAGTCAAAAACAGAGATGATCAAGGCAAACAAACATGCACAGTTTTTAACCAACATATTAACATTATATCTATACAGGAGCAAACTTATATGTATATAAATATCATCTTAAACTCATAGCAATCAGCTACTTAACTAATTAAGTTTTAATAAAAATGTTTACTCACCTCAAATTAGAAGTGCACAGTTTTGAAGATGACTGGAATTAGAAATTGCAAAAGATTTTGAATCTTGAAGCTTTAAAATCAGGAATGCCCACAGCCCCTTTTAAATTTGCTTTTCAGATTGCATGCACAAGAAAAATGATGCAGACCAGTGTAATTGCAGATCTGGGTTGATAGCTTTGCAAAAATACTTGAAACATGATGCAGATATGGATTGAAATTTGCAAATCTGTGTTTTAAACTGTGATGCTTCAGGTTGCTTTTTGAAAAACATGGAAACACTTGAGTTTTGAAGCTTTTTAAAACTGGAGCTTTGCATGCATTTGAAGTTTTGAGGCAGATACTTGGGTTTGAGGAATAAATGCAGATTTTGTTTTGAATCTGCAGGCTTGCAGTCTTGAAAGTATTTCCAGGTTTTGAGAAAATGTTATACATGTTTGAGCATTGATCTGGAAAGAAGCTTACATGCTTTGATTTGTAACCAAAAGGGTTTTAGGTTTTTAATAGGAGCATGGTTTGAATTGAGGAGTAAATGCATGTTTTGGATGTTGAGCAAGGGTTTGAGGAAGTTCCAGATTTTAGTTTTAAAAGTTTTTGTTTGAATATTTTCTTGTTTTGGGGAGTAGAAGTGAAGATGCATGATGGATTTAGTTTTCTTTTTTTAGAAATGAACAAAGAATTAAAGAAAAAGAAAGTGAAGAGATAAGATGTTTATATAAGCAAATTTTCAGATTTTACAAATTAAAAAGAAAATTAGAAATAAATGGACACATGTCTTTTTCTTACACAAATGTTTCACACTTGTTATCATATTGTTTTAAGAAATGAACATTTGTCAATATTGAGTTTATTTTAATTCTAAAGAAATTTAAAAGCTTTTAAAATTATTTTTCCTAATTACTAATGTGTTTTCTAAATTTTAAAAATGCTTTTCTTATTAAATATCAAATAAACAAATATACTTCCATATTTATAAATGTATGTTAATTTATATAAGTACAATCTTTGAAAAGAATGAAACCAAATATGATTTAAATAAAAATATATACAACATTTCAACTTATTTTAAATACTATTTTAAAAAGCCTTTGTATTCATTTTATTAAATAAACACAAATCAAATTTGTTTAGATAAACTTCTATAAAAGAAAAATAAAACAAATCTTATTTCTAATTAAAATATTATCTATATATTTTAAAACCAGACTATATTGTTATATTTTAAGATGTATGTATATCTTTGAATTTCAAATTTATATTCATTTCAAAGTCAAATTTAAAAATCTATCTAAAATAAATTTAAATAACTATAAACAACTATTTTTAAATAAGCTCATTGTTATTTACAAGTAATATACCCTATTTTGAAATCAATTTAAAATACACAGATTTAAATACACAGATATAAATGCATTTTAAACACACTTATAAATTTTGAAAACAATATACCAATTTATAACCATAATTAAAATATTATATCATATTACTTGGTTAATTATCTTTGAAAATAACAATTTTACAATTTCAAATAATTTAAATTAAGAGATTATCAACGTTTCAAACTCCTGGAAATTCCAGAATATTACAATCCTCCCTCCTTAACAGAATTTCGTCCTCGAAATTTAAAACAAAGATAATCCAAAGTTTTATTTTATTTCTTATTTCAAAAAATTCAAACATACATATCAGCTATACACTATCAATCAAACAAACAATTTCATCCAAACAACCAATTCAAATAAATAACACCAGCTATCCGGACACAGATCCGGATAAACTTCCTAAAATTATCTCGAGTTTCCCCAGTATAGACACAGGGATACTCGCTCTACTAAACCCAAACTAGCTATACTGCGAAGCTACTGAGTTCCCACTCAGCTAGATCTATAATCTACCCAAGATACCAGACCATAGACAAGTCTAATCAACAACTAAAACCTCACAAAACTACTGGTCTCAAAAACCAGTGATGACCAAACACGTACTCTCTCAGAGACATGTGAAATAATTTGAATTTCAGTCTTCCAAACTGGCAATTCAACTCCTCAATTCAAAACACCGATCCTACAAAACTCAGAAGAATCCAATATACTTCGAAGCTCACCTCAAATCTCATTGCTCCCTTTACCAGAGAAAACCTCAACAACATCGAAGTCTCCAACTTCGAATTCCAAATTCTCCCGTTACTTAACCTCAAAACTTCCCGGATGATCCGGGATGCCTATAGATCCTTCCCGACCAGCTCAACCTTCACTGATACTTCTACAAACAAACTAGATTAACACACAAACTGATCCTCACAAGATCAATCCAAAATCAAAACCAAACTTTACTATCAACAGTAGAAAACAACTTCTCCTATTCGGAAAAGATAGAACATAATCACTAGCCAACTTGCCTCAGATTCTGAAAAATTCCAGTGGAAACTCTCAAATCCAAAATACTGCAACATCCAGTTACTTCTACTCAAGAACAACAGCCACCTTGCTTCCACTGCACAACTCTGATCTGGAGCAGATGAAAATGCCGTAGAAGAACACAGGCACAGACTAAACATCACATCTTGGAAATAAGATTCAACAGAAGTTTAAAGAGATACAGAGCTGCTTCACCAAGCCACCAACCTTGGAGACAACCTTCTATCCAGCTAAGTCACCGGTATCACACCTGACATCAAATCGATTCAGAACTCAATCTCCAATGCGGCAAAACTCTATAACTTTCCTGAAGATATACCCAGAAAAATCTTCAGCAACTCCATGACTCCTACATCCTCTAGAAATGCCACAAATCCAAGCAAAAGACTATCTAAAATAATCTCAAAATCATCGCAAGTCACTTTTGCGATCAACCAATCCAATATCCAACATACTATTTTCTCTCCACAAATCAGAACAGTTTATCCTTGATCAACTAATCCATCGAAGAACAGATCCTCACTACTGCTTCTGAATTCCACTTCCAGGAAATGCTAAGCCAAAAAGATCTTTCTGCTAAAACACAGAACATTCCTGAGCTGCACTGCTAACACAGATGCCAAAGACTTCTTATCCAAAGTTCTTTGAGAAACTCGGACCTCCAACTAAACGCATACATCCTGCTGAATTCAGCTATAACTCCTGAAACAGACACACCTCCTTAAACTTGCTCCAAAAGAAAACATCTTCGGAGACATTCATAGTCACCGCATCCCATCATGCAGCTACTACTTCCTGAGGTATCAAAATACCACCACTTATTTCTGCCCAACCGACAGATCCAAATCCTCAAAAATCCGCTCGCACGAGCGCGATCAAACTTACACTTCAAAGATGAACACCAAACCTTAACAGGTTTCCTTCAGAGATCAAATGAAATCTTGCACCAAACTACAAATATTACTCGAGACGGTATTAGATCTACAGTCTCGACAAATACACTTCCAACCACAAGCATTCAAACACCAACCAATGGTAGTCGTGTTTCACACACCACTACCCCATCTACCTTTATAACTTATATTGGTAAACCCGAACAGGTAACCCAACAAATAGGTAGAAATATATATATATATATATATATATATATATATATATAGTTATGTATAAAAACTACAAGTACGCTCTCTCAAGAAAGACGTCACTACAGAGCCTAGGTATTCACTCAACCTAATGCTCTGATACCAAGTGCGACGACCCGACTTTCAACCACTAGAAAATCGCATCATCTTTAAGAAAGAAAGGGATAGAAAAGAGAAAATATAGAGAAGAAGAAAGAAACAACATCAGAATCTAAACAGCGGAACGAATAAATTATATTAATCACATAATACTTTACATAGTTTACACTCATTATCAGAGATACACAGCATAATCAACTCATACTAGACAATTATAGATACCTGTCTAGTTATACAACTCAAAGACAAACAACTCAGAGAACACACAGCGGAATACTCTATAGCTATACGCAAAAGCCTCCTGCTCCATTGCTCCTTCAGTATTCATCAAGCCAACTAAAAATCCTAACCTGAATCCCTTGGCTGCTCGTAAAAATTTTTGTACCCAAGAGTTTAAGAAAAACAGAATAAACTCCGGGTCAGACATGGGTCTGGTGTGAGTAAACGGTTAAAGTTGCTTAACTTTAAAAACCTTATGAAAGAAAAGGTAACACGTAAGACTTCCCACACATAAACATGGAAAAGTTTTTACCTTACGCTAACCAAAACATTTGATAGGAAATCCTGTGATATTATAATAGTGTCAAGGGTTTTCAAATAAATACGAAATAGCCGAAATTGTTACATCTATTAAATTCCAGCTACTAGCCACAAAAGTGGGTAATACAATCAAAACCGTTGGCACTTATTGGATTTTGGATTCCATACAATGGCAGGGCTACTGGGGTACCGCCCGTCACAGTACGTGGCCTAGATCACCGTACCGAGGATCACTCCTGACCCCCTGCAACACAAAGCAGGACCCATTCCTTACTGAATAGTTCCGAATAAGACAACCCCGACGGTTGTAGCTATTCAACCGTCCACACAGCCGAAATAAAAGGGACCTCTAACTAGGGGTAAATCTTACTCTCTAGTGGGTGCGACCCACGAAGCCTTGCTGCACCTCCCCTGTTTTAGCCATTCCTGACAATGTTCTGAAAGCATTCAATCCATACAAGTTCGTTCCGGGTTCGAACGAAAACGAAGGCATTATCTCGTTACACTCATTTTGGAATCACCCTCAGAGTTAACGACAATAACCCTTGCACTCTGAACCGCCATCTCGAATCTACAAGATCTATTCTGTCAAACTCATTACGGAATCACCCACAGAGTTATACTGACGTATAGTCCTTACACCTCGAGTCTTCATAAAGCTCCACTTTGACTCACGACCTAACGTTATTTGGAATTGATGTGGTTTTCGGATATCCAAATATGGAAACCCGGTCCCGGTCTCATCGAAATCCAAAGCGTGTCTTTGAAGTCCAAGTTGTTTTAAAGGTTTAAAACAATTCAATACAGTATCTATATACATACAGATAGATAATTCACAAATCACAATTGATAATCAATATTATCAAATAACATGTAATCCACATTATCAATATCATAATAGATATTCCATATATCAACATCCAAATTGATAATCTATGTAATCATCACAATGCAATCAAGTATTCATATCACACAAACATACTTATCTCATTTCTGAGATCACACAGCATTCAAGACAACCAATGTCATCCAATCATTCATAAGCAATGATTAACTCAAACCACAATATAATTAATTTAAACTGAATTAAATTAACTATCTCTAATTAATTTAAAGTGAATTAAATTAATTACTTCTTAATTAATTTAAAAATAATTAAATTAATTACCTTCATCAAAATAAATCTTGCTTAAATAACCATTAGTTAAACCAATTACTAAATCACCATCCTAAATAATCAACCATGATTAATTAACTCTTAATTAAATAATTAATCCTTAATTATTCTCATTAATCATATCAATTAATGAACCTTAATTAATTAATCATGCTTAGATTAATTGCTTTTAATTAATCAACTTAAATACAGTAATTAATTATTCTTAATTACTTCTTAATTACTTTATAAATCCTTTGATTTATTACCCAAGCAATAAACCTTTAATTACGTTAACAAGTATTACCCATTTAAAATTACTTTTCAATCAGTAATTTACCTAATTCAATTACCTCTGAAATTAATCAATTACTTATCTTAAGTAATTAACCTTATCAAAACTTTATTGAGTAAACTTACTTAACCATTTATCAGGTGACCATATTTGATTAATTAACAAATTAATTAATTACTTAATTTCAATCATCTCATAAAACAAAATTGAGTAATTCAACCCTAATTACTCATTAATCCAAATTAATCTTCAATTAACAGATTAATTATCTTCAAATATTTATTAATAAACCTTAATTATTAATCAATCCTTTAATAAAAAGTAATTAATCACTAATTACTTTTATAATTAATTAATTAACCTAAATTAACTAATTAATCAACTCTTAATCATTAATTAACAAACTTAATTATTAATTAACAATCTTAATTACAAATTAATTAATCCAAAAATATAATTAATTAATCCTTAGTTAGTATTAATTAACCTTAAATAAAAATAGTTAATTAATTCTTAATTAACTAGCATTATAAATTAATAATCCTTTAATTATTAATTAAGAAAACCCAATTAAAACTTAATAAAACCTTTATTAATTAATTGCTATTTTAATTAACTCTTAATTACTTAGTTAATAAGTAATTACAATTTAATTAAACATTAGACATTAATTAAATCATCATCTTAATTAATAGTTAATTAAATAAATAATTATACTTAATTAATTACTTAATTAACCCTTTTTTTAAAAATAATAATTAAATAAATGAATTAACTTAGAATTCTTTAATTAATCAACTAATTACAAATTATTAACACTTAATTAATTATTTCAAGATAAAACATTATCTTAAATAAATCTTGAAATCTTTAACTTAACTTAATTCATAAATTAAATTAAATTGTAAGAAATTATTAATTACTTTCTCTAATTATTAATTAACAAATCTAATTTCAAGTTAATAAATTATTTTAAACTTTATTTGTTAATTAATAAAAACAATTATAAATTTCCTTTATTTTTTTCAAAATAAGTTTGAAAACAACCTTAGCTAAAACATTTAAACAAATCATATAAATTTCATTTATAAAACAATTCAATTTCAAAAACAAGAAATTTACTTTAATTTAAACAATTTAAAGTTCAAATTTATTTTATTTTAAATTTAAAATTTTTGTTAACACTTTAGTTTGGGTTCAACCCTTACTGGAATCTAAGAAACAAAGCACAAGGATTTTAAATCCTAAAAAAAACTATTTAAATTAAAACTTAAAATAAACTGTTAAAACCAAACCAGAGCCACGCGAGTTTTCCCGAGCCACAACCAAAATACACGAGCTCCTTCCCGAGTCCCACTCCCTTTCTACCCGAGCTATAACCCAGTACCCAAACCCAAAACAAAACCCATCATACTGACACAATAGCTCCAACGTGCACCTGCACCGGTGCTGGAGCCACCTCTGGCTATCGGCGAACCCACCCACACTTCACCCAAACACCCCGCAACCCTCTATGACCAACAGAATACCACCTCTTGCCTCGAATCAAAATCGAGTTCTTCAGGTGAACTAAGCCCAAATACATCACCAGAAAAACCCCACAATCAACGCCTCCGATCAACAATAATCACCACAACCCCGGCCTTAGGTTGCTGACTCACCGCGCAAGCTTCTCCCCAAAAATCAAACAACTCGACGCAATATTGATCATGCAGAAATCAAATTTACAGACAGCTTCTAAAACTAGGTTTAAAATGAATCTCTGTCAAAATCCAACTCCACAATGATTTGTAAATTCTTCAACTATTTTTCCTATACTCTCTGATGCAAACACTAACTCCACGAAGAATTTCAAGCAATCCAAATGTATAGATCATCGGATATAGATCAAAACCCCATTTGCAGTAAAAACCCAAATACAAACTCAATACAGATTTAAAAATTTTGAATTTCTTTTCACAATTCATAACTTCCAATGATACTTTGATTTATGTAATTGTTTTAACTAAATTAAATACTTGTTTCCAAACATTAAAGATAAATTTGTTTACTGCATGCATTTTTCCAGATGACTTTAAATTTCAGAATCTTAGTTTTATTTTTTTAGTTTTTAATTTTAAACTTAAACTATTTATTTTGTTTTAACTCTATGTTCTAATAGTTGTTTAACAAAAATAGCTTGAAGTTTAGATTTAAACTTAATTCTGCAGTAAGTCAAAAACATAGATGATCAAGGCAAACAAACATGCACAGTTTTTAACCATCATATTAACATTATATCTATATAGGAGCAAACTTATATGTATATAAATATCATCATAAACTCATAGCAATCATCTACTTAACTAATTAAGTTTTAATAAAAATGTTTACTCACCTCAAATTAGAAGTGTAGAGTTTTGAAGATGACTGGAATTAGAAATTGCAAAAGATTTTGAATCTTGAAGCTTTAAAATCAGGAATGCCCATAGCCCCTTTTAAATTTGCTTTTCAGATTGCGTGCACAAGAAAAATGATGCAGACCAGTGTAATTGCAGATCTGGGTTGATAGCTTTGCAAAAATACTTGAAACATGATGCAGATATGGATTGAAATTTGCAAATCTGGGTTTTAAACTGTGATGCTTCAGGTTGCTTTTTGAAAAACATGGAAACACTTGAGTTTTGAAGCTTTTTAAAACAGGAGCTTTGCATGCATTTGAAGTTTTGAGGCAGATACTTGGGTTTGAGAAATAAATGCAGGTTTTGTTTTGAATCTGCAGGCTTGCAGTCTTGAAAGTATTTCCAGGTTTTGAGAAAATGTTTTACATGTTTGAGCATTGATCTGGAAAGAAGTTTACATGCTTTGATTTGTAAACAAAATGGTTTCAGGTTTTTAATAGGAGCATGGTTTGAATTGAGGAGTAAATGCATGTTTTGGATGTTGAGCAAGGGTTTGAGGAAGTTCCAGATTTTGGTTTTAAAAGTTTTTGTTTGAATATTTTCTGGTTTTGGGGAGTAGAAGTGAAGATGCATGATGGATTTAGTTTTCTTTTTTGAGAAATGAACAAAGAATTAAAGAAAAAGAAAGTGAAGAGATAAGATGTTTATATAAGCAAATTTTCAGATTTTACAAATTAAAAAGAAAATTAGAAATAAATGGACACATGTCTTTTTCTTACACAAATGTTTTACCCTTGTTATCATATTGTTTTAAGAAATGAACATTTGTCAATATTGAGTTTATTTTAATTCTAAAGAAATTTAAAAGCTTTTAAAATTATTTTTCCTAATTATTAATGTGTTTTCTAAATTTTAAAAATGCTTTTCTTATTAAATATCAAATAAACAAATATACTTACACATTTATAAATGTATGTTAATTTATATAAGTACAATCTTTGAAAATAATGAAACCAAATATGATTTAAATAAAAATATATACAACAATTCAAACTTATTTTAAATACTATTTTAAAAAGCCTTTGTATTCATTTTATTTAATAAACACAAATCAAATTTATTTAGATAAACTTCCATAAAAGAAAAATAATACAAAATCTTATTTCTAATTAAAATATTATCTATATATTTTAAAACCAAACTATATTGTTATATTTTAAGATGTATGTATATCTTTGAATTTCAAATTTATATTCATTTCAAAGTCAAATTTAAAAATCAATCTAAAATAAATTTAAATAAATATAAACAACTATTTTTAAATAAGCTCATTATTATTTACAAGTAATATACCCTATTTTGAAATCAATTTAAAATACACAAATTTAAATACACAGATGTAAATGCATTTTAAACACACTTATAAATTTTGAAAACAATATACCAATTTATAACCATAATTAAAATATTATATCATATTACTTGGTTAATTATCTTTGAAAATAACAATTTTACAATTTCAAATAATTTATATTAAGAGATTATCAACATTTTAAACTCCTGGAAATTCCAGGATATTACAATCCTCCCTCCTTAACAGAATTTCGTCCTCGAAATTTAAAACAAAGATAATCCAAAGTTTTATTTTATTTCTTATTTCAAAAAATTCAAACATACATATCAGCTATACACTATCAATCAAACAAAAAATTTCACCCAAACAACCAATTCAAATAAATAACACCAGCTATCCGGACACAGATCCGGATAAACTTCCTAAAATTATCTCGAGTTTCCTCGGTATAGACACAGGGATACTCGCTCTACTAAACCCAAACTAGCTATACTGCTAAGCTACTGAGTTCCCACTCAGCTAGATCTATAATCTACCCAAGATACCAGACCATAGACAAGTCTGATCAACAACTAAAACCTCACAAAACTACTGGTCTCAAAAACCAGTGATGACCGAACACGTACTCTCTCAGAGACATGTGAAATAATTTGAATTTCAGTCTTCCAAACTGGCAATTCAACTCCTCAATCCAAAACACTGATCCTACAAACCTCAGAAGAATCCAATATACTTTGGAGCTCACCTCGAATCTCATTGCTCCCTTTACCAGAGAAAACCTCAACAACATCGAAGTCTCCAGTTCGAATTCCAAATTCTCCCGTTACTTAACCTCAAAACTTCCTGGATGATCCGGGCTGCCAATAGATCCTTCCTGACCAGCTCAACCTTCACTGATACTTCTACAAACAAACTAGATCAACTCACAAACTGATCCTCACAAGATCAATCCAAAATCAAAACCAAACTTTACTATCAACAGTAGAAAACAACTTCTCCTATTCGGAAAAGATAAAACATAATCACTCGCCAACTTGCCTCAGATTCTGAAAAATTCCAGTAGAAACTCTCAAATCCAAAATACCGCAACATCCAGTTTCTTCTACTCAAGAACAACAGCCACCTTGCTTCCGCTGCACAACTCTGATCTGGAGCAGATGAAAATGCCGTTGAAGAACACAGGCACAGACTAAACATCACATCTTGGAAATAAGATTCAACAAAAGTTCCAAGAGATACAGAGCTGCTCCACCAAGCCACCAACCTTGGAGACAACCTTCTATCCAGCTGAATCACCGGTATCACACCTGAAATCAAGTCGATTCAGAACTCAATCTCCAATGCGGCAAAACTCTATAACTTTCCTGAAGATATACCTAGAAAACTCTTCAGCAACTCCATAACTCCGACATCCTCTAGAAATGCCACAAATCCAGGCAAAAGACTATCTAAGATAATCTCAAAATCATCGCAAGTCACTTTTGCGATCAACCAATCCAATATCCAACATACTGTTTTCTCTCCACAAATCAGGACAGTTTGTCCTTGATCAACTAATCCATCGAAGAAACAGATCCTCACTGCTGCTTCTGAATTCCACTTCCAGGAAATGCTAAGCCAAAAAGATCTTTCTGCTAAAACACAGAACATTCCCGAGCTGCACTGCTAACACAGATGCCAAAGACTTCTTATCCAAAGTTCTTTGAGAAACTCGGACCTCCAACTAAACGCATACATCCTACTGAACTCAGCTATAACTCCTGAAACAGACACACCTCCTTAAACTTGCTCCAAAAGAAAATATCTTCGGAGACATTCATAGTCACCGCATCCCATCATGCAGCTACTACTTTCTGAGGTATCAAAATACCACCACTTATTTCTGCCCAACCGACAGATCCAAATCCTCAAAAATCCGCTCACACGAGCGCGATCAAACTTACACTTCAAAGATGAACTCCGAACCTTAACAGGTTTCCTTCAGAGATCAAATGAAATCTTATACCAAACTACAAATATTACTCGAGACGGTATTAGATCTACAGTCTCGACAAATACACTTTCTACCACAAACATTCAAACACCAACCAATGGTAGTCGTGTTTCACACACCACTACCCCATCTACCTTTATAACTTATATTGGAAAATCCAAACAGGTAACCCAACAAATAGGTAGAAAAACAGAATAAACTCCGGGTCAGACATTGGTCTGGTGTGAGTAAACGGTTAAAGTTGCTTAACTTTAAAAACTTTATGAAAGAAAAGGTAACACGTAAGACTTCCCACGCATAAACATGGAAAAGTTTTTACCTTACGCTAACCAAAACATCTGATCGGAAATCCTGTGATATTATAATAGTGTCTAGGGTTTTCAAATAAATACGAAATAGCCGAAATTGTTACATCTATTAAATTCCAGCTACTAGCCACAAAAGTGGGTAATACAATCAAAACCGTTGGCACTTATTGCATTTTGGATTCCATACAATGGCAGGGCTACTGGGGTACCGCCCGTCACAGTATGTGGCCCAGATCACCGTAACGAGGATCACTCCCGACCCCCTGCAACACAAAGCCAGACCCATTCCTTACTGAATAGTTCCGAATAAGACAACCCCGACGGTTGTAGCTATTCAACCGTCCACACAGCCGAAATAAAAGGGACCTCTAGACAGGGGTAAATCTTACTCTCCAGTGGGTGCGACCCACGAAGCCTTGCTGCACCTCCCCTGTTTTAGCCATTCCTGACGATGTTCTGAAAGCATTCAATCCATACAAGTTCGTTCCGGGTTCGAACGAAACCGAAGGCATTATCTCGTTACACTCATTTTGGAATCACCCTCAGAGTTAACGACAATAACCCCTGCACTCTGAACCGCCATCTCGAATCTACAAGATCTATTCTGTCAAACTTATTACGGAATCACCCACAGAGTTATACTGACGTATAGTCCTTACACCTCGAGTCTTCACAAAGCTCCACTTTGACACACGACCTAACGTTATTTGAAATTGATGTGATTTTCGGATATCCAAATATGGAAACCCGGTCCTGGTCTCATCGAAATCCAAAGCGTGTCTTTTAAGTCCAAGTTGTTTTAAAGGTTTAAAACAATTCAATACAGTATCTATATACATACAGATAGATAATTCACAAATCACAATTGATAATCAACATTATCAAATAACAGGTAATCCACATTATCAATATCATAATAGATATTCCATATATCAACATCCAAATTGATAATCTATGTAATCATCACAATGCAATCAAGTATTCATATCACACAAATATACTTATCTCATTTCTGCGATCACACAACATTCAAGACAGCCAATGTCATCCAATCATTCATAAGCAATGATTAACTCAAACCACAATATAATTAATTTAAACTGAATTAAATTAACTATCTCTAATTAATTTAAAGTGAATTAAATTAATTACTTCTTAATTAATTTAAAATTAATTAAATTAATTACCTTCATCAAAATAAATCTTGCTTAAATAACAATTAGTTAAACCAATTACTAAATCACCGTCCTAAATAATCAACCATGATTAATTAACTCTTAATTAAATAATTAATCCTTAATTATTCTCATTAATCATATCAATTAATGAACCTTAATTAATTAATCATGCTTAGATTAATTGCTTTTAATTAATCAACTTAAATACAGTAATTAATTATTCTTAATTACTTCTTAATTACTTTATAAATCCTTTGATTTATTACCCAAGTAATAAACCTTTAATTACTTTAACAAGTAATCACCCATTTAAAATTACTTTTCAATCAGTAATTTACCTAATTCAATTACCTCTGCAATTAATCAATTACTTATCTTAAGTAATTAACCTTATCAAAACTTTATTGAGTAAACTTACTTAACCATTTATCAAGTGACCATATTTGATTAATTAACAAATTAATTAATTACTTAATTTCAATCATCTCATAAAACAAAATTGAGTAATTCATCCATAATTACTCATTAATCCAAATTAATCTTCAATTAACAGATTAATTATCTTCAAATATTTATTAATAAACCCTAATTATTAATCAATCCTTTAATAAAAAGTAATTAATCACTAATTACTTTTATAATTAATTAATTAACCTAAATTAACTAATTAATCAACTCTTAATCATTAATTAATAAACTTAATTATTAATTAACAATCTTAATTACAAATTAATTTATCCATAAATATAATTAATTAATCCTTAATTAATATTAATTAACCTTAAATAAAAATAGTTAATTAATTCTTAATTAACTAGCATTATAAATTAATAATCCTTTAATTATTAATTAAGAAAACCCAATTAAAACTTAATAAAACCTTTATTAATTAATTGCTATTTTAATTAACTCTTAATTACTTAGTTAATAAGTAATTACAATTTAATTAAACATTAGACATTAATTAAATCATCATCTTAATTAATAGTTAATTAAATAAATAATTATACTTAATTAATTACTTAATTAACCCTTTTTTTTAAAATAATAATTAAATAAATGAATTAACTTACAATTCTTTAATTAATCAACTAATTACAAATTATTAACACTTAACTAATTATTTCAAGATAAAACATTATCTTAAATAAATCTTGAAATCTTTAACTTAACTTAATTCATAAATTAAATTAAATTGTAAGAAATTATTGATTACTTTCTCTAATTATTAATTAACAAATCTAATTTCAAGTTAATAAGTTATTTTAAACTTTATTTGTTAATTAATAAAAAAATTATAAATTTCCTTTATTTTTTTCAAAATAAGTTTGAAAACAACCTTAGCTAAAACATTTAAACAAATCATATAAATTTCATTTATAAAACAATTCAATTTCAAAAACAAGAATTTTACTTTCATTTAAACTATTTAAAGTTCAAACTTATTTTATTTTAAATTTGAAATTTTTGTTAACACTTTAGTTTGGGTTCAACCCTTACTGGAATCTAAGAAACAAAGCACAAGGATTTTAAATCCTAAAAAAAACTGTTTAAATTAAAACTTAAAATAAACTGTTAAAACAAAACCAGAGCCACGCGAGTTTTCTCGAGCCACAACCAAAATACACGAGCTCCTTCCCGAGTCCCACTCCCTTTCTACCCGAGCTACAACCCAGTACCCAAACCCAAAACAAAACCCATCATACTGACACAACAGCTCCAACGTGCACCAGCACCGGTGCCGGAGCCACCTCTGGCCATCGGCGAACCCACCCACACGTCACCCAAACACCCCGCAACCCTCTACGACCAACTTAATATCACCTCTTGCCTCGAATCTAAATCGAGTTCTTCAGGTGAACTAAGCCCAAATACATCACCAGAAAAACCACACAATCAACGCCTCCGATCAACAATAATCACCACAACCCCGGCCTTAGGTTGCTGACTCACCGCGCAAGCTTCTCCCCAAAAATCAAACAACTCGACGCAATATTGATCATGCAGAAATCAAATTTACAGACAGCTTCTAAAACTAGGTTTAAAATGAATCTCTGTCAAAATCCAACTCCACAATGATTTGTAAATTCTTCAACTATTTTTCCTATACTCTCTGATGCAAACACTAACTCCATGAAGAATTTCAAGCAATCCAAATGTATAGATCATCGGATATAGATCAAAACCCCATTTGCAGTAAAAACCCAAATACAAACTCAATACAGATTTAAAAATTTTGAATTTCTTTTCACAATTCATAACTTCCGATGATACTTTGATTTATGTAATTGTTTTAACTAAATTAAATACTTGTTTCCAAACATTGAAGATAAATTTGTTTACTGCATGCATTTTTCCAGATGACTTTAAATTTCAGAATCTTAGTTTTATTTTTTTATTTTTTTATTTTAAACTTAAACTACTTATTTTGTTTTAAATCTATGTTCTAATAGTTGTTTAACAAAATTAGCTTGAAGTTTGGATTTAAACTTAATTCTGCAGTAAGTCAAAAACAGAGATGATCAAGGCAAACAAACATGCACAGTTTTTAACCAACATATTAACATTATATCTATACAGGAGCAAACTTATATGTATATAAATATCATCATAAACTCATAGCAATCATCTACTTAACTAATTAAGTTTTAATAAAAATGTTTACTCACCTCAAATTAGAAGTGCAGAGTTTTGAAGATGACTGGAATTAGAAATTGCAAAAGATTTTGAATCTTGAAGGAATGCCCATAGCCCCTTTTAAATTTGCTTTTCAGATTGCATGCACAAGAAAAATGATGCAGACCAGTGTAATTGCAGATCTGGGTTGATAGCTTTGCAAAAATACTTGAAACATGATGCGGATATGGATTGAAATTTGCAAATCTGGGTTTTAAACTGTGATGCTTCAGGTTTCTTTTTGAAAAACATGGAAACAGTTGAGTTTTGAAGCTTTTTAAAACAGGAGCTTTGCATGCATTTGAAGTTTTGAGGCAGATACTTGGGTTTGAGAAATAAATGCAGGTTTTGTTTTGAATCTGCAGGCTTGCAGTCTTGAAAGTATTTCCAGGTTTTGAGAAAATGTTTTACATGTTTGAGCATTGATCTGGAAAGAAGTTTACATGCTTTGATTTGTAAACAAAATGGTTTCAGGTTTTTAATAGGAGCATGGTTTGAATTGAGGAGTAAATGCATGTTTTGGATGTTGAGCAAGGGTTTGAGGAAGTTCCAGATTTTGGTTTTAAAAGTTTTTGTTTGAATATTTTCTGGTTTTGGGGAGTAGAAGTGAAGATGCATGATGGATTTAGTTTTCTTTTTTGAGAAATGAACAAAGAATTAAAGAAAAAGAAAGTGAAGAGATAAGATGTTTATATAAGCAAATTTTCAAATTTTACAAATTAAAAAGAAAATTAGAAATAAATGGACACATGTCTTTTTCTTACACAAATGTTTTACACTTGTTATCATATTGTTTTAAGAAATGAACATTTGTCAATATTGATTTTATTTTAATTCTAAAGAAATTTAAAAGATTTTAAAATTATTTTTCCTAATTACTAATGTGTTTTCTAAATTTTAAAAATGCTTTTCTTATTAAATATCAAATAAACAAATATACTTGCACATTTATAAATGTATGTTAATTTATATAAGTACAATCTTTGAAAATAATGAAACCAAATATGATTTAAATAAAAATATATACAACATTTCAAACTTATTTTAAATACCATTTTAAAAAGCCTTTGTATTTATTTTATTAAATAAACACAAATCAAATTTGTTTAGATAAACTTCTATAAAAGAAAAATAAAACAAAATCTTATTTCGAACTAAAATATTATCTATATATTTTAAAACCAAACTATATTTTTATATTTTAAGATGTATGTATATCTTTGAATTTCAAATTTATATTCATTTCAAAGTCAAATTTAAAAATCAATCTAAAATAAATTTAAATAAATATAAAAAACTATTTTTAAATAAGCTCATTATTATTTACAAGTAATATACCCTATTTTGAAATCAATATAAAATACACATATATAAATGCATTTTAAACACACTTATAAATTTTGAAAACAATATACCAATTTATAACCATAATTAAAATATTATATCATATTACTTGGTTAATTATCTTTGAAAATAACAATTTTACAATTTCAAATAATTTAAATTAAGAGATTATCAACATTTTAAACTCTTGGAAATTCCGGGATATTACACATTGAATACTCAATATCTGAAATTCATAAGATATTTAAGGTACATATTTTGTAAACTTTCTTCAAACTTTGTTAATGTTATTATATAGATTCACTTCGCATATCATTGAATACTACGCTCTCCTTTTTTGTCTTGAATAACTCTTATAGTGCTTATTCTGCTTAATGCGAGGTTTATATGCACATATTTTTATATAGTCAATATTATTATGCCGTTTTTTATTTCTCGTTATAGTGTAGCAATTCTATTATTTCCATCATTCTAACCATGTAAATGCTGTTTCAAGATCTTAATGCGTTCTCTACCACAATTGTTGCAAGTATTGCTTTCTCCTTTATCCTAGCATTATTTGCAGTTTCTATTATTAAGGTAATCCTTGATGTATCTAATCTACATTCGATAATCTTTTATTTCATTTCAAATTTCATGAGAAATATAAAACCTAGAATGATGAAACAATAAAATCTTGTTATAATATGATGTTTTATGCTTTGGTATACACATATATTAACCAAATCTCCATTAAAATAGTGTCGTTGGTTCATTCTATAAGGGTTTTGATGTAGGTCCATTTGCACCAAAATTAAATATGTTTATAAAAATTAACCAATTTATAACAACAACAACAACAGCAATAATAAAATATTAAGTTCGATATAAATTAACTAAGTTTATGGTAATTATGATAATAATAATAAAATACAGTCTGATAAAACTAACTAAATTTATAACAATAATAACAAATTAACTATGTCAACTAAGTTTTATAGTTAATAGTAAGAATAATAACAATAACATATTAACAACGACAACTAAATTTATTAAAACTGATTAAGTTAACTAATTTTTATAAAAATTAAATAAGTGTATAAATATAAACCTAATTTACAGTAATAATATATATATTAACTATGTTTATGTAAAAAAAAAAAGGTTTAAGATAATTTATAATAATTGACTAAGGTAACTAAGTTTAAACTTGAGATAATTTATAATCTTAAGTTAATTAAATATAAATTATGACATTTTATGTTTTAGCGTTTGAGATAGTTTATAAGTTTGGGTTAATATAAATTAAGTTATACATAAGTTAACCGAGATTTATAAAAATCTAACTATTTTTTACAAAAATAAACCATATTTTTAAAAATTAACTCATTTTAATCAAGTTTTATAAAAACTAAATAAATCCGTATAAGTTAATAAGTTTTATTATAATTTAACTAAGTTAACTAAGTTTGATAAAATATTAACTAAGTTTTATAAAACGTATTTAAATTTAACAATAATTTAACTAAGGATGTTTGATATGCCTTAATTATGTTAAACACTTTCATAATCATTTTTTGATTTTTAAACTTATCTATAGGTAATTTGCTTTCTCGGTGCAAAATCATTTTTTCAAAATCATTTTTAGATTATCATGGGTTTGCTTGATCAAACCCTTTTGGGTATCCTGGTATTCTCTTCCTCTTCTCTATCTTAGCTTTTTAACTTCATCTAACGCTTCCATCCTTTCTACGCGTACATTTTAACCTTGTTTTGCTCCATGAGTTTTCTTTAAATTCTGTACATTGATTGTTAACATCAAAATTGTTCGCTAAACCAAAGAAAGATTTGTGTAGAGAGATTAATGAAGATAGAAAATTAAAATAGAGGAATGTATGCTAAAGTAATCAAAACTAGAATGTCGGATTTATAGTGATTTGGTGTAACTGCCTATCATATGTCCACTTTGAGTTTAATCTTTATTGTTTTTTCAAATAATTGAATATAGATAAAATCCGTACACCAACAACTTGAATACAAGTTCTAAGAGAAAAGTAACGAGTCTTGGAAATGACAGAGTCTCCTTGGAGTTCCCGAAAAAAGGTCCCTTTTCACTGTGCCCCTCTATTTATAAACGAAGATAGACCAGACTTCCTTCACTAGCCTAGGGACAAAGTACTTCGGCCCATAGTAGGTGATGCAGCGCAGGATGATAACTCGGTTTCCTTAAGTCGCTTGCGACCTAACGAGTGTGCCAACAGCGAGTTATGTCGCTCCAACGACCTAACGAATATGCCAGATGATAGCTCGGTTTCCTTAAGTCGATCGTGACCTAACAAGTATGCCGGAAGCAAGTTATGCCAACTGAGCGACCTAACGAGGATGCGAAGGGAGCCTTACGTCGGTAGCGACCTAACCATGCGACCTAACTACCTATGCAGCATCATTTTAGGTCGCATCTCCTTAGGTCGTTCCACTATGCCATTTCTTCGTCAGTTCTTTAAGTCGCTAAAGCTTCTGCCGCATGCATCTCTTAAGTCGCTACTGAAGATAGGTCGCAAGTCGCTGATTTGTTAAGTCGCGTGATGTGTTGTTGTAAATATGTGTTGTTGTTGTAAATACGTTAAGTCGTGAGTCGTGTAACATTGTATCTGGTTATATGGGCTATGTCGCTTGTATATCTTAGGTCATAAGTCGTGTGTCGTTGGATTGTTAGGTCGCATGTGTTGTAACTCGTGATTGTTAGGTCGTGAACGACCTGTATTGTGTTGTGCTGCTGTGTGTAAGCCTATAAATAGGCAGGTTGGGTCATTTGTAAACTTGGTTGATTTTGAATAAACTTTTGTTCGAGTGCTTTGTGCTTCTTTAAATTGGAAGTTGAGCGTTGTCCCTTTTCACCATTTTCGGTTATTTGAGTGCGCTCGAATAAAGGGATTTGAAGCCGATTCATGGAATCTCGTGCGCGAGATCAACGTAGAAGAATCATAGATCTTTTAACATGGTATCGTGAGCGATCAACGTGTTGGAGATAGCTAGAATCCGGTATCTCGCGAGATCAACGGATTTGGGAATTTGGGTATCTTTAATCCATCGATTTATATTGTTTCACCTAATCGTTTCATCGATTAGTTTGACATGAAATCTTCATTTCGTTGTCATCCGTTATATCCGCTGCGTCAAGTTGGTATCAAAGCTAGACTAAGCCAATCATAGCTAAGCCGAGACTATTGGAAGAATATTTGAAGCGTTGAAGTGTTGAAGTTTGGGCCAAGTTGAAGTTTTGGATCAAGGCCGAGAGTTACAAGCCGAGCCGAGCTAAGTGCAGGCCTAGTGAAGTCAAGTTCAGATTTGAGTTAAAGTTGTGCTAGTTGAAGTGTGTTTGGATTCGTTGAAGATTCGACAACGCCTCTAAGACGTTCTAATCGTTTTCAAAATGTTGAAGATGTATATCGAAGACAAGAAGCTGAGCAAATGGAACAACGTATTTATGAAAAGTTTGATGAAGGTATTGGGAAGTTAGAGAAATTGATGAATGACTTGAATCAAAGTCAAAGGAGAAGGTCACCAATCTCGAACTATGGAGGAAACAGAGTTTCGCCATCGGTTGCGGAAGCGAGGAGGGTGTCACCACAATCTTATCGAGATAGAAGAGAATCATCAGTTTCAATGAGAAGAGAATACCACGAGTACAGAAATGAAGAGAGAAGAACTCCACGTGAGTTTGGAGATAGCCATATCGTGATGCTGAAAGACATAGTAGAAGAGATATGCATGATCATAGAGATGTTGATGGTCGAGATCGATATCGAAGTACATTTGATTATGATGAAGATGGTGATAGAGGTAGTGTTCATTATCGAGATCGAGACCAAGTACGAAAACCATATCGGGATGTAGAAGATGATCGTAAATGTGAGTCGGGGATGAAAACAAAGATTCCAGAATTTAAAGGAGGAATGATAGCGGAAGAGTTTCTAGATTGGTTATCAAATGTTGAAGAAATTTTTGACTTCAAGAAGTACCCGAGCATCGTAGAGTTAAGTTGGTTACTACACGATTGAGGGGAAGAGCTATGGCATGGTGGCAACAAACTAAACTTACACGGGAGAGAATGGGAAAGTCAAAGATTGTTTCATGGGAGAAGATGAAGAAGTTGATGAAAGCTACTTTCTTACCTTATAATTATTAGTCTCTTATGTATCAACGCTTACAGAATTTGAGACAAGGGACAAAGTCGGTAAATGACTATGAAGATGAATTTTATCAACTGATTGCCAGAAATGATATCATGGAGACAGAGGAACAGTTGATAGCTAGATTTTTTGGAGGATTGAGAATGCAGATTCAGGATATGGTGAATATGTTTGATCCAAGATCCGTTGCTGAAGCACACCAGGAGGCTCTAGCTTGGGAGAAGCAAGGTAGAAGAGGAGGTGGTGTGTTTACGAATTCTAACAACCAAAACAAAGGAGCTAGTAGCAATACTAATGTTTCCAAGGCTGTTAGTAAACCAGTTGTCAATGAAGTTTCTAAGACCAAGGTCAACAACAATTTCAAGTGTTATAACTGTCAAGAGTTTGGTCATAAGAGCAATGAATGTACGAAGCCTAAGAAGCGAGCGATGGTTGCTGAGGTTGAGGATGAGGATGCAGAAATAGAATGTTCCAATTCACCACAAGTTGAGGAGGAAGAAGAATTATTGGCGGGACACGAAGGGTATTCTTTAATGATGAGGAGATCTTGTTTGACACCAAAGCAGGAAGAGGAGACTAGTTGGTTGAGGAGTAACATCTTTCAGTCAACGTGCACTATCTTGGGAAGGGTTTGCAAGTTTGTCATCGATCCAGGAAGCTGTGATAACATCATTTCTACAGAAGCTGTGAAGAAGTTGGCATTAAAGACAGAGAAGCATCCCAAACCCTACAAATTAGCTTGGTTGAGGAAAGTTGGGGAAGTGAAGGTTAGTCGAAGAGCTTGTGTAACTTTTTCCATGGGAAAGAAGTATAAAAATAAAATTTGATGTGATGTGGTAGATATGGATGTATGTCATTTGTTGTTGGGAAGACCGTGGCAATACGATAGAGCCGTGCAACATGATGGGAGGACTAACTGCTATAGTTTCATGTTCGAGGGTACCAAAATCACTTTAATTCCTAAACAGCGACAACAAAGTGAAATCAAGTTGGAGGAGATTGAAGAACTAAAGACTCTGTTATCTTTGACGGAATTTGTCAAGGAAGTGGAGGATGAGCCTGAAGTATTTCTGTTGATTGGACGTGAAAGTAGTGAAGCAGTTGAAATTCCTGAGGAAGTTAAGCCAGTGTTTAAGGAGTTTGAAGATGTATTTCCTGAAGAATTGCCAACAGAGTTACCACCTTTGAGAGACATACAACACCAGATAGATCTCGTTACGGGAGCTGTGTTACCGCATAGACCACATTATAGAATGAGTCCAAAGGAGCACGAGGAGTCGAGAAGGCAGGTGGAGGAGTTACTTGAGCAAGGGTGCGTACAAGAATGTTTAAGTCCTTGTGCAGTACTAGCATTGTTAGTGCCGAAGAAGGATGGAACTTGGAGAATGTGTACAGATAGTCGAGCACTAAATAAGATTACAGCGAGGTACAGATTTCCGATGCCTAGATTGGATGATTTGTTAGATCAGTTGAGCGGAGATGCTATCTTTTCAAAGATTGATCTGAAGAGTGGATATCATCAGATTCGAATTCGACCAGGAGATGAATAGAATACTACATTCAAGACACGGGAAGGGTTGTATGAGTGGCTGGTCATGCCGTTTGGTCTTTCGAATGCACCTAGTACTTTTATGCGAGTAATGAACCAGATCTTTCGACCGTCTATTGGAAAGTTTGTAGTGGTATACTTTGATGATATATTGATATACAGTGGGAGCACCGAAGAACATCTACTACATTTGCGGGAAGTGTTGATGATACTTCGTCAGGAACAATTTTATGCGGTAACAAAGAAATGCGTGTTCATGACACATAGTGTTTTGTTTTTGGGGTATGTATTGTCCAAAGAAGATATCCGGGTGGATCAAAGTAAAGTTGAAGCAATCAGAAATTGGCCACAGCCCAGGACTATAACTGAAGTAAGAAGTTTTCATGGTTTAGCATCATTCTACCGAAGGTTTATTCCACATTTCAGTAGCGTGATGGCGCCTGTTACTGATTGTATGAAGGGCAAGCAGCTTTCATCGTCAAAGGAAGCAGGATTTGCTTTGAGCGAATCAAGGAACTTTTGACGACAACACCAATTCTAGTTTTGCCGGATTTTCTGTTGCTATTTGAATTACATACCGATGCATCTAAAGTTGGAACTGGAGGGGTGTTGAGTCAGAGGGGACGTCCAATTGCTTATTTCAGTGAGAAGCTTCCAGGAGCAAAGATGAGATATAATACTTATGACGTGGAATTCTATGCTATTGTCGAAGCCGTAAAACATTGGAGACACTATTTGTCTCATAAAGAGTTTGTGCTGTATACTGATCATGAAGCCTTGAAACATTTGCTGGGGCAGTGATGTGCATGTAAGTGTGCATATTTTTACCACCATATTTATTCTTTTTAAATTAAATAAATGATCATATTGGGTATTTTAACTTGTTTTAAACAAAATCCGTATTAATTCCAAATTGTCACATATTCATCTTCATATAGGGACAAAATCGTCTTTTTTGTGCATTTATTAATTTGTGAAAATTTAATTGAAAATTTCTGTCTTTTGTAGGAATTAAAATTCAAACACAAGTGGCTTCATGAAAATATATGTATGCACAAGAGTGAAGAGAACAAATGAAGATGGAAATAATTCAAAGGCATGATAATGGAGGACCCCACCTACCCACCTTCTTTCATGTACAAATTAGAAGCTAATCCACATGCTTATGGCCATTAAATCTTCATGCATGCTTAATGGATGATTAGTGGAAGTTAATGGTTACATGGTGGCCACACTACCTCATGGGCATTTTGGGCACTCCCCAAAAATATGAATTAGGGTTTCATACATGTATAAATACCCATATGTTTCATGTAATACTCATCTCTTCTCTTAGTCTCTCTTTTCATTAGTTTAGGCTCAAAATAAAAGAAAGCTCTCTTTCTCTTTTCATGGCTACTTAGCCATTTTTATTTTATGTAATCTTTTTTATTTTATGCAATTTAATACATGCTCTTTCGTTTTCATGTTCATTTACTTTCATGTTGTAGTGTAGATCTCTTTTCTTTTATGCAAGTTAATTAGCTTATCTTTTCATTTTGCTCTCTTTTTCCACTTCATTTTGCTTTCATGTTGTTAGCTACATTTGTTAATAAAATGACAAAAATGAGAAGCTAAACCCCTTCAATTTAGGGGTAATGAAGCTCTCTAATTAATGTAGCTTCAACATTTTGTTAATTCATGCTCTCTTTTTGTGCTTAATGATGATGATAGAAGTGGTTTTATTTGTTGTTTTTGCCTTGAATTTGATAGTCTATATTGTTGACACCAAATAGGCTATGCTTAAACAATCACTAACACAAATGTCTCTTCATCAATATATGATTATGGCATAAGAAAGTGATTTGAAATTAAAATTTGATGGTCTATGTTTCTAATCAGTAGTTAATAGGCCATACTTAAAATAGATTTCATTTTCATTTTCTTTGTCAAGTTTCATGAAAGTTAGTAAGTGTTTTAAGGGGTGTGTTATAGTTTGATGTCCTATGTTGGCTAATTAATAGCTCAAATATGTCATACTTATGATAAACACATCAATTAAAACACTAATGACCATAAAAGAGAGATCATGATTTCATGTGTTGAACTACATGATCTAGAGAGTCGATTTATTCTCTAAATTGACATTTAACTCTCATATTTGCATTTCTTTTCTTTTTGTTAGTTAGTTCGTTTTCTCATTTTCTAGCTTAAACACACTCTCGACTTTGGTATAATTTGATTGAGTAGGAAATTTTAAAATCATCAATTCCCTGCGGATCGACCCGTATTTGCCGCGTGCTACATTCGTACACCGTGCGCTTGCGGTTATTTTTAATTTAAATTTGTTCGACGGTTTTCTAAACCGATAGAATTTCCGTTGACGAACAGGCAGGATAAAGTTGCGGCCAGGCATGCTTCATGGATTACGTACTTGCAACAGTTTACATTTGTCGTAAAGCATAAATCGGGAGTTACAAATCGTGTGGCGGATGCATTAAGCAGAAGGAATCATTTGTTGACCACGATGAAAGTTGAAGTGACGGGGTTTGATTTTTGCCAGAATTGTTTGTTGAGGATCCTTACTTTGCTAAGATTATTGATGAAGTCGAGAAAGGGAAGACGGACGAGTATGTGTTGGTGGATGGTTTCCTTTTCGAAGGAAATCGATTATGTATACCAGAGGGCAGTTTGCGAATAAAGATTGTGAAAGAATTGCATGAAGAAGGTCATATGGGATGAGATCATACCTTGCAGTTGATTTCTCAATCATATTTTTGGCCTTCCATAAGGAGAAGTTGAAAGATTTGTGGAGAGATGTCACATATGTCAAGTTTCCAAAGGGACCGCTACGAATGCAGGATTGTATATGCCATTGCCCGTGCCTACTAGACCATGGGTTGATATTAGCATGGACTTTGTTTTGGGTTTGCCAAGAACTCAACAAGGGAATGATTCTATATATGTTGTGGTAGATTGATTTTCGAAGATGGCATATTTCATAGCTTGTAAAAAGACCGCTGATGCAGTCCGTGTTGCTCAATTGTTCTTTAAAGAGGTGTATCGACTACATGGACTACCGGACACCGTTGTTTCTGACCGGGATACTCGATTTCTAAGTCATTTTTGGTTGAGTTTGTGGAAGATGGTTGGAACTAAGCTGAATTTTAGTAGCGCCTATCATCCGCAAACAGATGGGCAAATAGAAGTGGTGAACAGATCTTTGGGAAACTTGTTGAGATGCCTTATGAAGGATAATTTGAAGAGCTGGGATATGAAGTTGTGTCTGGTAGAATTTGCACATAATCATGCTGTTAATCGAAGTACTGGATTCAGTCCATTTCAAGTGGTATATTCAGTAATTCCGAAGGGACCGTTGGATTTATCGATAGCTCCATTTCGAAAAGGGGTTGTTAAACGAGCTTGTGATTTCGTGAATGAATTGTAGGAGGGTCACCAGACTGTTCATAAACGATTGCTTAAGTCAAATGAGAAGTATAAGCAACTGGCAGATAAGAAGCGAAGGAGTGTGGACTACAGAGAGGGTGATTTTGTGTACACGGTATTGACGAAAGATCGTTTTCCAGTTGACACTTACAACAAATTGAAAGCTCGAAAGATTGGTCCAGTAGAAATCATGAAGAGGATCAATGATAATGCTTATCAGTTAAGGTTGTCGGACCATGTCCGTACTGCCGATGTTTTTAACGTCAAACACTTGATTCCGTATCATGAGCATAAGCTTGTCGAAGAAGAGGAAAGTGTGAATTCAAGGTCGAATTCTTGTCAACCGGGGGAGGATGATGCAGCGCAGGATGATAACTCGGTTTCCTTAAGTCGCTTGTGACCTAACGAGTGTGCCAACAGCGAGTTATGTCGCTCCAACGACCTAACGAATATGCCAGATGATAGCTCGGTTGCCTTAAGTCACGCGCGACCTAACATGTATGCCAGAAGCAAATTAGGTCAACTGAGCGACCTAACGAGGATGCCAAGAGAGCCTTAAGTCGGCAGCGACCTAACAATGCGACCTAACTACCTATGCAACATCATTTTAGGTCGCATCTCCTTAGGTCGTTCCACTATTCCATTTGTTCATCAGTTCTTTAAGTCGCTGAAGTTTCTGCCGCATGCATCTCTTAAGTCGCTACTGAAGATAGGTCGTAAGTCGTTGATTTGTTAATTCGCATGATGTGTTGTTGTAAATATGTGTTGTTGTTGTAAATACGTTAAGTCGTGAGTCATGTAACGTTGTATCTGGTTGTATGTGTTATGTCGCTTGTATATCTTAGGTCGTAAGTCGCGTGCCGTTGGATTGTTAAGTCGCACGTGTTGTAACTCGTGATTGTTAGGTCGTGAACGACCTGTATTGTGTTGTGCTGCTGTGTGTAAGCCTATAAATAAGCAGGTTGGGTCATTTGCAAACATGGTTGATTTAGAGTAGACTTTTGTTTGAGTGCTTTGTGCCTCTTTAAATTGGAAGTTGAGCGTTGTCTCCTTTCTCCATTTTCGGTTATTCGAGTGTGCTCGAATCAATGGATTTGAAGACGATTCAAGGAATCTCGTGCGCGAGATCAACGTAGAAGAATCGTAGATCTTTTAACACAGTATCGTGCGCGATCAACGTGTTGGAGATAGCTAGAATCCGGTATCTCACGAGATCAACGGATTGGGGCATTTGGGTATCTTTAATCCATCCATTTATACTGTTTCACCTAATCGTTTCATCGATTAGTTTGACACGAAATCTTCATTTCTTTGTCATTCGTTATATCCACTGCGTCAGTAAGTGACTTTTACGCACCGAGCCACTTATGCCGAATGTGACACGCCGAACGTCACTTTGCTAGGCAATGCTTGCTGAGCGAGGTATGCCGAGTGGTATATGCTGAAAGAAGTTGCCTAACGATGTTGCCTAACGGGGTGTGCCGAGTGAGGTATGGCTAGCGGCATATGCCGGTGAAGATACCCTCCTCGGGGCTGAGTGTTGATCCTTCCTTCAATGCCGAACAACATCCAAGACAAACCGCATGTCTAGGCTGTACGACAGCCAGGCCGAACGACATGTCTAGGCCAAACGGCATCCAGGCCGAACCACGTCTATGCCAAACGACATCCAGGCTGAACCACATATCTAGACCGATCGGCAACCAGGCCGAACCACATATCTAGGCCAAACGGCAGCCAGGCCACACATATCTAGGTCGAACGAAGGTTATATGCCAAAAGGTGTGCTTGCTTGGCGAGCCTCTTAATTCAAGTTGATCTTTCAATGGATCATGTGTCACTTATAGCCAACCAAGAAACCCGACAGTTAGCCTCTCGTAACTGGGCCAAACAACCGAGTAACATTTGCCCCCCAAAGTGTGTCGTGTGAGGCAACATGACACGCGTTGAGCCAGTAACCAATTCCTACTGTCAAAAGTTGAATGTGTTCAATGAAGGTAAAGACACGACAGTCCTCCCTAGTATCTTGTACAGTTTCGAGTCTATTCTCTCTTCTCCTTTTCTTTAAACATAAACATGGAGCGGTTCGGCATATAGATGCCGATCACTTGTTCGGCAAGTTTACTGTCACTCGGCACAATTGCTTACCGACCCACTGGGATATCTTAACCAGGCCATTGGTTGATGCCTGTTCACCTCCCCTTCTTCATATATAGAAGCCAACACTTCTCATCTTCTTCACTTTACATTCACTTCGACTCTAATGGATCTCACAACTTACTTTCCTTCGAACTTTAACTAACTCTTCGATCTTTCTCTCTCATCTTGAGCCTAGTACGTTTGCTCCATAACATCCCCTGATAAACGAACTTCAATCCTAAATCCAACAGCTCCCCAAGCTTCGATTCGTTCTCTTAGGTACGAATTCTTCATCCAACCGACTTTTCCAAATTAGAGGTTTTGCATGAAGCTCAAGTTCGCGAGTGTTTATCAACATGAATTTTTATTGACGAGGGAGGTCGGATTGGACATAGGTTCTTGTTAATCCACCGAGTGAGGGAGAGTGATCGCTAGGTTTGTGAGATAGGGCTAAATGTGTGATTGAAGCTGCTCGGTAATTTGGGAGCGAGAGAGATGAGAGGAAGAGCGGTTCAGTATTAGCATTTTGGGTGGATCCCTATCGTTCGGTCATCCCCTTGTGGGAGTAATGCTAAGGAGGTAAAGGAATGGGTGTCATTTGGTCTAGGGAGAGAGAGTGCTGAGGCGATTTGAGGAAGAGAGATGGAGATGAGTGAGTGGGTCGGTGTCTCTGGTCTGGAGCGTCGTTCAATTGTTAGAGAGATAGGAAGTGAGTGGGTCGGTCAGTATGGATGGCTTCAGAAGTTACGTTAGCGGCTTGGTTTCATTCAGTGTTGAGAGTGCATCGGTGAGGAGAGTGAGTGGGTCGGCGTCTCTGGTTTAGAGGGTCGTTCGGTCGCATGCTTTGAGAGTCTCTCGGCATTGAGCCTTAAAGTAGGCAATGACAGTCAAATTCACTCTAACTTGAACACAACACGTGTCAAGTTCACTTACCTCCCATGCCTAATCATAGGACAATAAATAAGGATAAGAACTTAAGCAAACAAGCATATCGAACAGATTCAGACTGATAACTCCCCAATTCCAACAACTACAAACCTATGTTCAAATCGATAAAAACAATTTATATCCTTCAACATATAGTGTTAATGTTCGAGTTCAAGATCAAAACCGTCATAGGGCAAGCTTTCGGAGACGATCAACGATGACGATCTTTGAAGATGATAGTTCAATGCTTAACCTTATTTTATCATCTTTTCGACTTTTAATTGTTTTACACTTATACTCGAACGATTACACTAGTCCACACACCACACAAGGGAAGTACTTTTCTCGTTATGTCTAATGTTGATTTTCTTTCAAGTATAGTTCAAACAGGTGTTTATCCAAACTCGACACTCATTGAAGATGTCTAGAAAGTTGAGCTTTTCCGCAATCTTAGATAAACCTGAGCCAAGTTCTCAACAGGAAGTAGTGGGAACTTTGAATCCATCGACAACTCCTGCACAGAATATCTCAAGCCCAATGACTGTGACTATTGACTTGGCTCCTGATGCCATAGATGACCAATCATCCTAGACAATCTAGCCGATTCCCAACTTCAAGAATCGATGAAAATGCTCTTCACTGACTATGCTCAATCCACGAAATTCCTTATGAAGATGTACTGGTTCCATCAGGATAAGATCATCCCTACTCGGCCCCAGCTTGATATACTGCCTGCAACAAATTCATGTGCTGGGTCGGTAGTGTGCCACCATTCAACTCCTTCCTCCGTGATGTGTTGCAGCATGTTGAGATCACCCCAACACAATTACATCCTAATAGTCACGCGTTTATATATAGCACGTATATTCTTTTCATGAGCATTCTATTCAGGCTTCCCACTCCCGTTGATATTCTCTATATCTACTATTTCAAGAGACGGTCCGATAGCCCTTCTTTCATATTCCTTGAGCTACATAACAGGTGCCAAATCCTGACGGGGGCGTGGAGCAAATTCACTCAATATAAGCAGGAATGATTTACATGCGCTGTCCCTCTGGCTTTGCAAGGAGATTGCTAGAAAGGAGTAAATTTCTTTTCTAAATCAAAATTTTTATGCGGTAGAAAGTGCATCCTTTCTAAACCTTTTCTGCACTTTTACAGCTAGCATCCCACGTCCCGAAGTCTTCGGATACTCTGAAGCCGTCGAAGCTATTCGAGCTATTCCCGCGAGAGACAGGACATCAGATCCATCATTTCCAATGAATCGCTCTCAAAATTTGGGTTGTTGGCAGAAGGTCACCGAATTGGTCTCCCTTATAGCGCCACTACAACCGGACCTACCTTGGACAAAGGCAAAAGGCAAGCTGGGCCTTCGATGCCTTCGACACGTAGTGCCCCCGACACACCTGAGGAGGGCGAGATTAGAGAAACCAGGGTGTCAGAAGCATCGGGTGAGAATGTAAGTCCTGCTCCGGAACAGGTGGTTAAGGCACATGGCATTGATGAACCGCCACCCCTTCAAAGGGTAAGAAGAAACTGGCTTATAAACTGAGGAAAAAGACAGTAGGCAGAACCTTAAAGGTCAAAATTGCTCCAATGGAGAAAAAGACATCTCCACAACACTTAGAGGGTTCAGTGAAAGGCTTATCTGACCTCACTATTCCGACGACATGCTCAATTATGGCTTCAACGATCCAGAAGTCGTAAAACTCTATTCGCCCTCGAGAGGCGATGAAGGCATTCAAGCCCATAATCAAGGAGAAAAAATCCGATAACTACAGCCATCTTGTTATTCTTGCTATCTCGTGCTCACTTAATTTTTATGTAGGTGATATAGGATGCTCTCATGGATTCGACCGCCTTCGTGGGTCCTCCATTTTCCATCATTCTAGCTGGGATTCGGGGTCCGGCAAATACCGAGATAGAGATGATCGATAGAGACTATCGCCCTTGGGATTCATCGTCTCGAAGGAAAATTTACGGTTACTCTTCACACCCTCACGATCCTCTCTCTTAATCAAAACCAAGAAGGGTGAAATCTGCTTTTAAGGGGTCCCAGTCTGGGCACCGCGACCAACACTCTAGTTCATCTAGCACCAGGAAATCACGGGAAACTCATAAAAATCTGTAGTCTCTAGATAAACTTCTTCTGCTCCTGCATATGATCCGTCTATAGTGGAAAAGCTAACCGAGCTTAAGGCTATGTTCCAAAAAATATGCTTTAATGGCCTGAAGTTTCTTCCAGCGATTCATCCTATTCCGGGGCATGTTAAACAAAGTGCCATTGCTTGCAACAATGATGTCTACGTCCAACATGACACATTTGGTAATTTGGCAAAAAAAGTTTCATAAGTTTCTATCGAACGCCAGCATGAAATTGATCGTTTGAAACTTAAATCCATCCATGACAAAGATATTATTAAAGCCCAGGATGAAGAGCTTTTCTCATATAAGTCTCAGCTTGAAACTGCTTAGAAAAATGCTAAAGACACAGCTAAGGCCGTTAATCGTCTGGAGGCCACACTTAAGAAAGAGGTTGATGAAGTGGTTCAACGCTGCTGTGCCTTAGCTTTAGAGAAAGACTCTGTTCAAAAGGAGAAAGATGCGCTCGCTCAATGAGTCAAACAATTGGAAGAGCTACTCTCCAAAGAAAAAGAAGAAAAGACTGTAGCTCAAGAGGAGTCACAATGATACTGTGACGAGACTGTTGCCTTTCTACTCCTAAAAAAACTCGATGAGGAGCTCTCCAAGGCTGAAGCGCTAAAGAACGAATCTCGCGAGGAGGGAAAAGAGTGGCGCATTCGAAAATTGACTCTCTCCTCCAAGCTGCTGTTGAGGCTGGTAGGGAGGAGATTAAGTGCATGTTTGATCCGCTTATTGCCGGGTGCAATGCTCTAATTCCATCGCGACCTAACATTTCTTGGCGAGGGTTATCTCGAATCTTTGGCCGAAGCATGGGACATTTTAATAAAAATCAAAAAGGTTGAGTCAAGAACCGAAGAGTTTGACGAAGAAGCTTTAGTGAAGGAATTTCTCCAGGGAAACGAGCCTTCGGACTTGTCTACAGCGAAGGCTCTTTATAGTAGAGACTCCTCTTCGTCAAAAGGAAAGAATGACACTGTCGGTTCGTCCGGAACCGAGTCTCCAGTTCCACCTATCGAGCCAATTGGTCTCCCATCACTTGACCCCTTCGAGCAAACATATTGGGCAAGACCCTGAAGATCGTGGACTTGATATTAAAATTCTACCTCCCATTCTAGAAGGTGAAACTCCCCGAACAGTTGAGAGCCAGCCAGAAACTGGTACATAACTTTTCTTCTCAAAGTTCAAAGGGCCGTCGTTTTTGGCGAATAGTTAATGTATTCTAACATTTGTCTCTTATGACCTCGTGTAGGCAATTTTGATCCCGAGCCAACTCTAAGGGGCGATGTTTCCACAGAGAAGGAGGAGAAAACGGGAGAGGCAATTCAAACAGGAGAGACTCCCGGACCTGACGCTCAAGTGATCGAGGCGCTTAACGAAGATAAATCTGAAAATCCATCGTCCGTCAAAGAGCACGATGAGGTTAAAATTACAAGTGCCTCCGGACACACTTCAAAATCGAGCATGGAGGAGAAACTTATGGAAGAGAAGAAGAAGAAAGTTGAAATCAAGGTTATTCCCCAAGTAGTGGAACTGAATGATCCTTTGAACAAACCTTTGAAGGTTATTCTCCCTGGTGGGACCAGGCCACTTGAAGTTCCTCTTTCTTCCACGAACACCACTTCCCTAGAAAACAAGGCGTCCAAGAGAAAATGCATAGGGGAGGAGTCGTATGAGAAACCAAGGAAGGAGAAGAAGTCAAAGAAGTAGCTATCATGCATCGTTCAACGAGAATAAGCTTAGATTATGTGATTATTTCTGTTTATTTCATTGTTGATGTAAATAGGCTTTTCACTATGAGTTTAGGAGGAACTGTAGTGGAACTTTATTTTTGGGATTAGTGAATAAAACTTTGTTTCTTCGTTTTGATGATATTCGTTGTTCAGCTTACTGTATTACTTGTAGCTAAAATTCAAAATCTTGTGAATTGCATAAGCTCCGGTTCACTTCCATATGACTCGGAAATTTTTGGAATCGTAGATCCTCTAGTCCATGCTCTAAGGACATAGAATATATTAGTTCGCACTCCGAGTACTTAGAAAATTTTAAGTCGTTTATAATCTAGTTCGCACTCTGGGACTCAAAGTACTCCAGTCCGTACTCTGAGGACTTAGAGATTTTAAGTTGTTTATACTCAAATTCGCACTCTGGGGACTCAGAGCACTCTAGTCGGCACTTCAGGGACTCAGAGATTTTAAGTCGTTTGTACTCTCGTCCGCGCTCTGGGACTCACAGTATTCTGGTCCGCATTCCAGGGATTAGGAGATTTTACATCATTTATACTCCAGCCCGCACTCTGGGGACTTAGAGTACTCTGGTACGCACTCCGAGGAGTTGGAGATTTTAAGTCATTTGTACTCCAGCCCGCACTCTAGGGACTCAGAGCACTCCAGTCCGCACTTCGGGGACTCGGAGATTTAAGTCGGTTATACTCTAGTCCGCACTCTAGGGCTCAGAGTACTCCAGTCGCACTCCAGGGACTCGGAGATTTTAATCCATCTATACTCTAGTCCGCATTTTGGGGACTCGGAGTACTCCAGTCTTCACTTCGGGGACCCAGAGATTTTGAATTCATTTACACTCTAGCCCACACTCAGGGGGTTCAGAGTACTCCAATCTACACTTCGGGAATTTGGAGATTTTATGTCGTTTATACTCTAGTCCACACTCTGAGGATTCAGAGTACTCCAATCTGCACTCTGGAGACTCGGAGATTTTAAGCCATTTATACTATAGTCCGTACTTTGGTCCGCATTCCAGGGACTTAGAGATTTTAAGTTGTTTGTACTCTAGTTCGCACTCTAGGGACTCGGAGTACTCCAGTCCGCACTCCATGGGCTCGGAGATTTTAAATCATTTATACTCTAGTATGCACTCTAGCGACTCAGAGTACTCTGGTCCGCACTCCAGGGACTCAAAGATTTTAAGTCGTTTATACTCTAGTCTACGCTCTGGGGACTCAGAGTACTCCGATCTACACTATGAGGACTTGGAGATTTTTATGTTTTTGTGCGCGTCTATATGCCATACAAAATAATATAACTTTAATTTTTGCCATAGAATTGCAACTCACGGAAACATCAATAGTTCATGAAGAAGATGGTTTCAAGCCTTTATTAATGAAAACGAATTGAATTGTCTTATTACATGCCGAAAACTAAGAATTAACCAAATAAAAATACACTTGAAATAATTCAACTAAAATATGAAAGAAATAGAATAGATATAATATCGTCGCAGATGCTCGCTATTCCATGCTCGGGGAAGTGTTGCGCCATCAGTGGTTGCTAGCTTGAAAGTTCCCTCTCCAAGCCTCTGTTTAATGACGTAGAGACCTTTCCTTGTGGGATTCATATGCGATGGGATCGGAAAAAATCGCTTCAAAACAAGATCGCCCACATCAAAGATTCTCGGTCGGACTTTTTGATTATAATATCGAGCGACTCAGTGCCTATATGCAGCTGCCTTTAAATCAGCTTCTTCATGTTTTTCATCGACAAAGTCCAGTGATTCCAATAAGAGATTTCGATTCGTCTTAGGGTCATAATGAGTTACCCGATTGAAGGAACTTCAAGTTCCATGGGAATGACGGCTTCCATGCCATATGCCAATGTGAATGGAGTGCGGCTAGTTGCAGATTCGTGTGTGGTTCTGTAAACCCAAAGTGCTGTTGGAAGCTCATCCACGCACTTACCTCTGGCCTTTTCCAAATGTTTTTCAATATGGACTTGATTATTTTGTTCACGGCTTCTACTTGTCCATTGGCTTTTGGATGATCAACTGTTGCAAACCTTTTTTCCAATGCCATACTTTTGACAAAATTCTTTGAAATCCCTACTTTCGAGCTAAGTTCCATTGTCCATAATGATACTTCGCAGGAGGCCAAAACGGCATATGATGTTTCGCACAACGAAATTAATGACCTTCTTGGTAGTGATTGTAGCTAAGGGCTCTGTTTCTGCCCACTTGGTAAAGTAATCGACTGTAACTATTGCATATTTCGCACCACCTTTGGGTATAGGCTAGGAACCGATTATACCGATTCCCCATATTACAGACGGCCAGGGACTAACCATTTATGTGAGTTTCGTTTGCGGAGCTCTTGGGATTTTCGCGTACTTTTGACACTTCTTACATCTTCTTACGTAGTCCATAGCATCCCGATTTACAGTTGGCCAATAATATTCATAGCGGAGGATCTTTTTTGCTAGTGTCTGCCCCCCCAGTATGGTCACCACATTCTTCTTCATGAACTTCCTTCAGGATCGTTTTATCTCACCGTGGGAAATGCACCGAAGTAAGGGGGCTGAGAATCCCTTGCGATACAGTATTTTGTCCTGCATTACATATCACGAAGCTTTGGGAATGACTTGTCGTCTTTCGCTCTTTCTTTCGGGGCAGGACCACGTATAACAGGTATTGCTTGAATGGGGTTATCCATGACTCCTTCTCGATTTTTCTTTCTAACACGAAATCTATCGCCATCTCATTTATGCTCGGAGCATGTAAGTTTTCGATAGGAACCAATCCCGTTTGCTACGCAATGCCAGTACAAGAAAATTTTGCCAATGGATTGACTTCTCTATTTTGTTCATAGGGGACATGCAAAATATCATAATACTCGAGGTCTGCTAATAGCTCTTGAGCGTGAGCAAGGTATGGGGCGAGTCTCTAGCCCTTTGCTTCATATCCCCCCTACACCTGGTACCCCACCAATTGCAAGTCACAAAAGATTTAAACCGATTTTGCTTCAAATTGCCTGATAAGTTTCAAGCCAGCAATCAATGTTTCATACTTGGCTTTGTTATTTATAGCTGGAAAATTGAGCTTCAAAGCGTAACAAATTGATTGATTTTTGGGAGTCACAAGAATTATATCAGCCCTAGAATAATGGTCGTCGGATGCCCTAACGGTGTACAGTTTCCATCGAATGGGGGGAATGACATCATGACTATTTTGTTCGTCTAATACAGTGAATTCTGTAATGAAGTCTGCTAGCGCTTGCCCTTGTATGGCCCTTCATGGCAGGTAGGTAGTATCGAACTGACTCAACTTGATAGTCTATTTTAACATCCTTCTAGAGGTTTCTGGTTGTTGGAGTACCTATCGCAAGGGTTGATCGGCATAAACACTGATAGAGTGTGCCGGAAAGTACGGACGAAGCTTGCATGATGCAATCACCAAGCAGTAGGCTAGCTTCTCAGTTTTGGGATAATTTTTTTCTGCCCCCGTTAAATGTTTACTGATATAGTATACCGACTTTTGAACTCGTTCCTCCTCGCGAACCAAAGCCATACCGATGGCATGTTGAGATACGGCCAAGTATACATACAACACTTCATGGTCTACAGGTTTCGACAGCATCGGGGGACTTTCCAAATGCCTTTCCAGAGCTCGGAATGCATTCTCACAGTTGGGCGTCCATTCGAAATTCCTCTTTCCATTCTTTATTGTGTCCAAGAAAGGAATGCACTTATCTATGGCTTTGGATATGAATCGACTCAGCGCGGCCACTTTTCAGTTCAGGCTTTGTACTTGCTTTATAGTTCTGGGCACCTGTATGTCTCGAATAGCCTGAATCTTTTCTGGGTTAGCTTCAATTCCCCATGCATTAACAATGAAACCCAAAAACTTCCCTGGCGCAATGCTAAAGGAATACTTCGGAAGATTGATTTTCATTCCATAATACCTGAGTATATCAAACATTTCCACTAAGTCTCAAATGTGGTCGTTTGATTACCGTGACTTCCCGAGCATGTCATCCACATAGACTTCCATTTTTCTACCAATATATCTTTAAACATCCGATTCACCAGATGCTGATAAGTTGCTTCTGTATTTTTCAATCCGAAAGGCATCACTACATAGCAATACAACCCAAGGCCTGTGATAAAACTAGTGTGTTCTTGGTCTGGAATGTGCATCGAGATTTTATTATATTCTGAGTATGCATCCATAAATGACAATAACTCGTGTCCTGCCGTTGAGTCGACCAGCTGGTCAATTCTGGGTAAAGGGAAACTATCCTTAGGGCAGGCTTTGTTCAAATCAGAGTAATCTACGCAGGTTCTCCATTTCCCATTTGCTTTTCTCACTAGCGTGGGGTTAGACACCCATTTAGGGTAGAGGGCATCGCGGATGAACCCATTGGCTTTGAGTTTGTCCACCTCCTCTCTAAGAGCAGCGAACCTCTCTGGGTCCATGCCTCTCCTTTTTTGCTTTACTGGTACATATCTCGGGTCTATATTCAATTTATGACTCGCAATGGAGGGAGAAATCCCGCACATATCAAAATGTCTCCAAGCAAAAAATCCAGATTCGCTTGGAGGAAATCAGTGAGATCCTAGGTCATCTAGGCGTTGTGTTGTGATCCAATCTTAAGTACTCGCGATGGGTCATCTCAGCTGACTGGAATGTCAATCGTTAGTTCAGCCGGTGCTGCTTTTGCCTCCCTAGGTTCCTCATCATCATCTACTGGATCTATGTCTCTATAGATCCGATCATGTTGCCCGAACTAGGGCTCGGGATTGCTTGTCAATTTTCAGTGACTCAGGTGCAGAAGGAGCTGTCCACAACCTTTCCCTTCTCTCTTCGCTGGGCCTCTCTCAGCTCAGCCACATAACACGCATGATCAGTCGCGTGATCTCCATGCACAACACCAACTCCTCTGTCTGTCGAAAATTTCAAGGTTAAATACCAAGGTGCTAAAGCTGCCCTAAACTCTGCCAGGGTCGGTTGACCCAGAAACACATTGTATGGAGAATCGACATCCAAAATGATGAAAGGTAGGATTCGCACCCTCCTACGTTCACCTTGTCCGATATCAACTGAAAATTCAACAAAACCCACTGCACCATTAAAGCATGGATATGGGCTTTAGATGGTTTTAAATCCCTTGTCTCCATCTTCATTTGGTCATATGCATTTTTTGATGATGATGTTAACATAACTTCCATAATCAGTCAATATTACTTTCACAAACACTGGCCCGATCATCACAAAGATGAGCATCTGGTCAACGGTAGGAGCCTTCACCTGATCAGTATCTCTGCTCCTGAACACTATATCGTCCGTCATCGTTCGCTGTTGTTCAGTCGGGGACCCATCTTCCGTATTTGAACAACATTCAAAATCTACGTGCTTTGAGGAATTGGCAAAGCACTCCATCTCCTACAAATTCTTGTCTGCCGGGGGAGGTCCATCGACTATCGTTTATGATTAGTCTTCCCACAGTCCGCGCAGGTTCCTCAGGATGGCGTGGAGCTTTCCCCCGACTAGGGTCTGACGCTCCTTGTCCGCCCTCCTGTGGATTCTTGACAAACTCCTGTAACTTCTTCTACCGAATCAGCTTTCCTATAGCATCACGGAGGTGCCTACAGTCCTCAGTATTGTGCCCGTAAGTCTCATTGAAGCTGTAATATTTCCCAGTTCGCTTTTGTTCCCCAGTGGACCCTTTTGGGCATGAATTTCGATATTGAAATGTATTGCAAGTCGATAGAAAGATGTTTTCTAGAGATGCATTCATAGGAGTGTATTCGTTGTAAGTCGGAATCCTTGTTTTCCACTTTCTTGCTTCCCTTTTCTTTCCGGGATTTCCTCCACCGGGTCCTTTAGATTTCTTTGGCTTGTTCTGTACATTGATCTTCCCCGAGTTATCACCAGATTTTTTCACAATAATGTTGCTCTTCACCGTCTCCTTGACATGCCTTGGTGCATTATCTCGTCTCGTCCACCTGGTTTCCTCTCTTCTTATGAATTGATGCGCCTTTTAATAAAAACCCTGTAGTGTAGTCGGAGGATTTCCTAACAACCAATCGCCAAACTCCAAATCCGGGTCTACTCCTCGCATCATAGCCATAAGAATGGCATGGTCATTTGGGTTTCTAACTTCACTAGCTGCAATGTGAAATCTTTGTAAGTACTCTTTTAACGACTCCCCTGGAGCCTGAATCACATTGGACAAGGACATCACATCCTTGGGACGAGTGGCATGAATGCTGAACTGTTCCACAAACTTCATCGTTAATTCATCAAAGTTGGTGATAGACCACGGAGGACGTCTAGTGAACCAAATGATGGCGATTCCAGATAAAGTTATATGAAAGTGTCTATACTTAGTTACATCATTTGCTCTAGTTGAATCCATCATCCATTCATATCTCGTCACATGTTGCCGGGGATCAGACTTCCCTTTGTAGGCCGAGATAGTTGGCATGTTAAACTTTCTGTGGTACTCGACCTATAGAATAGTCTCTGTGAATGGAGTATGACTCCTAGATTGTAACGACCCAAAATTTTCGACCCCGAAAATTCGACATTAATACGTTCACGGTAGAAGTGCCGAGCAATCGAACGCTGGATGTTTTAGATTGTTAGAGAAAAGAAAATGAAGGTAGAAGAGGAACAGAAAACAACATCATCTCACATTCGTAGCGGATTAAATATAATATCAAATAATTGCATTTATACAAAGAAAGCTGTAATTGTTACTTTATATACTATATATCAGAGAACAACAATGGTCAAATAAACTGGACAGTTGTAACAACCGGTCCCAGACTACTATTAATAGAAACTCTCAAACACATAGCAGAATATACTCCCTACGTTCCTACCATCCAGCTCGCCTCCTGAGCTCCGGAACGTCCCAACCTGAAAAATCTATAATACTTGGTCTGACCCAAGCATTACAAACAAGTAACACTTGGGCCAGGTAGGAAACCAGCATGAGTAAACCCATAAAATTTGAAATACTAAGTTTAAAACATAACTGAAACCCGGGTAACTCGTACTCCACTACGAGTTCTTAACTCGTTCTAGTCATTCACTTACTAGAAAACAATATTTAAAACTGTTACTTAGTTTAAATGGTCATGTTACTTAAATTATTCCATTCCAGCCTATTTGATACTAAACTCAATTTATAAAGAATCGAAGTAGTTTTGGGTATTTGCTGATACCCGACCCCGGTCTCTTCAAATCCAGTGTCCTCTTAATCCAAGTTGTTTAAGTGAAAACAATTCAATTCATTAAACAGGATGTCAGTTTACACAACATTTCATCACAGATAGATAACTTACATTATCACAGTTTAACCAAGCATTGCATATCACAAAGCATCACACATTAATCAATTCAACCATAACTTAATCATCCAAGAGCAAGATTAATAGATTTCATAGTTAATTTAAACCAATAAATTAATTACTTAACCTTACTTAATTAACATTAGTTAATTATTGTTTATCCTTTAATTGTTAATTAATAAACCTAAATTATCAATTACTAAACCTTAATTACTACTTAATAAACCCTTAATTACAAATTAATTAATCCTTACTTAATTAATTAATTCTCTAATTAATCATGTTAATTAATTATCCTTTGAATAATCTCATAAATTAATGATCTTTAAATTAATCATATTAAGTAATTAATATTTAATCAATCACTTTAGTTAATTTCCTTTAATTAAATGCATTAATTAACTAATCCTTAATTAAGTAATTATCCTTATTTAATCTAAGATAAACCATTCTCTTAATTAATTACTTAACTAAATCATTATCAAATTTCATTTGAAATCACATCGGAATAATTAAGTACTTTACTTATTATATAATTATACTAAACCAAATAGATTAAATTCAAAAAACATTCAATTTATAATTGATACTTGAAACTTATTTAATATTTAACTTTGAAACCTTGCTAACATTCTCATTTACTTTGAAAACCTTTTATTCTTCTATTTTTAAATTTGTCACAATTTTTACTTTTGCTTGGAACTTTGCTAATACTTATTTTGGAAACTTATTGACTAATTACTTCCACTTTAAAACCTGAATCAACTTCCCTTTAGTTTAAAACCTCGTACATGTCCCATTTAAAATTTTAAAACTGGATACAAAAATTTACTTTCAAATTTTTAAAAGCTTGTTAACTTAAAACCTGGAATCACAACAACCAAACTCGAGTCAACACAAAAACTTCCCGAACAAATACTCGAGCCCAGTCCTCCATTCCTCGCTTAAGAAGCCGAGCAAATCCTCTTCCCCCCTCTCATATCTTCCTCTTTCCTAAAACACAGAGACACCCACCGATACCAGTGCACATGCACACGCCCATGCTGTCGCTCCGACCTTCACTGCTACCTCCAGCAAGTCGTTAATGACCCGCTAATCTACTTCGACCACCTAGACTTCCCTCTAAATCCCCAAATCAAAATCTCGATCTCAAAACCAAAACCCAAAGATGACACGACCTCCTACTTTTGCGCCGACCAACCACTTTCGGCCACCGGAGCTTCCCAAATCCTATCGGTGGACTCGCCACGACCCTAACTTCCTTCTCCTACGACTGCTCCATCCCGATGTCGTCTTGAGCTCGTAATCGCCTCGAGTTTGACCCTGTCCAGAATTAGACCTAAAACCCTAAATCTCTTCCGCTCCACCACCACGATGTCAAAGAAACCGAACCACCATTTTTTCCATGACCGCCACCCTTCCAGCCTCCTCTGACCAAAATTCCGAAACCCAAAAACTTTGCGTTCGCCAGAAATTATTCCATGACGAATTTCTGTTCATTTCCCCTTTTCTCAATAAATTATCAACTAGAAATCATGATTTAGATCATAAAAATTCATCATTTAACAGTGTGAATCCAAACCTATAATCAAACATAGAATAAAAAAAATATTTTCTGATTTGAAAAGATTTTACCTGTAATCCCTGCTTTCGGTAATCCTTCTTGTTAATCATACTTAAAAACCTAGTTAATTCTATCATTTCCTTTTAATGATCATAATCTCAAAATGTAAATTTGAAGAGATATGTTTTATTTGAAATATTCTTGAGCCTGATGATCAAACAGAGGCATGCCTGTATACATACAGTATATTCAACTTGTACACATAGATAATCACACTATTTCTTCTTGCAAACCAGATCCAAACCATTTCTTCAACCAATCATTTCATGCACAGAGACATAAACATAATTTAGCTTCATATGTTAAGGTTTACTCACCTATGAATGTTTTTGAATAGAGAAGCTTGGTGTTTTTTTTTAATTTAGATCTGGAAATGATTTTGCTTTGATTTGATCTGTACTTGTAGTCGAATTAAAACTGATCTGAACTTTGATGTATTTGAGTTGAATCTTGATTCGAATTGGCCAGCTTCAGGGTTGTAGTTATTTGTTGTAGTTTGATTTTATTTTTTTCTTTTTCATTTCAGTTTTAGTTTAAGAAAGATGAAGAGAGAATTGAGAAGTAGAAAGAAATTGAAGCCTGGTTTCTCTAATTCTTATATACATATAATTCAATTTCAAAAGAAATTTATTTTGCCACTTGTTAATCTAAGCTAACACATGTTTAATGCATGTTTTCTCAAGTTCACAAATGTCAAACATAATAATTTTTATGTTTAAACCCTTACTTATGTTTTTTATTAATTTCTCATGAATTTATATTAATTTGTTTAATTAGATATTAATTTAAGTATTATGTTATATATACATATAAACCATTTTTATCTTAAGTATACAAGAAAATCTCATTTTAAATTTTAAAAGAAAATGTACTAAATTTATATAACAAATCCTATTAAGCTAAAATACTTTTAATAAATACACACACACACAAAGAAAATGTACTAAATTTATATAACAAATCCTATTAAGCTAAAATACTTTTAATAAATACACACACACACACACTATCTTTGTTGTTTAAAAATATAAAATTTATCCTTAATAGTTTAAAAAAAAATTATATTAAATTTAAACCATAGCTAACCCTTTACAATACACACACACACACACCCCCATACATACATAAATTATAACAGAAAACAAATTTATTTGTATTTTTGAAAAGTTACGTTTTGCCAAATTAAATAATTACAAAAGAAGATCATTAAACTAATATTTTCAAATTTCAATAATTATATCAGGAGATTATCAATTAAATGTTTATCCAGATATTTTTAATTATCAAAATTTCATTTGTTCAACCAAATTGAATCAGTATCTTAAAAGTAAAAACCAGTTAATTACCGGTTAACAGATGTTCAAAAATCCGGGTTATCACATTCCTCCCCCTTTGAATCTTTTCGTCCTCGAAAAGGAACGAAGCCATAATTTGTCAAAAATGCTTATTATCCGTTTAATTACTTTTTTGAACATTCTTAACCATATACACTTTTTGTTTAAAAACTTTAAAACCATTTAAAAATCAATGTAATATTATCAAAATAACTTTATAAAAATACTTTTTATAACTTGATGTCTCTCAAATCCATCCTTGTTCTCACAGAAATTCGGTCATACGTTCATCAGGCGTAGGACTGAATATCTATAAGTACTTGGTAAACCCGTTTCAACACCCAGGGAAAATATTTGGAAAACATTTTCGAGAACTTTTTGAAAATATAGAAAACGTTTTTAAAAATGTAGAAATCATTTTTGGTGAGAATGCTCTGGAAATCATCACCCCCTCCATGGTCATAGTTCACCCGATGGTTAGATTGCCATCCCGGCAAAATCCGTAGATAACTGTAGGCACTCCACGCCCATCGATTACGCCATGGAACCTACCACAAATTGTAGCTACACCCAGGTTTTACGTCACCATCATGGAAAAAACCCATGTAACTTTAGGCATCAGCGCCCTCAAATTTCGCTGCCAAATGAAACTTCACCACTCCTATATAGATCGCAGACTACATCAGTCTAGTCCCACTGTAGCCTGTAGGCACTCACTGCCATACGACATTCGCTATGTCTTCATAGATCGTAGTCTAACGATGTTTTGTTGCCATCATGGCAAAATCAAACATAGACCTTTGGCTCTCACGGCCACACGACTTCCGCTATGGTCCGCAGTAGATCGCAGTGACATCGAGTTACACTGTCGCCGCAGCATAACCCAAATGTCTTTGTAGGCATCAGCGCCCTCGACTTTCGCTACCCACACACAATCCTCAAGAACTTCAGTTTGTCCGGACTTCCTCCCAGGTTCAAATTTAGAGCCTCCCCTTTAGGGCTCAAGGCAAAACCAACCCGTCGATCTCATATGAAGTTCATTTCATGGGAGCGCCTTTTTTCCCCAGAGCCAGTCTCAAAATATTTATACTACACACATATAGTATCTTCAAATCATACCCTTCATGATTCACATAAATCTCCTTTACACAAAATCGATATCTCAAATCGATAATTCCAAACTTGGCTTTCCAAATTCCCAAAATTGATTTTTCCCAAAAATCAAAAGTCTTTCAAAATTCATAGGTTCCAAAAACCTTTGCCCAAAATCAATTTCATAAAATCATATATATATATATATATATATATATATATCCTTGAAAAATCTTTGGATCACTCCATACTTATATAAATTCCCTTTTTATACATTAAATGTTTTCAAAATCTTTTCCTCTGGTTTTAGATTCAACAAGGGGAAGTTTATCATATGTAACTAATATACATAGCTTTATTTATATATTTCTCAAATAAACTTTTTGTCTTTAAAAAACCATCTTTACACTCTTTTCAAAATATCTATTTTATTCACGCACGTACGATGTACATATACCATCCGTACGCAATATCAAATCTGATCGCTCACTCGATCACACAATTTCACTTCCAAACTATTATCGTCCACCCGACTTCCTAGTGCAGGCTAAGATCTGGTTTCTTGATCAGAAACCGTCATTCTCCTTGCATCGCCATAACTATGCTAAATAATTTCCAAAACCAATCAATACCTATATCCAGGGTTCGCCATCGAAAATCGAGTGAAAAATCCCAACTCGGATCGATATACTATCTTAAAATTCTTTACTGCTCGAAATTTGGATCAAATCATAATGCGAACAGAATAACATACGTACATCCTACGTATTTATCTTCATTGATTTATTAACTAAATCAATTTTCTTTTTATCCACCTTCATTAGATTCTATTCACTTATTCGCAATTTCTTTAGTTTCCATTTGGGTTATCACTTCAATTACAAACAGTTTGCATTGTGACTAGCTTGAGTTTAGAAAATAGCTTGGAAAAAGTTAAAAATAGAAAAGTAATTGTAAAATAGTTATTAGTTGTAAAATAGCCGAAAAATAGTTACATAATTATAAAATAGTTGTAGAATAGTTGGATAGGTGTAAAATAGTTGTAAAATAGTAATTAGTTATAAGTAGTTGTAAAATAGTAATTAGTTTGTAAAATAGATGTAAAATAGTAATTGGTTTTTAAAATATTTGTAAAATAAGTATAAGATAGTTTGGGTTTTAAAAAGAAAAGTTGTATAGTAAATAACTAGGAAAATATTTTTAAAACAGTTTACATTAAAATAATTTATTTGAAAAAGTTTTCAAAGTCAAACTGGTTCAATTTCCCAATTTCTCATTTCAATCAATATCCCATCTCATTAAATTGATTCAATTCCAATTAAATTTGAATTAACTTCAATTTATATTCCAAATTCAATTCCCATTTGAATTATACACTTATTCCACTTCAATCTCTCATCCAATTAATTCAATTCAAATTTTCCATTTGAATTTATCTCCATTCAAATCTCAACTTTAATCCATCTCGAACTATACAAATTCGAGTTAAATTTTTAAATGTTGATTTAATCCCTTAAATCAATTTTTTCTTTTAATTTGACAACCTAAGTCTTTAAACAATTTAATCTTTGAAATTCAATTTATTACCCAATTTTAACTTCAATCTTTGAAACCAATTCTTAAACAATTTCAGTTTACAAGTTCCTTTTTAACTTTTAAATCTTAAGTTCAAGGTGATTCCATTTCCTTAATTTCAAATTTTATTTCTAAAAATCAAAATTATTTAAATAATTTCAATTAAAATTTTATTCCTATTTAATTTCAGTAATGGATATATATTATCTCAATCTACTTTTTAATTAAACAATCTGATTCACAGTTCCAAATATTATTAGTAACAAGAGGATGATATCAGGATAAGCCATGGTAAATAAACATCCAAATTATCCAAACACCAATCAATAGCATCCTTTACCAATTTCTTGATCTCAACTTGTTTTGAGATCACCCATATTAAAATCAACCATTTAACTTCCCTAAGTTAAATCCCATTTTCATTTTGAAATTTCCAATTCAGGTTGCTTGTTCTAAACTTATTTTATTTCTCCTTAAGTTAAATTCAATTTATTTAATTCAGTCAACCTTATTTAATTTGAATTCTCATTTCAAATTTTTAAACTTCTTATCAATATCCTTCTTCACTTATAAGTTCAAAAACTTATTTCTCCTTGGGTTATATTTTAGGGAAAATTCAAGACTCAACACTTAGTGTTTACTTCCAATCAACTTTGATCTTATGTATATCCCATATATATACATATTCCTATTTATTATTTGCACCACAAGTCATATTTCAAAATTTAAACCATTCTTGGCTTCTACTTCAAAACAAATTCCTTTTTAAATTTTGAAACAACTCTTGTTTTAAAATAAAATTCCTACATTTTAAGTATTATTCATAATATCTTTTAATGCTTTGAAACAAATCCAATTTTACTTAGATTTAAAACTTCACAATTTAAATCTTTTTAAATTTACAAGTCATACTTATTTAAATGTTAATTTCTTAAAACATTCATCAATAGAAAACAAACATCCCATTTTTAGATACCATACCCATTTAATGATAATAACCAAGATTATAATATCGAAACCAATTCACTATATATTATCTCTAAGTTTGTTGGAAAAATTAAAATCAGGTAGCTTAATTAATCTTTCTGAAAACAGTTCTATAAATTCCTGATTTTATTTTCTGATTGGAATCCACTTCAAGCTTAATTTACATTATCTAATTTCAATAAATATATCTCCAATTAAATTCTTATGGTCTAATTCAATTTTTATAACCAACAAACGATTATCTTAGAAAAGTTATAGCTTTATATATATCAAAGTATAAGCTTATATAAAAATCATTTTTTAAAACCATTTTTAAAATCATTATATAAGAAAATAACAAGTACGCTCTCATATATATATATATATATATATACTCAACTCACTCTAGGGTACTATTGACCCTCATCCTTAATGTGTAAACACACCAGAGCGAAGGTTCTCGCTTAACCTTCTACTCCGATACCAAAATGTAACGACCCAAAATTTTTGACCTCGAAAATTCGACACTAATACGTTCACGGTAGAAGTGCTGAGCAATTGAACGCCGGAAGTGTGACGCCCCACCTCTATACTCACGCTAGCCAAGAACACTATGGTGTAATGCTGTCAACTAGCACGGAGAATAAGGCTGTTGAGGAGCGACCATCTGTATAATTGCTTTGCGCGAGCACCGATATGTCAGATAGTATAACATGCATTTTATTTCAAGAGGAAATCTGACGTACCGATGCAAACACAAAGCTACTACACAGTTCCTATAATAATCTTCGGAAACAAATATAGAAATAAGCATAACACAAATCAGTCACAGATAATTCATATCACAAAGGCGGAAGAAGATATGAATATATAACTAACACATGAAAGTGTATATCAGAGTAGTGGTCAAAAAGATCCACCATAATACAAAAGAATAACAACACGTGCTATACAAAAGAATACATCTATGAGTCCATATCTCAAGTGTATACAACAAAATAAACTACTAATCTAAGTAGTTAGCCAAAAGATCATATGATAACCCTAGAAGAGAAGTCAAGCAGAAGCACCTGTAACATCTCGATCTCACCCGAGTATTATTTAAGAAGAAAATAATAAACGGATCAGTCTAGCTATAAATATCAGAAGAAATGATATAGAATAAGAGATATGACTAAACGTATAATAATCACAATGCCAAGCGGTGATAAATAAATAATTGAAAAAATCAATAAGAGATTAATCAATTGCGGACTTTGATCCGAAGCTCCTCGTAGTGAGTCAAAAACTCCTCCTGACAGGGTATAGTCCCTCATTGCGGACTTTGAACCGAAGCTCCTCCTGGTGAGTCAAAACTCCTCCTGACAGGGTATAGTCCCCCATTGCGGACTTTGAGCCGAAGCTCCTCCTGGTGAACCGAAGTTCCTCATGACAGGGTATAGTCCCCCATTGCGGACATTGAGCCGAAGCTCCTCCTGGTGAGCCGAAGCTCAATAAAAACGACGTACAGTCCTCCACGTGGACAAAGAGACATCGCACAATGCTAGTATAAACCATAAAATTATCGTCATGATCACCGAGAAGTGTCAATTACAGTAAGCTAGTAAATATATGAGCTTAGCTTCATGTCCCATAACCACTAGCTTAACTTAAATATTTACGAACAAATTGTAGATCTCCACTAGAAAATTGTCACAAGAGTTTCAATCGAACAAGTCCAAGAATTAACCGACGAAGTAAACGTAAGCGTTTCATACCACTTGTTTTACTAAGTCGTTTAATTAGATTTCTCATACGAGTGAGGTAAAGGTTTGTATATACTAATAGATTAGATATCGGTTTGAGAAAACGAGCTTTGTTATAAAATAGTGTTGACATCATTTGAAGAAAGAGTTTTGATATTTACTACTAGTATAGAAAACCTTTATATTTTTAAAGTGACAAATCACAAAGAAGATTGTAGGAACAATCAATCACTAAAATTCACATTCGAAGAAGTGAATAAAATCCAAGAAATCGATACCGAATCCATCAAAGTGGATATATCCTAAATTCCCAAAGAAAATGTCATCAAAGTCGATAGTAAATGATAGCAACAAATAGGAAACAACACCAATCGATTAAAGTTGAAAATTCAAGCAACTAGGCCAAAAAAAGCATATTAGGCAGATAGGAGCAGGTCGGTCAACCGGACTCCCTGAGTCGGTCGACCGAACTAGAGGTTCGAAGTGCTCGGGCACCAGGTCGGTGGACCGGCCGAGGGGCTCAGTCGGCCGAAGCCTGTAACCAGCACTTCTAAAATAGAGGCAGGAAGTGCCTGGGTAGCAGGTCGGTCGACCGGACCCTGAGCTTGGTCGGCCGAACCTGTATACTTGCACTTCCTACCCTATTTCAAAAGAGGTGCAAACTCCCTCAATTGGCAAACCGTCGAGCAACGGCACTAAGGGTTTATGCCAATCGACTACCTGGCCATAGAAGCTCTTTGGTCCATCACCAAAAACATGATCAAAGCATCAAAGTTATGATTTTAAAGAATTGAACCCAAAATACCAAAAAATGGAATATTCACAAAAGAAATCCAAATCAAAATCAAATGCACATGAATAAGTGTTAGGAATTCTTACCTAACAATCGAAGATAAATATAGACTAAGATGTGAGATAAAAAGCTCACCTTTGAACCCGAAAACAATGAATGAGAAGCTTGAAGACGAAGGAAGATCAACCACACTTCAATATCAACACAAGAAGCTTGAATCTAAGCTTAAAAGAGAAACATTTCCTAAATTAGGTGTAGGAATTTTCTGAAATCAAAGAGAGAATGAGTTGGAGAAGAAGAAGGAGATGCTTACTAATGGTTCTCTTTGATTTTGGAGCAAGAACTTGAGCTAGCAAGAGGAACTAGGGCTTGGAGTTTTAATTTCCACTCTCTTCCACCAATGTTGCTAAAGCTTGAAGGGTTAGGAATTAGAAATGAAATGAAGATAAGTGGGTGTGGAGCTAGGGCTCAGCTGGGGTTAATGGGCTGAGACAACAAACCAAAGCCCTAAGTGAAAAAGTAGCCAAATTCCACTAACTCCAAACATATCGAAGTTTATACTTAAAAAGGTCGCAAACGGCATTTTGAACTCAATGAGAGTGGTCTCGAGTCCCAATTCGAATGTTTGCAAAAAATAGCTTTTCGGACCAAAATCCGACGAACGATAAATATTTAAATAAAATATTTAAATATAAAATTGATAAATATGCGGGTTGTTACAGACTCCCCTCCTTAAAGAAATTGCGTCCTCGCAATACTTAAGAAGAAAATAAAGAGTAACAACCGTGGAAGCAAATCAGCACAAAAGAAAATTGAAATAAGAAGTTTACCATAAAGAGCACGAAAGAGTTAGCACGAACGGGATCGCTCGATGAATTCTCTAGATTCCCAAGAGTAATCCCTAAGATTTGAGAACCATTGAACTCTCACAAGAAGAATATCTTTATTCCGAAGGCGCTCAACCTCCGAAGCAATGATGCGAATGGAATGTTGCTCATAAGTCAAAACTGGTGAGACTTCAATTTCATCAATAACACCAGCTCGAGAATAAAAATAGGAAACCTAAAGCATTTCCATAGTTAAAAGACGCAGAAAACGTCAAGAATAGCAGAAAATTGAGCCAGTGCAACGGCGTAGTACAGAAACGGTACGCCCGAGAAACTAGAAACTCGAATAATTTGGAAAGCCGACGTAGTACAAAAACGGTACGTCCAATGAACCAAAGTTCAAATAATTCGAAACACCGACGCAGTACAAAAATGGTACGTCCAATGAACCAAACACCATAAAAGAACATCGGACACTAGTCCATAAAAGGAATGAGATAAAGCTCAATAAAATGAAGTATATCAAAACGTCCGATGAACTTGATAAAAAGATAATTCCATTCAGACATCATCAAAGAATCAACACCTTGTTGCCTACGACAAAACGTATTGGCAACACGATTTCCCTTTCGGGAATAAAAGAATATCAAGATCATAAGATGCTAGGAACTCGAGTCGACATGAAGTTCCTTATGAGAAAATAAAGATTCCAAAGATTTATGATCGAGGTAGAGAACAAATTTCTCATCCAAATATGATGATGCCAAATTCCAAAAGTAAAAACAATAGCCGCGAGCACTAGATCATGAGTGGCATACCTAGTCTCAATAAGCTATAATGATTTAGAAGCACAAGTGATAGCACGTTCTCCTTTGCAAGAGAATGGCATCCAAACCAATACGACTAGTATCGGTACAAATAGCAAAGTCTTGGTTCCCCTTCAGGAATCACAAGAATAAGAGTATCGAAAGGAAGAGTTCTTTTAAATAATCTTCTTTCCTGAAAAACTAAAACTTTCAAAATTACAATCATCTTTAAGTAATTATCTTTTTAGAAAAAATTACATTTTTTTACAAGTCAATATATCGTGTCTGACTGTCTCATCTAAGCGTTTAGGAAATTCCTATCGATAACGTTGATCAAGCGCGTCGACCAGAATTCTTAACACACTAAATGGGCAATAAAATCACAAAATCATCTTCTATATAGTAAACATGTTTCTTAAAAACCTTTAAGAATATTCTTTGCTTGTTTAAGAGCAAATCAAATTGTACTTATAAATAAATCTTATGAAAAAGATTTGCCAAATTTTAAATTTCAATTTTCATCCAAAATCAATAAATACAAAGATGGAGTCATCGAGATATTCGTAGAATACTCGATTTATAATATGGATGAAACAAGGTGGGCAAACTGAATGGCATAATAAGTCATTCATAAGAATCATAACGAGTGCGGAATGCGGTAAGTGGAATGCTAACTCCCGCAACTCATAGAAAATGAAAACCGGTGGCAAGGTCGAGCTGAAAAGACCATAACACTACTCAAAAGATTGCTTAGGTGACAGTCCTAAGACAAACTCAAAAATACCGGAAAAGTTTCACAAATTATTTAGATAAGAGAAATAACACTTTTCTCATCTTGAGGGCTTAAAGAATAAAATGATGCCTTCAAAAATTTAAAATCGGAATCACAAGAAAAAATAGAAATCTGCTTAACGGATAGAAAATGTCGGGGATGAATAGTCCACACGGAAAATAGGATATGGGCCGCACAACGATTAAGCCAATCCTTACAAAAATCAATTCCGAAGCCTAAGTAAAAATATCGGCTCGGAAAGAAAAATCACATAAAATAGTTTCGGCATCAATAGAAAGCAAATTGAGTGTTGCGGATCTACCATCCGGATTCACAATCCTCAAAGAAGTCATCAAGCCCAAAATATTCAAAGAAAAAGAATCGACAAGTTCTTTTGATATAAAAATAATGAGATGAAACCCATATCAAAAAGAACTCGAATAAGAAGATCACGAAATAAAACAATGCCATCAAGGATTGAGTGAAAAATACCTAGACCAAGAGAAGAGTTGTTAGAGGCTTGCACTGCATTGAGCTTTCTCATGTCCTTGTTCAAAAGTTTGGGACACGCAGATAAAAGATGACCCGGTTTCTTGCATAGCGACAAGAATGGGGTTTTGGACACATATTCGCATAGTGTTCCTTAGAATTGCAATTGTAGCATCCTCCACGATTAGGGATTGGAGTCTTTGCTACAAAAGTAGTTTGCTTCACTCTCTTATTGGGATTAAGGCTCTTGAACTTAATATGCCTCTTCTTGGAAGTCCCAATATCACAAACACTTCCTTTACCAACCTCTCCATGAAGAAGAGTAACATCCACAAGCTGATTAAAAGAAACTTCAAGTTTCAAAGGTAGAACCATTTTGGGGTTATTACTCAAAGCATAGATAAACTCTTGATTCTTTACAAGATCCAAAAGTTGTTGAGCAGACATGAATACTCCATCCAGGGGACTAGCACTAGATTGACCGGCGCTGGGACGGCCAGGAATAACCATTTCTCTTTTTTAAGAAAGAAAGAAAGAAGAGGAAAAAGTTATTCTCAAAATAAATTTCAATCAAACTTGATTGATAAAACAAGGAATCATAAAGAAAATATGATGAATCGGTACGAAGACTCGAATTAAATCCTAAAGCACGACTCCTAAGATGGACTTAGGACGATGATCCTTTTTACAATATTCCATATTGTTCCGAAGTGTGGCTCTGATACCAAGCTGTGACGCCCCACCTCTATACCCACGCTAGCCAAGAACATTATGGTGTAATGCTGTCAACTAGCACAGAGAATAAGGCTGTTGAGGAGCGACCATCTGTATAATTGCTTTGCACGAGCACCGATATGTCAGATAGTGTAACATGCATTTTATTTCAAGAGGAAATCTGACGTACCGATACAAACACAAAGCTACTACACAGTGGCTATAATAATCTTTGGAAACAAATATAGAAATAAGCATAACACAAATCAGTCACAGATAATTCATATCACAAAGGCGGAAGAAGATATGAATATATAACTAACACATGAAAGTGTATATCAGAGTAGTGGTCAAAAAGATCCACCATAATACAAAAGAATAGCAACACGTGCTATACAAAAGAATACATCTATGAGTCCATATCTCAAGCGTATACAACAAAATAAACTACTAATCTAAGTAGTTAGCCAAAAGATCATATGTTAACCCCAGAAGAGAAGTCAAGCAGAAGCACCTGTAACATCTCGGTCTCACCCGAGTATTATTTAAGAAGAAAATAATAAACGGATCAGTCTAGCTATAAATATCAGAAGAAATGATATAGAATAAGAGATATGACTAAACGTATAATAATCACAATGCCAAGCTGTGATAAATAAATAATTAAAAAATCAATAAGAGATTATTCAATATCGCAAAGGTCTTCTCAAAGATAAAAAGGAATGTCATACTCCTAATTTCATTCACCAAGCCACAATAAATGACATATATATCAATGCCAATCGTAAAAGTTGGTGAAACATAAATTTCAGAATTCAACACACGAAATCCAGAAATCACAAGAAAAGGATGGCCAAACCCGGAAAAATGAGCCGGAGCTCCTCCAGACAGGGTATAGTCCCCAATTGCGGACTTTGAGCCGAAGCTCCTCCTGGTGAGTCAAAACTCCTCCTGACAGGGTATAATCCCCCATTGCGGACTTTGAGCCGAAGCTCCTCCTGGTGAACCGAAGTTCCTCATGACAGGGTATAGTCCCCCATTGCGGACATTGAGCCGAAGCTCCTCCTGGTGAGCCGAAGCTCAATAAAAACGACGTACAGTCCTCCACGTGGACAAAGAGACATCGCACAATGCTAGTCTAAACCATAAAATGATCGTCATGATCACCGAGAAGTGTCAATTACAGTAAGCTAGTAAATATATGAGCTTAGCTTCATGTCCCATAACCACTAGCTTAACTTAAATATTTACGAACAAATTGTAGATCTCCACTAGAAAATTGTCACAAGAGTTCCAATCGAACAAGTTCAAGAATTAACCGACGAAGTAAACTCAAGCGTTTCATACCACTTGTTTTACTAAGTCGTTTAATTAGATTTCTCATACGAGTGAGGTAAAGGTTTGTATGTACTAATAGATTGGAAATTGGTTTGAGAAAACGAGCTTTGTTATAAAATAGTGTTGAAATCATTTGAAGAAAGAGTTTTGATATTTACTACTAGTATAGAAAACCTTTATATTTTTAAAGTGACAAATCAAAGACCAAGAAGTGAATAAAATTCAAACCTTTATATTTACTACTAGTACAGGAACAATCAATCACTAAAATTCACATTCGAAGAAGTGAATAAAATCCAAGAAATCGATACCGAATCCATCAAAGTGGATATATCCTAAATTCCCAATGAAAATGTCATCAAAGTCGGCAATAAATGATAGCAACAAATAGGAAATAACACGAATCGATTAAAGTTGGAAATTCAAGCAACTAGGCAAAAAAAAGCATAGTAGGCAAATAGGAGCAGGTCGGTCAACCGGACTCCCTGAGTCAGTTGACCGAACCAGAGGTTGGAAGTGCTCGGGCACCAGGTTGGTCGACCGGCCCAGGGGCTCGGTCGACCGAAGCCTGTAACCAGCACTTCCAAAACAGAGGCAGGAAGTGTCTGGGCAGCAGGTCGGTCGACCGGACCCTGAGCTCGGTCGGCCGATCCTGTATACTTGCACTTCCTACCCTATTTCAAAAGTGGTGCAAACTCCCTCAATTTGCAAACCGTCGAGCAACGGCACTTAGGGTTTACGCCAATCGACTACCCGACCATAAAAGCTCTTTGGTTCATCACCAAAAACATGATCAAAACATCAAAGTTATGATTTTTAAAGAATTGAACCCAAAACACTAAAAATTGGAATATTTACAAAAGCAATCCAAATCAAAATCAAATGCACATGAATAAGTGTTAGGAATTCTTACCTAACAATCAAAGATAAATATAGACTAAGATGTGAGATAAAAATCTCACCTTTGAACCCGAAAACAATGAATGAGAAGCTTGAAGACGAAGGAAGATCAACCACACTTCAATCTCAACACAAGAAGCTTGAATCTAAGCTTAAAAGAGAAACATTTCCTAAATTAGGTGTAGGAATTTTCTGAAATCAAAGAGAGAATGAGTTGGAGAAGAAGAAGGAGATGCTTACTTATGGTTCTCTTTGATTTTGGAGCAAGAACTTGAGCTAGCAAGAGGAACTAGGGCTTGGAGTTTTAATTTCCACTCTCTTCCACCAATGTTGCTAAAGCTTGAAGGGTTAGGAATTAGAAATGAAATGAAGATAAGTGGGTGTGGAGCTAGGGCTCAGCTGGGGTTAATGGGCTGAGACAACAAACCAAAGCCCTAAGTGAAAAAGTAGCCAAATTCGACTAACTCCAAACATATCGAAGTTTATACTTAAAAAGGTCGCAAACGGCATTTTGAACTCAATGAGGGTGGTCTCGAGTCCCAATTCGAATGTTTGCAAAAAGTAGCTTTTCGGACCAAAATCCGACGAACGATAAAATATTTAAATAAAATATTTAAATATAAAATTGATAAATATGCGGGTTGTTACAGACTCCCCTCCTTAAAGAAATTGCGTCCTCGCAATACTTAAGAAGAAAATAAAGAGTAACAACCGTGGAAGCAAATCAACACAAAAGAAAATTGAAATAAGAAGTTCACCATAAAGAGCACGAAAGAGTTAGCACGAACGGGATCGCTCGATGAATTCTCTAGATTCCCAAGAGTAATCCCTAAGATTTGAGAACCATTGAACTCTCACACGAAGAATATCTTTATTCCGAAGGCGCTCAACCTCCGAAGCACTGATGCGAATGGAATGTTGCTCATAAGTCAAAACTGGTGAGACTTCAATTTCATCAATAACACCAGCTCGAGAATAAAAATAGGAAACCTAAAGCATTTCCATAGTTTAAAGACGCAGAAAACGTCAAGAATAGCAGAAAATTGAGCCAGTGCAACGGCGTAGTACAGAAACGGTACGCCCGAGAAACTAGAAACTCGAATAATTTGGAAAGCCGACGTAGTAGAAAAACGGTACGTCCAATGAACCAAAGTTCAAATAATTCGAAACACCGACGCAGTACAAAAATGGTACGTCCAATGAACCAAACACCATAAAAGAACATCGGACACTAGTCCATAAAAGGAATGAGATAAAGCTCAATAAAATGAAGTATATCAAAACGTCCGATGAACTTGATAAAAAGATAATTCCATTCAGACATCATCAAAGAATCAACACCTTGTTGCCTACGACAAAACGTATTGGCAACACGATTTCCCTTTCGGGAATAAAAGAATATCAAGATCATAAGATGCTAGGAACTCGAGTCGACATGAAGTTCCTTATGAGAAAATAAAGATTCCAAAGATTTATGATCGAGGTAGAGAACAAATTTCTCATCCAAATATGATGATGCCAAATTCCAAAAGTAAAAAACAATAGCCGCGAGCACTAGATCATGAGTGGCATACCTAGTCTCAATAAGCTATAATGATTTAGAAGCACAAGTGATAGCACGTTCTCCTTTGCAAGAGAATGGCATCCAAACCAATACGACTAGTATCGGTACAAATAGCAAAGTCTTGGTTCCCCTTCAGGAATCACAAGAATAAGAGTATCGAAAGGAAGAGTTCTTTTAAATAATCTTCTTTCCCGAAAAACTAAAACTTTCAAAATTACAATCATCTTTAAGTAATTATCTTTTTAGCAAAAATTACATTTTTTTACAAGTCAATATATCGTGTCTGACTGTCTCATCTAAGCGTTTAGGAAATTCCTATCGATAACGTTGATCAAGCGCGTCGACCAAAATTCTTAACACACTAAATGGGCAATAAAATCACAAAATCATCTTCTATATAGTAAACATGTTTCTTAAAAACCTTTAAGAATATTCTTTGCTTGTTTAAGAGCAAATCAAATTGTACTTATAAATAAATCTTATGAAAAAGATTTGCCAAATTTTAAATTTCAATTTTCATCCAAAATCAATAAATACAAAGATGGAGTCATCGAGATATTCGTAGAATACTCGATTTATAATATGGATGAAACAAGGTGGACAAACTGAATGGCATAATAAGTCATTCATAAGAATCATAACGAGTGCGGAATGCGGTAAGTGGAATGCTAACCCTGCAACTCATAGAAAATGAAAACCGGTGGCAAGGTCGAGCTGAAAAGACCATAACACTACTCAAAAGATTGCTTAGGTGACAGTCCTAAGACAAACTCAAAAATACCGGAAAAGTTTCACAAATTATTTAGATAAGAGAAATAACACTTTTCTCATCTTGAGGGCTTAAAGAATAAAATGATGCCTTCAAAAATTTGAAATCGGAATCACAAGAAAAAATAGAAATCTGCTTAACGGGTAGAAAATGTCGGAGATGAATAGTCCACATGGAAAATAGGATATGGGCCGCACAACGATTAAGCCAATCCTTACAAAAATCAATTCCGAAGCCTAACTAAAAATATCGGCTCGGAAAGAAAAATCACATAAAATAGTTTCGGCATCAATAGAAAGCAAATTGAGTGTTGCGGATCTACCATCCGGATTCACAATCCTCAAAGAAGTCATCAAGCCCAAAATATTCAAAGAAAAAGAATCGACAAGTTCTTTTGATATAAAAATAATGAGATGAAACCCATATCAAAAAGAACTCGAATAAGAAGATCACGAAATAAAACAATGCCATCAAGGATTGAGTGAAAAATACCTAGACCAAGAGAAGAGTTGTTAGAGGCTTGCACTGCATTGAGCTTTCTCATGTCCTTGTTCAAAAGTTTGGGACACGCAGATAAAAGATGACCCGGTTTCTTGCATAGCGACAAGAATGGGGTTTTGGACACATATTCGCATAGTGTTCCTTAGATTGCAATTGTAGCATCCTCCACGATTAGGGATTGGAGTCTTTGCTACAAAAGTAGTTTGCTTCACTCTCTTATTGGGATTAAGGCTCTTGAACTTAATATGCCTCTTCTTGGAAGTCCCAATATCACAAACACTTCCTTTACCAACCTCTCCATGAAGAAGAGTAACATCCACAAGCTGATTAAAAGACACTTCAAGTTTCAAAGGTAGAACCATTTTGGGGTTATTACTCAAAGCATAGATAAACTCTTGATTCTTTACAAGATCCAAAAGTTGTTGAGCAGACATGAATACTCCATCCAGGGGACTAGCACTAGATTGACCGGCGCTGGGACGGCCAGGTCTAACCATTTCTCTTTTTTAAGAAAGAAAGAAAGAAGAGGAAAAAGTTATTCTCAAAATAAATTCAATCAAACTTGATTGATAAAACAAGGAATCATAAAGAAAATATGATGAATCGGTACGAAGACTCGAATTAAATCCTAAAGCACGACTCCTAAGATGGACTAAGATGTACATGAATAAGTGTTAGGAATTCTTACCTAACAATCGAAGATAAATATAGACTAAGATGTGAGATAAAAATCTCACCTTTGAACTCGAAAACAATGAATGAGAAGCTTGAAGACGAAGGAAGATCAACCACACTTCAATATCAACACAAGAAGCTTGAATCTAAGCTTAAAAGAGAAACATTTCCTAAATTAGGTTTAGGAATTTTCTGAAATCAAAGAGAGAATGAGTTGGAGAAGAAGAAGGAGATGCTTACTAATGGGTTCTCTTTGATTTTGGAGCAAGAACTTGAGCTAGCAAGAGGAACTAGGGCTTGGAGTTTTAATTTCCACTCTCTTCCACCATTGTTGCTAAAGCTTGAAGGGTTAGGAAGTAGAAATGAAATGAAGATAAGTGGTGGTGGAGCTAGGGCTCAGCTGGGGTTAATGGGCTGAGACAACAAACCAAAGCCCTAAGTGAAAAAGTAGCCAAATTCGACTAACTCCAAGCATATCGAAGTTTATACTTAAAAAGGTCGAAAGCTCTTTGTCGAAAGCTAGTAGGTGTATTTTCTTTAAAACCAAAACAACACTTCATCTCTTTCAAAAGCTCCAACCTTTCATCCCTAACCTTTTGACTTCATCCAATTCACTATATACCAGTTGCCTGATACTATGTGCATCGGTATTTGACCTAGTTGAAAAGTTTGATACCTTTCGACCTTGTCGAAAGGTTCCGAATGAAGGCGGAAGCTCTTGCCGAAAAATTTGAAAGAGCAAAAATACTGTTTATAATAGTTCTTTTGTACTCCACCTGCGTTGTTTTTCTAAATCCGATTGGCTGCCAGAATTTTATATTCAAAATTGTTGCTGACTTTCCTTATTTAAAAATTTGAATAAATTTGAAAAAGCCCGTTTCTCCTTTATTATATAAAACATTTACGTCCCATACCTTAAATAATTTTATATATCTATTAAAACATCATGAAAAATTCAAGAAAAATTTCAAAATCAATTAATATATTCTCTTCAATGTATTAAAATTTCAAAGCATTTGAAGATCAAAACCACTCGGAATTTAACCAAAACCAAATAAAAACGTGTTGATTAATCCACTAACATTAAAAACACCTATGTCTTATCCAAACAAAGGATTAAATGGTTATATCCTAACCATGACACTAACATGAATAGGTATAACCCATAGCCGATCCAAACAGAGAAAAATGAGATGATAAACCTGATTATTCATCTTGATTAGTTGATTGGAGAATGAGATAATTTCTTATCTTTAATTCCTTAGCATTTTCTTCAATTTATGCTCTTCTCTAAGCTTTTAATGGCCGGCCGAAAGTTGGTGAGGAGGTATGAATGAGAAGGTGAGAATTTATTAAGGTGGAGGAAGAGATTTATACTAAGAAATGTAGCCTCATTTTCAAGTTTACCCCTTAGGAAACTCCTCCTTCTAAATTTAGTTAAATCTTATTTTAGTTCATTCATTAAGACACGACCATTGGATTTATTAATCTCATCTCCCTAATTATTCATATTATTCTATTTAATTTATCTAATTAAATATCTCGAATAATGTTAATTAAAATTCAGGAGCATTACCGCAGCGCCTTTGATTAAGCTAACCAGGAAGGACATGATTTATCTGGTCTGATAAATGTTAAGACACCCCATCCCGAGACCCACATTAACAAAGAGAATTACTAAGTAATTCTATCTGGTAATGCAAAGAATAGGGCTAGTTAAGGTTGATAATCATAGTCTTGCATTAGGTAAGAGATAAGTATGTCGATTTAGTACTTCTTTTTTCATTTTTTGCTTAGGTATTTAGCATACTTAATTATTATTGAATACAATACTATGGTGGCTATAGGATCGATTCAGAAACAAAACATAACAACATCAACAGTCTCAAGTCACAGAACAATAAACGTAGATGGATATACTTATACATGTACATCAAATGTAATACAACATGTCGTAAGTGGTATTTAGCCACAATATATATATACACACACACACACACACATACATCCCCATAAAAGGATATACGTATCTAGGTTCTGAACAAGAAAAATATTAAAAAACTACACAAGAACCATGCTTCTTATCTAAAAGGGATGATAGTGAAGTCAAAAAGATACTGCTAAGCCAAAAGTCCGAAAGATCTTAACATGCAACTCGGTCTGACCTGAGTAATAAATACACAGGTCAAGCTAACTAGGACTTGATATTAGCAAGAGATAAAGGGATATACATGCATAAGGGAAACATTCCTTTAAGTAGAAAGGAATGATAAAAATGAAGTTTTATTCACAATTCCAAGGGTGCCATTGATATAATGGCTCAACGATAACTCATGAGTAGGTTTAACATACCATAAGTTATTCCTACTCAAGTTTGCTTAACATAAATGTAAATAAGCAAAATTATAGCCATAAGAGGAAACATCAAAAATATCCAACTCAATTATGCCTCATTTCATCGGCATATAAATATATATCTTAGAATCAAGGAATCATGCAACCTCTTAACCCAAGGAACTCTATAAGAAACCTCTTAAAATGAAATCACCATATATGTATAACATCTCACATAGCTCTAGGGTATCGATGTACTAAAGATATCTCAAATGGTGAAATCATAATATAGCTTAGAAAACTCAGAAAACTCAGAAAATTCAGAAAACCCGGATTGGCCAGATCCCCGATTGCTTGCCGAAGCAATGCTGCACATGCCAAACTTAGACCAGTACCATATATATATTTTTGGTACCTATCCCAGACGACTGAAGTCATAGAACTTGGACGACCGAAGTTGTAAATCCTAGATGACCGTAGTCGTAAACTCATATGACCCGAAGGGCTATAGTACTGGTAAACCAAGAATGTGTCACAAACTCCCAAAGAGAAACTCGAAGAGTGGTAAAAGTGTGTCCCATGCCACACGTTCTCACTTAATGGTCTAACCACTAGTCATTGCCACATTGGAAAATAAAATCATAAAAAAATCTCAAAACTCAGAAATCTCGTGACTTACCTCATCTCATCGGCAAGTAAAATATTGTAGCAAGGTTCACATAGATTATAGCTCCAAAATTTAGAGATCTCGAACCACAAATCTCGCCAAATATTGGCCATCTCGGATAATTCCCTAAACTTGGAATTATAAATCTCAAAACACGCCATAAAATGGCAAATCCTAGAAATCATCTCAAATCAATATCCCAGAATTGCTTCGATTGTACAAGTCCGAAATTAACCGAAAAAGTAAACGCACGTGTCCCATACCACATGTTTTACTAAATCATTTAATTCTCTTTCTCATAGGTTCGAAAAGTGCAAAATAGTATATATTATTTATAAAATAATTTTCTAGAGAAAATGGGATTTTAAAACAGTTTTCTAGAGATAATGGGATTTTAAAACAATTTTTCGAAATCATTCTAAAAGCAAAATTTTGAAATTTCTCCTTATTGTAGGAGATAAATATATTTTAAATAATTAAAAATAATTTAAAAATATTATATAATAATTTACAAAGATAATTTGTTAAAAATTATCTCAAAATTCATTTGGAAGAAATAGTGCTTGAAATTGAAGAAAAACATCGAAATTACTCCAAAACCGATATTCAAATTTAATTCAAATTCAAAATCAAATTTAAACTTCAAATTCCACCAAATCTTGGCTAGTCCATTGATGGACAACATCGCTCTCAAACACATACAAAGACATCACAAGATTGCAAAAGAAATGGTGTCAAAACATAGCATAAGAAGGCCAAACGCTGCAAAAAAAACAAGGAAAAGAAGGCCTAGAGCATCAGTACATAGGTCGACAGGGGGTCGGCACCCTTATTTGGGCCTATCGACCTCCAAGACAACTTGGAGAGAAGCTTGGTCGATAGGCCTATCGACTAGATGGGTAGTAAGGTCAACAGGGAGGTCGACCTAAGCTATGTGAACTATTTTCTACCGCAAACCTTGTTCGTATTGATTTTCTGGGAGCAGATTGATATATCAAATGGACATATTTTTCAATGAAAATTGACATGCAACAAGATCAACAACTAAAATACACTTCGAAAAACGATTTGCCAGCAATTCGAGATAAAATCAAGAAATTATTGGTGCTCAAAGTAGCAACTAGAAACGAGAAACTCACCAAAACATCTAACAGAGAAATATACATAAGCAGAAGCTTTTCTGAGTAAAATTTCTTACAGTAACTCAAGTTTTGGTTAGCATTTGTGAGTTCTGAACTCAGCTTAGTGATTTAGCAAAGATTTTGATAGCAAGCAGCAAATTTTGGCGAAGAAATGGAGCTTTAAAGACTTGTATTAGCTTAGAAGAAGGCATGCATAGCAAACAAAAACAATTACAGACAATTCATACCTTCATCTAAAATTTTGATGAAATTATTCTATAGCATTGGTGGAGATTACCTTCTATAATCTTGTTTTGGTGATTTTCTTCTTTTATTTGCAGAATTTGAGTGAAAATTGAATTTATAAGAAGATAGCCATGGAATTTTTTTCCCTTTTACTGTAAAGTTGAGCTGAGAAGAAGATGAAAACTAATCACATACTGTATTTTTCTCTCATAACAAAAGCTTCTAGGTAGGGTTGGTGGATTAATTCTTACCCAAATAAGCCCTAAACAATAATACATAGAGAAAAATTAAAGCTATGTTCATTTCTTTCCTTTATTAACACTATATAAGCAAATTTTCACATTTTAAAGTGAAAATTTTTTATTCAACCAATATATGCAATTAAAATTATTATTTGAGCAAAATAAAATTCATTCTAACAATAAAAAGCTATTTTTATAAACAAGCCCTTAATTTTGATAACATTTGACAATTTACACCATTTTAGTATAAAAACACTATATTTAAAGCATAACTTGTTCAAAAATTATTTTCTTTGTAAAATAAATTACAATAAGCCATTTTAACTTTATTGAATCATTAAAATACTATTTTCAAACAGTATTTCATCTTTTATTTTAATAAAACACATATTTTCTTCATATTTCTCATTTTAGATTCGATAAAAGATTAATATTGACATTGTTTTCCAATATTGTTGTGTTACCCAAATAAAATTACAATTTGATTATTTTCTATACAATTCTCAAAACAATGTTTCTCAAACTTTATTTTCATTACTTTAGATTTGTTTCAGCAATTTACTGTTGAAATACATCACCTAATCAATTTATTAGCTCCAAACTAATAAATACTCATCATTTCAATTTATTTAAACCAAATACTTTTCCAATCAATATTTAATCCCGTATTTATACCCAAATAAACAAAATAAAGTTCAAAACTTTATTTTTATCATTTTATTTACAAAATTCATTGTTTATTCCAAATATACAATTAAAAATTTCCAATTATATTTTAATTTACAATATTAAATTATAACTTCCGTTATAATTTAATATATACATGTAATCTCCAAACCACGGTTGTTACAGACTCCCCCCTTAACAAAATTACGTTCCCGCAATTTCTAGAAAAGAGTTTGTATTCAACATATTAATTTCATCAATCAAGGGAAAGATAGACAAGCACGAGATCAAAATTCCTCACTCTCTACTCATGACAAATGAAGACCAAGATAGAATTGCTTAGTAAATTCAACGATTTTCTTAAGTAGAAATAGTAGGATTTACAGACAATTAAATTTCTTTGAGCAATACATCATGATTTCAAAAGTATCTCACTTTCGAAACAAAAACACAATGTGGTGCTATTCAAAAATCTATCGAAGGAGATTGATTTCACAAAAGTTTCTCAAATGGAGTTGGGATTTAGCATCGCTTTATCCGAACTCCAACAATAAATTGATGATTTTCCATAAATCACTACGAAAAGAGCCATACCGATACTAAGATAATAACCATTGAGATAAGAAGACTTGATGAGAGATGATTACTTTAAAGACCACCCTACTCAAACAACCGCAAATTGCTAGCCATTTGACCATTGCACTAAGGCAAGACAATTAGAGGAACACAATAGATACAAATTTTAATTTAAAATCAAAATTTTTTAGAGTTCAAAATTCATTATCTTCAAAACCATAATATAAATTTTTGTTTACGATCAAACTTCCTAAAGTTTCAAAAATCATTACGTTTAAATTCAAAATCTCAATTTTCAACACTTGGAAAATTTTCAAACTCCTACCTCTAGTTCTTATAAAATGACTAATAATTTCAAACTCATATTCCCTTTCATTCCAAAATCAAAAGAATTTTATAATTTCATTTCTAAGATAAAATTTTAAAATTTACCACTCTTTACTTTCAAATATCCAAATTTTCATAACAAACTCCATCTTTAACATGTATAACTCATTTTAAAACATTCAACCATTTATTCTTTGAACAAAGTATTATCTCATTTCAATAATAAAAATAACTATATTCAAACCCACACATTTCAATTATCATAATTACATTGCCTCGCTATTGATTTATAATAAATAACCCTATCGATTGGCTAAAACTTTGACCAAATGATCAAAATCACCCCACCACTCAACCAATCCCACTATGGTTCAATGGCTGCATATGTCATCCAGAATAAAGTTTAATTCATAAATATTTTTAATTTATTTTCAGGTTTTGTCTCATTAAAACTCAATTTATCGTGTCTGATTATCTCATCACCGCATTTAGGAAATTCCTATCGGTAACGTTGATCAGATGTATTGACCAGAATTCTTAAAGCACTTGATGGACAACCTAACACAAAAATCATCTTCTGCAAAAGAAGTATCATATTTAGTTCTCAAAGTTTTCTTTATTTATCCCAAAAAAAAATCCAATTCCTCTTAGAAATAAATCTTCAATTTTTGAAAAATTTGAAAACACAATTAATTACATATACCCAAAATCAAAAACACAACAAGAGACTCATATAGATGTTCCTTGAATATGCTCGATTCACAATATTGAGGGATTAGATTGGAGTGTTCGTCATTCCTAACGGTATAGAGAACTACTCAAAAACCCATAACGAGCGCGGAATGCAGTAAAAGAACACCATCCTTCGCAACTCGTAGCTAATGAGAATCGGTGTAGGGCCAAGCTGAAAGAAGACTCTAGCACCACTAATAGGTCGAACAACAAATCAGCAAGATATAAGGGTAAAGGTAAAATATCTTCCTAAATGAAAAGAAGAACACAAACAGCAAACCATTACTTCGGGTGAAGTAATATTACTAATCCTATAAATGATTATCCAAAAAGGTTATCTCAAAAGAAGTAAGAATGGTAATATCAATTAAATTCCAAGGATCACCTCATTTCCTTAGTGGGCATCCTCGTGGAAGGATGACCGAAAGGTGAAGAACGGGGAATGATGTCAATATAATATTCGATTGCCCGATAGGGTGTCATGCCCGAACGGACTTATAGAAATCAACAGAGTCGCAATGAAGGGAATTCGAGAATCATCATCAACATCTCAATACTCAAGAGTGAATACAGAGACTTCAAAATCATAATCAATATTCCAAAAACAAGAATTAACCAACCAACTAATTTAGGATACCTAAATATAGAACCCTTTAAATCACAGAAGACAAAATGCAAGCCACTCCCTCTTAGATTACTCCAAACTCAAGATAGAAAATAACATGATAATAAGCACACAAAGATAAGCTACAAGGAAAAATTTTCAAAATTATCACGTCAAGTATTGCGGATCCTCCCAAAAGGATTTGCAATCCTCAAGTAAGCAACAAGATCAGAACATACAAAAACATTAACAAATTTCTCCGGTATGGATAAATGCCAAGCACCCGTATCGAACAGATTTCGAGTAGAACGGTCATGGAAAAGAATATAACCTTCCAAAATGGTAGGAGATATACCTCAAGACTGAGATGCACTACCAGAAGCCTTTGCCACATTCAAATTCCCTTAACTAGAACCTTTCCCTTTTTAGGACACGAAGAAACCATATGTCCTTCCTTCTTACAATATGCACACTGGCGGGGATGAGGACGCTCTCTAGCTAGATGATCTCAAGAACCACAATTGAAGCAAGATAAAACTCTAACCGAAGAAGGTGATGCATGAGGATGAAAACTAGAATTGCCTTGCTTTTCCTTCTTCCTCGGAGGAAAGGATTGGGATCTCTAAAAGGGAAATTTTCTTCTTATTTGGTTTCTTTCGAACCTTGGTCTCATCACCACTATCTCTTTCTTTTTTGATGGCTTTGAGGTAAAGCGCCGAATCATAAGCTCCTCGAAGGAGAGCTTAAGCTGAAGCATGAGCGACTTCTTTAAATATTTCTTAAATCTAGATACGAACTTAAGATTCTTCTTGTATGGGGTACTAATGAACTGGATCCCATACTTAGATAAGGATTCAAAGGAGGATACATAATCTAACACAGAGGATTTTCCCTACTTCAACTCGAGGAAGAAACGGGCAACGAAAGCCTTCTCGGATTCTTGCACGAACTTAAGCTCAAAATCATCTCGAAAATGCTACCATGTATGAGTAGACTCATATATCTAAACTATAAGGAGCTTGTACCAGTCTAGTGCTCGTTCTTGCAGCATACTCGATTTCCACAAGAATAGGGTGATGATTGGAAATCTCAATGTGAGTGAAGATGAGCTTGCATATTTGGAGCCATGCCTGAACCTCTAAAACCATCTTGGAGCCTTTGAATGGTGTGCCTCCGAGATGGGTGAATTCGCTACATATACGTGCGAATGTGGATTTGCATGGAGGAGAGGGATGAGTAGGAGTGGGAGGCTATATGCGCTTAAGAAGCTCAATAATATGATCGGTTGACATACAGTCTTCTTCGGGACGAGGACCACCAGACGATCCCGCCTTCGAAGTGCGGCCTCTTCTTCTTCCATCCATAAGCTGAAAGTTAAGATAAGATAGGGATATTCGCAGGCATAAATATTTGTAATTCAAATTCGTTAAATAGGAAAACTACGGAATTTGAAATTGACATTCCTAGACATATTCCTTTCTATCTACCCCAAAGAATTCAAAAAGTTAAGGACAAGGCTGGGTTCAACTATGATTTGAGGATGATGTTTACACTTGTGTTATACTTGATGTATGGTAATCGTTTATACTATTCTGAATTTATTATATTTTTTTATGAACCTGGCTCTGATACCAAGCTGCGACACCTTACCCTGAGACCCACATTAAAAAAGAGAATCACCGAGTAATTCTTTCTACTAATGTAGGGAATAGGCCAGGTTAAGGGCGACCATCATAGTCTTGCATTAGATAAGAGCTACGTATGTCGATTTAGTACTTTTTTTTTCATTTTTTTCCTTAAGTATTCGACACACTTAATTCCTATCAAATATTATACTATGGTAGCTACAGGATCGATTCAGAAACAAAACATAACTACATCAACAGTCTCAAGTCACAGAATAGAAAACACCGACGGATATATATACACATATATCAAATGTAATACAACATTTATAAGTGGTATTCAACTACAATACATATATACACACATACATCCCCATAAAACAATATACATGTCTAAGTTCCCAACAAGACAGATAAAAAAATACACAAGAATTGCACTTCTTATCCAAAAGGGTTGGTAGTGAAGTCCAATAGATACCGCTAAGCCAAAAGTTCGAAAGATCTTAATCTGCAATTTGGTCTGACGCGAGTAATAAGTACATGGGTCAGGCTAACTAGAACTTGATATTAGCAAGAGATAAAGGGATACACAAGCATAAGGGAAAATTTCCTTTAAGCAGAAAGGAATGATAAAAATGAAGTTTTATTCACAATGATGGCAATGGTATAATGGCTCAACGATAACTCATGAATAGTTTTAACATACCATAAGTGATTCCTACACAAGTTTATTCAACATAAATGTAAATAAGTAAAATGATAGCCATAAGAGGAAATATCAAAATCTCCAACTCAATTATGCCTCATTTCATCAGCATATAAATAAATAACTCAGAATCAAGGAATCATGCAAACTCTTAACTTAGGGAACTCAATAAGAGTTCAAAACCTCATAAAAATGAAATCACCATATATGTATGACATCTCATATAGCTCAAGGCTACAATGTACTAAAGATATCTCAATGGGTGATATCATAATAAAGCTCAGAAAACTCAGAAAACTAGGATTTTTCAGATCCCCGATTGCATGCCAAAGCAATGAAGCATGTGCCAAACTCAGACCAATACTATATATATTTTAGATACCTATCCCAGACGATCGAAGTCATAAATCAAAGATGACCGAAGTCGTAAACTCAGGTGACCCGAAGTCTATAGCTGATAAACCCAGAATGTGTCACAAACTCCCAGAGAGGAACCCTAAGAGTGGTAACAGTGCATCCCATACCACATGTTCTCACTATACAGTTTCCTAACCACTAGTCAATGCCACATTAGAAAATAAAACCATCAAAAACCTCAAAACTCAGAAATCTAATGACTCGCCTTATCTCATCAGCAAGTAAAATAATATAGCGGGTTCTCATAGATTATAACGCTAAAATTTAGAGACCTCGAACTACAAACCTCACCAAATATTGGCCATCTTCGATAATTCCAAACAATAGGATCTATAAATCTCAAAACATGCCATAAAATGGCAAATCCGAGAAATCATCTCAAATCAATATCCCAGAATTGCTTCGATCATACAAGTCCTATATTAACGAAAAACCAAGTGTCCCATGCCACGTGTTTTACTAAATCATTTAATTTTCTTCCTCATACATTCGAAAAGTATAAAAATAGTATATATTATATAAAAAATAATTTTCTAGAGAAAACAGAATTTTAAAATAATTTTTTGAAATCATTCTGAAAGCAATTTATTGAAATTTCTTCTTAGTATAGGAAATAAATATATTTTAAATAATTAAAAATAATTTATTTAAATAGCTTAAAAATATTATATAATCATAATTTCAAAAGCTATTTTATTAAAAATTATCCAAAAATTCATTTGGAAGAAACTGTGCTTGAAATCGAATAAAAACATCGAAATTACTCAAAAACCAATATTCAAATTTAAATCAAATTTAATTTTCAAATTCCACCAAATCTTGGCTAGTACATCAATGTATATCACAGCTCTCAAACACGTTAAAAAACATCACAAGATTGCAAAAGAAATGGTGTAAAAACGTAACATAAGAAGGCCAAACGCTGCGAAAAACAAGGAAAAGAAGGCCCAGAACGTCAACACACAGGTCGAAAGGGGGGTAGACGCCCTTCTTTGGGTCTGTCGGCCTGGAGAGAAGCCCGATTGATAGACCCATCAACCAGATGGGTAGCTTGGTCGACAGTGAGGTCGACCTAGGCTACGTGAACTATTTTCTGCTACAAACCTTGTTCGTATTGATTTTCTGGGAGCATTTTGACAAATCAAACGGACATATTTCTCAGTGAAAATTGATATGACAAGATCAACAACTAAAATACCCATTGGAAAAGACCAGGCATCAATTTGAGATAAAATCAAGAAGTTATGGGTGCTCAAAGTAGCAACTACAAACGAGAATCTCACCAAAACAACTAAAAGAGACATATACATAAACATAAGCTTTTCTGAGCAAAATTTATTATAGTATCTCATGTTTTGGTTAGCATTTGTGAGTTTTGAACTCACCTTGGTGATTTAGCAAAGATTTTTATAGCAAGTAGCAAACTTTGGAGAAGAAATGAAGCTTCAAAGAGCCGTATTAGCTGAAAAGATGACATGCACAGCAAACAAAAACAATTACAAACAATTCATACCTTCATCAAAGATTTTGATGAAATAATTCTATAGTTTTAGTCGAGATACCTTTTATAATATATTTTTTGGTGATTTTCTTCTTTTATTTGCAGCAGTTTGAGTGAAAATTGAATTTATAAGAAGATAGCCATGGATTATTTTTTTCCTTTTACCGTGAAGTTAAGCCGAGAAGAAGATGAAAATTAACTACGTACTGTATTTTTCTCTCATACCAGAAGCTTCTAGGTTTAGGTCTGATGGATCAATTCTTATCCAAATTCTTATCCAAATAAGCCCAAGACAATAATACTTGGAGAAAAATATAATGCTATGTTCATTTCTTTCCTATATTAACACTATATAAGCAAATTTTCATACTTTAAAGTGAAATAAAATCGTATTCAACCAATATACGCAACCAAAATATTATTTGAAAAAAATAAAATTTATTCCGAGCTATTTTTATAAATAAGACCTTAATTTTTTAATAATATTTCACAATTTACACCATTTTAGTGTAAAAACATTATTTTTAAAGCATAATTTGTTCAAAAAAATATTTTCTTTGTCAAATAAATTACATAAACCATTTTAACTTTATTGAATCATTAAAATATTATTTTCAAAAAATATTTCATCTTTTATTTTAATAAACCACATATTTTCTTCATGTTTCTCATTTTAAATTCAATAAAAGATTAATATTAACAATGTTTTCCAATATTGTTGTATTTATCCAAATAAAATTGCAATTTGATTATTTTCTACTCAGATTCTCAAAATAAAGTTTTTAAAACTTTATTTTCATTACTATAGATTTATTTCAACAAATTAACGTTGAAATACATCACCTAATCAATTTATCAGCTTCAAACTTATAAATACCCAATATTTCAATTTATTTAAACAAAATTCTTATCCAATCAATATTTAATCGCATATTGATACCCGAATAAATAAAATAAATTTCTAAACTTTATTTTTCTCATTTTATTTACAAAATTCATGGTTTATTTCAGGTAAACAATTTAAAATATCCAATTATATTTTAATTTACAATATTAAATTATAACTTCCGTTATAATTTAATATATATATATAGGTAATCTCCAAAGCAGGGTTGTTACAAATGCGAGGAAGCGTCCCTTAGGTTAAAGCACTTGTTAACCAATGTGCTTGTGTTAGTAATTCTAGACGGGAATTAGCGGTGGTGTATATGATGCATGTAGACTGGATTAGGAGATGTATTGATGCATAAAGGTAAAGTTATTGCCTATGCTCCAAGACAGCTTAGACCACATGAAGTGAGATATCCTACTCATGATTTAGAGTTGGCTGCGATGATCTTTGTATTGAAAATATATGGAGACATTATCTCTTAGAGGAGAGATTTGAGTTATACACAGATCATAATTCCTTAAGGTACTTATTCTCTTAGAGGGAACTGAATATGAGATAGCAAAGATGGCCGGAATTTTTAACAACTTCTGATTTTGGTATAGAATATACACCTGGGGAGGAAATAATGTAGCAGATTCTCTTAGCACAAAATATCAAAATGTGGGGTTAGCTATGTTGGTAGAGTAGAAGGACCTAAAGGCTTTGACTACTTGTAGTATGCAGTTAGCATCGACCGCTAGTTCTAGTCAGGGCACTACTATGTTATCCTACTTGGAAGTTTGACTAGTTCTGATCGAAAGGATTGCTTCTAAGCAGAAAGAGGATCCACTATTAGCCAAGAAGATGAAAAGGCTTGAGGTTGGATTGGAGTCTGATGATATGACCAGAGGGGATGGTTAAGAAAGAAGGGACGCTTGTGTGTTTCGAATGTTGGAGACTTAAGGAGAGAAGAAGTTCTTGGGGAATGTCATTGATCAAAATTTACGATTCATCCTGGGGGAACCAATGTGTATCAAGACATGTAAATGAGTTTCTACTGGGAAGGTATGAAGAAGGATGTTGGCTTATAGGAAATGTAGTGTGTAAACAATCAACAAGTGAAGGCCGAACATCAGAAGCTGAGTAGGTTGCTTCAACCTTTGGAAATACACGTTTGAAAATGGGATTCAATATCCATGAATTTTATACATGGATTGCGAAGGTCGAATCGAGAAAACGAATGTATATGGATCATAGTGGATAGTTTGATGCAGAGTGTCTATTTCATTCCAGTTAAGTCAACCAGGATGGCACCAGTTTTAGCTAAGTTGTTTATTAGAACGTAGTTAGACTACATGGGATTCCTAGTAGCATAGTCAGTGACAAAGATGCCTTGTTCACTAGTGAATTCTGGAAGTGTCTATAAGGAATGTTAGGTATTGAGCTTAAGATGAGTACCGCTTATCACCCTCAGATAGATGGGCTGACAAAGAGAGTCAACAAGGTACTCTAGGATCTATTAAGAGGTGTATTAGATTTTGGTGGATCATGGAAAGATCACGTACACTTAGTTGAGTTTACCTATAATAACAGCTATCAAACTAGTATAGAAATGACGCTTTTTGAATCTTTGTATGGAAGGCCATGCAAGTCACCAACATGGGGGTTGGAAACCGGAGACAAATTAGTCATAGGTCCAGATCTGGTAAGAAATACAATAGAAAAGATTGAGTTGATCTGAGGTAGGATGAAGGAAGCTCAATTTAGAAAAAAGAGTTACGCAAATAAGAGGCATAAGGAACTAGAGTTCTCAGTTGGAGATAGGATTTTCTTTAAGGTATCGCCGATGAAGGGTGTGGTGTGATTCGAAAGTCAGGAAAATTGGCACTGAGATATATTGGATCGCTCCCAGTTATAGAAAGGATCAGAACGCTCACATATAGAGTAGACTTGTTGAGAACTTTGACACTTATCCATAATATATCTCATGTGCCTCATCTTTGTAAGTTTGTGCATGATCCAGAGACTATTATTACGCCGACTACATTAGAAGACTTAATAGTAGAACCAGATCTGACCTTTGTTAGGCATCTAGTTCAGGTAATAGCGAGAGATGAGAAGAGGTTAAGAAACAAGACAATCAAGTTGGTGAAAGTACAATGGAGCGACAACAAGACAAACTATACTTGGGAGACAGAAGACAGGATTAAAGATTGTTATCTCGCCTTTTTCAGCAAGGCCGTGATATCAAAAGATTGACCGAGAAAACCAAAGATAGCTCGTCTCAAAGATTGGTCAACTCAGCATCTCAATAAGGTAAATTCTGTTGAAAAATTTCTCATCTAAGATCCCCTACGGAGGGGGGGTCCGGGGGGGTGCCAAACCCCAAGGTGGGGGTGCAGGGGCAACGCCACCGCTACGGTGTTCGACCTGACCGGTCAGGTCGCAGGGGTCCAGGGGGCAGCGCCCCCGGCGGGGTGCGGGGCAGCGTCCCATCCAAAATGGTATGCGACCTGGGGCATGGAGTATCCAACGAGCTAAAACTTCCAGCAAGTTAACGGTTAGAGCTTCCAGCGATTTAGCGGGTTAGAGCTTCCAGCGAGTTAACGGGTTAGAGCTTCCAGTGAGCTAACTGCCTAAAGGCATGAGCGACCTACCCACTTAGAAACTCATGCGGCCTAACCTGTTCACGACCTAACTAGTACCCGACCTAACACTTCTGCCGACCTAAAGGTTGCAACCTAACGACTTAGCGACCTATGACCTAACGACTTAGCGACCTAAGACCTAACGACTTAGGAACCTAAGACCTAACGACTTAGCGACCTAAGACCTAACGACCTAGCGACCTAAGACCTAACGACCTAGCGACCTAAGACCTAATGACCTACTACTTGCTCACTCCCTTAGATCGCCATTTCTTTAAGTCGTGAACCATACTTACTTAGGTCGTTTACGACCTACCGACTCCTTAGGTCGCTCCTGGTACCTCAACGTGTTAAGCTGCTTACCAATCTCCTTAGGTCGTCCCTACCGACCTACGACCTAACCCTTAGGTTGTCCCTACCGACCTACGACCTAACCCTTAAGTCGTCCCTGCCGACCTAACTCCGAACTCTCCTATAAATACTCCACTTACACCAACTAGAAGGGGACTTTTTTTCGGATTCCAAAGCACCGAGACTCTGCTGATTTCTCGACTCTCCAAACACTTCAAACACTGAAGAATCTTCATCAAGTAATCTACTTCATTCAACATGAATCCAAGGAGCAATCCATCATCAAAATTCTAATTTCCTTTCTCTAATCATGTTGTAATCAAGAGATCGTGTTGTAAAAGTGTTGTAATCAAGAGATCGTGTTGTAAAAGTGTTGTAATCTTGTAAAGTGTGCTCGAAAAACATAATGGAAGATGTAAAGTGGACGTAGGCTTATTAGAAGCCGAACCACTATAAAAATATCTGTCTCTTTTAATTTTCGGCAATTTTCTTTTTTACTTTGATTCCCGTGCAAACGGGTGGAGCTTTCACTTCATCACGAGCTACACCGGGTGTTAGAGTTAAAGCCATTTTTATCGTTAACATTTTGGTGCCTTCACTGAGAAACGAACTCAGGAATCCTATTAATCAAGACTTGAATCAGGGAGATTGAGACTGAAATATGAAGAATCATGGTAAGGCGATGCAGTAGATTGCAAAGACAGAATAGTGAGCACGAAGGAAGTCAAGAGGCTTCTTCGAGAGCGAGCCACACTTCAGCATTCGTTACAAGAGACGAGATGGAGGCAATGATGAAGAGGCAAGAAGATTTGATCCAGAGTTTGTTTAATCAGATTGGGCAACTTGGAGCGCAGGATCAAAGAGGAACAGAAGTTCAACTGGAAGAATAGATTCCACCATCCGCTCGTGAACTCGGGGGGCAAGATGAAAGCGTTGGACGAGGACAATCACTTGGCGACAACGACAGATTAGTGGAGATGGTCAAAAAGGCTATGAGAGGTGGTTTGGTAAACAAGGACTTGGAGGACGTGAATAGGAGTCCTTTTACCACAGCAATCGGGCGAGCTAAGAACCCACCAGACTTTAAGCTACCATCGCTGGATATGTATAGCGGAAGGATGGACCCTACAAATCCATCTGGCAAAATATATGAGGCATATGGAAGTGCTGGGGGCACCAAAGGAAGTGATGGCCCAGTGTTTTCCATTATATTTGACGGGTATTGCATCACTATGGTTCAGACAACTGGAGAATGGATCGATCAAGACTTGGAATGATTTGATCGAAATATTTATGAGACAATTCAGGGTCCACATCTCGAGGCCCAAGAATGTCATGAGTTTGACAACAATAAAGCGAAGAACTTGAGAATCTTTGAGAAGCATTTTAGCGCGATTCAATGCAGCTGCGGCATCGGTGGACCGGCCAGATCCATCCATGGTCCTAATGGCTGCCGTGTCAGGCATAGCTAACGACACATAGTTCAAGAATTCATTGACCAAAGATCCTCCTATGGATTTAGGAGAATTTTTCCATGGGGCCGAAGGGTTCTTGGGATTAGAGGACGCAAAGGCTGAAACAGAGGAAGGAGAAGGAATCGATGTTTTTGCAGTCAATGGTGGGAATCCTTCTGATAAAGGTGTAGAAACTAACAAAGGTAAACGAAAAACTGAAGATAACAATGATAAATCAGCACGCCAACAACGGGGATCAAGATTCACTTCAAACTCAGAGTTGAATGAGACCTTGGAACGAATCTATCAAGACACCAAAGGACAAATTCCTTACCAAAAGCCAATTAAGAGAGATCCGACTAACAACGAGAAAAAGTTGGACAAGTACTGTTTGTTCATTAAGCTAAACGGTCATAGCACGAATGACTGCAGGCACTTGAATGATGAAATTGAGGGGCATATCGGGATGGTTTGCTATCTCAATATGTGAAAAAGAAGACTGCAACAGTGGAACAAGAACGACCACCTGCACCAACTGGAGACACCTCAGGATCAAAGCACCGGCCTGTTATCGAATAATTGAGGTTATGATGAATGAGTGGAAAAATCTACATCAACACAATTAAGTTGTTCACACATGTATGGGACCACGATCGATCCCCAGGCATGCTCTAATACAACTATAAATCATACTGATGTAGATGTTTGCACTCGGACGTCAATTCTTTGCATTTGAATTTTACTTCTGATGGTAGACAACTTTACATTTGTATTTTACTTCTGATGACTGATTACTGTGCCTTCTGTGTTTGGACTAGGCTTGACATTGCTTTCATGATTTGTTTCTGATGATTGAGATTGACTCTGCGTTGCTTTCATGATTTGTTTCTGATGATTGAGTTTGACTCTACATGGCTTTCATGTTTTACTTCTGATGTTTGAGTTTGACTCTACTTTGCTTTCAAGTTTTGCCTCTGATGTTTGGATTTAATTCCACGGTGCTTTCATGATTTGCTTTCGATGTTTGGATTTGATTCCACATTGCTTTCATGATTTGCTTCGAATGTTTGGGTTTGACTTTTCCAAGCATTTCTACTTGACAATTTTTCAATTGAATATTTGATTTTTCATGATTTTGAAATGTGGAAGCCCTACGAATAGGCATCATCAAGCCCTACGAACAGGCACCCGACTTCGAACAGTCTCAATGATTAAGTCCTATGAACAGACACCCGACTTTGAACAGTCAAAAACTCGTGGATTTAAGTGCTTGACCGCCAAAAGTCGCTTGACTGTGGTCGGCCGTGCTTTAATTCATAACTCGATCCTAAGCAATCGTCACATAGATTTAAGTGCTTGACCGCGCAGGGCCGCACTTGACTTCAAATGACTCGATCACGAATGGTCGTCGTTTGAAGTTAAGCGCTTGACCATGAACGGCCGCGCTTCACACCGCCAACAGTCGCACTTTCACCTCAAATGGTTCGATCCCGAACGATCGTCACTTGAAGTAAAGCGCTTGACTATTGACGGTTGCATTTCAACTCACTTCACCTGATCCTAATCATCATACAAAGTTGAGTGCTTGACCACAGACGGTCGTGCTTCACCTCGAATGGCTCGATCCCGGACGATCATCATTTGAAGTTAAGTGCTTGACCGCGAGCGGCCGCGCTTTACCACTTGATCGCTAAGGGCCGCACTTTACTACAAATGGCTCGACCCCGAGTGGTCGTCATTTGGAGTAAGGCGCTTGACCATGAACGGTTGAGCTCTACTATTAGGCCGCGCAGGGCCGCACTTTACCACAAATGGCTCGACCCCAAATGGTCGCCATTTGAAGTAAAGCGCTTCACCATGAATGGTTGTCATTATGATCGCGCAGGGCCGCACTTTACCCCGAGTGGCTCGACCCCGAATGGTCATCATTCGAAGTAAAGCGCTTGACCATGAATGATCGCATTTTGCCACAAATGACCCGATCCTGAACGATCGTCGCATGGATTTAGACACTTGACCGCACAGGGCCGCACTTCACCTCAAATGACTCGACCACGAAAGGTCGTCAATTGAAGTAAAGAGCTTGACCATGAATGGCCGCGCTTCATCCCAAATAGATCAATCCCGAACGGTCATCATTTGGGGCCATATGAAACTATCAATTCCTTTACAGGTTATCAACAGGATATGAACGTCCAGATTCTGGCATTACAAAACAAACCTTCCTACCACAAGGCATGTTTTGGGGGGCAAGTGTTATCCCGCCTTTTTCAGCAAGGTCGTGATATCAAAAGATCGACCGAGAAAACCAAAGATAGCTCGTCTCAAAGATTGGTCAACTCAGCATCTCAATAAGGCAAGTTCTGTTGAAAGATTTCTCATCTAACATGCCCTATGGAGGGGGGGTGCCAACCCCCCAAGGTGGGGGTGCGGGGGAAATGCCACCGCTACGATGTTCGACCTGACCAGTCAGGTCGTAGGGGTCCAGGGGGCAGCGCCCCATCCAAAATGGTATGCGACCTGGGGCATGGAGTATCCAACGAGCTAAAACTTCCAGCGAGTTAACGGGTTAAAGCTTCCAGTGAGTTAGCGGGTTAGAGCTTCCAACGAGTTAACAGGCTGGAGCTTCCAGCGACCTAACTGCCTAAAGGCATGAGCGACCTACCCACTCAGAAACTCATGCGGCCTAACCTGTTCACGACCTAACTAGTACCCGACCTAACACTTCTGCCGACCTAAAGGTCGCAACCTAGCGACTTAGCGACCTAAGACCTAACGACTTAGCGACCTAAGACCTAATGACTTATCGATCTAAGACCTAACGACTTAGCGACCTAAGACCTAACGACTTAGCGACCTAAGACCTAACGACTTAGCGAATTAAGACCTAACGACCTACTACTTACTCGCTCCCTTAGATCGCCATTTCTTTAAGTCGTGAACCATACTTCCTTAGGTCGTTTACGACCTACCAACTCCTTAGGTCGCTCCTGGTACCTCAACATGTTAAGCTGCTTACTAATCTCCTTAGGTCGTCCCTACCGTCCTACGACCTAAACCTTAGGTCGTCCCTGCCGACCTAACTCCGAACTCTCCTATAAATACTCCACTTACTCCAACTAGAAGGGGACTTTTTTTGGGGTTCCAAAGCACCGAGACTCTGCTGATTTCTCGACTCTCCAAACACTTCAAAAAACGAAGAATCTTCATCAAGTAATCTACTTCATTCAACATGAATCCAAGGAGCAATCCATCATCAAAATTCTAATTTCCTTTCTCTAATCGTGTTGTAATCAAGAGATCATGTTGTAAAAGTGTTTAATCAAGAGATCGTATTGTAAAAGTGTTGTAATCTTGTAAAGTGTGCTCGAAAAACATAATGGAAGATGTAAGTGGAAGTAGGCTTATTAGAAGCCGAACCACTATAAAAATCTCTGTCTCTTTTACTTTTGGCAATTTTCTTTTTTACTTTGATTCCCGTGCAAACGGGTGGAGCTTTCACTTCATCACGAGCTACATCGGGTGTTAGCATTAAAGCCATTTTTATCGTTAACAAAGATACTTATCCTGATCTTCTTTAAGGGTATGTTCTATATTTACTTTATATAAACTGTTTCCTAGTTAGGTAAGTATGATAGTAATGAGATGTTACAAATGATTGTTATGATTAGTATTTAGCCCATGCTGAATTTCGAGGACAAAATTCTTTAAGGAGGGAAGCATGTAACACCCCTATTTTTATTAGCACTATTTAGAAGATTTTATTAGATAAATTAAATAGAATAATTTTGAGAATAGAGTGATAAGGGATTGAGATTTGAAAGCTAATTAAGGTTGTGCCTTAACTAAATGAATATATAAGTGTGATTTATAAATTTGAAATCTAAGAGAAAAAGGCAAGGGAAAAAAGTGAATAGTTGTATACCACAACCCTTAAACCCTCACCTCATTCTTATTCACATTTTAATAAACCAAAAACATAAGCAAAGAGAGTTGAGGCCAGCCATAACCCTAAGAAGAAGAAGAAGAGCAAAATCCAATTAGAAGCTAAGTTCAAGCTAGGAAAAATAAAGAAAGAAAAATCCGAAGTTCGTTATCCAAACAAGGTGAATAATGATCTAAACCATCTCAAACAATTCATCTTGAAAGTTTAAATTTGGGTTTAAAGTTTAAAACCATATGATTGGATGTATGATGATATGCTTTGATTTATATGCCATGTTATAACTTAAACAAGGGTTTTTGTGGGATAATATAATTTGATTCTGAGGTTAAAATCTTGCAAATTGATTTTTAGATGCCATGATGTTTAAATATGTTATGTAAAATATTATTTTGCAGATGGGTTTGAATATTCACAATATTCCAAGCTATGGATAATTTATTATGAATCTTTAATGAAAGAAATAGTTTATTTTAGGTTAAAATTAATTAAGGCAATTAAGTAATGTTTTCGGGTCTGAAATTTATATATGTTAGCAAACACATTAAAAGTGAATAAACGTGATTTTTGAGGATTTTTCATAAGTGTTTTACTATGGTTTTTAAATTATTTAAGTTAGGGGACTTAAATGTTTGAATTGTTTTGTTAAGGAGAAGGGCTTATTTGCTAAAATGTTTTCAATTGTTAATTGTTGAATTCAGCAGCCTTTTTAGAAAAGAATTTTTGATAAACAATTGGCAACCGATCATATGTTGATAAATTAGGCAAGTTTGGTGAAAAGGAATTACTTTGAAAGGCATGAAATCGGTTTTGTTTCAAATTACAACTTCACCACATACATTTGCTTACTTCCGTCACCAAGCCCAGTAGACCTTTCACACCCATTCGAAACCAAAGCATATGGTATCAAGCAATTGGTACGTAATGTATTGGAAAAAGGCAGAAGGGATATGTTAAAGGCAAGCTTTCGAAGGGGTAGTAGCCACTTTTATTAGCTTTGAATAAAACCAACTTGCCTTTGTTTTAAAAGAAGCTTTTGAAAGAGTTTCCACTTTTGAACCTGTTCGATATCTAGCTGCCCATTCATACCTTTCAATCAGTTAGTGGCCGCTTTTATATTTTAAAGACGCTTCCTAAATGATTTCAAAAAAGTTGTTTTAGCCACTTTTCATAAGAGTTTTAGAGGCAATTGTTTCAAAAGGTTGGTTTCAAAGCTATCATCTACCCTGATTCTTCTATTTGAGATCAATGCTTTTGAAAAGGTTACTTTCGCTTCTGTTCTCCTTGGCCCTATAGTATACTAAACCTAATGGTTTCGAAGCTATGCTTCCAAAAACTCTTTCTTGAACCCAATGCTTTCGAAGGGTATGGTTTAAGTATTTCGAAAGGTATATTTTTCAGTGTTTTGAAAGGAATGGTTCCATGTATTCGAAAAATATGTTGGATGATTTCAAAAGAGAACATTTACGGTTTTAAGTAATGATACAAAGGATACAATCAAAAGCCTTAGTTTTCAAATTTGAGAACCCAATCTCATTTTCAAAGTAAATACATGGCAATATGAAAGAATTTTGAAATGGGATTTATTTATAGGAAGCTTTCCTTGAGAAAGATAGTTGGTAAACGGTATTAATTATATTTCATTAGAAAAATGATTATAAGGAATTTAACCATAGATGTTTATATTGTTATGTTATTTGATGAATTATCATTAATGCTTATTGTTAGCCATAAAATCTACTTAAGAGCAGAAGTATGAAAGAAGGTTAATAAGATTGAGGTTTCGCTGAAGAAACAGACCTAGACTTCATAAAGGTCATAAAGGGATGTTTCGAAGGCATTAAGAAGGTATCGAAGGAGTCGAAGGCACCAACTACTCATACAGTGCAAAGGCTTTCGACCCAATTAGAAACAGATGTACCCTTCTGCTACTTTTAACCTTTCGACACTAGTAAACAAGCAAGGATAGCTTCGGAACCCCTTTCGAAGGTAATAGATGATGTTCTCCCGCTTACATGCGAAATCTTTCGAAGTTAAAGGTTTGGCCCCTAACACAACTTTTTCGAAAGCATATACAAGCCTTCCGAACCAGTCGAGGCCCATAATTTTAAGAGAAGGTTCCGCCCTAGTCCTAAGGCATGCGTTCAAAGGCTACACAAGCTCATCGGAACCATTGGCACTTGAATATCTTTGAAATCAATATGAATGACCTATCGATAGTGTCAGAAGCTTCAAACTTATTTCCAACAACAACAAGGGAGAAGGTGCATTTACGAAAACTTTCGATAGTGTTGGAAGGTGCTATGGAGAAAGAAGTATTCAGAGACAACAAAAAGAAGGGATAATAAAGCCCCTTTCGAGTCATTCAAAAGGTCTTGGAAATGATAAAGGACTCGAAAGAGTAAACTAAGAAAAGAAAAAAAGGACGCCTTTCAACAACGTCGAAAGGGGTCAAGCCCTTTCGATCAATTCGAAAGGCTTGAGGCAGCATACAAAAAGGGATCCTTCCTACCCAGTCGAAAGCAAAGGCGCGGATGGGTCTGGCCTGGATCTATAAATAAAACCCAAGAGGTCCAGTTTCGAGGACGGGATTCGGGAATCCCAAATTCATTTTCTTTACTCTACTTTCTTAGTTACAATTGTATTCTTAAGAAAACCTAAATCAAATTAGCGAAAAAAGCTTTATTTCTTGTAATTCATTTTGTATTATAAATAAAAAAGTGAAATGCCTATTCATTAAGGATAATGACAATGAGGATGATCATTTAGACCTTTAGCTAGACTAATGATCCATTGCACATGATTCTAACCTATTCTCATGATTTATTTTTGTCTATGCAATGCATAAGGTGTACCTTGGTGAATGCGATCGTAACAAATCATCATCGAAACCTGCGCTTAATATTAAAAACCAGAGTGATGATGAGGTTTAGACCATGTTAAGTTCAAGATACTTGGGGATACCTAGATTGATTTTATGCATGGAAACAAAGTGAATTGTAGGTAGTGATATGCTAGGAATGTTTTGAAAGGGAGGAACCCCTATCGACTTGATCAAAAAGGGTGTTTCCAAGAGGAATCCTAGTTTATAATTGGCTAACAATTGAATATAAGGGAACTCATTTGAAGGGGATTGATCCCTAGAGGCATCAGAGAACCTTTCAAAAGAGTTCCATAGCAAGGGTAACGAACCCATAGGGTGGAAAGAATCTGGGTCATACTAATGAAGAAAACATATCTTTCGATATGATCGGAAGGTCCTTAATGCAATCTTTCAACATGGTCGAAAGGAATGAAGGGCAAGGGTGATCCGTTACTTTCGACGCACTTAAAAGAAAGGACATAATCGGATGTTGCTCTAAAGCTGTATCCCCAAGCCAATTCCTTGAAGCCTTTCGACTAAGTCAAATTAGTCGAAAGGTAGGGATGGCTTTATTAACCCATTTGATTAAGTCATCTTAGTCGAAAGGTGAAGTTATCACCATGAATTCTTTTAACTATATCAATCTAGTCGAAGGGCATGCTTCCGAGAGAGTGGATTCTTTCAATAATTTGGTTTCATTTGGATCTAATAACCATTTAAATAGCATTAGGGATGTTGATAATTTTTCTTGTTAACATTTTTGGCGCTAGAAGATGGGCTTGAACCTTCGACCCCGTCATTATATTACAGACTAATTGTGACTCATTTTTCTTGCACAGGAAAAATGAGATCAAAACGGCTAAGTGGAATTGAAGATGAAGTTGTTCACACCAGAACTTTGAAAGAGAATATAGTTCCATCTTTCAGTCTTGATGGGGTTGTTCCTGCGAATACTTCATCACCGGCACCACAAAATGAGAATACAACTAAAAGGAAGCACTTGGAACGACAGCTGCAAGAGATGTAGGAGCTGTTAAAGATGGACTTATCTCAAAAGTCCTCAAGGATTCCAAAAAAAATTCAAGGAGAAGAAGTGGTCTCTCCCATGAGCAATCTAAAAGCTAATTCCAATGAAAATAAAGACAAAGTGAGACTGACGTCCTCAAATAAGAAGGGACTTCCCCAATCGAAAGCTAATCATTAGGGAAGGGTTCTCGACAAATCAATTGAACAATCTAGGATTTCTACATCAATATAATATTTCCCAAATCAAAAAAAGCTGTAGCAATGTCAGAGCTTATCTGAAAGATGGCACTGCGAAGGATATTAAAGATGCTTTGAATTCAAAGGGAAAAAGAACAATGGACGAAAATGTCAATGACAATGAGAGGGTGCCACCTTTCACCACGAAATAATAGCTATAGTAATACCACTATATGTCAAAATATCATCCATGATATATCATGGGTTATAGACCCCGACGATCATCTTATGGCTTTTAACAATAAGATGGACTTGTATAATGCTTTGGAGCTATCATATGCGGAGCCTTCCCAGTTACTCTCCAGGGAGCAGAAGCCAAATGGTATAGGAAATATAGGGAAATGACCATATACTCCTGGAATCAATTTTCTTACGAGTTCTCAGCCCAATTCTATATCTACGAAGATCCTACTATCGATTATGCAGTCTTAGCAAATATAAAACAGGCTCAGGGAGAGTCTTTGATGGACAACTTGAGAAGGTTCAACGCTGAAGCTTTAAAGGCCAAGGATATGAATGATCGTGATAAGCTCATAGGTTTCCATTTTAGCTTGATTGAGAATACCTCTTTCCAGAAGAAACTCTTTGTTGATGGTTATAAAGACCTACAAGACTTCCACTTTCAAGCTGACAAGTTCATCTGAATGGATGAGCTTTACTATGCTAAGAAGAAAAAATTTCTCAGCAAAGAAAAGGGAAGATTTGGTCTCGACCGTGGCCATAAAAGGGCCAGATAGGAAGAATCGTTGCAAACATAGTTGCATTGAACAAGCCACTGTCTTACGTATATGCTATAGCTAAAGAAAGTCAACTTTCTAGTCTTCTTCAAAGCCAAAAACTATCCTAGACGGAATTATCCAAAAGCTGATCCGAGAAGGCCATTTAAAGGAGTTTGTTCAAGATTAGCAAAAAGCCCTGAACAAAGAATGCTCCGCAGAAGCGCCCAAGCAATGCTATGAATGTGTTAGAAGATGAGGATCGCCTAAGTTTAAGCCCTCCAATCAATAAGATTGATGTAATCGATGGTGGGTCGCGTCCAGCAAGAAACGGTAAGGGGGCAGATTTGGTTGTCATTCAAATGCCTAATTTGGTTGTCACTTCACATCTTAACAGTAAGAGGAGCTTCTGATTAAAAACCCACGTCATAACATTCAAATGCCTAATTTGGTTGTCACTTCACCAGAGCTACCCAAGGGGGTTAATCATCCTCATAATGACCCTCCGATGATCACTACACAGTTTGGCTATCTATTGTCTCAAAAATTCTAGTCGACATGACAGTGCAGTCAACAAAATTTTCAAATACGCCTTCAATCAAGTAAGCATTCTAGAACACTTGTTGGAGCCAAGCATAGAGCCTATATTTGGATTCAACAACAAGGGATCCACTCTAGTGGGACAGATAAACCTGCTTATACAAATGGGAGTGCCACAACATGCAGAACATTCGAAAGTATTTTTGTGATAATCAATCAACCCTCCTACTACAACACCTTCTTTGGCAAGTCAGCTCTTGATGAAATTGATGCTTTTGTCTCCCCGAAGTACCTCATGGTAAATTTTCTAACAAAGCTATGCCGAGGAAAAGTCTGAGGAGAGCAGTTTAGCTATCGAGAAATGTATTTTACCACTCTTGATCAATATAAGAGGAAGTATTCTACGTACTTTGATTCTTCTACTATTTTACAGCCTTCGAATGATGGATTTTCACATCCAACATTCAAAGAAAATATTAAAGTAAATAAATCTAACAAGCATATGTACCAAAGTACATTCCCTCTGGAGGCAAGAGAAAAAGAATTGATGCAAACTCAGCGAAAGAGGGCCCAATAGTCACGGAGTTTGATTGTCGAGGTGAAATGGAGAGGATAAAACCTGTAGAAGACCTTAAGGAAGCTCACATAGATTTAGATGATGTTTCTAAGATAGTTAAGGTGGGAAAGGATCTTAATGGTGACTTAAAGAAAGATTTGATACAGTTTCTCAAGATCAACAAGGATAGGTTTGCCTAGTCACAATCTGATATGGTGGGAATTGATCCAACTGTCATGCACAACGCCCTCAATATCTATCTGGAAGCAACCCCCATAAGGCAGAAAAAGAGACAACTGGAGAAGGTACGATCGAATGTTTTAAAAGAAGAGGTTGACAGACTTCTTGAAAATGGACTAATCTGAGAAGTACATTATCCTAAGTGGTTAGCCAACCCAGTTTTGGTAAAGAAGTCAAATGCGAAATGGAGAACATGTATTGACTACACGAACCTAAACAAAACATGCCCGAAAGATTGCTTCCTGCTACCATAGGTAGATCAGTTAGTGGACGCAACAAGCGGACACAAATTGTTATCCCTCGTGGATGCGTATTCAGGGTACAACCAGATACCGGTGTTCAAATCGGTTGAGGAGCATACCAACTTTATAAATTAATAGGGAATTTACTGCTATAAGGCAATGCCATTTGGACTAAAGAATGCATGGGGGACCTATCTAAGATTGGTTAACAGGATTTCTAAGGAACAAATTGGCCGGAACATGGAGGTTTATGTGGAAGATATGCTGATAAAATCTAGTGAGTCTAAGAACCATGTTGAAGACCTAGAAGAAATGATCAAAATGTTGCAGAAATATCACATGAAACTAAATCCACAAAAGTGTTCATTTGGAGTCTACTCTGGAAAGTTCTAAGGCTACCTTGTAAGTGCTCAAGGGATCGAAGTAAGCTCTGACCCAATTCAAGCCATAAAGGACATAGCCGAACCTAAAAGCATTAAGGAAGTGATGAGTTCAAATGGAAGGGTAGCTACCCTAAGCACATTCATCTCAAAAGCTACTGATAAGTGTATCCCTTTCTTTGATGTGATAAAGAAGAAATTCAAATAGGGAGAGGATTCCAAGAAAGCCTTCTTGGAATTAAAAAGCCATTTGGAAAAACCACCGATACATTCAAGCCTCGAGAACGGTGAAATCTTGTACCTATACATGGCAGTGTCGGAACATGCTGTCAGCTCAGTACTCATTAGAGAAAAGGATGTGGCACAACTTTTGATATATTATGTAAGCATACAATAAAAGGATGCAAAGATTCGGTACCCAGTCATAGATAAATTAGCCTATTGCTTGATTTTTATAGATCGAAAGCTTAGAGCATACTTTAAAGCACACCCAATTAGGATATTAACCAACTTCCCTCTGAAGCAAGTTTTTAGTAAGCCCCAAACTTCTGGAAGACTGGTAAAGTGGGGGATTGAACTTAGGCAATACGACATAGAATTTCTACCGTGAGCTGCAATAAAGGGGCAGGCATTGATAGATTTTGTTAATGAGTGTACTAGCTTCATTAGAGAACAATCGGAAAAAGAGAAAGATCAAAAGCCTACGTGGCAATTATTTGTGGATGGCACATCAAATGAATAAGGGGCCGGGGCAGGATATATAATAATAACTCCGAACGGGCACCTACACTATGCCATGAAATTGGGATTTCGTACAACCAAAAATGTGGCAAAGTATGAATCAATGGTAGCAGGGCTAACCTTGGCACTAGAACTAAAAATTTCGTAAATATAGATCCTTAGCGACTCTCGGTTAATGGTAAATCAAGTAAAACAGATATACCAAACAAAGGACCCCAAGCTATCCTTATATGTGAAGAAGATACTGTGAATGCTGGCTTTGTTTAAAGATTTTTCGATACACCAAGTTCCAAGAGCAGAATATTCATAGGAAGACTCCATAGCAAAATTAGCCAGCTCAAGAGGATCCCCGGAGATACGAATTGTCCCAGTCGGATATTAGGAAATTCCAAGCATTGAAAAGGAAACATCCAAACATGTAAAGGAATTATTGGTTATGAAAAGGTCTCAAACTAAATCTCAAGGGGAAGAAAGAGAAGAAAATAGTAAAGAAATGTTAGATGAAATTGTTGACCATCCGAAATCAAGTAGTATATATGATGACACATGGATGTCACCAATTGTCGAATACCTTGTTAAAGGAATACTTCCATCCAATAAAGGAGAGGTAAGAAAAATCAGGGAATAAGCTCCTACTTTCATAATGATGGATGGAATCCTCTATAAAAAGGGATACACTCTTCCCTATTTAAGAGGCGTAAACTTGAATGATGGAATAAAATTAATGATTGAAGCACGCGAAGGGTTTTTTGGAGACCATTCAAATAGAACAAAGCTGGCAAAGAAAATAATAAGGCTGGGATATTACTAGCCACACATGGTAAGCCAAGCCATAGAATATGTGAAAAAATGAGAGAAGTGTCAGGAGTATCCAAAGATACCTAGATTGCACCCAAGTCAATTAGCTCCAATTACGAATCCATGGCCCTTTGATATATAGGGAATAGACGTAATCTGTCTATTGCTAATTTCGAAAGGAGGGGCAAAGTATGCTGTAGTTTCCGTCGACTATTTCACCAAATGGGTTGAAGCAAAACCGCTTCCATAGATCACTTGTGGGAAGGTACTTAGATCCGTTATCAAGAACATCATAACCAGGTTTGGAATTCCACAAAAGATAAGTCTGACAATGTCACCCAACTTGAGTGCAGAGAATTCTCCCGCCTATTTTATAAGAATGGGATTACTAAAAAAAATTGATATGTCGCACATCCAAAAGACAATGGAGTAGTTGAGGCTGCAAATAAAATCATAAAGACAATTCTGAAAAAGTGACTAAACAAGGCAAAAGGGAATTGGGTAAAAGAGCTTCCACTTGTGCTATGGGCTTACTGAACATCTGCTAAGACAGGAACGAGGCATAACCCTTACTATTTAACATGTGGATGTGAAGCGATGCTACCAATTGAGATTTAGATACCCTCATACCGAAGGATTGCCTACGCGTTCGATAAAAACCAAGACCTAAAAAGAGAATCATTGGACTTGATATATGTATTAAGAGATGAAGCTGCGGTAAGAACCGCTGTATCATAGAAGAATCTCAAAGAATTACAATTCAAGAGTAAGAAATCGATCATTCCACGAGGGGGATTTGGTGCTCCATAGAGTAATGACCAATACCAGAAATCCACCCTTGGGACCAAATTAGGTGGGACCATTAATCATGTGCAAAGTAATCCCTCCAGGAGCATACAAATTTTGTGTGCCGGATGGCAATATGGTTCCAAGAACATGGAATGCCGAAAATTTAAGGCCATATTTTTCAAAAATAAATTAATAAAGCATCTCTTTCTTAGATAAGAAAATCTACATGGTTGGGAGTGAAAAACTCCTTATATTTGGACACTACCTAAGATGATAATCTGCCTAAGATGGTAGAGAAGCCTCTGTCCTTTCCGAGTTGGCCAGGGCAGAGCACCTCCTGGAGGTAGGGTGGGTAAGCCTTTATCCGTGCCATAAGATGGCCAGGTTAAAGCACTGGACAAGCCCTTGGCCACGCCATTGGTCAGGTCAAGGCACCTTCTGTAGGGAGAATGGAGTAAGCCATTGTCTGCACCATAAGATGGCCAGTGTAAAGCACTAAACAAGCCCTTATCCGCACCGCAAAAATGGCCAAGGTAAGGCACCTTTTGGAGGGAGGACAGAGTAAGCCTTTATCCGCACCATACGATGGCCAAGACAGAGCATCGAACAAGCCCCTGTCCACGCCGTAAAAGGGCCAGGGCAGGATGTCTCCTAGAGGGAGGTCAAGTCCTTGGTTCCAATCTCTAAGATGAGATAACTAAGAGCACCGGACAACAATGAGCACCAGACAAAAATGAACTAAAACGTCCAAGCCGAAGAAGTGGCCCATTGAGAAATGGACTAAGATGTCCAAGCCCAGGAAGGGGCTCATTTTATAATTGAATGAGACGTTCAAACCCAAGAGGAGGCACATTCAGCAATAGACTAAGACCCAAGAAGAGGCATTTCAACTTATGGACTAAGACGTCCAAGCTCAAGAGGCAACTAGACAAGTTACTTCTATACAATTCCTGTAGGGTTGACATATCAAAGGAGTGGAATGGAGCTCCACTTATAAATACCCGAATCAGATTTTCAGTATATTTGTTTTAAGGCCTCATTCATTAATACCCGAATCAGGTTTTCAGTATATTTGTTTTAAGGCTTCATTCGTTAATACCCGAATCTTGGTTTCGGGTCCCAATCAACCATTAATTATCTTAATATACCTGAATCGAGGTATCGAGACAATTACTTATTTGAACCATAATCTGGGTGTGAAATTTCAATAATGGAATTTTATTTATCTATCATGAGGTATTGGGACATTATTAATCACCTACATTTTTTATACACGAATCTTGATTTTGAGACTATTATTTGAATTCACCTTAATTCCCTAATCCAGGATTGTAACTCCTATGATAAGGATAATTCCCATGGTTTTCTGGTTGTCTAACACATGTCCTAATCTGGGCAAAGGATTTCTATCTTAACAACAACTACTATGGAAGTCTGCTCACAAAATATGTCCTGATCTGGGCTAAGATTCTTTTACAATGATAATTGTCAAACATATGCCCTGATCTAGGCTCAAAACCTGATATGAAGGCAATATTGACCAACTCCAGTTCAATTTACCATGAAAAGCCAAATCTGGGTTTAGAAGTGACATAAAAATGACTATTTTTGGATATTGTTATATGGATTCTATATTTCTCATTATCAAGTTCCAAGCTTCACAATTTAATACCCTAATCTGGGTCAAATTTCATTATTTCCTAATCTTTATCAAGTCCTAAACTGAGGTGATAATGTAATTAAGTTTGATGTTTTATGAACTCTAGATGGTGATCACCAACATCCGAATGAAGGATTTAGAATCATTCAAATTTCTGGGAAAGTTTCCAAATAAAAACTCATATCCCCTATTTGCTGCTATTAGCTATTTCCCATAGGAGGCTCGTAATCCATATCTATTATATGCATCATTTGTTACCGATTACACATCTAATATCCAATGGATCAGAGTTATGATCGACTAACTGTCCGAATATGAAAGCATTAATATGCTAACCTATTACAAAACTTGTATGTAAGTATGATAACCGACTAACAACAGTGAATATCACTAACTTTGAATTTTGCAGGAAAAATAAGATTACGGAGAGTAAGAAAGTTATGAAATTTTTGTTCTAAAGAACAAAAGCTTCTTTCATACAAGGGAAGAGGGAATGTTAGCCATAAAATCTACTTATGGGCAGAAATATGAAAGAAGGTTAGTAAGATTGAGGCTTCGATGAAGAAATATGCATATACTTCATAAAGGTCGTAAGAGGATGCTTCGAAGGAGTTGAAGGCGCCAACTACTCATATAGTGCAATGGCTTTCAACCCAGATGGAAACAAATGTACCTTTTGCTACTTTCAACCTTTCGACACAGATAAACAAGCAAAGACAGCTTCAAAACCCCTTTCGAAGGTAATAAATGATGTTCTCTCGCTTACATACTAAACCTTTCGAAGTCAAAGATTTCACTTCTAATACAAGCTTTTCAAAAGCATATAAAAGCCTTTCGAATCGGTCGAGGCCCATAATTTTAAAAGAAGGTTCCGCCTCGGTCTTAAGGCATGCATTCAAAGGCAACGCAACCTCATCGAAACCATTGACACTTGAATGTCTTTGAAACCAATATGAACGACCTATCGATAGTGTCAAAAGCTTCAAATCTATATCCAATAACAATAAGGAGGAAGAAGGTGCATTCAAGAAACCTTTCGACAGTGTCTAAAGGTGCTGTGGAGAAAGCAGTATTCAGAGATCAACAAAGGCGAAAGGATAATAAAGGCCCTTTTCAACTCAATCGAAAGGTCTTGGAAAGGATAAAGGAGTCGAAAGAGTAAACCAAGAAAAAAAAAAGGACGCCTTTCAACAACATCGAAAGGGCTCAAGGCCTTTTGACTAAGTCGAAAGGCTTGAGACAACATATAAAAATTTGTCCTTCCAACCAGTCGAAAGCAAAAGAGTGGAAGTGGGCCAGCTTGCATCTATCAAGGGGTCCAGTTTTAGGGACGGGATTCGGGATTCGAGAATCCTGAATTCATTTCCTTTACTCTACTTTCTTAGTTACAATTGTATTCTTAAGAAACCCTAAATCAAATTAGGGGAAAAAGCTTTATATCTTGTAACACATTTTTGATTATAAAAAAAGGATATTGCTATTCATTAAGGATAACGGCGACGAGGAAGATCATTCAGATCACTAGCTAGACTAATGATCCATTGCACATGATTCTAACCTTCTCTCATGATTTCTTTTTGTCTATGCAATGCATAAGGCCTATGTGGGTGAATGCGATCGAAAAACATCATCATCAAAACCTACGCTTAATATTAAAAACCAAAGTGATGATGGGTTTTTGACCATGTTATGTTCAAGATTCTTGGGGATACCTAGATCGATTTTATGCATGGAAAAAAAGTGAATTGTAGGCAGTGATAAGCTAGGAATGTTTCGAAAGGGAGGAACCCTTATCAACTTGATCAAAAGGTATGTTTCCAAGAGGAATCCTAGTTTATTATTGGCTAACAACTAAATATGAGGGAACTTATTTGAAGGGGATCAAACCCTAGAGGCATTAGAGATCCTTTCAAAGTAGTTCCATGGCAAGAGTAACGAACCCATAGGGCCGAAAGCAACTGTGTATTACTAATGAAGTATACATCCCTTTAGATATGTTCGAAAGGTCCCGAATGCTATCTTTCGATATGGTCAAAAGGAATAAAGGGCAAGGATGATCAGTTACTTTCAACTAGCTCAAAAGAGAGGACTCAATCGGATGTGGCTCTTTAAATCTATATCCAAAAGCTAACTCCTTGAAGCCTTCCGACAAAGCCAACCTGGTTGGAAGGTAAGGATGGCATTATTAACTCTTTCGATCAAATCATCTTAGTCGAAAGGTGCAGTTATCACCTTAAACTCTTTTGACCGTGTCAATCTAGTCGAAGGGCATGCTTCCGAGAGAGTGGATCCTTTCAATAATTTGGTTTCATTTGAATCTAATAACCTTTTAAATAGAATTGGCAATGTTGACAAGTTTTCTTGTTAACACTTGTGTAACTATATTTAATTCATTTATAACCCATAATTGCATCTTGGGTTATGGCAAAATAACAGCCTAGGTTGGCCTAATAGTGAATATGTATATATTGAATTTAACTCATGTGTGAGTAGAATTGAATCGAAGAGGTCAGACAGACTAGAATATATGATGCCCAAGACTGATCAAAGAAATATTAGTAGATAGGTTCTTACTATGCCCATAAAAAATATGTTATGAAAATTGTTATTGACAGGGGCCAATAAGTTCTTACTAAGCCCATAAAAACTATGTTATTGACATGGGCCAATAGGTTCCTAGTGATCCCATGAAAACTATGTCTAGAATAAGTTATTGATAGAGATTCATAGGTTCATAGCAGCTCATGAAAACTATGACATGAATGATGTTATTAGAGAAATCAATAGGTTCACAGCGACCCCATAAAAACTATGATTGGATAATGTTATTGATAGAAACCAATAGGTTCATAATAAGCCCATGAAAACTATGAAAGTTGATAGGAAATCCACACAGAATTGAACAGGTTATTAGTTAATCCATGAAAACTAATAGGTTAATAGTGACCCTAGAAACTATAACATGAGACATATAGTCAGGTGAATGGGGATGGGAAATCCAAAGCATATTGCATGTTTGCATATCATCATGATACTTTTTATTATGTTATGTCTTAACCATTGTGGATGCAAGTGCACTATATATAGTTATTATAAATTAAGATTAAAATACTAGTGAGGGGAAAACCCGTTCTGCTAAGCGGCATAGTCTCACTAGATATCTATACGGTTCGAAATGGTAGGTTATTATTCTCACCAGACTTTTTATATAACTCGATGTTGTGTGCATTTCCACCACCGAACCAATGCTTCCCCTCTACATGCCGAACCAATGCTCCCCCCTACGTGCCGAACCAGAAACCTTGCTCTACTACATGCCGAACCAACCCCTTCTCCACAATGTCTCACCGAACCACGCGCTTGCCGAACCAAAGCGCCAACAGCCAAGCCGAACCAAACCACCAACCCAACCTCCTCGTGTCACCGAACCATGATCCACCGGACCACATGCCACCGAGCCAACCTCCAAACAACCTGCCGAACCAGGCCTCTCCACCTCCATACCGAACCAACTATCTCCTCTCGCCGCCAAACCAGAGCACTACCGGATCATCGTCCCACCGAGCCAAGGTTACCACCGGACCAAGAGACGAAGTCACTATTACCGGTCCAAGGCATCACCGGACCAAGCTCCACACAGCCACGGCCGAACCAAGCTTCGCCGAACCATATATGCCAGACCAGATGGCTTCAATCCAGGCCCATCAGCAGCTATATACATCCAAGACCCCTGCCCTCAGCCTCACTCTATAAATAGAGGGGCAGGGGTACAACAATGGCAGACAAGTTTGAGAGCTCGAGCACGGAAGGAACTTTCAAACAACTTTCATATACTTGTATACAAAGCTTTGTACTTGTAATCTGAAAGAGAAGAGAGAATAACATATAAAGTGGACGTACGCACGTTCTGGCCGAACCACTATAAATCTGCGTGTCTTTTTACAATTTAGCCCCTGTTTTTTTACTTATTTGCATAACTCACCCAAACCACTAAGAACAATATAAAATCAACTAAATCATACGACTTTGAGGTGTTTGTCCATTTTTTGTGCAAACATTTTTGGTGCTTTCACTGAGAGCTTGGAACTCGAAGCTTCAGCTTCCCTCATTCAACCTTCTTTCCCAATAGCACCCTTCATTGCCTAGGAAACATGACTTCCAGGCCGAGAAAAGACGCCAACAAGGGAAAGAACGTTTTAACCAGCAGCGCTCCAGATCCAGCGAATCCAGATCAAGAGAACCACCCCACTACGACAGCAGTGCCAAATGTAGATCAGGCAAATCCGACAGCCTCTACCGCGGAACAACCGGCAGCAATCACTAGGGCAGACCTAGACAGAGTCATGGTTGAAGTGACTAACCGCTTCGCATCCCAACAAGAAGCTTTGGTGAACCAACTCATGTCACGCTTGAGGGATGCCGAAGAATCCAACCGCAATACTGAATCATGGGGCGAGTCTCAATCTGGAGGATCTCAGAGACAACAAAGGTCTTCCCTCTTCGAAGAAGCTATCAACAGGAACAACAATGATAGGGGCCGCACCCGGACTCAGCCCGAACTCCGACTCGAGGAAGCGCTTGGAACCGAACCCAATGGGGGAGGCACCAGGCGAGGGTCGGATGTAGCTGAGCCAGTCATGCCGCCTAATCATAGAAACCCCGCTGAACGGAGCCGAGCTAGGACCCATCCCGAAGTTGACCCCATGGAAATGCTCGAAACAGAACCCCACAGGGGAAGATCAAGGCAGGGGGCAACTGTAGCTGGTCCTAGCATGCATCCGAGCAGCCAAAGACAGCCACTGGATAACGTCAGAAGTGATAGGCTATACCATCCATACAGGTCATCTGGACGAGATCGATCCCGCAGGGAAGAACCAAGCTCATTTTTGTCCGCTCCAAATTCTGATTAAAGAATGGCACGATTATTTAGGGAATGCGTCCGACGGGAGCAAAGGGATCGAGGGATAGGCGCTAGGGTAACCAGCCCTTTCACCCAGGACATCGAAACCGCCATCACCCCCCGAGAATGGAAAATGCCGACGATGGAACCGTACAAGGGAACTTCTGACCCCATTGTACACTTGCAGAGATACATACAGCATATGCTCATGAGCGGAGCAACGAAAGGAGTGTTGTGTAAATGCTTTCCACTATTCCTAGTAGACCTAGCTACCTCCTGGTTCTGCCATCTACCCCAAGGATCTATCAGCTCATGGGAGATGTTGAAAGAAAAGTTCATTAGCCAGTTCCGCATTCATGTGGAACAACCCAAGGATGCTTATTCCCTATCTACTGTCAAACAGAAATCCGGAGAGACACTGCAACAATATGTAACCCGGTTCAACGCCGCAGCGGCCGCAGTCCAAGATGCTGATGAGAAACTCACCCTAATGGCCCTCTGTAGCGGTGTGCACCCAGATACCAAGTTTTCCAGAAGACTAACTAAAGAAAAACCAGCTACCTTGCCCGATTTCTTCCATGAAGCTGGAAAGTACATGAGACTCGAAGAGGCTGCAACTGAAAGGAAGACAGGACCACAGGCTAAGGCGGCTCATGGAAATGCCCCCGCCACAACGAAGGACATTCGGAGAAACGACTCCAGAGACAATGTAGGGGGCAAGAAGGGAGAAAAGCGCTTGTACCGACCGGGACCGAGATTTGATGCATACACTCCCTTGAATGAAACAGTCGAGAACATATTCCTGACCACCCAGGACGAACTTACATACAAGCGCCCCCCGTACAAGAAAGAGTCAGATCGCGCAATCCAGTCCGGAAAATTCTGCCGTTTCCACGAGTCTCATGGGCACGATACCAATGAATGCCGCCATCTCCGAGACCTAATTGAAGAACATATCAGGAGAAGGAGGCTGGAACGCTACGTAAAGGGCCAGGATAGGACTCCAGCTCCCGCCAAGGAAAATCCAGGGCAGCTCCACACAGAGACAGGCGGAGGAAATCGCAACACCAGCGGTTCCAGCCAAGAGAAGATAGTGGTCCATACAATATCTGGAGGGCCACACATCGCCGACAAGAGCTGGGCAGAAATGGAAAGGTATGGAAACTCACTCAGAAGCGAGGGAGACTGTGTCAATTCTGTTATGGAAGAACTCCACCCTAAGCGGAGGGAAAATAATGACATCACATTCAGTGGGCGCGACCTAGAAGGAAGGCAATACCCTCATATGGATCCTATGGTCATCTCTGCCTGGTTCGGCCCAGCTAAAGTTTTTCGGATCCTAGTAGACACTGGAAGCTCAGTGAATATTCTGTCCAAGCATGCTTTCGACAAAATAAAGCTGTCAATGAAGGACGTGTCTCCCTGCAACAAACCGCTACATGGTTTCACTGGAGAAGAAAAGATGCCCCTCGGACAATTGAATCTCTTTGTTGAATTGGGAAGTCATCCCCACTCCGCCTTTCGGAAACAAACATTCATGCTGATAGACAACCACTCGTCCTACAATGCCTTTTTGGGGAGACCAGCCTTGTCCGACTTCCAAATCGTCCTCGCCCCATGGTGCCTGAAGATGAAGTTCCCGACGGATGATGGAGTGGGAGAAGTAGAAGGAGATCAAGATGCCGCTCGGGACTGCTATGTAACCGAACTTCGCAATAATCGCAGGAGAGATAAAGGAAAAAATGCAGAGACTATTCTCTGCATGAAAAGCTTGGAAGCATAGCAACTAAAGAAAGCCCCTCCTCTTCGGTATACCAGTGACCCTTTCAATGAACTAGACCCTAGGGACAAAGAGGAGGAGGCCACCGCCGAGCCTGCAGAGGCTATGGAATTCGTATCTGTAGACAAACGCAATCCAAGTAAATTACTGAGAGTCGGATCTCAGTTGAAAAGAGAACTAAAGAATCAACTCATTGATTTTCTTCGCCACAACATAGATGTATTCGCATGGACACACGCTGATATGACTGGAATCTCCCCAGACATAGCATGCCACGCACTGAACATCGATCCTACCACGGTACCGGTAAAGCAAAAGAAGAGAAGCAAGGGGGCAGAACGATCAGCAGCCCTCGAGGAAGAAGTAAAGAACTTACTTGCCAATGACTTCATACGTGAAGCCATCTACCCGGAATGGATCGCCAACCCGGTACTGGTAAAGAAAGCTGATGGGAAGTGGCGAACATGCATCGATTTCTCCAACTTAAATGACGCTTGCCCAAAAGACTGCTTCCCCCTCCCTCGAATCGACCAACTCGTGGACAGCACTGTTGGACACGAACTTTTATCCTTTATGGACGCATACTCAGGGTATAACCAGATCCCTATGCACGCCCCAAATCAAGACCACACTAGCTTCATTACTGACCGAGGATTGTACTGCTACAAGGTAATGCCGTTCGGACTTAAAAACGCCGGAGCTACTTATCAGCGCCTCGTCAACAAGATGTTTGCTGAATTGATAGGACGAACTATGGAAGTTTATGTGGATGACATGCTGGTAAAATCAAGGAAAGACAACGACCATATAAACCATCTGGATGAGATGTTTCAAGTACTTCGCCAATATGGAATGAAACTGAACCCTCTGAAGTGCTCCTTCAGAGTATCATCGGGAAAGTTTCTGGGATTCATCGTTCATGCCAGGGGGATTGAAGCAAACCCCGAACAAGTCCGGGCCTTGCAAGATATCAAGATACCATCCACTCGAAAAGAGATGCAAAGCCTAAACGGAAAAATGGCCGCCCTAATCCGGTTCATCTCTAAAGCAACTGACAAATGCATTCCTTTCTTCGAAGCCCTGAAGAAAGACAAAGGAAAATTTGAATGGACCGATGAGTGTTCAACAGCCTTCCTTAACCTAGTCGAACACCTCCAGCGGCCACCAGTACTCTCAACTCCTAATGAAGGCGAAGAACTATACTTATACCTTGTTGTGTCACCACATGCCGTAAGCGTCGCTTTGGTAAGAGAGGAAAACCGCACACAACGGCCAGTGTACTTCATAAGAAAAAGGTTCACAGGAGCAGAAGCCCGGTATCCCAAACTCGAGAAACTGGCGTACTGCTTACTAATCACATCAAGGAAGCTGCGACACTATTTCCAATCTCACCCGATCAGAGTCCTAACCGACCAACCATTGAGGCAAGTGCTCCATCGTCCTGATACCTCTGGGCGACTACTCAAGTGGTGCATCGAACTAAGCCAATATGATATCACTTATCATCCTCGCACCGCCATCAAGGGACAAGCTATGGCCGATTTCATTGCCGAATTCACTACTAGCGAAGGTAAGGACCTATCTGAAGTAGCAGAAGGAATCAAGTGGAATCTCTTCGTAGATAGAGCATCGAACGAACAAGGCTCGGGGGCAGGCGTTGTGATCATCACTCCCAGGGGAAGAAAGCTGCGTTATGCACTAAGGTTGGAATTCGCTGCCACCAACAATGATGCCGAATGTGAAGCAGTAATAGCCGGATTAGAGCTCGCCCTGGAGATCGGAGTCAGTTCCTTATGTCTTCACAGTGATTCGCAACTCATCGTAAATCAAATACTATGGGAGTTCCAGACTCGAGGAGAGCGGCTCACGGCATATCTGAAAAAGACCAAGCAGCTGCTCAATCAATTGGAGCACTACTCGATCAAACACATTCCTCGAGAAGAAAATCAAGAGGCCGACGAGCTGGCAAAGCAAGCTAGCATGGGAGATGATACCACTTCTGTAGCGATAACTGTCTCAAGGCTACTAACCCCGAGTTTCGAGCAAGTAAATCTGATAGTTGCAACCGAAGAAGAAACATGGATGACCCCTATCCAGGAATACTTACAAAACGGCACCCTGCCCGACGGGCGAAGTGAAATTAAGAAAATTCTAAGGAAAGCTTCCCGCTACACGATACAAGAAGGCATCCTCTATCGGCGCGGCTTCTCTAACCCCTTATTGAGGTGCGTTGCTGAAAGAGAAGCCAAGGAAATTCTATCCAATATCCACCAGGGAAGTTGTGGAGACCACACCGGAGGGCAGACCCTGGCAAAGAAGATACTCCGATATGGGTATTTCTGGCCCACCTTGAACAAAGATGCTTTAGACTTCGTCAGAAGATGCGACAGATGTCAGAAATTTGCTAAGATTCATCGGCTGCCAACAAATGAAATTACTCAAATGACCAGCCCTTGGCCCTTTGCAGTATGGGGAATTGACTTAATTGGCAAACTGCCAGCAGGCCGAGGCGGAGCCAAACATGCTATAGTGGCGGTCGACTATTTCACCAAATGGGTGGAGGCGGAACCACTAAATAAAATATCTTCGACCAAAGTTATCAACTTCTTGATCAAAAATATTCTGTGCAGGTACGGAGTCCCACTCAAGATCATATCAGACAACGGACTTCAATTTGACAGCGAAGAATTCGCCAATTGGTGCCAAGAGCACGAGATTCACAAAAGCTTCTCATCTGTAGCTTATCCTCAAGCAAACGGCCAAGTCGAAGCTGTCAACAAAATCCTCAAAACTCTAATCAAGAAGAAACTTGAAAAGTCGAAAGGCGCTTGGGTGGACGAACTTCCTACGGCACTTTGGGCCTATCGCACATCTTACAGAACTTCAACAGGGCATACTCCTTTCTCTTTGGCATACGGATCGGAGGCCATGCTCCCATTTGAAACTATAGTGCCCTCTCACCGTAGGATCCACTACAGCCCGGAAGAGAACGAAGAACTCCTCCTCATGTCTTTGGATCTAATTGAGGACAGAAGAAATGATGCCGCATTCAAAGTAGCAGCTCACAGACAAAAAGTGGCAGCACTATACAACTCCAAAGTCAAACATCGCAGCTTATAAGAAGGTGATCTTGTCCTCAAGAGAATCTTTCCGCGCCTCGGGGCACTGGACCCCATCTGAGACGGACCATATGTAATTCATAAAGATCTCCACAACGGAGCTTATATTTTGTCAACAGTGGACGGAGAGGTGTTCCAGAGGGCATGGAACATCCGACACCTCCTTCGATACTTTTCTTAACTTGTACTGCCCATATGAAGTGAATTAACAAAGAGAATCAGTGGACGTAGGCATTTTCGTGCCGAACCACTTTAAAAAACTTGGCTCTTGTTAACTTGTTCCTTTATATCTTGGCTACTTGTTAAGCTCTATCCTTTGCTGTTGAACAAAATCCTTTGTAGATGACATTTCAATCCAGAGCTTCACAACACAACTCCACCTGGACAAAATCTAACTGGTACGCTACGCTCCTATGCCCTCGCCAATGAGACACTTTGCTCCGGTATCCCTCTACCGCGAGTTAACTCATTGTTTGCCTCGGCCCTTAAAGCCGACTGTAATAAGCCGAGTATAAGCCACAGAGAAGGCCGATTATGCCATGACAGCTCATTACAGCGATTCGGCTCGCCGGCAACTGTGAACCGATCATAAGCCCCAACATAAGGTGTGGCCAGCCAGGGGCAGTTCACAGTTGACGATCGGCCCCCACGCTAGCCGGCCACAGTAAATCGAATAATACCCACGATTACAGGCCATAATGGCTTGGGTAGTTACTGTGCGCGATCGGCTCCGATGTGTCTTAAGTGCGGCTGTGGTAAAAAAGAAAACTCCCCGCAGAGGCGTAAGATGGGTAACAAATGTCTCTAAGATCCACAGCTAGGGAAAGTGACTACAAAACCCGTTTTCCACGAACTTAAGCACATCGACGGCCTTCCGTGACTGGAAGTTTTACTTTTCCTATATTTCCATTTCATTTAAAACTTTTCTCTTATTCTCCGTAACGGTGCTTGAAAGTACAGGACATGAAATAGGGAACGCTCGCTAACGGGAACAGAAACTTACAATCGGATGACGAGACACTCAACAGCATTCCGCGCTTAGTCTTACAGGGCGCACGAAGTCGCCGTCCATAGCCGAAACATGAAGGGCGGTACCTTCTACTTTTATACATTAATGCATAACCGCAGTTCATATTCACACATCACATTTACGTTGCAAAATGAGAAAATTATACTTTAAGCAAAAAACTTGGCATCAGGCACAGTCAAGTCACTAGTAACATGCATAGTTACATCACTTACACAACACAACAAAATAGCGATAACATTCCAACATAAAGGAATCAGCTTATGTTATGAAATTACATAAAGTCATTATTACAGTACATTAATGTTTTGAACTAGCATATACATGAATGTCAAGCAGACCAAATAAAATAACCAGCTGCATTAGTGCTAACCACTGGACTTCAAAACCAGCTCTCCGAATCTACTTGGTTGCTGGATCGAAACTCCCAGCATGTTGACCAGAGGTCCCACCCGTCCAATTCAGAAGAAGAATCCATCAGATAAACAGCGAACGATCAAGTTATGAAAACCTAAAAAGAAAAGAGAAGGGAGACTCACCAGCACCCGCTTCTCGATCCTCATCCCCCAACTGCACACCGGCTTCCTCCGCAACAAGCAGCCGCATCCCCTCCTTCACCGCTACCTTCTCCTCCTTTGAGAACTGGGCGGTTACCACGTCCATCCTGAATGCCGCTCCACCTTCCTTATCCGCATCGGCCTTAGCCTCCTCAAAAAGCCCGGAGATATATCCTAGCCATAACCCGGGGGTAGTCATCCATCCAGGATAGATTGCCCTGCTTCCAAGTACGGAAGTACATATCCTGCAACATCTCATCCATCATCCCCTCATTCTCCTCAAACTCCCTCACCCGGGCCTCGGAGGACAGCAACCTAGCGGTGGCAACATCCCTCTCCGATCGATATCTCAAGCAGTCAGCCTGGAGAGACCTCCTCATTTCTTCCATCTCTTCCTTTAGCTTAGCCTGAGCAAGCTCTGCGGCCTCAAGCCTCCCAGACAACTCTTCAATCTGCTCAAGATCCGCATTCCGAACCCCATCAACCATCGCAATGGCCATATCAATCCACCCCTTGCAAGCAGCCTCCATTTTTCGCAATTCTGCCCTGCTGGCCTTTTCCAGATTCTCCTTCAACTGCCTGGAGTCTGCCTCGTGCTGAGAAATCTGGATAGCCTGATCGGCAAGCTGTTTGGCCTGATCAGCAACCACTAACCGCAACCGTATATTGGCACTCCCTATCTCCTCCCCGGCCTTGGCCAATAGGGCATGATGTTCCATTAACTTCTTGACCTCCTCCGCGACCCGGTCGATGTTGGCCTTGGCTTCGTCCCCCATAGCAGCTATCCGAGTAGTGAGCAGATCCAGATCTAGGGACTTAGCCTCATCAAGAACCCGAACCATGGGATTGCGGGGGAGAAGATGCTCGCCCGTGGCCTCGTCAAATAAAATATCCTGGGAGCTAGGGTCCAAATCCGGGTGGCCGGCAAAGGGATTGCGAGGCACGTCGTGACGTCTTATGCGGATAACGGTAGGATTTTCAGACGGATGCAGGGAGGGAATATGCTCAGTGTCCTCCTCCGTGATATCATGAATAGGTTGAGGAGGAAGCTGCGGACCGGGTGAAGATTCAAATAAGGAGCGACTCCTCTTATTTTTCTGAATACTCTCTTCAATGACCCCAAGAAGAGGACGGTAGCTAACTACGTCTCCTGGACGACTAGTGGGAGGCTTAGGCTTGGCAGAAGCTCTAAGTAACTTGTATTGTTCCAGGCGGTGTCGAACGTCTGAAGTTTTGGCCACCTCGCCTGCCCCTGTAATAAAGAACAAGTGTTATGAACATACAAGAGTCCATAATTCAAGAAATATGTTAACTTAAAAAGAATGAGAAGGCACGTCTGTTATACAAACCCTACGGAGAAGGAGAATACTGCGATAAGTCCTGAATCTTAGTCCAGGACGGAAGCGAACCATAAAATATTCCTAAGTCCCTATCATAAATGGAATCTGCAGAAGTCAAGAGTTCACCTTGAATCGCTGGAGCCACCTCAGCTGAAGAACTCTTAGGGAATAGATCGACGCCAGCCCCAGCCTTGTCAACCTCCTTTGCCTTCTTCACCGAGGCTGATCCTTCCTCCAACCCTTCAAAAGCCTGGCGGAAGGCATCATCCGTCCACTCCTGGATCTCCCCTGCCTGCTCAGAAAACAAAGCCCCGGCACCACTACCACCCTGTCCTTCACCTTCTCCATCTCCTCTGCTCTCCTCCTCGTCTCTGTCCTCCTCTCCACCTTCCTCCTCCGGAATATCTGGACATGTACTGGGAGAGGGTCCATCAGACTTCTTAAGCTTCTTTCCCCCAACGGCTGGAGGTACCGAGAAAGGTCTCTTCTTACTCTTCGCGGTAGCCACATCCTTAGCTTTAGCAGCCCTCTCCTCGGCTGTATCTCTCTATTTAACCACAAAATGATATGGCAGAATCAAGTTATACTCCAGGAGAGTGGCGTTCCTGATCAGGTAAGAGGCCGACCTATCCCTTCCCGAAATGACCTTTATTTCAGCAGCCATCCGCGCCAAGGAATCATTCTCCACAACCGCAAAGCCACCTGTCGCTAGCAAGAAATAAAAGCATATAAGAAGAAGTGTTGCAACCGAAATAAGGAAACTATAAATGAAGTTTAACTTACAGCCAGAGGTAAAAAGGAGGAAGGAAACGGAGTCATCCCTGATAAAAAACCATTCTTTCTTAAACATACTAAGCTTCGAGTATAGGTCCAGGACCGGTTTGAAGGGCACGGCCGCTTCCAAACTGATATATGGAGACCCCTTCTTGTAGCCTCTCAGGTTGTACAAATACCGGATCTCCCGGTTGGAAGGGGGACGCCCATATTTCCTCTGAAAGATGACGAAAAGACTCACCAGAATGGCGTAGGAGTTAGGCTGAAGCTGGAATGGAGCCACCTTCAGATATGTGATAAAGCTAACTATCCAAGCATTGAGAGGCGGGATAGCACCACATATGCAATGATATCTGCTGTACGCAAAGTACCCTTCAGGAGGGTCATATGGCATAACCCCCTCTCCCGGCAACAGCATAAGAGCCCTGTCAATCCCGAAGGAACGAGAAATGACATCAAACTGCTCCTCCTTGAAGGAGCTCGGAAAGCAATCGGGAGGAGAGTTTAGAAGCTCTTGGGGACCATAACCGTCCACTAACGACCTCGGGGCAGGTCCATGTCGTGCCGGTCCTGGTTGGGCTGGGGGCACGGAAGAAGACTCCCCCTATCCTTGGACTTCTTACTATCTGATCGAGTTTTCGCTTTGCGAGACATTTATCTGCATACACAAGAAAAACATGGTATTAGAACAAGGAGTATGGAAATATAAACAAATAGGTCCAAGTTTCATTCGGTATTGAAGGTCCAAGTTTCATTCGGTATTGAGGTTCCAAGTTCCATTCGGCATTGAAGGTCCGAGTCTCATTCGGCATTGAGGGTCCAAGTTCCATTCGGTAATTGAAAATAAAGTTCATTCGGCCTAGTAGCTCCTCACCTAATTCGGCAGAGACTTTGATTCGGCGAAGATAACTCTTTGATTCGGCAAAGACAAGGAGATGGTTCGGCTGATAAGAAATAACGAAGGCGTATAGCCCCTATATATAGACAAATGTAAGACATCGGACCAATTGGTTCGGCACTCAGGGACCGAATGAAGACCACCTAGCTAAAACAAAGCACGGCATATACTAGCATATGCCCTACTTTGGGGGGCAAGTGTTGTGTGCATTTCCACCACCGAACCAATGCTTCCCCCCTACATGCCGAACCAATGCTCCCCCTACGTGCCGAACCAGAAACCTTGCTCTACTACATGCCGAACCAACCCCTTCTCCACCATGTCTCACCGAACCACGCGCTTGCCGAACCAAAGCGTCAACAGCCAAGCCGAACCAAATCACCAACCCATCCTCCTCGTGTCACCGAACCATGATCCACCGAACCACATGCCACCGAGCCAACCTCCAAACAACCTGCCGAACCAGGCCTCTCCACCTCCATACCGAACCAACTATCTCCTCTCGCCGCCGAACCAGAGCACTACCGGATCATCGTCCCACCGAGCCAAGGTTACCACCGGACTAAGAGACGAAGTCACTATCACCAGTCCAAGGCATCACCGGACCAAGCTCCACACAGCCACGGCCGAACCAAGCTTCGCCGAACCATATATGCCAGACCAGATGGCTTCAGCCCAGGCCCATCAGCAGCTATATACATCCAAGACCCCTGCCCTCAGCCTCACTCTATAAATAGAGGGGCAGGAGTACAACAATGGCAGACAAGTTTGAGAGCTCGAGCACGGAAGGAACTTTCAAACAACTTTCATATACTTGTATACAAAGCTTTGTACTTATAATCCGAAAGAGAAGAGAGAATAACATATAAAGTGGACGTATGCACGTTCTGGCCGAACCACTATAAATCTGCGTGTCTTTTTACAATTTAGCCCCTGTTTTTTTACTTATTTGCATAACTCACCCAAACCACTAAGAACAACATAAAATCAACTAAATCATACGACTTTGAGGTGTTTGTCCATTTTTTGTGCAAACACTCGAAGTTTACGTTTTCCCCTCAAACTCTCAAGTGCTCAATTGATTTTGAGTAGTTTGAGAGCTAAGGGTTTCAGGTTCTCCTTTAGATGAATGAGCTTATGAAGACATGCAAGAGGCAAGTTAGCCATTAGGAGTTCTTTCTGTTTGATTTCGCTGTGTAATTGGATGCTATGGCAAAGTTGTTTTGTGCCTATATTTAGACTATGATCAACCAAGGGGGCATCTTCATATGTCGCTCTTGGCATATTTTGTAATAAATTGTAATTTCTCTAAATGTGGCTTACATATGAGATTATGTAATGAATCTGAAATGCATTATGTAATGAAATGAGAAATTTGTTTTAAATTGATCTTAATTTTTTTTTCATATTAATGTGTTTCTAGTATATCAATGTATCTAACATTATTGCATTTAGTCATTGAGAATTAATAACTATGGATGACTACAACATCCGTATAGGCTTGTTTGTAGCGTCCATATGGGGGATGTTACATATATTTAGCAAGAACCAGTTATCATAATACTTTGCAGTTAAATACATGAAAACTATACTAAATAGACTGATTGCACTGCATATGTAAAAATGTGTACCAAATAAGATGAAAACTGAAATAAGTAACATAAAGATTATACCAACTAGCATGGCAAATACATTAAATATGCTTTAAAATAACATAACATAAATAAAATCGCATCAAATATTACTGGGACTACACCAAACAAGTCTCAAAACGTATTAATAAAACATATTACAAACATAGCCTTTTAATGTATGCATAACATACTACAAACTTAAGGTGTGTTGCATCTTCAAAATTCACTAGAATGGTTCTTTTTCACAACCTGCATAAAGTAAGAAGTGAAATGATCAGGCTCGTTTATTTTTCACAACCAGTGTTGAAATGGTAAAACAAAAATAAATAAAAAAATAGTTCAGTTAGTGACATGCATTATTAATGTCGGTATCATAAAATTGTTGTTGTATATTTATTTTATGAACTCCATTGACTGTTGTTTCTTTTCTCTTAGAGCTGCCAAAAGATCTACTATACATGTAACTGAAAATAAAATATAATAAATACTAGAGTAAGAAGAATACTGCTGGACAAAAGAGTAAATAAGCAAGCAAACTGTTGGAAAATTCGGTTTTAAAAATGAATTATTAAAAATATAGAAAAGAGTATACAACTCCCCTCTTATTGAATAGTCCCACATTGTGTGGAACTATAGATTGTTCATATTTAAATATAAGATTCACAAGAAAATGATGGATCCTTTGGGAACCCAATGTTTTCTTTTGTGTTGAGGAGGGAGACCATGTTGATCATCACGTGCGCGCCGACAGATCGACCGACCCGAGATTGGATTGGGTAATGTTGAACTCTTTATTTTTGAGAGTATGTTTTTAAAATAACCTTAACTTGTTAATAATTCACACTAAACTCAAGTCCAGTATTTTCTTGTAACTCATCCCCGTTTTTACTCTTTATATAAACCTAGTAATTGACAAAAAAATATTATCAGTTTCAAAAACGAGTTCTCTTCTTTTTCTGCCTTAATACAAAATTTTAGATCTGAGCAACATTTTTTGGGTGCTAATGAATTAGTAGTCTTTATGCAAGAGACTATTGATACTGATATTTAGGGCTATTTTATCCTTGAGGTAGCGCTGCATCAGAGACTGCCTTGCATAATTATGGCATAGCGGTGAAACGTCTTTAAGAGAGCGACTTAGTCCGCGACTCAGCCATAGAGACACTACACATTCAGATTAAGGTACAACAATTTTAACACGTTATGCCTTCAATCCCTGACGACTCTACTGCCCCGATGTCAATGTTTCAGGTTCCAATTGTGTCTGCTATGCCGTTCAGATTCGAGGGCCTGCATTTTAAACGATGATGCCAAAAGATGGAGGTCTTTTTGATTACGTGAAAGGTAGTCGCTTTACTGATAATAAAAAACCATAACTTCCAGATAAATCCAACGAAGCCGAGACAGAGCAGATGTAAGCCTAGATAGAAAAATCAAAAGAGCTATAGACTTGGATGGAGCAAGATTATCCGTGCAAGTATTTCATCCTCAACGGACTTAGTGACGGTCTGTGCAATTATTACAACTCAAGCAAGTCAGCAAATCAGATTTGGGAAGTGCTACAAAAGAAATATGATACCGAGAAAGCTGGAGCGAAAAAGTATGTTGTTAGTCGCTATTTGAAGTTTCAGATGACGAACGATAAATCTGTAGAGGTACAATCGCACGATCTTCAAAAAATTGCGTATGAGATCATCTTCGAAGGTATGACTTTTGATGAATAGTTTCTAATTGTTGCGTTAATTGATAAATTACCCCATAGTTGAACTTTAAAAATATTCTCAGGCATAAGACTAAGGAGGTTTCCTTTGAAAGTATGATTACTAGCCTTTGTATTGAAGAGGAGGCCAGAAAATAGGGCCAGAAAGAAGAGGTGTTTGTTGTGTCTGGCAATAACTCTAAGAAATCCACAAACGTAGGTCTGAAACCAAATGCGAAAATTTTCAAAAATCAGAATTGCAAATAAAATCAGTACCCAAGCAATCAGCCTCAGAACAAATAGTAAAATGCCCCATAAAGAAAGGTACTGGACAGTTGTTCTTATGTTACAACTATAGCAAACAAGGCCATATGACATTAAAGTATTGGAACATGCCAAATCCTACACCGTAAGCTAACTTGATTGAAGAAGCCCATGTGGCTATACTTACTGAAATCTACCTAGCCGGTGGATCAAAAGGGTGGTGGTTAGACACTGGTGCTTCTCGCCATGTCTGCTATGATCGTAAAATGTTTAAAACATGTAACGTTGCTAATGACATAAAAGTGATGTTGGGAGATTCTCACATCACTACTGTTGCTGGAATTGGGACTATGGAGTTAAAGTTTCCCTCTAGAAAGAACTTGTTGCTAAAAGTTGCAATGGATACTCCTGAGATGTGGAAAAATTTAATATTTGTTTCTTGTTAAATAAAGCTAGTTTACTCAAACTATTGAATCTGACTTGTACACCATGACTAAAAATGGTGTTTTTGTTAGTAAGTGATATGTTGTAGATGGGATGTTCTGGTTAAATGTTGAATTGAATAAAGTTAATAGCTTTACTTATATGCTGTATGATTTTGATAATTAGCATGCTAGACTTTTTCATGCTAATAAGTGACTGATTCATAACATGAGTGACTTAGGCTTAATCTCTAAAGTATCCATAAGTGACTTAGAAAAATGTGATGTTGTAGCCAAACTAAAATTACAAAGACCGCACATAAATATATGTTTAAAGAGTCAGAACCTTTACATTTAACATATTCTGATATATGTGAACTTAATGGCACTAACTGGGGATGATAAACGTTATTACTTTTATTGATGATTAGTCTGATTTCACTTATGTTTATCTCATGAAAAATAAAAAATGATGCACTAGGTATGTTTAAATTATTGTCACTGAAATCTAAAACCAAATTAACAAGAAAATTAAAAAATTCCGAAATGATAGAGAAACAAAACATGAATCTTGCCTATTCATTGAATCTTATAATCAACGTGGCATGATACATGAGAGAACTACACCTTATTCACCTGAAATGAATGGTAAAGCCAGAAAAAAGAAATATGACCCTTATCGAATTAGTTGTAGTCATTTTATTAAATTTGGGTGCAGCATCACGCTGACGGGGGGAAACTTCATTAACTGTTTGTTATGTTTTAAACAGAATCCCTAAATCTAAGAGAAAATTTTCACCTTTTGAGATTTTTAATAATCATAAACCCAACTTGTCATAATTTCAAACTTGGGATTGTTTAGCATATGTTTGTATTCCTAACCCAAAAAGAACAAAATTAGCATATGGAGCATATGAATGTGTTTTCATTGGTTATTCCATTAATAATAAAGTGTACTTTTTTTTGGTTTGAATGCTCGAGTTATTATTGAGTCAAATGATGCTGATTTTTTTGAAAATAAATTTCCGTTCAAACTTTGGAATATAAGGCACATCTACCACTTATATTCCAATAATAAAAAATAATGAACATAATGCAGAAATTGAATATGAATCTAGAAGAAATAAGAGAGCTAGGATATCTAAAGATTTTGGTCCAGAATTTTATGCTTATGCACTAGAAGAGGTCCCTGCTAATCTAAGGGAAGCACGGTCTTCTTTAGATTCAGATCTTTGGCAAGAAGCTACAAACGATGAAATGGAATTTATTGAATCTAACAAAACTTGGCATCATATTAACTTACCTTCAGGTTATAAAACTATAGGTTGTAAGTGGGTACTCAAAAAAAGTTGAATCCCGATGGTATAATTGATAAATATAAGGCTCGCTTTGTAGCTAAGGATTCAGACAAAGAGAAAACATCAACTTTTTTGATACCTTTTCACATGTTGCAAGAATAACATCAATTCGAGTATTAATTTCTCTTGCTTCACTTCATAATTTACTAATTTACCAAATGGAGGTAAAAACTACTTTTTTGAATGGTGAATTAGAAGAAGAGATTTGAAAGGACTAACCTGAAGGTTTTGTCACAATTGATCAAGGGCACAAATTTGTAAATTAGATAAATCTCTATATGGTCTTAAATAGGCACCTCAACGATGGCATGAAATTTTTGACAATATAGTTATTTCATATGGTTTTAAAACAAATGAAAGTGACAGTGTATTTATTATAAATCCAAGAATAGCATTTGCATTATCATATGTTTATGTGTGGATGATTTACTTGTATTTGGTTCAAATATTCATGCTATGAATCATGTTAAGTTCATACTATGTGCCAATTTTGATATGAAATATCTTGGTGAAGCGAATTGAGTTCTTGGTATTAAAATTACTAAGTCTGAAAAGCGAATGTAATTCTTGGTATTAACATTGCCTACGTCATAGGTATTGTGCAGGTTTACTAACAGACCTAATAAAGAGCATTTGCATGCTATTGAAGGATTATGAGATACTTCAAATAAAACATGAAGCTTGGATTAGACTATCAGAAGTTTCCTGCTGTCCTTGAAGCATATAGTGATGTAGATTAGAATACGTTATCAGACGATTCCATAGCTACAAGTGGATATATTTTAAGCACGGATGAGGAGCTGTTTCTTGAAAATATAAGAAGCAAACTATTTTGGCTCAATCCACTATGAAGTCAGAAATGATACCACTAGCCACTGCTAATGAAGAAGCAAATTACTTAAGAAATCCGCTAGCTGAGATCCCCTTACAGAAAAAACCGATACCAGCTATGTAGATCCATTGCGATGGTACCACGGCTATTGCAAAAGTTCAGAACCATTATTACAACGGTAAGAGATGACAAAAGCATCGTTAGTATAGTACTGCAAGAGAGTATATCTCTTCAGGATCTAGAAGAGTGGATCATGTACAGATTGATGAGAATCTAGCAGATTCTTTATGAAAGGATTGACCAAAGAGAAAGTCATTTCAACATCTAAAAGAATGAGACTATTTCCCATAGAATGAGAACTCAGAGAATGAGTAGACACTCATAGTAAACCTAACATAATGATTGGGGATCCCAAGAACCAGGTTTAATGGGTAATAACAATTATGAAGTAACATTGATTTAACATGCTAGTTTCATCGGGTAGAAGATGTAGTCTTGAAGTGTAGGAGGATGAGTTTATCTCTTAATGAAATCTATATTGTATGTGGAGTGGAATACCTAGCTACAGGAATACTTTTATTCAACTATGTAAATGTGGAAATGTGATTGTTTCTTTTGGAATTTTGGGTAAAACTCCTAAAGCATTCACTAAATTGGGATAGATGTGCATGGCCTTTAAAGCATGGACTATAGACTGCATCCTGGAAAGGTTGTGTATGGTTTGATGTCAGAGATAGAGTTCAAGACAATGAGTCACTCTAGTATAATCTAGATCTCACTATGAAAAGGTTCGAATCGAAAAATATTTATCCAGAATCTTATAAAATTATAAATTGCTCGAGAAAAATATTTTTTAAAAATTCAAGTGAGGCATTGTTGGAAAATTTGGTTTTAAAAATGAATTATTAAAGATATTGAAAAGAATATAGAATATCTCTCTTATTGAATAGTTCCACATTGTAGGAAACTATAGAGCATTCCATTTATATATAGGATTCATAAAAGAAAGTATGGGCCATTTGGGCACCTAATGTTTCCTCCTATGTTGAGGTGGAGACTATGCTGACCCTCATGCACGCGCGTCGATCGACCGACTCGACCAGACCTGACCCATGCTTGGTCGGGCCGGGCTTGGATAATGTAGTGTTGATGTGACGACCCAGAATTTTAGGCATTTGAAATTGGAATATTTAATTAGTTTTAAATATTTAAAAAGATAATTTTTAAATTGAATTCAAATATTATTATTAATAGCAATTAAGTTACTAGACTTAATAAACTGAAATTGGGTAAATTATTGAATCTGATGTTTTAAACCTGTTAAAAATAATTTAAAGGCTTGTAAATTTTATATGGATGATACTGAAGATAGTAAAAGTGTTAAAAAGTGATTCGGAAGTGTTTTGTTAACTTTTGAGATTTTATCGTTTAAATCGATATTTAAAGATAGCCTTCCGAGGCACGGTCTTGGAATTCAACGAAACCAGTTCCATTGGATCTGTAATAGATAGTTTTTATCGGATTTCAAATTTTGTAGTGTTTGGATTTACCGTTTGCTCGTACGGGTGACAAACGCGTTGAAATTAAAACTGATAATTTAATATTTTAAATAGATTTAAAAAGCTAACTTCCACATACGATCAAATTAGCCTCCGAAACACGTTCCATTGTGTTCAGAACGTGGGTAAAACCTTATAATCGCCTAGCGACACTCCTTAAGAGAAGTTTGGAATTTTAAGAAGCATTTAACGAGGTATTTTGGAAGTTTTATAATATAATAAAATTTAAAGTCAACTAGACAAAGATATGTATATTAACAAAACACGCGTACTCAAGAAGCTTCCCCAAATCGATATTTATCTTCGTCCCCTCTCTAATCTTCAACCAGAAAATCGAAATCGAACTCATTACAAAAATGGTGACCGAATGAAAAAAAAATAGAGAATCGATTCCTTCCAAAATTAAAATCCATGGCCGACCCTCAGTAAAAAAATATATACTAAAACAACGGCAAGCGATTCGAAATCAAATCAATTCGCAATCGAATCAGGGCACGAGCCGAGATGGTTTCGAGGTCGGCAGAGCTAGGTTGCCGGTCGAATCGAGGTCTTGAGCGCGAGATTTAGGAGGTGAGACGATTGTAGAGGGGTGGCACGCACGCATCTTGAGCTCGAAGTCGCGACATGGGAGGCTCTCGCGACTCATGTGCGCTTCGATGGAGGGGGGTCGCGGTCGATTGTGGAGGGTTTGAAACCGAGCTCGAGTGCGGTGGCTGCAGTTTCGTGGAGGGTCGCGAGCAAGGAGGCAGTGGAGGCGGGTTTCGGCAATGGTGGTGTTGGCGACTGTCTAGGCACTCGCGACCGAATTTCGGTGAGTAATTTTATTTTATTTTTTTCTTTAAAAGCTTTAAAGTTGGATAATTTCTTTGGTGCATCTGAGTAACTCGAAGGAGTGTTCGAGTGGAAAGGAGGGGAAACTCGAGTTGGGACTCGGGTTTGCGTGTGAGAAGCAGCTCTATTTTGTTTTTAAACTTAAACTTATAAAAAAAAGTATATGTATAAACAAGGGAAGGGGAAAACAACTCGAAGCAGGGTCGAGTTATCATCGGGTCTAACCCGAAGTCAGGGAACCAAAATTTAAAATCTGTTTAATAAGTTTTTGGAAATGTTAAAATGGAATTGTTTTAATCATTTATAAATTCTTCAAATTAAATGTCTTTCAAAACTTTAATTAAGAACAGTTTGATTGTTAAATTAAGTATGTTAAACACTTAAAAGATATTTAAAACTTAATTATTTTATAAATAACGTTAAATGTTAATTAAAGGTAAATGTTTTAGTAATGTGATTTAGTATTTAACAAAGAGGATGTTTACCTTAAGTATAATTAAGATTTGACAATTTAGGAAATAAGTTAAAGATTAATTAAGTAATTGATTTGTAATTAGTGATTGATTAATTTGTAATTAGTGATTTACAAATGGGTAATTAGGTTTTATAAATTAACAATGAAGGTTATTAATTAATAGTTACGGAGTAATGAATTAATAATTACTTGGGAAAGTAAATGAATTAATAATTACTGGATGTAATTAATTGAATGATAATTTGTTAACAGAAATAATTTGGGTATAATGACTTTACGTAATTAATCAAGAGATTAATTAAGATAATTAATTAAGGAGTAATTAATATATTTAATAAAGTAAACAAAAAGATAGTAAATTACTGGTTGAGATAAATCAAGAGTGATTAATATTTATGATTCAATTAATGATTAATTATTTAATGTAATTAATTTAGATTAGGATAAGTTTAAATATAATTGGAAATCATTAATTTATATAATTAATGACGTAATTAAAGGATTGATTAATTAAGATTAATTAATCAATAATAAGTGACTTGTGAGGAATTAATTAATATAAGTAATTAAGGATTAATATAATTAAAATAGTTAATTAATTCATGAAGTAATTAAGATTTCTCATTTATTTTGGTTACAAATAATTAATATTGTGAAATTAATTAAAGTTAATTACTTGAATGTAATTGAAGGATAATTAATCCAGGGTGATTAAAAAGATGAATAATGAAGGGATGATTGATTAATTAATTTGAAATTAATTAATGTTGAATGAAGAAATCTAAGTGATTGAGATTAGTAATTCAATCAGGGTTAATTAAATTAAATTTTTATGTGATTAAGTTTTGCTTATGGATGATTGAATGGCATTGAATGCTTTGAATGAGTTGATATCTCTAATATGAAATGTTGTGTATTTCATTTGGGAAACATGGGTTAGGATGACATGAGACTTGAAGAGACCGTATTCGGGTGTTAGGAAATACCCGAAACCACTTCAAATTTTTATAGATTGATATGTGAAATCTATAGGCTGGAGTGAAGTGATTTAAAGGAATGGGGCTTTTTTAAATCTAAATTTTGGTACTTAGAAAACTTATGTGTAAAATAAGTTATGTCTATAACAAATTATGACTTTGTAAATTGATTCGAGTTACCCCGGGTTCTATAAGAATTGTATGCTTTGTATTCCATGTTGGATGAGTTACTCACGCTGGTTTCCAGCCTGACCCGTGTGTTACTTTGATGTAATGCTCGGGTTAGACCGAGTATTACAGATTTTCAGGTAAGGACGTTTTGGAGCTTGGGAGACGGGATGGATGGTAGGAACATATAGAGTATTTCCGCTGTATTATATTATTGTAAATGTGAGGCATGATGATTGTGTATATCCAGTGTTTGTAAATATGTAACTCTGAGGTATTATAAATGTAATTGACAGATATAGAATGTTTTGTAAACTGTTATTATTTATTATTATATTTTATCCGCTGTGAATGTGAGATGTTGATGTTTCTGATCTTCTTCTTCTTGTATCTCTTTCTTCTTTTTCATAACTATCTGGAATTTTTGGGATCGGAAATTTCGGGTCGTTACAGTTGGTATCAGAGCTGAAAGGTTAAGCGAGAACCTTTGCTCTGGTGGGGATTACTCATTTAATAGAGTCCGTAGTACTCTAGGACGAGTTGAATATATATATATATATATATATATATATATATATATGAGAGCGTACTTGTTATTTTCTTATATGAAGGTTTTAAATGATTTTATATAAAAATATATTTTGATATATAAAGCAATATTTCCTTCTAATAAATATTAAGGTGGTTGGTTGTTAAATTATTGGAATTAAATTAAGAAGTAATATAAAATACGACCAAACTGAAATCATGAATTGGAATTAAATTAAGCGGTAACAGAAATACAAGCAAATTAAAATTAAATTGATTAAAATGAAATTCTAAAATTAGAACTCAGAAATTAAATTGTTTAAAAACTTTAAATGAAGGTTAATTTGGTTTAAAAGGTTAAACCAACCTTTGGGAATTTAACTCGAATTTATGTAATTCGAGATGGTTTAAAATTGAGATTGAAATTGAATTAGTTCAAATTTGAATTTGACTTGAATTAATTGTGTTTGCAATTGAAGATTCACAGTTCTAAAAATTTAAATGGAAAATTTAAATTGGATTAAATTGAAATAATATTGAAATTGAAGTGGGTTCAATCGATATTAGTCCAAATTGATTGGAATAATTTGAAATTATAATTAAAGTTGAATAGGTTTAAAATCAAATGGAATTTGATTTGGATTGGGAAAGAAATCTGGATTGGTTCAACCTAAAATTGGGGTTAAGTCAATTTCAATGGAAATTGAAGTTATTCAAATTGGAATTGAGTCAATTTAAATGGAAGTGGAAATTTAAATTAAATCGATAGGAAAGTGAACATTTTTGGCTCTGGACTATTTTCATTATAAATTGTTTTAATATAAACTTATTTTCCAAGCTATTAAATATATACAACCTTTCTTTTTAAAGCTAAATTATTTTATATTTGTTTTACCATTATTTTTGGAAATATTTAACAATTTTTCAACTGTTTTATTATAACGTCGCATAAATTTTCGATGTTTAAAATTTGTTAATTTAATAATATTTATGAGTTAATATTGAAAGAAATAAAAATTTCTAATTTTAATAATGGAATAATAAATAAATTAAAATGAAACAATGTTAATACAAGTTAATTGTCAACAATCTTAATGAAACTCCAATTCATTGTATTTAAACATGCTGTGCTTAGTTATAAAATCAAATATAAGTAACAAATGTAAACATTTAATTATTGTACAAAATAGATAGTTAATGGTAATTAAATAAGACCAGTATTGTGTAAGGAATTGTTATATGGGTGGTATTAATGGGTGCACTGATTTATTGTGGGCTGTAAAAGGTAATAAATTAATGTGTAATGGATGAAATTGAAATAAATGTATTTTAATAAGAATTGTTGTAATAATTGTTGTAGAGAATAAATTTACAAATGTTATAAATTGTATAATGGTGACAACTATTGTTTGTTACCAATGCAATTAATCAATAGCGATTAAATGTAATTAAACATTGCCTTTTGTAAGCTAAGATAATAACTGAAAATTTTGAATGTAAAATAAATAGAAATTTTAATTATATGCATAAAATGCCAATTGATTTAATAAAGGATTGAAACCAAGATAAATAAATGGATTGGGATATTAAATGAGTATAAGTGACTTAATTTCAGAATAATGAAAATAAAATAGTTCAAAGTATGTTTATTGATGAATTAATACTGTAATATCCCAGAATTCCCAGGAGTTTAAAATGCTGATAGTCTCTTAATTTAAATTATTTGAATTGATAAATTGTTATTTTCAAAGATAATTAACCAAGAAATAAAAATATAATGTTTTAATTATGGTTATAAATTTATTTTAAAATAGGAATAATTATTTTATTTGTGTAAATAAAATTCTAGATATATTTATTATGTTCAAAATTTATAAGTGTGTTTAAAATGTATTTAAATCTGTGTATTTTAAATTGATTTTAAAATAGGAATATATTATTTGTAAATAATAATGTGCTTATTTAAAAATAGATGTTTATTTATTTAAATTTATTTTAGATTTGGATTTTTAAATTTGAATTTGAAAATGAATATAAATTTGAAATTGAAGAATATACATACAAATTTAATAAAATAATATGGCTTGGTTTTAAATTACATAGATAATGTTTTTAATTAAAATTAAGATTTTTTTTATAGAAATTTATATATGGAAATTTGATTTGTGTTTGTTTAATAAGAATAAATACAAAGCTTTTGAAAAGGAATCTTTAAAATAAGTTTAAAATGTTGTATAATTTTATTTAAATTATATTTGGTTCATTCTTTTCAAAGATTGTATTTTATATAGATTTAGCAACATTTGTAAATATGTAAATGTATTTGTTTATTACAAATTTAATTAGAAAAAGCATTTATAAATTATTAAACCATATTGGTTAATTAGGAAATTAATTTAAGAACCTTTAAAAAAAAATCTTTTATAAATAATATAGAAATAAAAGGGACAAGTGTTAAGTTTAAAACTCACTTGATAACATGTGTTAGCATATTAATTAAAGTTGAGACAAGTGTCAATTTTCATTTTAAATTTTCTTTTAAATTTATAAATCTGAAAATCCTATATAAAACACCATCTCTACATCTTTCTTTTTCTTTAAAATTTTTTTGTTCATTCCTAAGAGAAACTTGAACTATGAATGCAACATTCTGAAATTCTTCAAAACAAACCTCAAATTTTAAATCTGAAAACTTTCCTCAAATTCAAATCTAAAACCTGAATTATAGATTCTGTTTTCCTGAAATCCATTTTCCCAAATCTGCATCTATTCCTCCAATTCAAATATAAATCCCAGTTTACTCAAAAACCTGAAGCATTCTCAAGTTTTATATCAGTTCACTTAAACCAAAAACCTTATCAATCTTCAAAAATAAATTCTGCAAATGTGTTAATCTGAAAGCATCACAGTTTGAACCCAAACCTACATCATGTTTTCAAGTATTTTTGCAAATCTATCAACCCAGATCTGCAATTACCCTTGTCTGCCTCAAATTTTTTAAAATGAATGCAAGTTTTAAGGTGAAAATCTAAAGCAACCTGAAGTATTTTGTGTGCAAATCAACTGCAAGCCTGCAGTTGCCTTCAAAAAACAAAATCAATTCCAAAAGCCTGAAGTATCCCCAAATCTGCAAAATATTTTAAAGAGCTTGATGCAAGTTATCAACCCAGTTCTACACTTTCAATGTCTGCCTCAATTTTTCAAGTGCATGCATGTTTCAAACTCCAGTTTTTAAAGCTTCAAGCTCTGCCAAAAGTTGCTTTTGTTCTCTGCATCCCCTAAAAAAATAAAGGAGAGTAAACATTTTTATTAAAACTTAATTAGTTAAGTAGCTGATTGCTATGAGTTCATGATGATATTCATATACATATAAGTTTGCTCCTGTATAGTTATAATGTTTAATATGTTGGTTATGCTTTGAAACTGTGCATGTTTGTTTGCCTTGATCATCTCTGTTTTTGACTTACTGCAGAGTTAAGTTTAAATCTAAACTTCAAGCTATTTTTGTTAAACAACTATTAGAACATAGATTTAAAACAAAATAAGTAGTTTAAGTTTAAAATTTAGAACTAAAAATAAAACTAAGTTCTGAAAATTTAAAGTTATCTGGAAAAAAAAATGCAGTAAACAATTTATCTTCAATGTTTGAAAACAAGTATTTAATTTGGTTAAAACAATTACATGAATCAAAGTATCATTAGAAGTTATGAATTGTGAAAAGAGATTCGAAATTTTTAAAACTGTATTGAGCTTGTATTTGGGTTTTTAGTGCAAATGGGGTTTTGATCTATAACTGATAATCTATTCATTTGGATTGCTTGAAAATCTTCATGGAGTTAGTGTTTGCATCTGTGAGTACAGGAAAAATAGTAGAAGAATTTATAAATCACTTTGATGTTCGAATTTGTCATAAATTTAATTTAAACCTAGTTTTTGGGTTCATACTGTTAATTGATTACTGAATTCCCAATATTGCATCGAGTTGAAAGATATTTGGGGAGAAGCTTGCGTGGTGAGTCAGCAAGCTAAGGCTGGGGTTGTGGCGTTTAATGATGATCGGAGGCAACGATCTTAGGGTTTTCAGATGATGGGTTTTTGGGTTCAGTTCACCTGATAGCTTGATTTTGAATTGAGGCTAGGGATGGGATTCTGTTGATCGTAGGTGGTTGTAGGATGGAAGAGGGACTTGTCGGGGTTGTCGCCGTTGACCAGAGGAGGTACGGCGTTGTGCAGGTTACACGATGATGGGGAGGAGTCTGCAGTTCTTTTTGTTGGGTTGCATTGTTTTTCTCGAGTAAGGTCTCGGGGTATAGGGTAAAAGACTCGGGTAAACTCGCGTGATTCTGGGTTTTTGCAAGCTTAGTTAAAATTGTTAAGTTTAACCGTTTTTTTTTAAATTCTTTTGTTTAGCCAAAACAGTTTTTCTTAAACTCAAGTCAAATTTTTTTAAAAGAGGAAGGAGATGTTCTTGGTTCAGGTATACATGGGAGGAACCCAAATTGAAATATTTAACCAGATTTTATTAATTTGATATAAAGTAAGTTTTAAAACTTTAAATAATTAAGCTAAATTTATTTCTAGAAACTTATTTCTTTAAATTGATTTGATTTTATAAATGAATTTGTACGTATGGATTTAGATGTTTTATGTTAAAACCTTAATGTTACTTTCCAATTTATTTTGGAAATATATAAAAAGGAAATTTATAAGGAAATGTTTTTATTGGTTAATGGAAAATGATTTATTAATTTACAATTAAAGTAAGATAATTTATTAACTTGAAATTAGGATTGTTAATTAATAATTAAAGAAAGAAATTAATGATTTCTTTATAATTTAATTTATGAATTAAGTAAATAAAGATTTCAAGATTTATTTAAGATAATGTTTTATCTTAAAATAATTAATTAAGTATTAATAATTTGTAATCAGTTGAATAATTAAAGAATTTTAAGTTAATTCATTTATTTAATTATTATTTTAAAAAGGGGTTAATTAAGTAATTAATTAAGTATAATTAATTATTTAATTAACTATTAATTAAGATGATGATTTAATTAATGACAAATGATTAATTAAATTTTAATTACTTAATTAACTAAGTAATTAAGGGTTAATTTAAATAGTTATTAATTAATACTTAATGAAGGTTTTATTTAGTAATAATTGGGTTTACTTAATTAATAATTAAAAGGGTTATTAATTTATAATGAAAGTTAATTAAGAATTAATTAACTATTTTTATTTAGGTTAATTAATTGTAATTAAGAATTAATTAATTTTATTTATGGATTAATTAATTTGTAATTAAGATTGTTAATTAATAATTAAGTTTATTAATTAATGATTAAGAGTTGATTAATTAGTTAATTAAGTTTAATTAATTAATTAATAAAAGTAATTAGTAATTAATTACTTTGTTTTAAGGATTGATTAATAATTAAGGTTTATTAATTAATAGTTGGAGATAATTAATCCAATAATTGAAGATTAATTTGAGCTAATGAGTAATTAGGGATGAATTACTCAATTTTTGTTTTATAAGATGATTGAAATTAAGTAATTAATTAATTTGTTAATTAATCAAGAATAGTCACTTGATAAACTTAATAAAGTTTTGATAAGGTTAATTACTTAAGATAAGTAATTGATTAATTACAGAGGTGATTGAGTTAGGTAAATTACTGATTGGAAAGTAATTTTTAATGGGTAAATTACTTGTTCAAGTAATTAAAGGTTTATTACTTGGTGTAACAAATCAATGAATTTATAAAGTAATTAAGAATAATTAATTACTGTATTTAAGTTATTTAAATTTAAGCAATTAACCTAAGCATGATTAATTAATTAAGGTTCATTAATTGATATGATTAATGAGAATAATTAAGGATTAATTACTTGATTAAGAGTTAATTAATCATGGTTGATTATTTAGGATGATGATTTAGTAATTGGTTTAACTAATGGTTATTTAAGCAAGATTTATTTTGATGAAGGTAAATAATTTAATTCATTTTAAATTAATTAAGAAGTAATTAATTTAATTCACTTTAAATTAATTAAAGATTAGAGATGGTTAATTTAATTCATTTTAAATTAATTATATTGTGGTTTGAGTAAATCATTGCTTATGTATGAATGGATGACATGGATTGTCTTGAATGCTGTGTGATCTCAGAAATGAGATAAGTATGTTTGTGTGATATGAATGCTTGGTTGCATTGTAGTGATTACATAGATTATCAATTGGGATGTTGATATATATTATGATATTGATTATGTGGATTACTTGTTATTTGATAATGTTGATTATCAATTGTGGCTTGTGAATTATCGATTCTGTGTATATAGATAGTTGAATTTAATTGTTTTAAACCCTTTAAAACAACTTGGACTTAAAAGACACGCTTTGGATTTCGATGAGACCGGGATCGGGTTTCCATATTTGGATATCCGAAAACCACATCGATTCCAAATAACGTTAGGTCGTGAGTCAAAATGGAGCTTTGTGAAGACTCGAGGTGTAAGGGCTATACGTCAGTATAACTCTGTGGGTGATTCCGTAATGAGTTGACGGAATGGATCTTATAGATTCGAGATGGTGAATTAGAGTGCAAGGGTTATTGTCATTGACTCTGAGGGTGATTCCAAAATGAGTGTAACGAGATAATGCCTTCGGTTTCGTTCGAACCCGGAACGAACTTGTATGGATTGAATGCTTTCAAAACATCGTCAGTAGACGATGAGCATTCCAAGAAATGTGTTCACTAAAGGTAATCGTAACCTCAAGCCTCATCAACCGGGAATGGCTAAAACAGGGGAGGTGCAACAAAGCTTTGTGGATAGCCCCCACTGGAGAGTAAGATTTACCCCTGTCTAGAGGTTCCCTTTTATATTCGGTTGTGTGGGCGATTGATAGCTAGAATCGCCGGGGTTGTCTTATTCGGAACTGTTCAGTAAGGAACGGGTCCGGCTTTGTGTTGCAGGGGATCGGGAATGATCCTCGGTACGGTGATCTAGGCCACGTACTGTGACGGGCGGTACCCCAGTAGCTCTGCCATTTTATGGAATCCAAAATCCAATAAGTGCCGTACGTATTAGTTGTGCCCAACTATGTTGGAACGTGAGATGTAAGCCTTCCAGTTATTTCTGTATTTTATTTGAAAACCCTAGACAGTATTATAATATCATCAGATTTCCTATCAAATGTTTTGGGTAAAAACTTTTCCATGTTTATGTGTGGGAAGTCTTACGTGATACCTTTTCTTTTCAAAGGTTTTTAAAGTTAAGCAACTTTCACCGTTTACTCACACCAGACCCATGTCTGACCCGGAGTTTATCCTGTTTTTCTTAAACTCTTGGGTACTCAAATTTTTACGAGTAGCCAAGGAATTCAGGTTAGGATTTTAAGTTGGCTTGACGAATTCTGAAGGAGCAATGGAGCAGGAGGCTTCTGCGTATAGCTATAGAGTATTCCGCTGTGTGTTCTTTGAGTTGTTGTATTGAGATGTATAACTAGATAGGTGTTTATAACTGTCTAGTATGTGTTGTTTTAGCTGTGTATCTCTCATGCATATGATACTATATAATGTATTATGTGATTAATATAATTTATTCGTTCCGCTGTTAAGATTCTGATGTGTTGTTTCTTTCTTCTTCTCTATCTTTTCTCCTTTCTATCCCTTTCTTTCTTAATGATGATGCGATTTTCTAGTGGTAGAAAGTCGGGTCGTCTCAAATACACAATGTATGTTGAAAAATAAGTTGGTTAAGGATGAAATTAAGGAAAATCCATTTATTGGTTATAAACCTAAATTAGTGCATTTAATTGATAGAAGTACATTTAGGGATATAATATTTATTCAGATTAAGTTGTACATAGGCGTATATTAATATCATAAAATTTTAATCTAATACTACGTTAAGGCTAACTAAGATAATATTAATAAATCGAATGAAATGCAATACCAATTGAGGGAAACAAATTGTAAGGGTATAATTGAATGAAATCGACAAATTGAGAAATAAATTCAAAATTGATATTCATTGATGAAATAATGCATAATAAATTGTTGGTTGATAATTAAAGTATGAAGGTATGTAAATTGGGCAATAGTGAAAACTTTAATCATTTACCCATTTATTTAATGCATTGAATTAAGATCTAAATCAATTGCAACAATTGGTTGTTAATAATAGTTTATAACGGAAGTTTAATGTTAAGGGTAACGACTAGTATAAGTTAACCATTTATTTAGTATATTTAGTATAAACTGGTAATCAATTAAAATAAATCTAAATTTAAAAGCTATGATAACATAAATTAAGGAAATAATTGGTAACCAATGTTAATTTTATTTATAATACGACCATTTGGAAGATTTAAGAAGTAAAAATCAAGATTTATTAATTTATTTGAAATTTAAAATTCAATAAGTGGATTAATTGCAAATAAGTGGAATTTAATATTAAAATATTACGCTAACGGAAATTAGGATAAAATTTGTGAATAGTAATGTAATAACTACGAACCAATGAAAAGTTCATCCAATTGATAATGATAGATTGAATAATAGAATGAAAAGGTGAATTTAATAGAATTAGAGGAATTTTAATTTCAAATTGAGGATCAATATTGAAATGTATAAATTATTCACCTCTAAATTGACAATTAATTTTTTTTAAATCATTGTAAATGATTAAGAAGTTAAAAATGTTGAAATTTGTCAATTGTCGAAATAAAATTTAAAATTTAAAATTTGATTTAATTAATTAATTATTAATTTATTTAATTTATGTAAAAATAGCCATTTTGGCCACTGACTCGGATTTCCATGAAACTAGTTTCATCGGATCTGAAACGGTGAATTATTTTAGGACTTCAAGTTTCGTAGCGATCAGACTTGTCGTTTGATCGTACGGACTCAAAACGCCTTGAAATATATGCAATTGAAATCAATTTGAAAAATATTGTTTTTAGCATAACTTCTTCATACGATGCAATTTGAACCTGAAACCTTTTCCATTGCGTTTAAAATATTTTAAAACACCTATTTTGATATATGGGTTGACCCAATTTCGCTCCGGAGTCGAAACGGGCTTTTTGGGCCACTTTGGCGTTAGCGCGTATAGCTGTTTTATCCATCTGTTATATTTTCAATTCTGCCTATATATATCCTCCTATAAGCCCTAGCCTCCCTAATTCTCATTTGTCTGTACGTATATCTTCTTATCTATTATCTATTCCTCATCTTCCTCAATGGCAGACAAAATTCTATATTTCCAGATCCAATCCCAAATCAAATCCAAAGCATAAAATTCAAAGTCCTCAGAAAAATCTGAAAAAAATATATGTTGAAGCTCTAGATTAGCGTATTTCACTGGTGGTATTCGTTTTTCATTTTGGTTCATCGTCTGATCAGTAAAATCGAAGAAGTTTCGGCCATTTATCGCTTGACGATGAACTTCGCCTAATCGGAAAATCGTTTCTGCTTCTTGTAGAGGGGACCGAGGGGATCGCATCCGTATAGTTTATTTGTCGATTTGACGGTCAGATCGACGACAAATTTTCAACCTAGGGCAAACATTTGGCGGTGGCGGCTGTGCAATTCGAGGCGCTGGTTGGTGTTCGCATTCGTGCGCGTGAGCATAGGGAGGAGCAGCGGCAACGTACAAATGGCTGGTCGTGGATAACAGGCGACGTGCGTGCGAACGTTGGCGGCTGCAGTGTGGTTCATGCGAGTTGTTTCTTACGCGTGCGTGTTTTGGTGGTTACTGGAAGAAATTGAAGAAGTAGGTGACGTGGAAAGTTGTGGTGAGTGAAATGTGTTCTCATTCTTTATTTTTTTTAAATTAAAATTCAAACGCATTTATCGCTATATCTTCCACATACAAACTCCGTTTCGCGCGCGGTTTATTTTGTTAGGATCGTATTAAAATTCCGGACTTGATGTCTCTAGTTTGGACGAATTATGAGAAGGTCAAATTTTTGGGTTTAAATTGGATTTAAATTCAATTTAAATTCAAAAAGTGAGTGTTTTAACCCACTCACAACTTCTAAGATTTCTTATGTTTGTTAAATTGATTTATGATGTGCTTAGAAATTTATTTTATAGCTGTTTGGCATATATTTCATCATTATCTCAGTTAATTTGGCAATTCATTTAATTTACTTGTTATTTAATTTAATATTGCATATTACTGCCAGTTAAATTTATTTATTTTTGAATATAAAACTGCCAGTTAAATTGTTATCTATTTATTTATTGCATTTAAAACTGCCAATAAACAGTTATAATTTATTTTTGAATATAAACTGATAGTTGATACCTGTTATTATCACCTGTTATATATTGATGTATTGTTTGAATTTGGATGATGATTGTGATAAATGGTTGATGGTTGATATTGGATGAATGAATGCTGTATTTTATATTATTATAAACTGCAAGCTATTATGCATTTTATTGCATTTGGGATTGCGACTTGAAATGACATATAACCGTAGTTTTATTTTTAAATTGCGGATTGAAATGATAAATAGCCGTATCACTTGACCATAGGATAGAAAATTATATATAGGCACCGCGGTCTATATATAAAAATATTTTAAAGTGATTTTTCTATGGTTTTGGAAAGGAAATACGGTTTAATAAATATTAGTTTTTGGTGTTATGTAAGTACTATTATATATATATATAAGTTTAATTCTTGAATTCAAATATGTATAAAATTGATTAATAATAAAAATGAGTTTAAAAATGGAGTTTGCTTGTATATATTATATGGTTTAGTATCTATTTAAGATATTGTTTATATAGAGTTTTAAATGACGTAAATGAAGTTAAGTTGAAAGATAAATATGGAATTGGTTTAAATTGAATTGTTTAAGAATTGTAGTTGAATAACATTGATTTGAAGTTTAAATAAAAGCGATGATTATAAAGGGTATGATTCTTATAATTTGATTTAGTTTAAAAGAATTTAAATGAATGTAAAGTTGAAATAACTGAATTTATCAAGTTAAATAAAATTGGAAAATTTATCCAGTTGTTTGAAGTTAAAGGTTTACTTAAATTTTATTGGATTTATAAGTAAACATTTTCAAATCTAAATAATGGTAATTGAATTTGATATTTATGAAATTGTCAAAGAATTCGTTCTTGAAATGATGGAATATCTAAACCTTTGAGATATATGGAAATTGTAATGGGTATTTGGGATTAAATCTATATTTGAAAATTATTTATGAAGGTGAAGAAACTATTTTATTCTATAAAATAATTTATATTTAAACCGTTTAAGTGGTGTGGTTATATTTCCAAGTTATGGAATTCAAGTTTTATATTTAAGAAAGACTATATTTCAAGCGTTGTTTTAGAAATATTATAACTTTGAAATTGTTAAGGTTTTAGAAAAGGATATATTTGAAAAGATATCATATTGATTTGGTTTTAAAAGGGGAAATGATATCGAAATTTTATGGTTTTGAAATGAATATTATATCCTGGTTTTAAAGTATAAATTATTTTAAAATAACCACGGTGTTATAATAACGTTTGGTTGTTGAAGAGTCCGGGATCTGAAGTTGTCATACTCTCTGCCAACTCCGAAAACCACTTTAACAACCGTGTACGCGGTGGAGATTCCAGAATGAAGGAGGATGGTGGCGGCGTTTCCGTTGAGGTAAATACATGGACCCAACTCCCGTGAGTTGGCATAAGGTGGCTAAAACAGGAGCGATTCTCGGGCCAATTGAGGTAGCACCTTTGATTGGACACATCCCTTCGATTTTATACTTTGACTTTTGGATTGATTCGGTGGCCACTTTTGATTATTTTATTTTGGGGGTGTGGCTCGAGGTGGGCGGTAGCTGCGGCTACGCGTTACCACTAGCCCGGATGCGTAATTGGTATATCTACCCTGGCATTACCTAGTTGTGTCGTGTCACCTACCCTAGCGCGCCTTATACGATTTTGGTTTTGCACCATACCTATGGAGTGCCCTCTGACAACGCCCAGTATGGGGGAGATTACGGTACTGTATAGACTATGGGAATATATTATGTGTTAAGGTGGAAAATGTAAAGCCTTAACGCTATTTAAAAGTAAGTTTATTTTACAATTAGACACTATTATAATAGCGAAATATACTACATAGTAAATAGTTTAATGGATCCTTAGGAGATGTAAATCCCGAGCATCTCTTAAGTTACTGCACTCATATTTATTTCTGTTGATTTAACTCACATAAGATCTTTTAGTTCTGACTCGAGTGTTTTGTCTTTTCAATTCGCTCGGCTCAGTCCGAGCATTTCAGGATTTGAAGACTTTTATTGGAGGACGAAGATGAAGATTTGTAATACTATTATCTACTATATTATTCCACCACACCATTTAATTCCGATGCATTAATTATTATTATCTGGTATGTGTACTCTGATATTGTATTATATAAGTAAAGAAAATCGAATATTTTTGTAAAGCGATTTCATGAACTGTATGTTTGATTATTATATTTTATCCTTCCGCTGTGAGATTCTGTTTTTTATTTCTTTCTTGTTTTCTTATTTACCCCATAACAATCCGCCTTTCTGTATGGTTTGAATTGACATGTGTGTCGATTTAAGGCGAGTGCGAAAAGGCGGGATGTTACATCTGGTATCAGAGCTTTGGTTTAGCGATAAATCTTAGTTTTGTGGGGTCTGACTCTTTACTAATAGGGTAGTAATACCCTGCGGAAGCCGTTGAGTGTATATATATGAGAGAGCGTATTTGTTAGTGTTATAAAAGGGTTTTAATATTGTGTTAACCTGTTCCGTTTGGTATTTATCAATTCTGGTTGGTGCATGGGATGCTATGACATCAATAGGGATTTCTAAACACTTAATAGGACATACCGACATAATATTTGTTTTATATAGGTGAATGAAATAAATTTTGCCTATTATATTTTCTATATATAAAGAAATAAATTTTATAAAGATTATATTTGGTTGTAATATTGGTTGTTAGGTAATGAAATTCATATATAATAGTTGAAATAAGATTTAAAATAAATAAATAAAATTTGGAAATTTAGAACTTAAGTTTCGGGGTTTTGAAGTTTCTTTTGAACGATTTTGAAATACAATAATAATATTATTTACAAGTATTTTCTGATATAAATATTCAATATAAATTTGAGAGAAATGTTTTTAAAAGAAATTTTGGAAAGAAATAAGTTCTGTACTCCCCTCTTTGTCGCTGGAAAATAATTTCAATGGTGAGTGCACGCATCATCGACATTCATTTTCGAGTTTCGAAGTGGGAAGGCCACTGTAGTGTTTTACTGCAGACTTGTTTTGATAACCAAAATATAAATTTTAAATTGTTTTAAATATAATTAGATATATATGTTGCCAGTATATACATTTATCTACTATTTTAAATGATTTTTAATAAAAACCCGGTATTAAATTCTTAAGTTTTCGATAATTAATAGTTCAAGTATAGGAGTGAAACGGAATGAAACTAGTAGATAATTGAAACCTCTAAAGGAAATAAGAGATTTAATGCTACGTTGTAAATGGTATTAAATGAAATTTAAAACTTTAACCTATAAAATAAAGGATATAATTATTGAACATTAAATTAATTAGAAGAAATAGAATAAATTTGTATAACTTTCAAATTACATCTTTAAAAGCATATTTATAACTTACCAAATATTAAAAGTTGAAATGTTAATAAGAAAATATAATAGATATTATACAAGTAATAAATTTGAGGCAATGAAAGTAATTAATGAAATTCCATAATAAATAAGAATTTGATGTTGTAATATTATAATCTTAAGTGTAATTGAAAGGACTACTAATTGAAATAGAAAGGTAAGTATTATAAATGAAATTTAGAATAAATGAAAGTAAATAAATGAAATTAAGCAGTATAAATGAAAGATAATAAACGTAAGTAAATTATTGTAGCTAATTATTAATAAATTAAGCAGAAAGATAAATATTGCAAATAAATGAAGAAAAAAAGGGATAAACCATTATATGTATAAAAGGAAGTCAAACAACAATAGTATGAAATGAAATTGACAAGAATAAACTTAGTTTATTGTTTGGATTTGTTGTTTGTTTGGTTTATGGTGGTTTGGGTAAGGATACTTTAAAATTGTTTAGATGTAAGAATATTCTATTTAGCTTCATCAGAGACTGTTGAGTAAATGGTGCGCTTAGTAGTTATTTTTCATTTCGTACGATTTGAAGTTTTTGAACCTGAACAACTATTTGTTTTGTTTGATATGAATGAATGGTTGATTTTATGGTTGTATGCCTTGTTGCAAGTGTTTGATGTTGCATTGATTTGTTTGTTGATGGTTGAAACCACTTTAAATATTTCATCTTATATAAATTTTAACCTTTTTAGATTATATAAGTGAAATGCAGGGTAGGGAAGCAATTGATACTGCTTTTGGTTCCATAAAATAAGCGTTAATTGCCCTACAAATAGGTACGTTTTCGGATTACGATTTTATAGCGTTATTCTTTATATTTTTCCCGTGTTGGGATATTATATGTTGGATATTATTTGTGTTATTTTGCTATATTTAATATTATATTTCTCCCGAGCCTCTCCGTACAAAGGAGACTCCGCCGAAATTTCCGTAAATTTGGGACTTAGAAATTTTTTGAAAATGATTTCCAAACTTTATTTATTTAAGTATACAAATATATAATGGTTATAAAATGGGTATATTTATTCTAAGTAATAAAAATTTAAATTATTTGTTTCTAAAGTATTATTTGAATAAGACGTATTGTTTATTTAATTCTTTCGTCTCCCTTCTTTTTCCTTTTCGGGGACGAAAAGTTTTGAGTGGGGAGAGTGTAACGACTCATAAATTTTCGATGTTTAAAATTTGTTAATTTAAAAATATTTTATGAGTTAATATTGAAAGAAATAAAAAATTTTAAATTTAATAATGGAATAACAAATAAATTAAAATGAAACAATGTTAATACATGTTAATTGTCAACAATCTTAATGAAACTCCAATTCATTGTATTTAAACATGCTGTGCTTGGTTATAAAATCAAATATAAATAACAAATATAAACATTTAATTGTTGTACAAAATAGATAGTTAATGGTAATTAAATAAGATCAGTATTATGTAAGGAATTATAATATGGGTGGTATTAATGGGTGCACTGATTTATAGTGGGATGTAAAAGGTAATAAATTAATGTGTAATGGATGAAATTGAAATAAATGTATTTTAATGAGAATTGTTGTAATAATTGTTATAGAGAATAAATTTACAAATGTTATAAATTGTATAATGGTGACAACTATTGTTTGTTACCATTGCATTTAATCAATAGCGATTAAATGTAATTAAACATTGCCTTTTGTAAGTTAAGATAATAACTAAAAAATTTGAATGTAAAATAAATAGAAATATTAATTATATGCATAAAATGGCAATTGATTTAATAAAGGATTGAAACCAAGATAAATAAATGGATTAGGATATTAAATGAGTATAAGTGACTTAAATTCAGAATAATGAAAATAAAATAGTTCAAAGTATGTGTATTGATGAATTAATACACAATGTATGTTGAAAAATAAGTTGGTTAAGGATGAAATTAAGGAAAATCCATTTATTGGTTTTAAAACCTAAATTAATGCATTTAAGTGATAGAAGTACATTTAGTAATAAAATATTTATTCAGATTAAGTTGTACACAGGTGTATATTAATATCATAAAATTTTAATCTAATACTACGTTAAGGCTAACTAAGGTAATTATTAATAAATCGAATGAAATGCAATACCAATTGAGGGAAACAAATTGTAAGGTATAATTGAATGAAATCGGAAAATTGGGAAATAAAATTCAAAATTGACACAAATTGATGAAATAATGCATAATAAATTGTTGGTTGATAATTAAAGTATGAAGGTGGGTAAATTGGGCAATAGTGAAAACTTTAATCATTTACCCATTTATTTAATGCATTGAATTAAGATCTAAATCAATTACAACAATTGGTTGTTAATAATAGATTATAAGGGAAGTTTAATGTTAAGGGTAACGACTAGTATAGGTTAACCATTTATTTAGTATATTTAGTATAAACTGGTAATTAATTAAAATAAATCTAAATTTAAAAGCTATGATAACATAAATTAAGGAAATAATTGGTAACCAATGTTAATTTTATTTATAATACGGCCATTTGGAAGTTTTAAGAAGTAAAAAATCAAGATTTATTAATTTATTTGAAATTTAAAATTCAATAAGTGGATTAATTGCAAATAAGTGGAATTTAATATTAAAATATTACGCTAACGGAAATTAGGATAAAATTTGTGAATAGTAATGCAATAACTACAAACCAATGAAAAGTTCATCCAATTGATAATGATAGATTGAATAATAGAATGAAAAGGTGAATTTAATAGAATTAGAGGAATTTTAATTTCAAGTTGAGGATCAATATTGAAATGTATAAATTATTCACCTCTAAATTGACAATTAATTTTTTTTAAATCATTGTAAACGATTAAGAAGTTAAAAATGTTGAAATTTGTCAATTGTCGAAATAAAATTTAAAATTTTATTTATTTAATTAATTATTAATTTATTTAATTTATGGAAAAATAGCCATTTTGGTCACTGACTCGGATTTCGGCGAAACCTATTTCATCGGATCCGAAACGGTGAATTATTTTAGAACTTCAAGTTTCGTAGCGATCGGACTTGTCATTTGATCGTACGGACTCGAAACTTGAAATATATGCAATTGAAATCAATTGAAATCAATTTAGAAAATACTGTTTTTATCATTACTTCTTCATACGATGCAATTTGAACCTGAAACCTTTTCCATTGCGTTTAAAATATTCTAAAACACCTATTTTGATATATGGATTGACCCAATTTCCTTCCGGAGTCGAAACGGGCTTTCTGGGCCACTTTGGCGTTAGCGCGTATAGTTGTTTTATCCATCTATTCTATTTTCAATTCTGCCTATAAATATCTTCCTACAAGCCATAGCCTCCCTAATTCCCATTTGTCTATACGTATATCTTCTTATCTATTCCTACTCTTCGTCAATGGCAGACAAAATTCTATATTTCCACATCCAATCCCAAATCAAATCCAAAGCATAAAATTCAAAGTCCTCAGTAAAATGTGGAAAAATATATATTGAAGCTCTAGACTAGCGTATTTCACTGGTGGTATTCGTTTTTAGTTTTGGTTCATCGTCTGATCAGTAAAAATCGAAGAAGTTTCGACCGTTCATCACTCGACGATGAACTTCGCCTGATCGGAAAATCGTTTCTGGGACTTGTAGAGGGGACCGAGTGGATCGCATCCATATAGATTATTTGTCGACTTGACGATCAGATCGACGGCAAATTTTCAACCTAGGGCAAATATTTGGCGGTGGCGGCTGTGCAATTCGAGGCGCTGGTTGGTGTTCGCCTTCGTGCGCGCGAGCGTAGGGAGGAGCGACATTAACGTACGAATAGCCGATCATGGGTTTCAGGCGACGTGCATGCAAATGTTGGCGGTTGCAGTGTGGTTCGTGCGAGTTGTTTGTTGCGCGCGCGTGTTTTGGTGGTTACTGGAGGAAATTGAAGAAGTGACATGGAAAGTTGTGGTGAGTGAAATGTGTTCTCATTATTTATTTATTTTAAATTAAAATTCAAGCGCATTTATCGCTACATCTTCCACATATGAACTCCGTTTCACGCGCGGTTTCTTTTCGTTAGGATCGTATTGAATTCCGGACTAGATGACGCTGGTTTGGACGAATTCTGAGACGGCCAAATTTTTGGGTTTAAATTGGATTTAAATTCAATTTAAATTCAAAAGGTGAGTGTTTTAACACACTCACAGCTTCTAAGATTTCTTATATTTGTTAAATTGATTTATGATATGCTTAGATATTTATTTTATATCTGTTTGGCATATATTTTATCATTATCTCAGTTAATTCGGCAATTCATTTAATTTACTTGTTATTTAATTCAATATTGCATATTACTGTCAGTTAAATTTATTTATTTTTGAATATAAAACTACCAGTTAAATTGTTATCTATTTATTTATTGCATTTAAAACTGCCTGTAAACAGTTATAATTTATTTTTGAATATAAATTGATAATTGATACCTGTTATTATCACTTGTTATATATTGATGTATTGTTTGAATTTGGATGATGATTGTTATAAATGGTTGATGGTTGATATTGGATGAATGAATGCTGTATTTTCTATTATTATAAACTGCAAGATATTATGCATTTTATTGCATTCGGGAATGCGGCTTGAAATGACATATAACCGTAATTTTATTTTTAAATTGCGGATTGAAATGATAAATACACGTATCACTTGACCATAGTATAGAAAATTATATACAGGCACCGCGGTCTATATATAAAAATAATTTAATGTGATTTTTCTATGGTTTTGGAAAGGAAATACGGTTTAATAAATATTAATTTTTGGTGTTATGTAAGTACTATTATATATACATAAGTTGAATTCTTGAATTTAAATATGTATAAAATTGATTAATAAAAATGAGTTTAAAATTGGAGTTTGCTTGAAATATATTTTATGGTTTAGTATCTATTAAAGATATTGTTTATATAGAGTTTTAAATGACTTAAATGAAGTTAAGTTGAAAGATAAATATGGAATTGGTTTAAATTGAATTATTTAAGAATTGTACTTGAATAACTTTGATTTGAAGTTTAAATAAAAGCGATGATTTTAAAGGGTATGATTCTTATAACTTGATTTGGTTTAAAAGAATTTAAATGAATGTAAAGTTGAAATAACTGAATTTATCAAGTTAAATAAAATTGAAAAATTTATCTAGTTGTTTGAAGTTAAAGGTTTGCTTAAATTTTATTGGATTTATTAAGTAAACATTTTCAAATCTAAATAATGGTAACTGAATTTGATATTTATGATATTGTCAAAGAATTCGTTCTTGAAATGATGGAATATCTAAACCATTGAGATACATGGAAATTGTAATGGGTATTTGGGAATTTAAATCTATATTTGGAAATTATTTGTGAAGGTGAAGAAACTATTTTATTCTATAAAATAATTTATATTTAAACGGTTTAAGTGATGTGGTTATATTTCCAAGTTATGAAATTCAAGTTTTATGTTTAAGAAAGACTATATTTCAAGCGTTGTTTTAGAAATATTATAACTTTGAAATTGTTAAGGTTTTAGAAAAGGATATATTTGAAAAGATATCATATTGATTTGGTTTTAAAAAGGAAAATGATATTGAAATTTAATGTTTTTGAAATGAATATTATATCCCGGTTTTAATGTACAAATTATTTTAAAATAACCGCGGTATTATAATAACGTTTGGTTGTTGAAGAGTCCGGGATCAGAAGTTGTCATACTCTCTGCCAATTCCGAAAACCACTTTAACAACCGTATATGCGGTGGAGATTCCAGAATGAAGGAGGATGGTGGCGGCGCTTCCGTTGAGGTAAATACGTGGACCTAACTCCCATGAGTTGGCATAAGGTGGCTGCAACAAGAGTGATTCTCGGGCCAATTGAGGTAGCACATTTGATCGGACACATCCCTTCGATTTTATACTTTGACTTTCGATTGATTCGGTGGCCACTTTTGAATTTTTTTATTTTGGGGGTGTGGCTCGAGGTGGGCGGTAGCTGCGGCTACGCGTTACCACCAGCCCGGATGCGTAATTGGTATATCTACCCTGGCATTGCCTAGTTGTGTCGTGTCACCTACCCTAGCGCGCCTTATACGATTTTGGTTTTGTACCATCCCTATGGAGTGCCCTCTGGCGACGCCCAGTACGGGGGAGATTACGGTACTGTATAGACTAAGGGAATGTATTATGTGTTAAGGTGGAAAATGTAAAGCCTTAACGCTATATAAAAGTAATTTTATTTTACAATTAGATACTATTATAATAGCGAAATATACTACATAGTAAATAGTTTAACGGATCCTTAGGAGATGTAAATCCCGAGCATCTCTTAAGTTACTGCTCTCATATTTATTTCTGTTGATTTAACTCACATATGATCTTTTAGTTCTGACTCGAGTGTTTTATCTTTTCAATTCGCTCGGGTCAGTCCGAGCATTTCATGATTTGAAGACATTTATTGGAGGATGAAGACGAAGATTTGTAATACTATTATCTACTATATTATTCCACCATAATATTTAATTCCGCTCCATTAATTATTATTATCTGGTATGTGTACTCTGATATTGTATTGTTTAAGTAAAGAAAATCGAATATTTTTGTAAAGCAATTTCATGAACTGTATATTTAATTATTATATTTTATCCTTCCACTGTGAGATTCTGTTTTGTTTTATTTCTTTCTTGTTTTTCTTATTTACCCCATAACAATCCGCCCTTCCGTCTGGTTTGAATTGGCATGTGTGTCGATTTAAAGCGAGTGCGAAAAGGCGAGATGTTACATCTATAAACTAATTACTATTTTTCAACTATATCACAAATTAATTACTATTTTATAACTATTTTGTAATTATCTAAATTTTTTGAAGCTATTCAACTATTCTCCAACTATTTTATAATTAGTTTACTATTTTACAGCTATTTTGCAAAGTAATAATTATTTTTCAACTGCTTATCTATTTTTTTTAATTTTCAAGCTATTTTCTAAATATAAATTGGTTGGAGTTCAAACTGTTATTGATTAAACACCCAATTGAGGTAAGAATTGAAGTGATAATCCAAATGAGGATTAAGGTAAACATGAATAAGTGAATGAAAATTAAAGTGAATGTGAATAGAAAGGAAATTGATTTAGTTAATAATCAATGAAGATAAATACGTAGGATGTACGTATATTATTCTATTCGCATAGTGATTTGATCCAGATTCAAGCACAGAATTTCGAGATAGTTATATCGATCCGAGTTGGGATTTTTCATTCGATTTTCGATGGCGAACCTGGATATGGATTGTTGATTGGTTCTGGATATTCTCTATCATAGTTATAGCTATGTAAGGAAAATGACGGTTTCTAATCAAGAAACCAAATCTGTGTCCACACTAGAAAGTTGGGTGGACGATACTAGTTTGGAAGTGAAACTGTGTGATCGGGTGAGCGATCAGATTGGTATAGCGTACGGATGATATATGTACATCGTACGGATTTGAATGAAAATGATATTAAAATGAGTAATCAAATTTGAATATTTGATTTTGAATAAACAAAGTTATATATCTTTGTTATATAAGATAAATCTCCCCTTGTTGTATCTATTGAGGGAAGAAAAGGATTTTGAAGGTGTTTTGAAGTATAAAAGGAATTTTATACAAGATTGAAATGATCCAAAGTTTAAAAAAAATTATATATATATATATATAAATATATATATATATAAAGGATCTTATGAGGATTTTGAAAAAGGTTTTGGGAACCTTTGGATTTGGAAAGGCTTTTGATTTTTGGGTAAAATCAATATGGGAATTTGGAAGCCTAGTTTGAGTATTATCGATTTTGGGATAATCGATTTTGTGTAAAGAAACTTTGTATGAGATCATACTAGGTGTATGATTTGAAAGATACTATATGTATAGTATAAAGTGTTTTGATGATGGCTCTAGGGAAAAAGGCGCTCTCTTGAAATGAACTTCTCAGGAGTGCCACCGGGTGGTGCTACCTTGAGCCCCAAGGTGGGTTTTAAAGTTGATCCTGTGAGGAGTCCGGACAAAACTAGTTTCTAAGGATTATGAGTAGTGTATACCATAGTGAAAGTCGTGTGTGCCGCTGAAAGCCAACGGTCTGCGTTTGATTTTATATCGATAGACTGCGGCCTATGGTAACATAGCGAAAGTCGTGTATGCCGCTGAGAGCCAACGGTCTGCGTTTGATTTTATATCGGTAGACTGCGACCTATGGTAACATAGCGAAAGTCGTGTGTGCGGTTGAAAGCCGACAGTCTGCGTTTTATTTTATATCGGTAGACTGCGACCTATGGTAACATAGCTAAAGTCGTGTTTGCCGCTGAAAGCCAACAGTCTGCATTTGATTTTACATCGGTAGACTGCGACCTATGTAGGAGTGGAGAAGTTTCATTTCGACGGCGAAAATGGAGGGGAGCTGATGCCTACAGTTACATGGACTTTTGCTGCGATGGCAACGTAACCCTGGAATGTAACTGTGATCTGTTGTGTGTTCCATGGCGTAATCGAGGGGCGCGGAGTGCCTACAGTTACATGGACTTTTGCTGCGATGGCAACGTAACCCAGGATGTAGCTGCGACCATGGATGGGTGTGATGATTTCCAGAGCATTCTCACCAAAGATATTTCCTCTATTTTCAAAAACTATTTTCGATATTTTCAGTAAAATTATTTTCCAAGTATTTTCACTGGTTGTTGAAACGGGTTTAACAAGTACTTATAGATTTTCAGTCCTACGCCTGATCAACGTATGACTGAATTTCTGTAAGAACAAGGATGGACTGGTTGAGACATCGAGTTATAAGAAGTATTTTTGTAAAGAGCTATTTTATTAGTATGATGTGAATTTAAAAGCATTTATAAATTTTTTAAATAAAAGTGTTCGAATTTTGAAAGATGAAAGAAAATCCAAACTGGAATTATAAATAAGATTTAACTCGGGAAAATTTAATGAAGTGATTTTTGTAATAAAAGTTGGAAGTAAGCAAATTAGCTAAATAAATTAACTGACAGAGTATGTTAATAAAATTTAACTCGGTTAAATAAAATGGATTGTAAGTTAATAATGGAGTTTGGAAATGAATTCGAATTGTAAATAGAATTTGACTTGGATTTGATAATGAATTAAATAAGTGGAGATGCTGTAAAACAATAAAATAGAGTTGGATCGAAATAGTGATGGTTTTAATTACAAATAAAATTCAAGTGTGATATGAATAATATTTAACGAAATTTGCAAGTAAATTAGATACAAGGGAAGTGTGTCGAATGAAATAAAAGTGAATTATAATGAAAATGGTTTGAGTTGCAAACAAAATCAAGGTGAATAGAAATAAATTGGGAATGGCTTCGTATTAGTAAATTAATTCCAAATGAATTAAGTAGGTTAATTAAAAATTTAAAATGGGATGAATAAATGGGTTAATTGAATAAAATAATAAATGGATGAAGTCTGATTGAACAAAAATTAAATCAAAGTTTTAATTGGACTTGGGTTTTCGGAATGAACTTAAGTTATGAGGCATATTAATTTGAAGTAAAATCACTTAAGTCAACAAAAGCTTGGTTTCGAGTAAGAACGGAAGACCATTAAATAAAAGTTTGGGATAAAATTATATGGGAAATGGATATTAATATAAGCATTGAATGTTGTCAAGCTCAATGAAATAGTTTTAAAATGGAACAATTGCGGAAATGAAATGAAACGCAAATGTATGGTTGGTGAATAAATTAGAAATGAAATGGAATTAATAAAGAATGAGTTGAAATTAATTTGAAGTAGTTATAAACTAAAATTGATACTCTATTAAGAGAGTATCGTCGAATTTACATAAAAATAGCTGTCATTTGACGTAAACAAAAGTAATTAAAATTCTATGAGCTGATTGAGATTAAATAAATTGATTTTAGAGTCAGTTGAATTTAATATGAGCTTGTTTGGATTAAAAATAAATTGAATGTAAGGAATCGATTTGTAAACCATTAAAATTGAATGAAATGACATATGAATTTGTTGGAAGCAATTGAATTAGCTTTAAATCAAGTAAATCGCTTATGGAAAACGTTTGGTGCTTGTTGCTTATGAAATGCATGTGTTTAGCTATTGAAAGTAAGTGAAATGCTAATAAATTTTCTATGTATGGCACTTACATATTTAAATTGAGTAAGTACAGGTACCTGAAGACCGTTTGGCTGGCTTTGGTTGCACTAATTGTTAAAATAAATAAGCCGCTTGCTTAAAAATGCTAAATAAATGTACGCTTACGCAATAAAAATAGGAAATTTGAATTGTTTTTGTTTTTCCGACCGGGTGGGTCATGTATATATATTTATATCTCTTGTCAAATTGCAAAAGCTACTCCGTACAAAGGGGACTCTGCCAAAATTTTTTGAAAATTTTGGGGGTTAGAAAAATTTTGGAAAATTTTCTGTTAGCAACAAAACGATTTCAAAGTTGAAACTAAAATAAATTAGTGAATGAAACTAATTTAAAATAATGATAGGAATCAGTTATAAATGGAAGATAAATTCAATATTCAGAATTGAAGACAAACTGAATCCATATGGAAATGGGAAACTAATTTGAATAGAAGTAGGTATGAAACTTATGTAAGGAAATGTATACAATGATTTTAAAAGGCTATGATTGGATATTATTGCTAGGTAAGATATGCATGTATTATAAAGGGAAAGAAAATTGGTTGTGATTTCAGAAGATAAATTTGAATTGCCCGACTAAAAGGTATGTATTTAAATTTCTGTATGAAATTGGATAGGGTTTTTGATCTAGCCACTTGGCTTTTTGTTTTCTTTTGGAATTTGGGGGCCGTAGAGGCATTCTGCAGTTATACCGAGCTAGCCGCGCAAAAGAGCCGCTAGCAAAAAAATTCGGAAATTTAGAGAGTTAGAAATTTTTTCAGAAAGTTGTGCTAACTTAAATTTGAATTTAAATTTTAAATTTGAATAAGTGGAGTAAATAATGTTGTTGGAAACTATAGAAGGTTTTGGAAAATTGGTTGAGGTGGTTGTGGGTCTTTAATAAAAGATAGTTGGTAGGATGTTGAATTGTGGGTTTTGGGAAAAGGTAAACGGGTATTGGACCATTCTTCCTAACTAGTAATTTCGGGGAAGAAATTCTTTTAAGCGGGGAGGAATGCGATGACCCAGAATTTTAGACATTTGAAATTGGAATATTCAATTAATTTTAAATATTTAAAAAGATAATTTTTAAATTGAATTCAAATATTATTATTAATAGCAATTAAGTTATTAGATTTCATAAACTGAAATTGGGTAAATTATTGAATCGGAAGTTTTAAACCTGTTAAAAATAATTTAAAGGCTTGTAAAATTTATATGGATGATACTGAAGATAGTAAAAGTGTTAAAAAGTGATTCGGAAGTGTTTTGTTAAGTTTTGAGATTTATCATTTAAATCGATATTTAAAGATAGCCTTCCGAGGCACGGTCTCGGAATTCAACGAAACCAGTTCCATTGGATCCGTAATAGCTAGTTATTATCGGATTTCAAATTTTGTAGCGTTTGGATTTACCATTTGCTCGTACGGGTGAGAAACGCGTTGAAATTAAAACCGATAATTTAATATTTTAAATCGATTTAAAAAGCTAACTTCCACATACGATCAAATTAGCCTCCGAAACAGGTTCCATTGTGTTCGAAAAACCTTATAATCACCTAGCGGCACTCCTTAAGAGGAGTTGGGAATTTTAAGAAGCATTTAACGAGGCATTTTGGAAGTTTTATAATATAATAAAATTTAAAGTCAACTAGACAAAGATATTTATATTAACAAAACAGGCGTACTCAAGAAGCTTCCCCAAATCGATATTTATCTCCGTCCCATCTGTAATCTTCAACCAGAAAATCGAAATCGAACTCATTACAAAAATGGCGACTCCAAGTTAAATTAGCCAAGAAAAGTTTGACAAGCAAAGGAAAATTTCGACATTGTTCATATTAAAATGTACTAAAGATTCGAAATTGAAGCGTCTAACATATTGTTGAAGACGATATTTGTGAAAAGCATCAAACTTTACAAAAGCCCCTTCAAAGAATTTCGAATTTTTCATAGCTTTGTACATTTCCTTTGCAATGTCATTCCATAGCCATCTTTGGATTTGATCTTCGGGTGGAAGCTCAGATTCTTGTTGTCTTGTACATTTTGGTCTATTTGCCATTGATTTTGGTTGGGTGGAAGTGTTGATGTAATGCTTAGGTCAGACCGAGTATTACAGATTTTCAGGTAAGGACGTTCTGGAGCTTGGGAGACGGGCTGGATGGCAGGAACGTATAGAGTATTTCCGCTGTATTATATTATTGTAAATATGAGGCATGATAATTGTGTATATCCAGTGCTTGTAAATATGTAACTCTGAGGTATTATAAATGTAATTGACAAATACAAAATATTTTGTAAACTGTTATTATTTATTATTATATTTTATCCGCTGCGAATGTGAGATTTTGATGTTTCTGATCTTCTTCTTCTATATATTTCTTCTTTTTCGTAACTATCTGTAATTTTCAGGATCGGAAATTTTGGGTCGTTACAGTTGAACTTATTGTTTTTGGCAGTATATTTTTAAATTGACTTTAACTTGGCAATAATAACCAGCAAACTCAGATCCGATATTTTCTAATGACCTAGCCCAGTGTTTACTCCCTATATAAACCAAGCAATAGACATAGAAATATTACCGGCCTCAAAACCAAGTTTAGATCCGAGCAATATTTTCTAGGTGTTATTGAATCTGTGGTGTTTGTGCAAGAGACTGTCGATACTGATATATAGGGATGTTTTATTTTGGAGGTGGTGCTTCATCAGAGACTGCCTTGCACAATTTCGGCACAGACGGCTTATCTTAAAGAAAGCGACATAGTCTGCGACTCAGTCATAAAGACGCTACAGATTCAGATGGAGGTACTACACAAATTAGTTATTAACACCTTGATAAATAATAGACAGGCAAGCAAGTGGAGAACATGAAATACAAATAAACAATAAAATATAGGTACAGCCTACATAGAATTCACAAATAGTAATAAAACATGCGATGCACTACGTAATTATTTTATTTTTAACAACTTTGATTAGTATGTTTATTATTTTGATTTTCAGTCTATTTGGATTTGAATAATAAAATACCTACTTTGTTTACCATGTGTTTGTGCATAGTTGACATAAAATCCAGGTTGTTTGACATACACCTATGGATCTTTAAAATATTTTTGCTGTTATCAATATAAATTTATCACTGTTCATAACTCAAAACTTCATACTTTTATTGCTTTACATGCAAATGTTGTTTTTTTTAAAATGGTCTGACTATATATACATATATATACATATATATACACACATATACATATATACATATATATATACACATATATATATATACATATATATACACATATATATATATAAACACACACACATATATGGGGCCGGCTATTTGAACACAAAATGGTGACACAAAAGACCCGAACCATTGAATTTTTTGTCTTTACGGGGAAGATGGAATTCAGGGAACAATCCAATAGTGGAGATTTTTTGGGTCACCAATTGTGTCTATATTTTGTGGCTAAATAGCCTTTTCCTATACACACATACACACGCGAATTAAAAGGTAAGCCATTGTAACCCGAGGATATAAGTTACGAACAAAATAATAAAATTCAAAGCCACTTAAGCGACCAAAAATCAAACACTATACAGCTTGGTTGTATCAAGTGAATAAGTTTACTACTTTGGTAATTTCAATTCAAAATAAGCAGTGTAATGTTATCGTCACTCAAGTTTTTGCTTAAAGCCACCATGGTTGACGATCAACCACCGTGTGAACCTTGCCGAAATCGGCGGTTATTCATTGACCGTAGAATAGCAAAAAAAATTCACATGGTGCGCGCTAGCAAAAATGTGAAGCTGATAATAAGTCAAAATAAAAATAATGGAAGATAAGAGACATGTGAAACATTGAATTAATGTTGCTACATTCCAATTATAGGACTAGTAAAAAAATTAAAAGCACAGAAGAGTCTAAAATGGATAGAATTATTTTAAGAGGATAAATAATAAATATAAATAAGTTCAATAGAGATAATGATTACACAATCAGATGAAACAAACACTACTCAAATAAGAAAAACGTATTTTTAAATCTAGGAATTTACAAAACAAAAATTCATGCCTTTTTTACTTTGGTTTTTAGGGTTCGGCTACTTTAAGGCTTTTCGAATTGAAAGTACATTTTGTTGGTCAATGTAAACTTCAAGATGATATATAATCGTTTGGATCTGAGAGGAGAACTGCCGTCAAGAAGATAGAATTAGGAATGGTCAAAAGCTATTTAGTGTTTTTATGGGTCAGGCAGGTATATGTTTCTCTGGTTGAATGAGTTTTCTTTTGACCCACTATAAAAAAAAAAATTAGAAACTGGGTTTGAACCGGCCTGCATTTTGAAAGGCCTACCAGCATATAGAGCAAACCTCAACGGAGGCTCGGTTAATTCTATTCCTGGAGTGGTTTACTTATGGTGCATTATTGAATGACATAAAAAGGTCCAATGAAATATGAATGGTTCACAAAAGAGGAATCCATTTTATGTTACAAAAGGGACCTTTCGAAAGGGGGCATAAAGTTAAGTGGAGAAGAGAAAATGATAGTTTATAGGGTGCGAGTCTGAATCGTCTCTCCAGCAACTCAATTTTGTGTGTTCGCCTTAACTTAGACAAATTGGAGGTCCCGCTTCACATGCAGCTGGGTTGTGGTCGCCGTATTTGGTGACAACGATGGAGTAATATGTCAATGTTGTGCTCTATTTGGAAGTGTATTTGAACAAAATCGGGTAGTCATGCTTTGAAAGAATGAGTTATGTGTTTGTGATATTTTAGTGAAGAATTCAAATGCTAAATTAATAAAACCAAAAAATGATTTGATGCATGGTAATAGGATGCAGACACGGTTGTTATATCCTAAGCAATTGTTAAATTGAAACGCGAACAGGTAGACACAAACAGGGTCGGCCCTACGATTGGGTTGCCCTAGCCCAAAATTATTTTGGTTGCCCCTTAGTGAATTTTTTTATTTTTTTTGTGTTTTAAATTAAGCATGCCGTCAAATAAAAAGGATACAACATACAACATAATAATTTTCCATACAAAAACCATTAAAATAAATGGAGTTATATAAAGTTAAATTAACTTTTCATACAAAAACCACTACATAAAGCGTAGAAATACGAAATTCCATACAAAATATAAAACCTGCTCAAAGAAATATACTTCGTCTTGCATTTTTTGTGGCGAATTTTTCAATCAAATTGTCACAATCTAGTTTCTCCAAAAACTCACTTTTAATTGAGATAATTGCTAATCCATTTAATCGCTCTTGTGACATGGTCGTTCGAAGATAATTCTTGATTAATTTCAATTTAGAAAAACTTCTTTCCGTCGAAGCAACGGTAATCAGAATTGTTAGTAAAACCCGATAAGCAACCCATGCACATTGAAAACCACCATCCTATATATATAAGATTTTATAAAATTAGGAATGTCAACCGACTTAGTTATTTCCTTAGGCAACATACTTTGCAAAGCTCTTAGATCTTGAAATAGATCTTGTACATAAATATCGCATTGTTGGTTGTGTTTCAAATAACCTTCTAAGCAAATACAATGTTTCATCAATTCATCTTTGCTAATATGCATGAACTTTGCGTTTAATAAAAATCCAAAATATTTATCATAAAGCTCAAATTGTTCAAAACGGTCTTTTAAAGATGTAAGAGCTTGATCTATGATGTGAATGAAGTATGTGACTCCAAAATTCTCTTCCGGTGATTGGTTTTCTTCGCCATTAATTTCAAGATCCTCATCAAAATGCCTCTTCCTATGAGAAACTCTTTTTACCTCAACCATTGGTTCAATATCGACATCGATTGCACGTTCTTTGGCTTCTTTCATCATTTCTTCAAAACCATATTCCCTAAAGTTTTGAAAGAATGGAATAAGTTCTTTTAATCTAATTATTGCGTCTTCTAAATTCATATCTTCATGTTGAAGTATTTTACTAACTTGATTCACTTTATCCAATAACTTGAACCAAATACAAAGGCTAATCAAAAACTCAAAGTTCTCTAAAATATTCAAACATGAACCTTTAGCTTCCGCCATCACAATATCCTCTTTAGAACTCTTGGCAGTTTCAACCAAAGCATCTCTTAACATTGGCGCTTTAAATCGAATAGCTCTCACACTTTCAACATGACTTTCCCATCGTGTAATCGATAATGATTTTGGTGTTAAACCTTTAACATATTTCTTAAGAACATCCCATCGATGAGTGGATCCTGAAAATAATGTATAAATTATTTGCACATACGGAAAAAAATTTCTAGTTTTGACACAAGATTTAGCCATATCACATAATGCAAGATTTGAACTACGACATCCGCATGACATATAAAACGCTCGTGGATTTTTATCAAGAAGTCTCTTTTGTACACCTTGATGCTTACCTTCCATATTAGATCCATTATCATAACCTTGACCTCTTATATCATCAATATTAAGTTTAAGTTCATTCAAAATATTTTCAAGTTGCTTGAAAAGGCCAAGCCCCGATGTATCAGCAACAACTATAAATCCAAGAAAAAACTTTTTCACCTTCACCTCATCAAAATCTTCAATATCAACATACCTTATGATAATTGACATTTGTTCTTCGTGGCCAATATCTGGAGTACAATCAAGCATAACCGAGAAATATTTTGCTTTTGAGATCTTTTTTATTATTTTTGTTTTGATCATGTTGGATAATAAAATTATTATCTCATTTTGAATTTTATGACTAAGATAATGATGTTGAATTTCTTTATTCACCACACGTCGAAGATGGTCTTTCATAATGGGATCAAACTCCGCAAGAAACTCAATAAGTTGGCAAAATAGTCCATTATTTTTTCATAAATCTTCTCATTACTTCCACGAAATGGTAAACTATTTCGAGAAAGTGTTTTAACGACCTCAATTATTCAAATCAATATCATCTTCCAACGATCTTTCTCTTTATCAATTTGAGCTTGCATATTTTTATCAACCGTTGCTTTTAATTTTAGTCCATTTTGCAAATCAACCCACTTCACGACATTTTCACAATGTTTTGGATTAGTTTCATGCTCCCTAAGTTTTGATGGAAGATTATGACAATCATCAATTCCATCTTCCGACAATTTGCTCAACATCACTTTATTTTTATATAACTTGCAACAAAAGAAAAATACTTTATTCAATGCATTTGAGTATACAAGCCACTTCCTTTCATGCTTCTCTCCATTTGGAAAACGACGAATATAATACTTAGACGAAAAGCTTCGATTTCTCCCATCCTTTATGACACTCGAAAATTTATCATTTAAGTTGGATATCTTAATGGGACCTCTTTGAACGATAATTGTTCGTTTTGTATCACTCATAGTACCCCACAAACCCGGATCGTGATTTACATCCACATCTTTGTCAAAATCAATTATACTTTCATCATTTATCTCCTCATTTACATGTTCTTCATTATCTATTTCTTCGTCATCAGTTACATCCACGTTAATGCCCTCATTTTCAATTTCATCAATATCAATGCCCTCATTTTCAATTTCATCCTCAACAACATTATCAATATTTTCATCAGTAGCTTCACTATCTTCTTCAACTTGACAAGAATTTTGTGATTTTTGTGTTTTCGCATTAAAGAGTTTAAAGATTGAGCCCACCATTGATGAAGCCATTGCATCATGACGTTGTTTTACCTTTCGAATAAAAGCTCCGGAATTTTGTTTTCTAAATCTCACACGATTTTTATCGTCTTCTTTTTTCGACATGTTATCTATTAATAAAACATTAATTAGCAAATATCATTTCACATAAAATTCCCGTTTGATATGACTGAAAATTTATTTCCTGTAAATCTGTAATTAACTAGCAAATGTTCTCAATGATTACTAAAGAAAATTTGAGCTGTGTATATCCTGTATTGTAGCCAAATAAGGCAATCATCTCAATCAAAATTAAGGCACCATAGTAAGTGCCTAAGCTTTAATAGGTAAAATTCACTACATCTCATGAGTCATGGATTAAGATTTTTGGAACAATCTGCATAAAATTTATATTGCAAAAGTGAATCTCTAAATACAATCTGCATAAATCTTTGGAACAATCTGCATAAATCTGCATACAATCTACAAAAGTGTATCATAAAATTTTTGGAACAATCTGCATAAATTTTGATTGAGATGATTGCCTACATTGGTACCTTAATTTTACCTATACATTTTGCCATAATAATTTGCAAAAGTGAATCTTTAAATACAAAAAAACAAAACCACTCCAAACTTTAAAATTCGCAGATTGATTTCAAAAGAATCAAAACATAACTACACATTGAATCCATAAAAAAAGCACAAATGCTTACATAATGCCGAACAACTGTAACAATCCAACTATACATGATTCTGGGTGTTGTTGTCATGGTGTAACATTTGTTGAAGGAATATCCAAATGGAATAAAATTTATAAAAATAGGTCGTATTAAATACAAATTGAAGGGATTACAAAAAAGACATTTGAAGTTACCTTATTGAAGTTGGAAATTCAAATTCAATTACCTTCCAAAGCGATTAAGATCACTATGGGTCATCGATAAGGGAACACAATTACATTGAATCTCAGATTTGCAGGTGGAGAATGAAGACAACGACCCGGCTACCAGCGAGACGTAGGACAATGGGCGCTTACATTGATTATTGACAGCGAGACTGGAGGAGCCGAGGCCGACTAGCGACCGCACAGAAGCAACACGTGAAAAATATTGAAACTGAGACGCCCTAATTTTTGATCGATTCGGTGGAGAAGCTGTTCTTTCCGTTGCTTATTTTAGTCGTTGGCAAGAATGTTGCCCTTGTCCAGTGGGTTGCCCCAGCCCGTGGGCTTACTGGGCTGCCAACTGTGCCGGCTCTGGACATAAAACAAATGACAACAAAGACTAAATGCATGTAAAAGAAAGTTAAACTAAAAGCATTCGACAATGGGAGATCATTGTGCAGGTACTTGATGCGAGTATGCCACCTTTGCTAGCAGCAACTTTTCAAGTACAGGAGGATGCAAAATGGGTTTGAACATTCCAATAGCAAAGTTTACATTATACGGTAGTTAGATGCAATATCATACAGAACTATTAAATTGAAATACAAATACGTAAACACAAAACAAATGGACAAAAGGGACAAAATGCAGGTAAAACAAAGTTAGAGCATGGCTTGTTGCAACTTTTCCAGTAGTGGAGTATGAAATATGGGTTTGAACATTCCAAAAGTATTCATCGTAGATTTAGGTTATACAATATTTCCGTATTAAAGATGATTTGACAAATATTCGAATCAAGGTGGAATTATGACTCAAGTTTATTTTATTTTTTAATGCAGTAAAGAAGACATGAAATTATCTAAATGAAAATGATTTATTTTGAGAGATTAAAGTAATCAATTATTTCTCTAATCAGCTAATTATAGAAGACATTTTGTCAGATGCATCAATATTGAAGGAAATTGAAAAAATTAAGTGGAAAAAGGTTTCACATATGAATTGACAAAGCATTGATTTAACATAAATAAATTACTTCAACCCCAAAGTAATACTCTCTTTATGAAAACGGTTGTTCTTTAGAGATTTAACAATTCTCACAAAGTGTATTTCTTCATATTCTTCTTTTGTGTAACGACCCACCATTTTCACCCTCGAAAGTCGACATTAATACGTCCAAGGTATTTACATGATGAGCATTCAAGTGCAAGAAAGACGGATTGTTAGGTTAAAAGAAAAGACAAGATAAAATTCATAATGTGTAATATATAATATCCAAATGATCTTTACAAAAATAAACTTTACAACAATCAGAGTTTAACTATCATAGCCTAGACAGTTATAATAGCTATCTTTACGAATGCTAATAAATGCAAAATAAAATATACAGTGGAAAATAAAATACATCAAGTCTTGGAAGCATCTGACTTGTCTCTTGAAGCTCCAAGATTCCGAAACTAACTTTGGAAAAATACTCGAGTCTGACCTGAGCATTATAAGAAAACAATATCTGGATCAGTCTAATAAACCAGCGTGAGAAACTCAAATCATATAGATTATTATATTTATAAGACCTTTCAAAAATAAAAATATCTCGTATGACCACACGACACATAAATACAGATGGGTTTTTATCTTATAATAACAAAAACATTTCAAATAAAACATCCAGCGATATTATAATAATGTCTAGGGTATAAAATAAATAAATAATATAGCTGAAATGTTGTCATCCCACGTTTCAACATATTTGATATACAACTAAGTTGTTAAAGCACGTATTGGAAGATGTATTCCATTAATGATAAGGCTACTAGGTACCGCCTGTCATACTACACCTCAAGAAAATGTACTGAGGGCCTCACATGGACCTTTAAGAAATCAGGATCGTCCTATCACTTTCTAGATAGTACTGAATATGTCACTACCCTAGTTGATGCATACAACCGTACCGGGCCCTAAGCTTTCACAGTTTGAAAATATCGATCTAGATCGGGTGATGACCATACTCTAATGGTAGCGAGCCATATAGCCCAGAAGGATATCACCTATTTTAGTTATTACCAGGTGTGAAGCTTGAGGCTGCATTTTATCATTTAGCAAATCCCACTTGAAATGCTAACACTGTCCTTCAGACAGCAAAGCATTCCCAACATTTAGCCATACAAGTTGTTCAAGATATGAACAAACTGAAGTTTACAACATCCGCAAAATTAGTAGCAAGTAGCCCTCGCACTTCAAAAAATTCCATCTTCAATTTTATCATCTTCAAGATGTTTCCAATTTGAATGCTTATGTTTGTCTGAAGTGGTTTTCTGATAATCCATGCCTATCTGATTCTAGTCTCTTCGAACTGGCAATCGATTGTTTAAAACTGATCAAGATTTGATAGTCGGTTATTTAACTATCAAATAAACATACACTCCAATCAGAGATTTAATTTCATAAGGAAACCCGACATGATTAAGCACATAAGAAACCACCAAGCCTTCTTGATTAATCCTTTCATTAATTAAACTACTTTCTTTCTTATGTAAGTAAATGGATCTTATGGAAATCAGACCAAACATACTTACAACCACTTTTCAATTTCAGAGAGTATCATCCCTCGATTAACAATGAAGTCAGACAAGTTAGAAAACTATCATTGTCTCGACATACATTCTTAATTCTTAAGATAGAGATGAGTTTCCATACCTCTGAATTTGCTGTTAAGTATGAAAAGAATATTTTCTATATCACCATAAGTTAGAAAGGTTAGTTATGGAAACCAAATTTAAATATAGAAATTATACTTCATATACTCAACATCAATCTTTCATTTCAAACTTAAACTATCATTTGGTTAACAATATAGTCATTCAAGTTGGGTACTACTGCCTCTCAAACCTTAACTCGACAAAACTCATAACATTCAGGATAGGTATAAGTCTACCGACATCAATGTTTAATATTGAGTATAAGACACATAAATTCCACGTACTATTTATAATAAACAGATTATTATAAAACAAGACCTCTTTTCATCCTTCCTGAAATTATTTACTAAAAAAAATGTTATAGTCCAAAATCTCTTCCTTTTTCACGAAACCATTTATTACGACAAGAATGTTGTCATCCATGACTTCTTCTTCTTCTTCTTAAAAATACTTTTTTTAAAACTTCTTTAAATAAAGGTTAATCCCTCCGTATAAATCATACTTGAAATCTTTGTTTAAATCAAAGTTCATTCGGAAACCAAGATTTCTGTTATAAATGAACTACTTGTTTAATGTATTAAATACTCACTTAAATTATTACATAAATTTCAAGTCTCTTTAAAACACCATAAACAAAGTCTAAACTTCCATTCTAAACATAACTTAAAAGCCACCACTTTAAAAAGAAAATTGGCTTTCCTTTAAATAAAACTTTGTTTAAAAAAAATATCACATTAAAATTCTTTGAAACTTAAATTCTTTTTAAACATTCTTCCTTACAATTTAAATTACATAAATCATAATTCAAAAATCTTACCCAAAACATCACTTGAAGATCATCGTCAAACCAGAGTTGATTTAGAAAGATATGATTTCCCTTTACATTAAAGTGAGCCACTTGATTAGATACATAAAATAGAAATCCGTTTTAAAAAGTATTCATTTACATAAATTTCAAACCTCTTTTAAAAACTTTCAAACAAAGTACAAATCTCCATCCAAATCGTATATAAAAATAGAAAGAATCCGACTTCGAAAAATAAAAGTATATCTTTAAAATAAACCATTTGTTCAGAATTATTTTTATAACTTTAAATACATTTTAAAATACTTATATAACCTTTATTAACATATTTGGAAAAAACTTTTCAAAAATATTGAAGTTGATAACCTCTTTTACTTTACTAAAGCCTCGGGTTCTCAAAGTACATCCACAACAACTATCGCTATATGGATCCGTAATTTTCAAATTTTGTTTTGTAAATCAAATAATTTTTAAATCACATTCCTTTTCATATTTTAAGCCATTATAAATATAGAAAACATTTACTTTAAAGTATCCAAAAGTAAAAGTCATCTCAAAAGCATAACTTTTCAAATTTGGAAAGAGGCTCCGCGACCGCTATGATACTTAAACAAGCTACTGTTTATTTCCATTCTAAAAAGAGTTCAACATTCCAAGTTATATTCAACATTACTAAGCCATGGCATAATATTATTTCATACATATATAAATGACATGTAATACAATGAGCGAGGAATCCTTTTGGATCCCTCTACACATATGTATTCTTTGAAGTGCTTCCGTAGCGACCTATTCTCTATGAAGACGCTTCGAATTTTATTTTTTCTACTTTAGTCTCCTGCAATACAATGGTTATTTGTGTCATCTGCTTTCAAGCGAGAATCAACAACAACAACCAAAAATATATGCACATCACATCACATACATACAACATTATAAGTGCTAAATTATTACAACATTTTGTCGATTTCAAAACAAATTTTCAAGTGAGAAATCTCACTTTAATTTACTACCACGAGTTACAACTTCTTGCCACATTCTAAATAACTAGCACACCAACTCCCCAAACCCTTCCATTCCATGTGATAAAGGACATGCCCGCATGAACATCTTTTCCTTTTGTATAAATGCACACTAATTCATGTACTTTACACATAAAAAGAGGAGGAGAAAAGTATTCTTCCTTAATAAAAATTACCCTTCTCCAAATGTGGTTTAAGTTAATTAATTAATTAACAAAGTGCTTTGTCATTTGTATATGTATGTGTATGTGTATATATGTACAATAATGTGCACAGCGTCGCAACAACATTCGTTTGATGAAAAGTCAAAATCTGACAAACGAATTTCGATCGCATTTCAAATTTTCCATCAAACTACTTATTTTTGTAAAAAAATATTCAAAATGAGTTTTCCATTATCATTAATTAATTAAAATAGGTTATTTGACAATTAAAAACCATTAATTGAATATTAAATATTTATCAAATATTCATCAGACAAAGCCACAAAATTCTGAGTCGTTGCATTCTTAGTCTTCGCTATAAATTTGTAATTTTCTTTGCACTTAAAGTAATAAACACTCCTCTCGTCAAAGTGGATGTACACTATCTCATATTAGTGAAACCACTATAAATCATGTGTGTGATTTTCTTTTACTTCTGTCCATCTGTTATCCATGGTTTCTTATTCTGGGATATTAGCTTTCTGTTTGTTCTACCGCACTGTCAACACGATCATATTATTTCCATTATGTTTGCAGTGTTAATCTAAATTTTCTCCAATAACCTACTATAGGAGCTCTTTGTTTGGTTGAAGGAAGGGTTAAACAGTATGGTGGAAGATGATGGTGCCCCAATTGTGGCAAGGCACCATGTTTAATGATCTTATATAGCGTTAGGATCTCAATTGATGATAAAGAAGTGGAACAGAGATAGTGATTTTAAGAAGTGGAAATGAAGGATAATAGTTATACAAAGAAGGAATAGAGTTCATCAGGTGGTATTTGACATTAAAAATTTGTACGTTGATTTTTCAACTGTGAAGATGAAGGAGATGGAATAGTGGGCTTTTACTACTCTACAGTTCGCCATGGACGATAATGTTATCTTGAAAATTAGCAGCGAAAAACTGCTAGAGAAATTTGGACCAAATCAGAGAATCTCTACTTAAAAAAATCACTCACCAAATGTCTGATTTTGCTAAAGATCTTTTTCACTATGAAGATAAGTGTGAGTTCTTCAGTGAAGGCGCATCTTTGTTTCTTTCATGATCATTTGATGAAATGAAGATTGTGGATCTAATGGTGGATGAACAACAAAAAATGATGGTTCTTTTATGTTCTCTTCTGAAGCGTTACATAGGTTTCACTAATAATTTGATATACGGGAGAGGCATTTTGAAATAGAAGGTGAAAAAGTTAGATCTTTTATTTGAAGACTTAAGAGATCAGATGAAGAAGATGAGTGAAGGTAAAAGAGATAATAGTGGTCACGGCCTATTTATTGAGAGCGGGAGTGCGGAAAAGAAGAAATGGAATCCTTGTGGGAATTCCAAACCTAGGAATCTCGGAACTGGTTTGGAGAGAAAAGTAAAGAGATGGGAAGTGCAACCATTGTAAAAAACCAGGTCACTAGAAGGGAGATTGTCCGAACATAAAAAGAAAGAATGATGATGGATCTTCAATAATTGTGGTAGAGAATACTATATCAGATGATCCGTTGACTGCAGTAACATCATATTTAGCAGACCATTGGGTATTTTGAAGGAACCGGGCTAGTCGAAAGCGAGTAAAATAAGTAGATTTCAAAATGCTTCCTATTTTAGATCTATTAGGCCTATAAAGTCTATCTATATATTTGATCCAATATAACGAAGTTTTAAATAAAATCATATTTTATTTAATTTGGTTTAAAATCGGAAGTTTGAATTTTAATTTTAATTTTAATTTCTATGTAATATAATGAATGTATCAGATACATTCATATGTTTGAAGTGTAGGTGTATCATATAAGCAGTATATATGTCTATACCTAAACATGTAAAATTTTAAAGAATGTAACATTTTGTTTCATTCTCTTAACATGTATAGTTAATTAAAAGAATGTAAGGCTATAAAAGTAGAGAAAGAAAACTTTTATCTTTATCTCTTGGCTAGATTATTTGACATATTGAATGGAATTTATACCTAAAATTACACTTGACATATACTGTAAGTATATCCAAATATAGTCCAGTGAAATTTGCAATTGCAACATATTATAAGACAACAAAGTGTCCAATTACTACTATAAAGCTTAAAGTTTAGATTCTAATTTTATTTTAAATTCCAAATTCAAAAATCAAGATATTCATGTAGTAAATTGCAATTAGAAAATAAATAAACATAGTCATATACATGTGTATGTATAAGCAATTATAAAATGTTTTTAATTAAAAATATATACATATATGTATAATTTATATTTGTAAAATACATTTACATATTAAATATGAATTATGCTTCAAGATACATATTAAACAATTAACTGTATTTGTTAACAGATACATATAAATACGTGTTTAAGATTTGGCATCTACATATAAACATGAAATTGTAATTTCCTTTTTATAAAATAAAAATAGATATGAATGAATTTACTTACTTGATAGATCTATGCATATATAATATTATATATATAGATCTTGAGTAAATTAGTTTATTAAAATTCATCTTCAAATATTGTCAAATATAAAAATGAAAGAAAAATTCATTTTTGATTTCATTTGCAAGATAAGAGGAGGGATCAAGAGAGAGATTTAAAAGAATTCAAATTAAAAACATATACGTATATACATATTCAACATCATGTGTTGAAAAACACACACATATATGAAATCGTGATAATAAACAAATCAATTGTGAAAAAGGCATATCATAATCAGTTCCAGTATTATAAGAATATATAGATAAAAATAGCACATTGTTGTTGCCTAAGAGAGTACCTTGAATGTTGAATCTTTATTACTTCATTTGAATATTTGTTCAACACTTCCAAAAAGACGTAACCCCTTTAAAAAAGTCACACTGTTTCTTCTTATTTGTAATTGAATTTGTGTTTGGTTTTATTTGGAGAGGAAAAAGAATAGATTTCTCCTAGTAACGATAGGGAGGAGTAGAGGAAAAAAACCCTAGAAAGAATAATGAGGAAAATCGGCAAGATATGTTTAAATAGTATATGAAAGGAGAGGGTCAAAGATAGAAACATGTGTAACAGACTGATATTTTCAACCATTCGCATCCACACATGTTGAATTTCTCAAAATACTAGATTATCAATTTATATTTGGCAAAACTCAACATATACAGTAAATAATAAATCACAGAATCACAGACATAGAGTAATATACAATATGCAACGGAAACCAAATGAATAGTAGTTCATGAAGCTACTATATATATCAGAGTTAAATAAGATACAATAGAAGTTTCAAATACAGTAGTCAAATACAAGGTCAGAATACTGGATTGAACTGAATAACTATAAGCTGAAAGATGAACATGGATTCCAAATGAAGCTCCAACTCCAAAGGCGAGTCTCAAAAGCTGTGTCACTCAGTCTAACCCGAGCGTAAAGCAAAACACAAAACACTCGAGTTAGGAATAACATTCTTATATCAATAAACCCAACTCAAGTGAAATATCAACTGAAATACAAGTAACTCAAAGGATGTTTGGGATAACCATCCTTTAAGGATCCGTTAAACTATCTACTATGTAGTAATATACGCTATTATAATAATGTCTAAAGTAAAGTATAATATATTTAAAAATAGCGTTAAGGCGTTACCCATATCCCCCTTAACACATTTTATAGTGACAATAGTCTATACAGTAACGTAGTCCCTCCTGATCGGGAGGCGACCAGAGGATACTCCATAGATATGACACAAATCAAACTCGTAGTAAAGCATGCTAGGGTAGGTGACACGGCACAACTAGGAAATGCCAGGGTAGATATGCCAATTACACTTCCAGACCGGTGGTAATGCATAACCGCAGCTACCGCTCACCTCGAGCCACACTCCCAAACAAAATCAAAAGGTGCACCCAATCAATCGCAAAGTAATAGAATGGTATTGAAGGAGTGTGTCCGATAAGAGGAGCTACCTCATTAGCCCATCGATTGCTCATGTTTTAGCCACCTTATGCCAACTCATGGGAGTCGGATCGAGTTTGCTATATTACAGCATGATAGGGGGTTCTCGCTTCGCGTTTGGTGGCGAACGGGAGACTCTTACCCCTACATGTCCCCGGGGGGGTTGGTTGCGAGTCGAGAGGCTGGCCGTAAAAGCAAACCCGAGGTACCAATGTAAGCCACGGTGGGGCGGGGATGGTTGAAAAGCCTACCAGTTGTGGCCGATGTCGATGGTTGAAAAGCGTAGACCGTTACACTTGGTATCAGAGCATAGGTTGGTGATAACCTTGGCTCTGGTGGAAATTACTCATAAAATAGAGTCTGTAGTACTCTAAAATGAGTCTGAGCGTATTAATAGACATGAGCGCGTATTTATTAATGAATATAAATTGTTTTAATATTGTGTTGATTGATTTATTGAGTGGCATATGAACCTTCATCGACACAGTCTGCGCAACTGTATTGAAAGGGTTTCTAAACACTTGAATAAAACAATTGACACAATATTGTTTTAAATATGGTTAAATGAAATGATTTTACCCAAAAACATATTTTGATATAAATAAAAGTTTTTGAAAACTATTTAGCTAATATATGGTTGTTTGGATGTTAGAAATAATGGTATTTAAATTATTATCCTTATTGTATGGAAATTTAACTAGAAATTGAAAATATAACCAAAGTTTAAGGGAATAAATTCATTATAAGATGAACTATATAAATATGAATTATAAATGTAAATTATAAATTGAAATATAATCAAATGGAAATTTGTATATGCATCAACCATTCAAATGAATTATAGTTAAAATTTAATCTAGGCAGGATTTGAAAATTTAAATCCTGGAGATTTGGAAGTATTTTGAAGATAGATAATAGCATTAAGGTTTTAGAGATATTTCTGAAAGATATTTATTTTTAAATGGATTTTGAAAGTGATATAGCATTGAAATCACTTGGATTATTGGAAATTAATTCTGATGATGACAGCCACATCATCAGTATCCATTTTCGAATTTCTAAGTAAAGGATTGCTGCCAAATTGATTTGTTCTGGAAAACCTAGTTGTTTTTGAAAATTTCAAAGGAAATTTGTTGGGGAATAAGGCCAGGATTGGTTTAAAATTTTTGAGAAATGTGATTTGAGATGTTGGAGATTTCAAAATGTTTTGAAACCAAAAGCCGGTGTTTTTAAATTCCTAATGAGATGGGTTATAAGCTTATAAGTTAAGATGATTTTTAAATCAGGAAGGAAATATAAGCTTTGAATGTTGGAAATTTAGATTTAAGGGAAAAGTTAAAAATGAAATAAACTTGGATTGGGGGAAATAAATTTTAACTGGATTGAAGTAATTGAGCAGACTGAAAATAATATCCAGTTGTATTCGAATTAAGTTGAAATCGAATTGAGTTAAATAAATCTAAGTTAAAATAAAATTGAATTGGAATAAGAATTCAATTGAGTTATTGGATGGAATAAATTAAAATAACTTATAATGGAATCAAAATTAGATTGGATGGAATAAAAATATGCTTGGGATATAAATAAGCATAAGGCTTGAGTTAAAATAAAAGAATAGTATATTCAAGCCTATGATGAATGGAATTGTGTAAATAATAAATTGTGACTTATAAATTTTGAAAGTGGAATAGAAAATCCAAAATAAATATTGACTGATGTTTTGGATAATGAAACGGAAATCTAAACTTGAATTATATAATAAATTTAACTAATAAAATAAAATGAAGTGGTATTTGAAATCAAAAATTTAGTATTGAACTATAAATAGGAGAGAACTAATTTTATAATAAATTAGTTAATAAAATGTGTAAATGAGGTTGTTTGATTGAAGCTGAATTGTGAAATTATGATGAAGTTTGGAAATCAAACTCGAGTTATAAATTGAATTCGACTTGAATTGTCAGTAAAGTAAATGTAATTAAATTGTGGTTAATAAATTGGGTGGTAAACTGAGAATGGATAGTGGATTTAAAACTTGAGTTATAAATTGAAAATTTAACTTGAAGTTGTAACAAATTAAGTATAATTACAAATAAAAAAAAGAAATTTGATTAAAATAGCAATGGTTTGTATTGCGAATGAAATCCAAATATGTGGAAATAAATTGAAAATGAATTTGTAATCAACTGAACGAGTTGAATCTGGAAAGTTAAATTTTATAATAACTAATCAAAAGAAATTATAGATTTAAAATGAGATTTAACTAAGATAGAATTAAGTTGAATGGAAGAGAAAAATTTACTCGTAAAATGAAAATGAGCTTAAGTATAAAATTTGAATAAAATTGAAGTAAATCAACTTAAGCTAAATAGTTGGAAGAGAGTTAAATTGAATTCAACTTAAACTAAGTTTAATAATATTGGATTGGTTTTAAATCAAGTGAAAATAAATTTTAACCGAAATAAAATTCGGTGAGTTACAGATAATATTTAATGGAATGAAATTATTAAATAAATAATTGTAAACCATTTAAATTGTTAAGAATTTGAAATAACTTGGGGTCTATATTGAAATGGTTATTGAATGAAATTGTAACGACCCGAAAATTTTCGATAATTAAAATAGCTAATTTAATAAGTTTTCGTGATTTAGTGTTAGAAAAAAATTGTAATTCGTTTGGAATAATAATAACTAGAATGAATTGCAACAATAATTATCCAAGTAATGAAAATAAAAGCTACTTAGTGAATGCCTTTGAAATCAATAGTTGAATAGGATAATAAATGTTGAAATTCATTAGGTATAATAGAGAAGTTGATTGATAAGTAAAATCTTTTGAAAATCAAATATTGAATATTGAACAGGTAAATGGTTTAAATTGAATATTTAAAACTTATTGAATAATTGAATAAATGTAAAATGAAAATAGTGTTCTAAAATTGTGAATTGGTTTTAAAGGTTGAATCCTATAAGTTCAATTTCAATATTTCAAAAGATAGGGATTTAATAATCAAATTTTGTTTAAATTTAATAATTACAAATGTTTGAATAATTAAATTCCGAATTGGATATGATTAATTGGATATTGAAATTTAATATATGAAAATAGAGTGAATATTTGAAATTTGATTTAATATGATTCAAATTGGTTTCCAAAATGAATGTAAGTTATATTTGGATTATAATGCGAGTTAATAATATTTTAAAATTGAAATTTATTGGATAAAATTTAATAACGGGTTTAATATGATTAAAAATGATTTGTAAAATTCTATTTTATCATATTGGAGTTATAGTGAAGTTATAGAACTTTTAAAACTGAATTAAAAATTTATTTGTGAAAAGTGAATACTTTAATATTTATTTATCGATTGAAAATAGCCAATTTTTGAACAGTCTCAGAATTGGATGAAACCAGTTCCATTGGATCCGTAATAGTTAGTTATTATCGGATTTCAATTTTCGTAGCAATCGGAGTTGTCGTTTGACCGTGGCAGCTCGAAACACATCGAAATTGTTTTTAATATTATTTTAACGAGTTAAAATAGTCATTTTTCAAACGGTCTCGGATTTTGACGAAACTAGTTTCATCAGATCCGTAACGTGATATTATTGTAAGATTTCAAATTTCGTGTCAATCAGATTTACCGTTTGTCCGGGGCAAGCCAAAACGCATAGAAATTCGTTTAAATCGATTTAATTTAAATTGATCGTTTATCGCTATAAGTCTCACATACGATCGAATTAGCTTCCGAAACCTGTTTCATTGTGTCCAGAATGCGGGATAAACCCTAGAAACGCCGGTCACCGCGCTTCGTTTGGAGTTCGGAATTTTTTTGATGAATAGTGGTTCGTAAATTTTCTATATAAACACCATTTACTATTCACTTTTGCAAAATAAAAACGACCCTAGGGTTTTGAGACCAGGCCGCCACTTTCATATTCTAAGGCCAGAAATTCATCTTCTTTCCTCCTTAATCTCTCTAAATCCGTAAGCAATTGGAGAAAGTGTTCAACAACAAAGTTAAAGAGCGTAAGGAGAGCTTCAGATCCATACAGCTACTTCATCGAATCATCGACTGGAGGCGGAGAAAATGGGCCGCGTTCATCCTCGTTTCGCGCACGTTTTTCTCAACCAGGGTGGGGCCGAGCTTCACGCGGTTCCTGGTGGTGGTGGAGTCGAGTGTTGGCTTCGAACTGGTGGTAGTTGATCGGGGCAGAAGTCGTTGTGATGGTGGCGAAAATTAGGGGGTAGACGGCGGCTTGGGTTTGTTCTCACGAGAAATTGAACGGGAAGAAGAAGATACAAGGAGCGGTCTGATTTCCTTGGTGAGATGGACGGCCCAGATGTGAGAAAATTTGAAAATAAAAGGATTGTGTAAATTATTTTATATTTTAAATTGTTTAAACTTCTAAATGCGATAACTCTTTCATACGAGGTCCGTTCTGGACGAAACGAATTGCGTTGCAATCGTTTTGTCGAGCACTACGCAATGGAGCTGGATTGGAACCGTTGAAGCTATTGAAAATTTCGGGTAAAATTAAACGTCCGTTTAATTTTATTCGAAATAAAACGCTGGAACTGCATTAAAATCAAGGTGAGTGTTTTATAACGCTCACACCGTACTAAATATTTTTATGCTAGTTAAATTGACATTATAAAGTGATATGAATTTTATTGTCGTTGTTTGATATAAATTTAATTATCATATTGCTTGTTATTTGAATTAACCGTTGAAAACTCAAATTGACAGTTAAATTGAAATCGAAATTGAATTGCGATTTACTTACCTGACATCGATAACTATGAAATTGCCATGAATTGTATTGCTTATTGGACGATGTATTTCGATGGATGTTATTGGTTGATATTTGAGTGTTTGGATGTTTATTTGCTTATATATATCCTGTTATGCATACATATGATACTGTGATTTAATTTAAGTAATATATATTCATCCCTGACATTTAATTGAAATAAATAATTACTTGGCCATAGGATAGAAAATTATATACGGACACCGAATTGGCTAAATGAATAATTTTAAAAATCGTCGATTTGAATTTATTTAAATGTTTTGATTTAAAGGTTATAAATAGAAATCAATTTATAAAAATCGAATTTATTGAAAATTTGAGTTTTGGAATATTGAAATAAATCTTGGTTAAAAGAAATTGTTAAGTAATGTGATTCGAGACTTTGAAATTTAAAATTTGGGATTTGATTGAATTTCGAAATTTGATTTGTTTAAAGATTTAACCTTAATTCGAGCTTTGAATATTACTAAGTAAAAGTGATATAAAAATGATATTTTGAAATTGAGCTTGGAACTTAATCACATTTGAAATTTGGATTTAAATTTGAACATTGAAGGATAATTTTGTTAAGTGTTAAAAATTTGATATTTTGGAAAATCAAGCTAAAAATCGATATAAATTGAAATTGAATAAAATTAATGGTGAATGTAAAATTGAATTAATTTGAAGTAAAAATTTGACATTGATTTGAATTGAGATCGAAATTGAATCGGTAAATTGGAAATTGAAATTTATTTGAATTGGGAAGTTATAATTGAAATGGATTGGTTTTGAAGCTGTTTTAAATGTGTTTTCCAAATTACTCTGTTATATAAACCATTTTGAATACTTAAACTATTTTAATCTATTTTTAATCTACTTAACCCAATTTAAATTATTTAAACTAGTTTATCTATTTCAAATCCATTTTAAGATTTTAAAGTATTTTAACTATTTTAATTATTTAAAACTACTTTTAAACTACTTAAAACTATTTTTCTAAAATTCTAAGCTGGTCAATAAGGTGAAATGTTTATATTTAAATCTTGAATTTAAATACGAATTGCGTTAAATGAAGTTGCAACCTAAATCGAAATTCGAAATGATTTGAAATCGAAATGAGATATTGAGGCGAAAATGAATTTGAAGCGAAATCTTACATTTGAATAGATATGATGATATTGGAAATAGATTTGATTTTTGAAGCGAATATGATATTTTGATATCAATTATGTATCGATTTGAATATAAAAGAGCCAACGGTGTAATAATACGTAGTTATTAAAGAGACCGGGATCGGATATGGACATACTCTCTGTCGATACCGAAAACCACTTTAATAACTATTATACGCGGAGTGTTGATCCAGAATGAAGTGGATGGTTTGGTGAACGCGTTGACTGAAGAAAGAGAACGATATTGGATGACCCCTGACATGACTAAAACAGGAGCCGCGCCGGGCCATTGAGGTTCGCCACCTCTAGCGGACACACTTCTTCGATACCATATCTATTACATTTGTGATGCGATTGGGTGCACCCCTTGATTTGGGAGTGTTGTTTCGCGGTGTTGGGGTAGCTGCTGGCTATGCCCAACATCAGTCCGGATCACGCAACTACTAGTATCCTAGTTGGTATTGCCTCATGTACCTTGTCATACTGATTATCCTATTCGCGACCACTACGTTTTGATTTGTACCTTGAGTATATGGATTGCCCTCTGGTGACTTCCGGTTTTGGGGAAACTACGGTCTTGTATATGCTTTTGGGAATATAAAAATGTGTTAAGGGGGATTATGGTAACGCCTTAACGCTATTTTGATACTTTATATTACTGATAGACATTATCTACTTAGCGTACATTACTATATAGTAGATAGTTTAACGGATCCTTAGGAGATGGAAAATCCCGTAACATCTCTTGAGTTATTGCACGCACGTCGACACTGGATATGAGATGTCAAACCCCGTAAACATCTCTAACGCCGTTTACACTCATATTTATTTACGATTGATTTAACTTTCACAAGGATATTTAGTCCTGACTCGAGTGTTTGTCTTTTCATTACGCTCGGGTCAGACCTGAGTTTTCAGATTTTTGAAGATCTATTCTGGAGGACGAAGACGAAGATTCGGTACACTATTACTATTACTATCTATGCATCATGCTGTCTGCTGCATTATTTTAATTGTTCTGTTGTATATGTATAACTCTGATAAATGTCGTATAATAATAATCAAATGTATTCATTTCAAATGTATTCATTTAATTAACAGCTTCATGAACTGTTATTTTATTATTATACTTTAGCCTTCCGCTGTGAGATTCTGTGTTGTTTCATTTCCTTTATTTCTTTTCCTTTTCTTTTCTTAATTACCCCAATAACTATCTGCCCTTTTAATGGTTTGGAATCGATATGTGTATTTGATCGTCGGTTTTAAACTGTCCAAAAAGTCGGGTCGTTACAGTTGGTATCAGAGCTTTGGTTTAGCGATAAACCTTGGCTCTAGTGGGGAATAACTCATTGAAATAGAGGTAAACTATATGAATGAGTTGAGTGTATATGAGAGAGCGTATTTGTTAGTGATATAAAATGTTTTATATTGTGTCGGTTGTTTTGTTGAGTGGCTTATGGATTCTGGTCAATACGAGTAATTAACGTCATTGATAGGGATCTCTAAACACTTAAATAGAACAATTCGACATAGTATTGTTTTGAAATTGAGTAAATGAAATAATTTTGCTCTAATTATATTTTGTATATAAAGAAAGATTTTAAGAAATTATTGTGACTTATCTAGCTTACCTGGCTGTTAGGAATTAAAATATGGTTATTATCATTAATTGGATATGGTAATTTAATAAATAAGCTGAATTACAAAATGAACAATCATAAAACAATTGTGAAATGTTTAAGAAATAAAATCCTATAAGAATATTTTATAAAGGTGACTTATAAATTAAAATAGATTTAAACTGGAAAATATTGAATTTAAGACCCGGAGATTTTGAATTCAAGACCCGGAGATTTTGGAAAATTGTTTTCAAAGTTTTGAAGAAATATATAGTAATATTAGTTGGAAAATATTTATAGGTAATATTTTGAAATGATTTTAAGAAGGAATGAATTAAGTACTCCTCTCTTATGTCGCTGGAAAGTAATTTCGGTGATGACTGCGCAGCATCATCGATGTTCATTTTCGAGTTTCAAAGTGGGGGAGGCTTCTAAGAAGCTTTGCTTTTCTTCGAAATTATTTTGGGTAAATGGGTTTTGGTTTAAACTCTAAAGGTATGTTTTGTTATATAAATAATAAAAGATATAAGTGTATATGTTTATTTCAAACGATTTGAAAGGAACCGGGCATTTAAAATTCTAAGTTATGTTAATAAGAAATTTTCAAAGTATTTGAATGAAATGTGAATAACCAAAATTTATAAAATAAGAGGACTAAGATATCCAAGCTTATTGTTTGGGAAAACTTTAAAAGTTGAAAGGTAAAGAGGATTTTAATAAATTAAATTTGTGAACAATTCTAATTAAGTAAAACGAAATTCTATAAATTTGTATAATACCAAAATTACAATCTGATAACATATAACAAGACTTACCAAATATTAAAAAGTTAAACGATGTTTTGGATATGTAATGAGATATTGTACAAGTAAAAAGAACCTGGAAGTAATTGAAATATACAAGTAAGGAAAACTAAAATGTATGTAAATGGAAATTGGGTTGTGAAAAATTTAGTTATATACTTATGTATATTCTAAAGTGATCAATGAAAAATTTGAATAAGTAAGTGAACTTAAGAAAGAAGATAAATGAACCGTATTATATCTTTGTAAATTGGTTATAGAAAATAAATATAAAATTGCAAAGGGATTGTGAAGAAAAAAATTGAATTGGTAACCTTTAAGATAACTGTAAACTAAGAAAAGTCATTTATGAGAGGTTAGACTTTTATAGGATGATTAATAAACTAAAGTGTCGGTTAATAAAATGTTCCACAAATGAATTCGTTAATAACTGAAATTTTGAAATGCAATAAATGTAAACAAAGGAATTTCTTATAGCTAAGAATCAATTGGAAAATGAAATTGAATTTAATTAAATTATATAGAATGTTTAAAAAGAACTTGAGTAAGCAAATTCTTTGATATGATGTTTAAGAAAAGATAATGTTAAAGAATATGCTATGTAAAGAAATGAATATACTAACTGAATAATGGATTGTGTGTAATCAAGTGAGAAAAAAAAATAGAAGTCAACAAAATAATTTAGTATAGATAAATTGGATAGAAATCTATTGGAAGGTAATACGTGAGATTGTACGTATATTATTTTATTCGCATAACGATTTGATCCAAATTCGAGCACAAAATTTCGAGATGATTTATATCGATCCAAGTTAGGATTTATCGCTCGATTTTCGACGGCGAACCCTAGATATGGATTTTTAATTTGATTCTGGAATTCTCTATCATAGTATATGGCTATGCAAGGAGAGTAACAGTTTCCAATCAAGAAACCAAATCTGAGTCCGCACTAGAGAGTCGGGTGAACGATGCTAGTTTGGAAGTGAAATTGTGTGATCGAATAAGCGATTAGATTGATATTGCTCACGGATGATATATGTACGGCTTACGGACTAAATTAAAAGTTAATATTGGAAATTTAAGAGGTCAAATATGTGAAGATAAATTTGCAACTTTTGAGACAACTATGAACTAAGAAAAGTTATATATAAGAAGTTAGACTTTTATGGAATAACTATAAATTAAAGTGATGATTAATAAAATGTTTTGCATTAATCAATTGTTTCGCAAGTAAATTGGTTATTAACTGAAACTGAATATGAAGTAAATGTAAACAAAAGGATTTGGTATGGCTAAGAATAAATTGGAACTGAAAGAATAAACCAAATTGAACGTAAAATTAGTAATTTGGTGATGTTGGGCATGATTTGGTTGTTATATGATTGTTAGTTGATTTGTATGTAATTCATTAAGTGTTATTGAAATGGAAAGCTATAAATTATTGAAATCAAATTGGAAGTGAACTAACGTAAATATAAATTAATGAATGTTAACTAATTGAATTGAGAATGAATGTTAGTAAAATCCAACGTTAATGAATCAACTATGATTAAAATTGAAACCAAGTCAATAAATATTAATGAGAATTGAATTTATATTAATTGGTTATGGATTTGTTGGATGATAATTGATTGATGGTTGCAATTGTTGTTTTGTTGCATTTGCTATGTTGGCACATGTAGTTGTTATGTTGCTATATTGTGTATATTGATATTATTTCCATATATGCCATGTTTCTCATAGTTTGTTGAGTGTTTAGTAGGTGCGGATTGCGCTTGCTTCGCATTTGGAGCTCGCTTTCGCGCTATATTATTCGTATATGCTCGCTAATAAAAATATAAGGTACATGTTTATTTTCTCATTGGATTTGGTGATTTTTGATGAGCCACTTGGCTTTTGGATTTTCTTTTGTTGATTTGGGGCCCGTAGAGGCGTTTTGTAGCTGTACCGATCGAGCCGCGCAAAGGAGACTCTGCCGAAATTTTTCGTAAATCCGGGTGTTAGAAAAATTTTCGAGTTTAAAAAAAAAAAAAAAAAAAAAAAAAAAAAAAAAAAAAAAAAAAAAAAAAAAATTTATAACTTGTTTTGATAACTAGCTTTTAAAGTTAGAAAGGCGTTTGGAATAAATTAGTAAAAGTGTAGTAATGACTTTATTAAAGGAATTTCATTGTCTTATAAGTTGGCAACTTTGAATAAAATATATCAAATGTTGAATTTTATACTTGGTTTCTTTTCCCTTCTTTTTCCTTTTCGAGGACGAAAAGTTTTGAGTGGGGGAGAATGTAACGACCCGAAAATTTTCGATAATTAAAATAGCTAATTTAATAAGTTTTCGTGATTTAGTGTTAGAAAAAAATTGTAATTCGTTTGGAATAATAATAACTAGAATGAATTGCAACAATAATTATCCAAGTAATGAAAATAAAAGCTACTTAGTGAATGCCTTTGAAATCAATAGTTGAATAGGATAATAAATGTTGAAATTCATTAGGTATAATAGAGAAGTTGATTGATAAGTAAAATCTTTTGAAAATCAAATATTGAATATTGAACAGGTAAATGGTTTAAATTGAATATTTAAAACTTATTGAATAATTGAATAAATGTAAAATGAAAATAGTGTTCTAAAATTGTGAATTGGTTTTAAAGGTTGAATCCTATAAGTTCAATTTCAATATTTCAAAAGATAGGGATTTAATAATCAAATTTTGTTTAAATTTAATAATTACAAATGTTTGAATAATTAAATTCCGAATTGGATATGATTAATTGGATATTGAAATTTAATATATGAAAATAGAGTGAATATTTGAAATTTGATTTAATATGATTCAAATTGGTTTCCAAAATGAATGTAAGTTATATTTGGATTATAATGCGAGTTAATAATATTTTAAAATTGAAATTTATTGGATAAAATTTAATAACGGGTTTAATATGATTAAAAATGATTTGTAAAATTCTATTTTATCATATTGGAGTTATAGTGAAGTTATAGAACTTTTAAAACTGAATTAAAAATTTATTTGTGAAAAGTGAATACTTTAATATTTATTTATCGATTGAAAATAGCCAATTTTTGAACAGTCTCAGAATTGGATGAAACCAGTTCCATTGGATCCGTAATAGTTAGTTATTATCGGATTTCAATTTTCGTAGCAATCGGAGTTGTCGTTTGACCGTGGCAGCTCGAAACACATCGAAATTGTTTTTAATATTATTTTAACGAGTTAAAATAGTCATTTTTCAAACGGTCTCGGATTTTGACGAAACTAGTTTCATCAGATCCGTAACGTGATATTATTGTAAGATTTCAAATTTCGTGTCAATCAGATTTACCGTTTGTCCGGGGCAAGCCAAAACGCATAGAAATTCGTTTAAATCGATTTAATTTAAATTGATCGTTTATCGCTATAAGTCTCACATACGATCGAATTAGCTTCCGAAACCTGTTTCATTGTGTCCAGAATGCGGGATAAACCCTAGAAACGCCGGTCACCGCGCTTCGTTTGGAGTTCGGAATTTTTTTGATGAATAGTGGTTCGTAAATTTTCTATATAAACACCATTTACTATTCACTTTTGCAAAATAAAAACGACCCTAGGGTTTTGAGACCAGGCCGCCACTTTCATATTCTAAGGCCAGAAATTCATCTTCTTTCCTCCTTAATCTCTCTAAATCCGTAAGCAATTGGAGAAAGTGTTCAACAACAAAGTTAAAGAGCGTAAGGAGAGCTTCAGATCCATACAGCTACTTCATCGAATCATCGACTGGAGGCGGAGAAAATGGGCCGCGTTCATCCTCGTTTCGCGCACGTTTTTCTCAACCAGGGTGGGGCCGAGCTTCACGCGGTTCCTGGTGGTGGTGGAGTCGAGTGTTGGCTTCGAACTGGTGGTAGTTGATCGGGGCAGAAGTCGTTGTGATGGTGGCGAAAATTAGGGGGTAGACGGCGGCTTGGGTTTGTTCTCACGAGAAATTGAACGGGAAGAAGAAGATACAAGGAGCGGTCTGATTTCCTTGGTGAGATGGACGGCCCAGATGTGAGAAAATTTGAAAATAAAAGGATTGTGTAAATTATTTTATATTTTAAATTGTTTAAACTTCTAAATGCGATAACTCTTTCATACGAGGTCCGTTCTGGACGAAACGAATTGCGTTGCAATCGTTTTGTCGAGCACTACGCAATGGAGCTGGATTGGAACCGTTGAAGCTATTGAAAATTTCGGGTAAAATTAAACGTCCGTTTAATTTTATTCGAAATAAAACGCTGGAACTGCATTAAAATCAAGGTGAGTGTTTTATAACGCTCACACCGTACTAAATATTTTTATGCTAGTTAAATTGACATTATAAAGTGATATGAATTTTATTGTCGTTGTTTGATATAAATTTAATTATCATATTGCTTGTTATTTGAATTAACCGTTGAAAACTCAAATTGACAGTTAAATTGAAATCGAAATTGAATTGCGATTTACTTACCTGACATCGATAACTATGAAATTGCCATGAATTGTATTGCTTATTGGACGATGTATTTCGATGGATGTTATTGGTTGATATTTGAGTGTTTGGATGTTTATTTGCTTATATATATCCTGTTATGCATACATATGATACTGTGATTTAATTTAAGTAATATATATTCATCCCTGACATTTAATTGAAATAAATAATTACTTGGCCATAGGATAGAAAATTATATACGGACACCGAATTGGCTAAATGAATAATTTTAAAAATCGTCGATTTGAATTTATTTAAATGTTTTGATTTAAAGGTTATAAATAGAAATCAATTTATAAAAATCGAATTTATTGAAAATTTGAGTTTTGGAATATTGAAATAAATCTTGGTTAAAAGAAATTGTTAAGTAATGTGATTCGAGACTTTGAAATTTAAAATTTGGGATTTGATTGAATTTCGAAATTTGATTTGTTTAAAGATTTAACCTTAATTCGAGCTTTGAATATTACTAAGTAAAAGTGATATAAAAATGATATTTTGAAATTGAGCTTGGAACTTAATCACATTTGAAATTTGGATTTAAATTTGAACATTGAAGGATAATTTTGTTAAGTGTTAAAAATTTGATATTTTGGAAAATCAAGCTAAAAATCGATATAAATTGAAATTGAATAAAATTAATGGTGAATGTAAAATTGAATTAATTTGAAGTAAAAATTTGACATTGATTTGAATTGAGATCGAAATTGAATCGGTAAATTGGAAATTGAAATTTATTTGAATTGGGAAGTTATAATTGAAATGGATTGGTTTTGAAGCTGTTTTAAATGTGTTTTCCAAATTACTCTGTTATATAAACCATTTTGAATACTTAAACTATTTTAATCTATTTTTAATCTACTTAACCCAATTTAAATTATTTAAACTAGTTTATCTATTTCAAATCCATTTTAAGATTTTAAAGTATTTTAACTATTTTAATTATTTAAAACTACTTTTAAACTACTTAAAACTATTTTTCTAAAATTCTAAGCTGGTCAATAAGGTGAAATGTTTATATTTAAATCTTGAATTTAAATACGAATTGCGTTAAATGAAGTTGCAACCTAAATCGAAATTCGAAATGATTTGAAATCGAAATGAGATATTGAGGCGAAAATGAATTTGAAGCGAAATCTTACATTTGAATAGATATGATGATATTGGAAATAGATTTGATTTTTGAAGCGAATATGATATTTTGATATCAATTATGTATCGATTTGAATATAAAAGAGCCAACGGTGTAATAATACGTAGTTATTAAAGAGACCGGGATCGGATATGGACATACTCTCTGTCGATACCGAAAACCACTTTAATAACTATTATACGCGGAGTGTTGATCCAGAATGAAGTGGATGGTTTGGTGAACGCGTTGACTGAAGAAAGAGAACGATATTGGATGACCCCTGACATGACTAAAACAGGAGCCGCGCCGGGCCATTGAGGTTCGCCACCTCTAGCGGACACACTTCTTCGATACCATATCTATTACATTTGTGATGCGATTGGGTGCACCCCTTGATTTGGGAGTGTTGTTTCGCGGTGTTGGGGTAGCTGCTGGCTATGCCCAACATCAGTCCGGATCACGCAACTACTAGTATCCTAGTTGGTATTGCCTCATGTACCTTGTCATACTGATTATCCTATTCGCGACCACTACGTTTTGATTTGTACCTTGAGTATATGGATTGCCCTCTGGTGACTTCCGGTTTTGGGGAAACTACGGTCTTGTATATGCTTTTGGGAATATAAAAATGTGTTAAGGGGGATTATGGTAACGCCTTAACGCTATTTTGATACTTTATATTACTGATAGACATTATCTACTTAGCGTACATTACTATATAGTAGATAGTTTAACGGATCCTTAGGAGATGGAAAATCCCGTAACATCTCTTGAGTTATTGCACGCACGTCGACACTGGATATGAGATGTCAAACCCCGTAAACATCTCTAACGCCGTTTACACTCATATTTATTTACGATTGATTTAACTTTCACAAGGATATTTAGTCCTGACTCGAGTGTTTGTCTTTTCATTACGCTCGGGTCAGACCTGAGTTTTCAGATTTTTGAAGATCTATTCTGGAGGACGAAGACGAAGATTCGGTACACTATTACTATTACTATCTATGCATCATGCTGTCTGCTGCATTATTTTAATTGTTCTGTTGTATATGTATAACTCTGATAAATGTCGTATAATAATAATCAAATGTATTCATTTCAAATGTATTCATTTAATTAACAGCTTCATGAACTGTTATTTTATTATTATACTTTAGCCTTCCGCTGTGAGATTCTGTGTTGTTTCATTTCCTTTATTTCTTTTCCTTTTCTTTTCTTAATTACCCCAATAACTATCTGCCCTTTTAATGGTTTGGAATCGATATGTGTATTTGATCGTCGGTTTTAAACTGTCCAAAAAGTCGGGTCGTTACAGAAATAGCTTAGATTGTCTTTGAGCTAAATAAAATAGTTTGGAATAAATAAGTATGGAATGAAATGCAAGTGAATGTATTCAAATTTAAAATGCAATGAAAATGAGAATATATGAATTGTGAATAAATTTAAAAAAAAGGGAATAGAATTAAGTATAAAGTGAGTTGAAATCAATTTAAATTGGTTATAAAAACACAAATACTTATTTATTCACATAGATCTCGTCAAATTGCATAGAATAAATTGTCATTGGATGTAAATGGAAGCAATTAAGATGCTATGAATTGATAGGAGTAAAATGAATTGATTTTGAAATCAATTGAATTGAATATGAGCTTGTTTGGTGTTAAAATAAATTGAAGGTAAGAAATGGTATTGTAAACCATTAAAATTAAATGAAATGTATGGATTGGTTAAAACAAATGCGAAAGTGTTAAAAACCATATAAGTTTCTTATAAACGTTGTTTAGTTACATTGCTTTTAATATTCCTATGTTGTAATTGTTTAAAAAGAGTGAAATGTTAATAAACTTTATATATATGGCACTTACATGTTTAAATTGTGTAAGTACAGGTACCTGGAAGCCGTGTGGCTGGATTTTGGGCACGCTAACTCCTAAATAAATAAGCTGTTTGCTTAAATATGCTAAATAAGGTACGCCTACGCAATAAAAATAGGAAATATGAACTGTTTTTGGTTTTTCCGATCGTGTGGGTCGGTGTATATATATCTATATCTATTGTCAAATTGCAAAAGCTCCTCCGTACAAAGGGGACTCTGCCAAAAATTTGCAGAAATTTTGGAAGTTAAAAAATTTATGAAATTTTTTGGAAAATTTTGTTAACGACAAATGTTTTTAAATTGGAAACTAAAATAAACTAGTAAATGAAACCAATTTAAAATAATGATATGAATTAGTTATAAATGGAAAATAAAATTCAATATTTAAAATTAAAAATAAATTGAATTCATTTGGAAATGAAAGAATCGATTTGAATAAAAATGGATATAAACTAAAGTGGTAAAGTGAAAAATAAATATAAGAAACATATAAATTGCTTATACGAACTTAAGTAAGGAAGGGTGAATTCTTAAATGAAACATTGATACTAGAAATATAATCTAAGATAATATTGGAATGAATAGATATTGACATTTTGTAAGAAAGTCGATAAAATGTTTTGGGATATTGTGATTGGATACTAGTGCTAAGCAGGATATACATGTAATATAAAGGGAAAAGAAAATTGGATTTGATTTCAAGAGATAAATTTGAAATGCTCGACATAAAGGTATGTGTTTAAATTTCTATATGAAATTTGATTGGGATTTTGGATTGAGCCACTTGGCTTTTTGTTTTCCTTTTGGATTTGGGAGGCCGTAGATCCATTTTGTAGTTGTACCGATTCAGCCGCGCAAAGGAGACGCTGACGAAATTTTTCGGAAATTTAGAGAGTTAGAAATTTTTTGAGAAATTTGAAAATTTTAAATTTGGTTTTGAATTATAATTTGAATAGTTGAATAATTAAAGTTGGTTGGGAACTATGGAAAAGTTTGGAAAGTTAGTAAAAGCGATAAGGGGTCTTCTATAAAAAGATAGTTGGTAGTATGTTAAAATATTTGGTTTTGGGGATAAGTTAATGGGACTGGGACCATTCTTCCTAACTAGTAATTTCGGGGACGAAATTCTTTTAAGGGGGGAGGAATGTGACGACCCGGGATATTTGAGCATTTAAAATCGGAATATTTAATTGATTTTAAATATTCAATAGAGTAATTTTAACTTGAATTACGAATATCATAATTTATTTGATAATTGAATAAATAAATTAAATAAGTGAAGTTGGGTAAAGTGTTGAATCTGGAATTTAAAGCCTATTAAAATATATTTGAAGGCTTCAAAATTTTATATTGATAGTACCGAGGGTAATATAAATTGTAAAATTGAAATTAACAGTGGTTTGTTTAGTTTTAAAATTTATATCGTTTAAATTGAATTTAAAAATAGCCTTCCGAGGCACATTCTCGGAATTCGACGAAACCAACTCCATTGGATCCGTAATATTGTAATATAATCGGATTTCAAATTTCGTAGTGATTGGAGTTGTGGTGTGAGTGTTCGACATATAAACGCGCTGACATAAATATCGAAAATTCACCATAAAAAACATATATATATAAAATATATATATATATTGGTTAAAAGCAGGTGAACAGTTGTGTCCCTTTCAATCACACGTCTCTTTCTCTTCTGTAACACGCGAACTTTTCTTTTGATAGCCGACCTACCCTCTCCGTTCAAACAAAGTGAAACCTAAGGCTAAAAAAAAATGGCGAACGAAAGAAAAATCGTTTAGAATCAAAGAAATTGCCAACTAGATTTTTAAATCTTCCTCTTCCTATTTTGGTACTCGAACCCTCCCTCACATCCAAATTGAATCGCGTTCCATCCCTCTGCTATGCGTTCTTGACATCGATGCCGAGAGTACAACGGGATAATCGCGAGTGACGACATGGCGGTTATGGGCCGGGCCTCGAAGGGGGGTGACACGAGAGGTTGGGAGGAGGATGTAGATGGAGTAGGCGATGTAGCGAGCGATGGGATGAAGGTTGCGTTCGTCTCGTTTTGCAGCAAGGAGGCTCGCGACCTCTGGGTGGTTTCGTTCGAATCGTTGGGGTGGGGATCTCGTGCTCGAGTGGCAGGCGACGCCAATGGCGACGTGGGGGTGATCTCGGCCTGAGATCGCGTGGGTGATGCTGGGAGGTGGGAATGGGTTCGTCGGAAGATGCGATCTGGGTTCTTTTATTTGCAGTAAGTTTATTTATTTATTTATTTGACAGTAGGATATATCTAGATGCAGATTTTTATACATATTTGTACATACAAGGAAAACAAATTTTGATAAATATATGTATTTAGTAAAACATAAATTTTATATAAATAAGATTTTGAAGGCAATATAAATACATATAGAGTAAATATATATACATTTCAAATTGACTAATTTATTTTAAATAATGGATTTAGTGATTAATTTGTTTTATTTATCTAAATGAGTTACTAAAAGATTTTGGAAGGAGAATCATTAGTTTAAATTACAAAGTTAGTTAAGTAAATCTATTAAATGACAATTAATTGTTTGATCGATTTAAATATTAATAAATCCTATAATGTTTATTCAAGGTCCAAAATTCGGGAAGAACAAGCCGATTTGGATCGGATTGGCAAATTAGAAGTCAAAAGTGAGTTAATCTCACTTGGTTAAATTTAAATTTAAATTTAAATTTAAATTCAAATGATTAAATTTAAATAATTGTTTGAATGCTTGAATTGATTGATGTGATATAGTATGGTATAATTTGAAAGTGGCATTTTTGTTGTGCTAACGTCTGTGGATGCAGGGAAAACAGGTTGGAGGGATCTAACTGGACCGCTCAACTTTATTAAATTATTTAATATTCTCTGTTCTGAATATTTGATATTCTGTAATGAATTATGTGGAAATATTGAATGCTATGGCTTGATTGTTATAATCGGGCAATAATGAATTACCAAATATATATAATTTGAGTTTGGGAATGGAAATAAAAGAAGTGAAATTGTAAGTAAAATAATTATAGAAAAGTTGAATAAATTTATGAATGGATTGGAAAGGACATAAAGTGACTTTAAATTTTAATAAATAAATCTTGAGTATGGGAAGGAAAATTTGAATAAACAGAAAGAATGAATTTTTAAACTTCAGGGTTATTATTTAAAAGAACAAAACATTTATTTAAAATTTAAGTTTTAAACTATTTACGAAGCATAAAGAAGAAATTGGGAATAACCTGAAATTTGTATATTTCAGCTAAAGGATTTAAAAATCAAACTGAAAATAATAATAAAGTCCATAATTAATGAATTTTGAAACGAACTGATAAGTAAAGAAATTTATTTCAATTGGAATAAATTGGAAATCAATTTGGAAAATTGATTTAAGTGATTGAGATTTGAAATTCTCCCTGGATAACCAAGTACGTTTCAAAGTAAATTTTTAAATATAAGTTAAATGATTTTGAAGTTGTTTTAAAAAGTATGTTTTGTAAAATTTATTATTTCTAATATTTAAAGTCTAAAGTAAGTATTTCCTTTTAATCTATTATAACAGTAATTATTTAAAGAATGATTTAGTATTATGTTTCTAAAAGTGAAAACCTAATTTTATATTTTATAAAGTAACCTTATTTTTAAATATTCATATACTATATATTTTAGCCAATTATTGAAGTAGTTTTAACTTAAATGTTTTAAAGTAAATTCCAAAACAAGCAATTTGTTAATCTATTTTCGTATTAATTATTTAAAGAATGATTTGGTATTTTGATTAAAGAAGAAATCTAATGTTTAGTTATAAGGTAACCTTATTTTAATTATTTCTAGAGTATTATTTTAAATTAAGTATTAAAGTAATTTTCTAAATTAAATGATAAATGTATTTTTCAATAAAGTGTTTTTTTAATTATTTTAAAATTCTAGTTTTGTGCCTGGTGATTTCAGTGGAGAGAGGAAATATTTGGGAAAGTTTATCCTGAAAGGAATGATGGTTTGAAACTATTTTCGAAGGAATTTGAAAAGTGAAAATATATTATGTGAAGATATTTTTAAGATAAATAAATAATTTGGAAAATTATTTATTTTTTGATGGATGTTTGTGAATATAAATTGATAGTTAAATAGCCGACTATCAATATTGGACAAATACGTTGTTCGTTTCGAAGAGACCGGGATCGAGAGTTATTTCTCGAAAACCACTTCGATCCGGTTTGTATGTTTCGTGAAAACGATTTCTGGATTCGAAGATGGAGCAGTGAAGTGCAAGGGCTAGTCGCTACTAATCCTGAGGATATTTCCAAAATGGATGTAGTAGGAATAGTGCCTTCGGTTCCGTTCGAACCCGGGATGGACTTGTATGGATGAATGCTTGCGAAACATCGTCAGGTGGACGATGGGCATTCAAAGGGATATGTTCTAAAAAGGTAACGCTTAGCCTCAAGCCTCATCAAATGGGAATGACTGGAAATCAGGGGTTATGCAGCAAGGCTAGGTGGGTAGCACCCAAGAAGGGTGAGGTCATTCCAGTCTAGATGTCCCTTTTTATTTCGGCTTAGTGGGCGGTTGCTGATCCCAACCGCGGGGTGATCTCACTCGGGATTATCCAGTAAGGGGTAGTCCCGGCCTTTTGTTGCAGTGGAGCGGGCGTACTCCTCGGTACGGTGATCTAGGCCCCGTACTGTGAGAGGTGGTACCACAGTGCCTAGTCATTAGTTGGAAATCCATTCTCCCTACGAGCCTTGTACGAGTTTTGTTTGTATTACCCTCTCTGTGGTTAGTAGCTGGAATTTAATAATGTAACAATTTCGGCTATTTTATAAGTATTTGTATATAGACCCTATTATAATATCAGAGGATTTCTATAAAAAGTGTTTTAGCTATCGTAAGGTAAAAACCCTACATGTTTATTTGTGGTGTGGTCTTACGAGATGCTTTTGTATTCAAAGGATTTTGGAACTTAAATAATCAATTGGGTGTGATTTTCTCACGTTGGTATTCCAGACTGACTCGGGTGTTATTTAACTGTAATGCTCGGGTCAGACCGAGTATTATAAGACACAGGTTTTGATGCTGTGGAGCTCAGGCGACGAGCTAGACGACGATGCGTATTCTCGTACTTGTTTTATATGTATATGTCGCTGTGTTGAGTAGTTGTGTATCTAGTTGTATGCTATTGATGTTTTGTGAACTCTTATGTTGTACTCTGATAATGTAATGTATAACAGATATATTTGATTTTTGAGTAAAGATTATTTATTCTCTATTATATTTATTTCCACTGCGATGGTTAGATTCTGATGTTGTTTTCTATTTCCTTCTTCTACCTCTTCTTCTTTAACCCAAATTGTAACAACCCGCATATTTAACGATTTTATATTTAAATGTTTAATTTAAATATAGCGTCGTTAGTTGGATTTTGGTCCGAAATGTTACTTTCTGCAAATGGCCGAATTGAAACTCGAAACTACCTCCATTGGCTCCAAAATGGCGTTTGCGATCTTTTTGAGTATAATCTTTGATATGTTTGGAGTTTGTGAATTTTGGCGACTTTTTCTATTGGGTTTGGGTTTGGGTTCAGCCCACTAGCTTAACTAAACCTCTAACTCAACCCCTTCTCTTCATCTCTCTTCATTTCATTTCATTTCTTAAGCTAAAAACTGAAATGGGGGAAAGGAAGTGGAAATAGAAATTAGCAAGCCCTAGTTCTTCTTGTAAACTTGATTCTTGCTCCAAAATCAAAGGGAATCCATTGGTAAGTTCATCTCCATCTTCTCCATCTCTTCTCCTCTTCAATTTCAGTAATTTCCTAACCCTAACTTAGGAAATACTTGCTTTGATTCTAGATTGAAGCTTGTAGTGTTGAAGTGGAGTGTAGTTGGTTGATTCCTTGCATTTGTGCATCTTCATCTTCTTTGTTTTGTGTAAAAAGGTGAGTTTTTAACTCACATCTACCTCTCTTGCTATCATTGATGTTGGGTATGATTTCCTAACAAATATTCATGTGCTATTGCTTTGATTTGAAAAAGATTTGGAATTCATTTGATAAGGGCAAGAAGTGCTGGAAAACAGCCTTCGGCCGACCGAGTGCAGGCTTCGGTCGACCGACCTGCTGCCCCGAGCCATATTTTGTTTCCTGCTTCTGGCCGGCCGACCGAGCCCTGTAGTCCGGTCGACCGACCTGCTCTGTTCTGCCTATTTTGCCTATTTTACATATTTGATTTATTTTTCGGATTTTATCGATTCAAGTTGGTTTTTTAGTGTTTGTTATTGCATCTTTGATTTTGATAACTTATTTTTGATTTCATTCACGGGTTTTATAAATAATCCCTCTAAATCGTATTAAAAGCTTCCGTCTCCAATTCATAAATTCCATTTATAATGCACACACACGATTTCGCACTTCGAGCGAAGTGGAAGGAAGATTAAATGGTTAGGTACAACACGGACCATGAATCCATGCGTTTATCTTTTCGATTAATCCCCGACCTATTCGATTGATCGTTTTGACCCTTGTGTCTGGTTTATCGATGAGATGAGGTGAACTTTGTACTGCTTCGAGTGTGAAATTAACTAATGGATAGTAAACCGTTTAGTGCGAACTGGTGGTTATGGGACTCACGTTACCACTTTTCGGATTCCTCTCTGGGAGTTTATGACACATGCTGCCTTTGGGATAGTGTCTTCGGACTGTCTCCTCTGGCTTGTTTCCTTTAATATCGCTTTTGGAGTTGGTCCTTTGCCCTGACTCGAAAGATATTTGGGGTTGTCGGTTACCTTTAGTATTGCTTTCGGAGTGGTTTCTTCACCACCGCTCAAGAGATATTGGAGTGGTTTCTTCACCACCGCTCAAGAGATATCGGAGTGGTTTCTTCACCACCGCTCAAGAGATATCGGAGTGGTTTCTTCACCACCGCTCATGATGTTTCATTTATATGTATTCCCTAGGTATTGCTTTTCTGTATTGGTTCTTTGGAGCCACACGAAATATAGCGTTTACCTTGTGGAACTCGTATTTATCGGTATTTGTTGTTTGCCTTTATGGCTTGCTTTGGGATATTCTTATCCTTTGTTTCTATATGTTGCCGATGATATGAGGCTTGATCTATATGATTCATCTTTCGTTAGATTATTGTGTTATCTCTTTTAGAGATATCTATTATGCTTTGTAACCTTGCAGGTTTATTGTTGTTCAGTTTATCTAACTGATTTGTTTAGCTAGACTGATCCGTGTAATTTATACTCGGGTCAGACCGAGTTGTTTCAGGTTAGGTGCTTTTGGACTTAGCCTATTTTTCTTCCGCATGGACTACTCCGCTAGCTTCTTTTTGTCATAGCTTTTTGTGTAGTCCCATTTTGTAGTAACTCTGATATGTATTCATCTGGAACTCGTCTGTACATTGTGGTTTGCTATACAACTTGACATGTATTATTTTGTGTACTCTGCAATGTATCAATATATGTGTATATGATGATTTACTGTTCTATGATGTATATTACATTTGAGTTATTATATTCTGTTCTGATAGATCCAACCACATATGGTCGTGTTTTAAGTATGCATTGGATATGTCGATCTGTTTGGTATGATTATTGTCGACGTATTTAATGGATAATTAGAGCAAGGCTATAGATGGTCGCTCCCAACCAGCCTTATTCTCCGTGTTAGTTGACGACATTACTTTGTAGTGACCTTGGCTAGCGTGGGTATAGAGGTGGGGCGTCACAGCGTGGTATCGGAGCTGAGTCAGAACAAAATATGATAAACACAGAATAGATGCACATATTATGGTACATCAAAGTGTATAAGTGATACAAATCTTTGAATCATCGTGTCTCTTTATTCCATCAAGGTTAGATAGAGTTTGGAATACGTCTAGGAATTCATTTTATTCCGTAGTATTCCATATTGCAGTATCTACCTTGTGAATAATCTTGTTCTTATCTTACCTTCAGAGTATGGCTGGAAGAGTCAGAGGACGACGTTCGGGTGCTGGGCAATCCAGTGGCTCACATCCGGATGGCGTTTATATGTCTGCTGATCTGTTTATGGAATTGTTTAGGAGCACTCAACCTCCAGTTCCTCCTCGAGTGTCTCCATCTCGCAAGTCTGCCTTTGCACGCCAGTGTAGTGATTTCGCTCATCTTGGAGGAAAGCCGTTTAAGGGCTTCGAGTCCGTTCTTGAAGTCCAAGCTTGGCTTCACACGTGCGAGCGTATCTTCTCTCGCATGGATCTTTCTGACAATGATAGAGTTCTTGTGACTTCTAGCTTATTACAAGAGCGTGCTCTCGATTGGTATGAGCTTCTTGTAGCCGAGATTGATGAGTCTACTCTTTCTTGGACCAGTTTCGGGGACGATTTGAACTCAAGCTCGTTCCTGAATCTGAAAAAGTTTTATTGACCCGTCGCTTCCTTGAGTTGAAGCAAGGGAAATCTTCTGTTTCTGAGTATGTCACATCGTTCGAGGCTTTATCTCAGTATGGTCTTGAATTCATCAGCACTTCTTACAAGAAGAATTTGAAGTTTGTCTCTGGTCTTAAGAAATATCTTAAGAAGTCCTTGTTGCTCCAGCTTAAGCTTTCTTTTGAGGAGTTGGTTGATTCGGCACTTCACCTCGAGACCATCGAGAAGGAGTGTGATAGTGATGTTGATGTTGAGGTTTCCAAGAACCCCAACAAGAGGCCGTTTCCAATTCAGAAGAAGCCTTTTCCTTCTAAGAAAAAGAAGACTGGTGGTCCTAGTTCTCAGCCTCAGTCTTCCGGAACACCTTTCGTTCAAAAGTGTTTTAATTGTGTTTCTCCGGATCATATTATTCGAGCTTGTCCTAAGCCTCTCTTCTGTCGTTATTGCAAGAGGGAAGGTCATCGTAGCTCCACTTGTCCCGTTGCTCTGAATAATTCTTCATCTGGCAAGTTAAATGTAGCGAATGCTTCTGGTGGTCCTTCTCAATCTAAAGGTATATCTCCATCTATTTTGGAAGGTTCTATTTTATTTTATGACCATAGTATACGAGTTCTTTTCGATACGGGTGCTTCACATTCTTTCGTATCGAAAAAGCTCGTTGATGATTTATCTTTGGATGTTTCTTGTATGGTTACTTCTTTAAGGATTATGAATCCTATTGGGGGATCCGCGACCCTTAGTTTGCTGTGTAATGATGTTGAGATTGTTTTATGTGGCTTTTCTTTCCGTGCGAATCTGCACGTTATTTCTTGTCTGGGATTTGATATGATTTTGGGAATGGACTGGCTAGTGAGATATGATGCCAGGATTATTTGTTCGGAGAGAATTTTATATCTTTTACATCCGGATTCGCCTACTCAGCTATCTCTTGTTCTTTGGGATGTGGATAATTCCGAGATGGCTTTATATTCTCTTGATTCGCGAGATGATGATGATATATCTCGTATTCCTATTGCTTGTGACTTTTCAGATGTTTTTGAGCCTGTATCGGGTTTGCCACCCAAACGGGCAATTGAGTTCCACATTGATCTCATTCCAGGCGCGCAGCCAGTTAGTCATCCTCCCACGAGGATGTCTACAAAGGAAAATGAGGAACTCAAGAAGCAGCTTTTGGAACTTGAGTCCAAGCAGTTGATTCAGTCCAGTTTTTCTCCGTGGGGATCCGCGGTCGTTTTCGTGAAGAAGTCTGATGGAACCCTTAGGCTTTGCATTGATTATCGCAAGCTTAACGAGTTAACCATCAGGAATAGGTATCCATTGCCTAGGATCGATGACATGTTCGATCTATTGAGTGGTGCTAAGGTCTTTTCTCAGCTCGACCTTGCCACGAGTTTTCATCAGTTACGAGTCGCGGAGGATAGCATACCTCTTACAGCTTTCCGCACTCGATATGGTTCTTTTGAGTGGCTTGTTATGCCGTTCGGTTTGGCGAACGCTCCTGCTTTCTTTGTCGATCTCATGAATCGAGTATTCCGGGAATATCTCGATAAATTCGTCCTTGTGTTCATTGATGATATCCTTATTTATTCTAAGTCTGAAGCTGAGCATGCTAATCACTTGAGAATTGTCTTGAGTACCCTCCGTCGTCATCAGCTTAGAGCCAAATTCTCCAAATGCCACTTTTGGGAGAATAAGGTTAAGTTCTTAGGCCATGTTGTATCTTCCGATGGCATTTCTGTCGATCCCTCAAAGATCGAAGCCATCCAGAATTGGAAGAGGCCTGAGAATGTTCATGAGATTCGTAGTTTCCTTGGATTGGCGGGTTATTACCGTCGGTTCATTAAGAACTTTTCCCGTGTTGTGCTTCCTCTCACTTGCCTTACTCGGAAAGGCATTCGTTTTGATTGGTCCGACAAGTGTGAAGCTTCCTTTCTGACATTGAAGGAACTTCTCACTAATGCTCCTATCCTTGTGGTTCCCGAATGGAATCATGATCTTGTTGTCTACACCGATGCTTGTGGTAGTGGTCTCGGTGTTGTTCTTATGCAGAAGGATCGGGTAGTTGCTTCTGCTTCCAGGCAACTGCGTTCGAATGAAGTTCTCTATGCCACTCATGATCTTGAGTTAGCCGCCATTGTCTTCGCCTTGAAGATTTGGCGACATTATTTATTGGGCGAGCGCTTCATTCTCTATACCGATCATAAATCCTTGAAGTATTTGTTCACTCAGAAGGAACTCAATATGAGACAACAACGTTGGCTCGAGTTTCTTGCTTGCTATGACTTTGATATCTAGTATACCCCTGGTAAGGGTAATCATGTTGCAGATGCGCTTAGTCACAAACATTCGGCTGTTATTTCTATGATGTTTGCCGAATGGGATGTTCTTGAGACTCTATCTTTTTGTGAAATTCGTGATCGAGGTTCATCTTCTGTTTCTCCTATTCTATTGTTTAGTTTGGGAGCTTGACCTATTTTATTGGATCGTATTGCTGATGCTCAGCGGCGTGATCCTGAATTGTTGCATCTTATTCAGCTTTGTGAGTCTGGATCTTGTGATGAGGCGTTGCAAGATTTCCGCATTGATTCTCATGGGTGTCTTCGCAAGAAGAACCGTCTTTTTGTGCCTTCTGATCTTGCACTTAGGCGTGACATTCTTGATGATTGTCACCGTTCTAAGTATACAATTCATCCCGGTAGTAGCAAGATGTATGCCGATATGCGTCGTCTTTATTATTGGGAAGGCATGAAGCGCGATGTGACGAGTTATGTGAGCAATTGCATAACTTGTCAGCGTTTTAAAGCCGAGCATCAGCGTCCTTCAGGTCTTCTTCAGCCCCTTGAGATTCCATTGTGGAAATGGGATCAGATATCTATGGATTTCATTGACGGCCTACCTCATTCGAGATCTGGCCATTCTAGCATTTGGGTTATTGTTGATCGACTTACCAAGTCTGCTCATTTTGTCCCTATTAAGTCTAATAGGACTGCTTCGCATTTGGCTAAGTTGTATGCCAAGGAAATCGTGAGACTTCACGGTGTTCCTAGTTCTATTGTGAGTGATCGTGATCCTTTATTCACGAGTCATTTTTGGAAGAGTCTTCAGCAAGCTTTGGGAACAAAGCTTAATTTTTCTACAGCTTATCATCCGCAGTCTGGTGGACAGACTGAACGGGTGAATCGTATCTTGGAAGATCTTCTCCGTATTTGTATTTTTGATTTCGGTGGTAGTTGGGAGGATCACCTACCTCTTCTAGAGTTCTCCTACAACAATAGTTTTCAATCTAGTATCGGTATGGCTCCTTTCGAAGCCTTATACGGAAGACCATGTCGATCACCTTCTTGTTGGTTAGAATCGGGTGAGAAGCTTATTCTTGGTCCAGATTTTGTTCGTGATTCTTCTGAGAAGATTGATCTTATTCGGGTGAGAATGAAAGAGTGACAGAGTCGCCAGAAATCCTACGCGGACAACCGTAGGAAGCTTCTCGAGTTCTCGATCGGTGATCTTGTTTTTATTCGTGTTTCTCCTTTGAAGGGGGTTATGCGTTTCAGTGCGACTGGGAAATTGGCTCCTCGCTTTATAGGACCATTTTCTATTACTGAACGTATTGGCCCCGTGGCTTATAGAGTTTCACTTCCAGCACATTTATCTGGCATTCATGACGTGTTTCACGTCTCCCAACTTCGAAAGTGTCTTCGGGAGTCGGACTCTGTTATTACTTCTCCTGATTTGCAAGAGCTTGAGGTCTCACCGGACTTATCTATTGTATAGCAACCTATTCGCGTGCTTGACACGGAGGTGCGACACCTTCGGAACAAGGATGTGCCGCTCGTTAAAGTTCAATGGTCCGCTAATCCCAATGACTGTACTTGGGAAACCAGAGAATTTATTGAGCGATCCTATCCGGGTTTTCTTTCCTTGCTTTGAAACGGTGAGTATGTCTTTTCATCTCAAGCTTATTTTCTTTTCTTTTGATTGATTGTATGTATGTAGTTGTTACAAATATCGTCTCTAGAAATTGCGGGGACGCAATTTTGTAAGGAGGGGAGATCTGTAACAACCCTCATATTTAACGATTTTATATTTAAATGTTTAATTTAAATATAGCGTCGTTAGTCGGATTTTGGTCCGAAATGTTACTTTCTGCAAATGGCCGAATTGGAACTCGAAACTACCTCCATTGGTTCCAAAATGGCGTTTGCGATCTTTTTGAGTATAATCTTTGATATGTTTGGAGTTTGTGAATTTTGGCGACTTTTTCTATTGGGTTTGGGTTTGGGTTCAGCCCACTAGCTTAACTAAACCTCTAACTCAACCCCTTCTCTTCATCTCTCTTCATTTCATTTCATTTCTTAAGCTAAAAACTGAAATGGGGGAAAGGAAGTGGAAATAGAAATTAGCAAGCCCTAGTTCTTCTTGTAAACTTGATTCTTGCTCCAAAATCAAAGGGAATCCATTGGTAAGTTCATCTCCATCTTCTCCATCTCTTCTCCTCTTCAATTTCAGTAATTTCCTAACCCTAACTTAGGAAATACTTGCTCTGATTCTAGATTGAAGCTTGTAGTGTTGAAGTGGAGTGTAGTTGGTTGATTCCTTGCATTTGTGCTTCTTCATCTTCTTTGTTTTGCGTAAAAAGGTGAGTTTTTAACTCACATCTACCTCTCTTGCTATCATTGATGTTGGGTATGATTTCCTAACAAATATTCATGTGCTATTTCTTTGATTTGAAAAAGATTTGGAATTCATTTGATAAGGGCAAGAAGTGCTGGAAAACAGCCTTCGGCCGACCGAGTGCAGGCTTCGGTCGACCGACCTGCTGCCCCGAGCCATATTTTGTTTCCTGCATCTGGCCGGCCGACCGAGCCCTGTAGTCCGGTCGACCGACCTGCTATGTTCTGCCTGTTTTGCCTATTTTGCATATTTGATTGATTTTCCGGATTTTATCGTTTCAAGTTGGTTTTTTAGTGTTTGTTATTGCATCTTTGATTTTGATAACTTATTTTTGACTTCATTCACGGGTTTTATAAATAATCCCTCTAAATCGTATTAAAAGCTTCCGTCTCCAATTCATAAATTCCATTTATAATGCACACACACGATTTCGCACTTCGAGCGAAGTGGAAGGAAGATTAAATGGTTAGGTAAAACACGGACCATGAATCCATGCGTTTATCTTTCCGATTAATCCCTGACCTATTCGATTGATCGTTTTGACCCTTGTGTCTGGTTTACCGATGAGATGAGGTGAACTTTGTACTGCTTCGAGTGTGAAATTAACTAATGGATAGTAAACCGTTTAGTGCGAACGGGTGGTTATGGGACTCACGTTACCATTTTTCGGATTCCTCTCTGGGAGTTTATGACACATGCTGCCTTTGGGATAGTGTCTTCGGACTGTCTCCTCTGGCTTGTTTCCTTTAATATCGCTTTTGGAGTTGGTCCTTTGCCCTGACTTGAAAGATATTTGGGGTTGTCGGTTACCTTTAGTATTGCTTTCGGAGTGGTTTCTTCACCACCGCTCAAGAGATATTGGAGTGGTTTCTTCACCACCGCTCAAGAGATATCGGAGTGGTTTCTTCACCACCGCTCAAGAGATATCGGAGTGGTTTCTTCACCACCGCTCATGATGTTTCATTTATATGTATTCCCTAGGTATTGCTTTTCTGTATTGGTTCTTTGGAGCCACACGAAATATAGCGTTTACCTTGTGGAACTCGTATTTATCGGTATTTGTTGTTTGCCTTTATGGCCTGCTTTGGGATATTCTTATCCTTTGTTTCTATATGTTGCCGATGATATGAGGCTTGATCTATATGATTCATCTTTCGTTAGATGATTGTGTTATCTCTTTTAGAGATATCTATTATGCTTTGTAACCTTGCAGGTTTATTGTTGTTCAGTTTATCTAACTGATTTGTTTAGCTAGACTGATCCGTGTAATTTATACTCGGGTTAGACCGAGTTGTTTCAGGTTAGGTGCTTTTGGACTTAGCCTATTTTGCTTCCGCATGGACTACTCTGCTAGCTTCTTTTTGTCATAGCTTTTTGGGTAGTCCCATTTTGTAGTAACTCTGATATGTATTCATCTGGAACTCGTCTGTATATTGTGGTTTGCTATACCACTTGACATGTATTATTTTGTATACTCTGCAATGTATCAGTATATGTGTATATGATGATTTACTGTTCTGTGATGTATATTACATTTGAGTTATTATATTCTGTTCTGATAGATCCAACCACCTATGGTCTTGTTTTAAGTATGCATTGGATATGTCGATCTGTTTGGTATGATTATTGTCGACGTATTTAATGGATAATTAGAGCAAGGCTATAGATGGTTGCTCCCAACCAGCCTTATTCTCCGTGTTAGTTGACGGCATTACTTTGTAGTGTCCTTGGCTAGCGTGGTTATAGAGGTGGGGCGTCACACAAATGGTTCGTATTTCTGTACAACTTGTGTTTATTTAGGTAGAATAGTGTTGACTTAAGGGGTACGGATTTGCGGGTCGTTACAGGTCCACATATATACCTCATATAGGATCGTCGCCATCATCCTACTTCATTTTGGAATCTCCACTCGTACACAGTTGTTAAAGCAGTTTACGGAGTTAGAAGAGAGTATGACATCTTTCGATCCCGGTATCTGTAATGACATACTATTTTGGACCATTCAGATCGACAATAAAACCACACATGTCAGATTTGAATAATTCAAAACAGTAGATTGTAATATAATTTGGAGAAAATAAAACTAATCACAGAATCACAGACACACATAAATCAGAATAACTCACAGCGGAAATAAAATAATCATAGTAGTTCATGAAGCTACTACAACACAGAGTCACAAAATAAGTACAAAATACAGAGTCTGAAAAGTAAATACAACAGAAATCACAGATACATAAATGTTCACTAGTACATAAGCTGAATAGGAATATTGAATGGAAAAGATAATAACTTGATAGATGGATATTCTCCAGCAAATCCTCTTGCTCTAGAAGGTGAATTCCAAATCTAAAATACTCAGGCTGACCCGAGCGTAAAGCAAAACACAAAACACTTGAGTCGGGACGTACATACTTGTACAATGTAAACCAACTCAAGTGAACTGTAATAAAATGTACAAGTAACTTAAAGGATGCTTGGGACCGTCCATCCTTTAAGGATCCGTTAAACTATTTATTATGTAGTAATATACGCTATTATAATAATGTCTAAATTAAAGTATAATACATTTGAAAATAGCACTAAGGCGTTACCCATATCCCCATTAACACATTTTATAGTGCCAATAGTCTATACAGTACCGTAGTCCCTCTTGATCCGGAAGCCACCAGAGGATAGTCCATAGGTACGGCACAAAATCAAAATCGTACAGGGCACGCTAGGATAGGTGACACGACACAACTAGGCAATGCCAGTGTAGATACACCGATTGCACTTCCGGACCGGTGGAAACGCATAGCAGCTACTACCGCCCACCTCGAACCACACTCCCAAAATCAAAGGTGCACACCAATCAATCACAAAGTAGTAGAATGGCATACGAAAAAGTGTGTCCGATAAGAGGAGCGACCTCATTAGCCCGTCGATTGCTCCTGTTTTAGCCACTTTATGCCAACACACGGGAGTTGGATCCACGTACATACCTCAATAGAACGTTCCTCCATCCTGCTTCATTCTGCAATCTCCATCATGTATACGGTTGTTAAAGTAATTTTTGGAGTTGGCAGAGAGTATGAAAACTTCCGATCCCGGTCTCTTTAACAACCAATCGTTATTATAACTCATGGATATTTACTTCAAAATCATTTATACTTCAAAAACCAAAATATCATATCCATTTCAAAAGTATGTCAATACGATATCATTTCCATTTAAAAACCAAATTAATATGATATCCCTTTTAAATAAACCCAAATTTTCAAATCACTGAATGTTACCTTCAATTTATTTAAACTTGGAATACTCTTTAAAATCATCTTAAACCAAAACCACGATATAAAGTCATATCCTTCAATCTTCAATTTCAATAAGTTTCAAATCAACATATTTAACGACAATTCTTAATTTAATATAATTTCAAATAAATTCATTTCCAAAATCACAGTACTTTCAAAGCTATAGCAACTCCAAAACCAAATACTTTGAAACCAAAATACTGGGAAATCATAACACTTGAAATGTTATCATTTGGAAATCATAATACTTAGAAAATCATAACACCTTTAAAACAATATTCATTAATAAAGTTGTAGCATTTTCTAAGTTCATTCGTTCAATTATAAAAATTTCAAAACATTGTATTTTCAAAAATAGCAGCATTTAGAAAACGTTATGGTAGATATAGTAGTATTTCAAAAATATTGCCATTTTCAGAAACAACAGCACTTATAAAGTGATACAGTAGATATTTTAGTATTTCAAAACAGTTCAATTTCAGAAATAGCAGCACTTATAAAGTGCTACAGTTGATAAATTAGTATTTCAAAAACTGTTTAGTTTCAGAAACAGCAGCACTTATAAAGTGTTATAGTAGATAAAATTAGTATTTCAAAAACAGTTCAATTTTAGAAACAGCAGTATTTACAAAGTGCTACAGTAGATAAAATTAGTATTTCAAAAATAGTTCAATTTCAGAAACAACAACACTTATAAAGTGCTACAGTAGATAAAATTAGTATTTCAGAACATAGTTATATTTCAGAAATGGTAGCACTTAGCAAATGCTACCTTAAAACCATAGCATTTTGGAAATGCTTCCAATACCAATTCCAGATTTACTACAACATTCCACAAACATTAAATTCTCAATTTCGGCCATTTTTAACTTATAAAAACATATCTCACGCTTCAGAAAATATTCATTTGGGTACCATTTGTTCGATTATTAAATGAAATAAAATTTGTAAATAAAATATCCAAATTAACCATAATTCATTTACTAAGTTCAAAGTACACTATTTTACCTAACTTTTATTTTAACAAATAACTTAACACTTTATTTTAAAATACCCATTTCATAAATAAGATATTCTTTTTCAAAGTAAAACTCAACATTTCCATTTGAAAACTAAATTTTCAATTATCAAGTTAAGTCAAAATTTAAGATACATTTTACCATCTAAGTCATGATTATTTATTTTACAAAACATATACATTTGATAAAATAAAATCTATTACAATCACTAGGTTAGATTTAAAATTTCATATTAAATCAAATTTAATTATTAAGTTATTTATCATTAATAAAGATCTTCAAATTACAATTTAAAACCAATTATTAACTTATAAAAATTTTAACTTATAGAAAACCAATATCTCTTTATATTTAAATCATTAAATCAAATCTTTAAGCTAAAATTCCATATATTTTAAAAATTCAAAATACTCAATAAATTTTTAGGAAAATATTATATTAAAAATTAACATGAGTCTGTATAATATTTTCTATCCTAGGTCAAGTGATACAGATATGTATCATTTCATTCCGTAATTTAAAAGAAAAATCCAGGTTCTATCATTTCAAACCCGCAATCCCAAGACAAATAAAACAAAATAAAAATAAAAATTGCTTGAGCTTATCATTTCAGCTCATAACGATTTTTCCCTATTCTAAAGTCCATTCGGATATGTATCATTTCGAACCATAGTGATACTATTCTAATAGGGAACTTGCAGTGTGAGAAGCAGTAAATGAATAAACAATATAATATACATATCAAGTATTGTAATAAATATATATCAGTTTATGACATCATGAAATATCATATCACAGGCATATATAAATTACTATCATATCATCAACTACAATTCACATGCCATTGTTTCACTATTATATAAGTATGAATGTCGAGAGTGATAAACTCACCTTCTAAAGATGGAGTTAACAATTCAAGACACACAAATGAACTCCGGAAAGCACCACAAAGAATGACTTCGATTTGAGTGGATAGAGAGCTAAGATTCAAATTTTGTACACAAACAAATACAACATTTAAAAATATATGTACAACACATAAAAATATGAATTAAACAAAGCAAAAAGGTTAAATAAGACCAAACGGGCTCGACCACTTTAGCTATAGGCTTGACCACCTTGAAACATGGCTTGGCGATGATGCTTTGGATGCACCCATGCTCGGCTATGAAGCAAGTAAGCACGGCTAGGCTATGGTAGGTGAAAGGGCGGCAAGGCAAAAGTCAATAAGAAGACAATGCAACATGGATTTGGGTTCGGCCCTATGCTAATTGGCTCGGCTATTGGGCTCGCATGGCTCGGCTTGTATCGAATCTGGTCAAGGCACATCTGAATAGGCATGGCTATGATGCGGCTCATTGCAAGGCTGGGCCAAGGAGGTGGTGTTTGTGGTGATGGCCGAGGCTAGGAAGGAGGAAATGGATAGTGTAAAGGCTCGGCTACGGTTGTGAACCATTAGGTGATGGTTTCGGATCCAATAGGTCACGACAACAACGAAAAATGGTGGTGGTGGATGAAGGCCGATCTTAGGTGATGGTGGTGAGGAGGAGATGGTCGGTTAGGAGATCATGGTGATGGTGGCCGAACATAGCTTGAGAAAATAATAGAGAAAGAAAAATAGAAAAAAGAAGAAAGGAGATAACATATTGAAAAATGTTTGATCAGAAAATGGAAAATGAGAATAGAATTAGAAGAAAACTTTTTGTACGTGAATGGAAGAAGGTGAGAAGTTGTAGGGCTAAAGGAATGGGAGATTTGAACGGCTAGGGTAAAAGGAAAAGACACACTACACATTAAAGAAAAGAAACATATGTCTCTTGAATTTCCAAACCCAAAAATCCAATAAAAATCAAATAAAAGATCCAAACGAAATAGAAAAGAGAAAATAAAATATAAAATAGAAATGAAGTATAAAATAGAATAGAAAAATAAATAGAAAAAAATGCTGAAATTAATTGCGTGTAAAACACTGAAATTTATCAAATTTTAAAAGTATAAAACTGAATTTTACGAAAGGAAAAGCAGCACGAATATCAGAATCAAATATAGTTTCAAAGAAAAAGATTAGAATTTAAAAATTAGAAATTAAAATTTTCAACTGAAAGTCAAAGTTTGACCACTGTTAAACAACATATAAATTTTTTAGAAAATATTTATTTTACTGCATTTGGAAATTAATTATAAACAAAATCCAGAATTTTATTGGAAAATTCCAAAATTTCAATTTTAAATAATTAAAAGTCAAAGCTTTCAAATAAATTGAATTAAAAATATTTATTAAAAATCATGGGTTGTTACACTCTTCCTAACTCAAAACTTTTCGCCCTCGAAAAGGAACGAAACACAGAAAGCAAAGAAAGATAAGATAGAAAAGCAAATCGTACCCGAAACAAACAATTTCGGATTCGAAGCACGCATGCTCTCCCCCGTCTCCTAGGTACAATCCCGATCATCAGTACTCCACTGCACTTTGATCAGGTTGATAGTTTTCCTTCTTAGCTACTTCGTACCTCTTTCGATAATACGAGGTGGCTTCCTCTGATAGTCATATTTGGCTCAATAACCAAACTCTCAAGGGCAGAAGGCTGGACAATCAAAGATGGATCAAGCAAATATCGACGAAGATGTGAAACATGGAATACGTTAGGCACTCTAAAAAACTTCGCAGGAAAATCCAGACGATAAGCCAAAGAACCAATCCATTCCAAGATACGGAATGGACCAACAAACCTAGGAGCAAACTTTCCTCATCTTCCTCCCTACCCAAATTATTATTAAATTTATTCCACTTAATATATCTTATCACATATATTAAGTATGTTACTCCTATCATGACTACTCAAGTTTATATATAAATTCCTTTAACACTATTTTATATTGTATATTATTTAATTACATGCCTAATTTCTGAATAATTAGGTCAGTTATATTGGAATGCAATTTAGTATTCTACAATTACAATTTTCCAATTCAAATATTTTAAGTCCAATTATTTATCAAAATTTTTGACTTCAGTTTATAATTGACATCATCCCTGAATCATAAATTTAAGAAATTAAATCTCTGGTTTATCTCAAACAATAAGGAGATAATTATATATACTATATATGAGATCAAATCAAATCTAAAATCATATACTATATATATTAAATCAAGCCATACTTAAAAAAAATCCACATCATCTTTTCTTCAACTTTTTATATATCTTAAATTAAACAAATTTAAATCAAACAAAAGCGTAGCAAAGCTACGAATTGATCTCTCCTCTTTGAAACTCGAAAATGAATGTCGTTGATGAGGCCGCCATCACCGAAATTATTTTCCAGCAACATAAGAGAAGAGCATAGATTGAAACATTAAAAATGTATATTCAAACATACCTTTAAATAATATACATTTTAAAACATTAAAACCTAAGTTTGAAATCACCGAAATTTAAACTCTCAAATTCATAATTTAAATTTATTTAAATTCCAAATTAGTTTATAAACCATGCTTTATAATTTTATTTATCTATCTCTTATGTTAATAGTCATTGGTTTTCAAAACAATATATGAAATCAAATGTTATCATTTCAATAACCAATTAAGTTAACTAATAAATTTCAACTCAATTCAGTTCTCAATAAACCATTTCAATTTTTATTGATTTTCAAAGCTTTAAATATTCCAAAATTTCAAAACTAAATTTTTGATAATTCTATACATATCAAATTAAATTTTCTATTATTTTATTTTGAAATATTTACTTAATAAATTCAATATCATTTAAATAAAACTTTTAAAAGTTCAAATAACTGAGTGTTACTTTAATTTATTAAACTTGATTTATATTCATTTAAACACCTTAAACCAAATCAAGTTATAAAAATCATATCCTTTGAAATCTCGAATTTAATAAAATTCAAATTAAATTTATTTGAGTTTAATTCTTAAATAAACCAATTTCAAATCAAACTTATTCACATCTATTAATATAAATTTTCAACAGATAATATAAATATATAAAAATATGATATATGAATCATATAAAATTTTCTCACTTACCACATTTGAAAACAAAATTATGTCAGTTTGTTCTGTTAAAGTGTTTTGGAAATCCTATCGATATTGTTGATCAGACGAATTGATCGGAATCCAAAATCAACATCAACAACCCAAACACACAACGTATAAAACATCAATACTAATGCAAACACACTCCCTCACTTGATGATTCTAGAATGGTTCAAAATAAGGATAAAATTCAAATTTGGAAGATTCAAATCAAAAGTATTCAAAGGTAAATGAGATAGATAAAGGGTTAAGATAAGGTTAAAATAGATGATTGAAAATATACCCGATAAAGGTTGTTACAGGTGAATTCAAAGAGATGGAGATGATCTTCCCAAGATCCTCCATAATCAAGGACACAAACATGATGAAGATCCTCAAGAATCTGGTTCACTCTTTCCGTTTGACTGTTGGTCTGTAGATGGTAAGCAGTGCTGAGATTCAAATGAGTACCCAAAGATTCCTGGAAAGCTTTTCAAAACTGACTGGTAAAGATGGAATCTCTATGAGGAAAACAAACTCCCTCATCTAGATCTCCGCCAGATAAGAAGCAGAACGGGTAGACTTGACCGGAATGAAATGAGCCAACTTGGTCAATCTATCCACAAAGAGAGAAGAGAAGAAGACTTACATTGATCGCAGCGATTTCAACTGGATCAATAGAAACTCCATTACTAGAAACAATATGCCAGAGAAATCGAACTTCATCTTTACAGAAATGGCATTTCGAGAATTTAACTTTCCACTGATGACTCCTTTGAGTTCCCAGAATAGAGCTAAAATCAACAAAGAAAGTAGGAGCGTGGTAACAACAAAATACTAGATGGCTTACCCTTCTGCATAGTAGGACAATGGTAAGTAAGAAACAAGGACAAGATAAGATAAGATTCAACGAGAATTGAATATCCCGAATAAAGAAATTACTAACAAGGTGGATAAGGTAAAGAAGGAAGTTTAGAAAAATTTGGTTTCAAACACGAAAAGATTTATATTAAAATAATTCTTTAAAATCCTTTGAAAATCATTTGAAAAATCATTTTATACTTTAAAATACGTTCTATCACAAAGAAAGGATTCTAAGATTGATTTCACTCATTCTAGGGCATTTTTACCCTATCTCTAATGAGTTTTTGCTCCGTAGGCTAAGGTTTGCCTAAAACCTAAGCTCTAATACCAAATGTAATGACCTACTATTTTGGACCATTCAGATCGACAATAAAACCACACATGTCAGACTTGAATAATTTAAGACAGTAAATTGTAATATAATTTGGAGCAAATAAAACCAATCACAGAATCACAGACACAGATAAATGAGAATAACTCTAAGTGGAAATAAAATAACCATAGTAGTTCATGAAGCTACTATAACACAGAGTCACAAAACAAGTACAAAATATAGAGTCTGAAAAGTAAATACAACAGAAATCCCAGATACATAAATGTTCACTAGTACATAAGCTGAATAGGAATACTGAATGGAAAAGATAACAACTAGATAGATGGATATTCTCCAGCAGATCCTCTAGCTCCAGAAGGTGAATTACAAAGTTGAAATACTCAGGCTGACCCGAGCGTAACGCAAAACACAAAACACTCGAGTCAGGACATACATACTTATACAATGTAAACCAACTCAAGTGAACTGTAATAAAATGTACAAGTAAATTAAAGGATGTTTGGGACCGTCCATCATTTTGGGATCCGTTAATCTATTTACTATGCAGCAATATACGCTATTATAATAATGTCTAAAGTAAAGTATAATATATTTAAAAATAGCATTAAGACGTTACCCATATGCCCCTTAAAACGTTTTATAGTGCCAGTAGTCTATACAGTACCATAGTCCCTCCTGATCGAGAAGCCACCAGAGGATACTCAATAGGTACGGCACAAAACCAAAATCGTACAGGGCATGCTAGGGTAGGTGACATGGCACAACTAGGCAATGCCAGGGTAGATATACCAATTGCACTTTCGGACCGGTGGTAACCGTAGCAGCTACGACCGCCCACCTCGAACCACACTCCCAAAATCAAAGGTGCGCACCAATCAATCACAAAGTAATAGAATGGCATACAAAGAAGTGTGTCCGATAAGAGGAACGACCTCATTAGCTAGTGATTGCTCCTATTTTAGCCACCTTATGCCAACTCACGGGAGTCGGGTCCATGTACATACCTCAATAAAACATCACCACCATCCTACTTCATTCTGGAATCTCCATCGCGTACACTGTTGTTAAAGTGGTTTTCGGAGTTGGTAGAGAGTATGACAACTTCTAATCCCGGTCTCTTTAACAACCAATCTTTATTATGACCCATGGATATTTACTTCAAAATCATTTGTACTTCAATAACCAAAATATCATATCCTTTTCAAAACTATGTCAATACGATATCATTTCCATCTAAAAACAAAATCAATATGATATCCCTTTTAAATAAACCTAAATTTTCAAATCACTGAATGTTACTTCAATTTATTTAAACTTGGAATACACTTTAAAATCATCTCAAACCAAAACCATGATATAAAGTCATATCCTTCAATCTTCAATTTCAATAAGTTTCAAATCAACATATTTAAAGTCAATTCTTAATTTAATACAATTTCAAATAAATTCATTTCCAAAATCATAGTACTTTCAAAGCTATAACAACTCTGAAATCAAATACTTTGAAACCGTAATACTTGAAAATCATAACACTTGAAATGTTATCATTTAGAAATCATAATACTTAGAAAATCATAACACCTTTAAAATAATATTCATTACCAAAGTTGTAGCATTTTCTAAGTTCATTCCTTCAATTATAACAATTTCAAAACATTGTATTTTCAGAAACAACAGCATTTAGAAAACGTTATGGTAGATATAGTAGTATTTCAAAATTATTGTCAATTTCAGAAACAGCAGCACTTATAAAGTGTTACAGTAGATGTTTTAGTATTTCAAAACAGTTCAATTTTAGAAATAGCAGCACTTATAAAGTGCTACAGTAAATAAATTAGTATTTGAAAAACAGTTCAATTTCAGAAACAACAGCATTTATAAACTGCTACAGCAGATAAAATTAGTATTTCCAAAACAGTTCAATTTCAGAAACAGCAGCACTTATAAAAGTGCTACGATAGATAAAATTAGTATTTCAAAAACAGTTCAATTTCAAAAACAGCAGCACATATAAAGTGCTAGAGTAGATAAAATTAGTATTTTAGAACACAGTTATATTTCAGAAATGGTAGTACTTAGGAAATGCTACCTTAAAACCACAACATTTTGGAAATGCTTCCACCAATTCCAGATTTATTACAACATTCCAAAAACATTAAATTCTCAATTTTGGCCATTTTAAACTTATATAAACATATCTCACGCTTCAGAAAATGTTCATTTGGGTATCATTTAACTGATTACTAAATAAAATAAAATTTCGTAAATAAAATATCCAAATTAACCATAATTCATTTACTAAGTCCAAAGTACATTATTTACCTAACTTTTATTTTGACGAATAACTGAACACTTTATTTTAAAATACCCATTTCATAAATAAGATATTCTTTTTCAAAGTTAAACTTAACATTTCCATTTGAAAACTAAATTTTCAATTATCAAGTTAAGTCAAAAATTTAAGATGCATTTTACCATCTAAATCATGATTATTTATTTTACAAAACATATCCATTTCATAAAATAAAATCAACTACAATCACTAGGTTACATTATAAATTCCATATTAAATCAAATTTAATTATTAAGTTATTTATCATCAATAAACATTTTTAAATTAAAATTTAAAACCAATTATTGACTTACAAAAATTTTAACTTATAGAAAACCAATATCTCTTTATATTTAAATCATTAATTAAATCTTTAAGCTAAAATTTCATATATTTTAAAAATTCAAAATACTTAATAAATTTTTAGGAAAATATTATATTAAAAATTAACCATGGGTCTGTATAATATTTTATAACCTAGGTCAAGTGATACTGATATGTATCATTTCAATCCATGATTTAAAAGAAAAATCCGAGTTCTATCATTTCAAACCCGCAATCCCAAGGCAAACAAAATAAAATACAAATAAAAATCGCTTGAGCCTATCATTTTAGCTCAAAAAGATTTTTCCTATTTTTAAGTCCTTTCGGTTATGTATCATTTCAACCCATAGTGATACTATTCTAACATGAAACTTGCGGTATGAGAAGCAGTAAATGAATAAACAGTATAATATAGCTATCATGTCGGGTTATGTAACAAGTAAAAATCAGTTTATAACATCACAAAATATCATATCACAGGCGTTTACAAATTACTATCATATCATCAACTACAATTCACAATTCACATGCCATTGTTTTACAATTATATAAGTACGAATGTCGAGAGTGATAAACTCACCTTCTAAAGCTGGAGTTAACAATTCTAGACACCAGAATAAACTTCGAAAAGCACGACAAAGCACGACTCAGATTCGAGTGGATGGAGAGCCAAGATTCAAATCTTATACACAAATAAATACAACATTTATAAATAGACGTATAACGCATAAAAATATGAATTAAACAAAGCAAAAAGGTTAAACAAGACCTAGTGGGCTCGGCCACTTTGGCTATAGGCTTGACCACCTTGGGACATGGCTTGGCCATGATGCTTTGGAAGCAAGTAAGCATGGCTAGGAAGAAAGTAAGCATGGCTAGGTAATGGTAGGTGAAAGGGTGGTAAGGCAAAAGTCAATAAGAAGGCAAAGCAACATGGATTTGGGTTCGGCCCTATGCTAATTGCCTCGGCTTGGATCAGATCTGGTCAAAGCACATCTGAATAGGCACGGCTATAATGTGGCTCATGGCAAGCCAAGGCCAAGGAGGTGGTGTTTGTGGTGATGACCGAGGCTAGCAAGGTGGAAATGGATTGTGTAAAGGCTCGGCTAGGGTTTTGAGGCCATTATTGGTTTTGGATCGAAGAGGAAAATGGTGGTGTTGGATGAAGTCTGGTCTTAGGTGATGGTGGTGAGGAGGAGATGGTCGGCTAGGAGATCATGGTGATGGTGGTCGAACATTGATTGAGAAAATAAAAGAGAGAAAAATAGAAAAAAGAAGAAAGGAGATAACATATTGAAAAATGTTTGATCAGAAAATGGAAAATGAGAATAGAGATGAGAAGAGAAATTTTTGTAAGTGAATGGGAGGAGGTGAGAAGTTGTACGGCAAAGGAATGGGAGATTTGAACGGCTAGGGTAAAAGGAAAAGACACACTAAAGAAAAGAAACATATGTCTCTTGAATTTCTAAGCCCAAAAATCCAATAAAAATCAAACAAAAGGTCCAAACAAAATAGAAAATAGAAAATAAAATATAAAATTGAAATGAAGTATAAAATATAGAATAGAAAAATAAACAGAAAAAATGCTGAAATTAATTGCGTGCAAAACGTTGAAATTTATCAGATTTTGAAAGTATAATATAGAATTTTACGAAATGAAAAGCAGCACAAATGTCAGAATCAAATATTGTGTCAAAGAAAAAGATTAGAATTTAAAAATTCAAAATTAAAATTTTCAATTGAAAGTCTAATTCTGACCACAGTTGACCAACATATAAAATTTTTAGAAAATATTTATTTTACTACATTTGGAAATTAATTTATAAACAAGATCCGGAAATTTACCGAAAAATTCCAAAATTTCAAATTTTAAATAATTAAAAATCAAAGCTTTCAAATAAATTGAATTAAAAATATTTATTAAAAATTGTGGGTTGTTACATTCTCTTTAACAACCAAAAGTTATTATAACACTGCGGTCATTTCAAAATAGTTTATACTTCAAAACCAAAATATCATTGCCATTTCAAAACCATATCAATACGATATCATTTCCATTTCAAAACCAAATATGATATCATTTCCATTTCAAAACCAAATATGATATCATTTCATTTCAAATATATCTATTTCCAAAACTCATATCAGTCAAAGTTATAACACTTTCGGAATCAATACTTGAAATTATAACACTTTCAAAACATAATACCTTGAAATTCATAACTTTGAAAATATAACTACCACCACTTAAACAATTTAGATATTAAAATAGTATATATAATAAAATAGTTTATAAAGTAAAATAGTTTATATAAAAGAGTTACAAGTTAAAATAGTTTATGTTCAAATAGTTAATATATTAAAATAGTTTATATTAAAAATAGTTTATATTAAAAATAGTTTATATTAAAATGATTTATATGAAATAATTTGTATTAGAATAATTTATAAAGTAAAATATAAAATAGTTTTAAATATAATTTAAAAATACTTTATACAATAAAATAGGTTCCTCAAATTTCACAAATCAATTCCAAATCAACTCCAATTCCAAAATCCAAATTTAATCAAATCTCAAATCATCAATTTCGGTTAAATTCAATTTCTCAATAAACCATTTCAAATTATATCGATTTTAAACAGATTTGAACCCCAAAATAAACCATTTCAATATATTTCAAAACTTTAAATATTTTATATTTTCAAAACTAAATTTGATAACTTTATATGTATATCAAATTCATTTTACTACTATTTAGTTTTGAAATATTTACTTAATAAATCCAATATCCTTTAAATAAAGCCCTAAATTACAAATAAAATAAATATTTTCTTCAATTTATTTAAACTTGAAATATTCATTTAAATCACCTTAACAAAATTCAAGATAAAAAAAATCATATCCTTGAAAGTCTCGAATTCAATAATTTCCAAATCGATTTAATTAAATAAAATTCTTAATTAAATATAATTTCAAGTAAATTCAAATTTATCCTTAACTTATAAAACCATTATAAAATCTATATTTTAAAAATATAATTTAAATAAATACTAAACCATATTATATTTTAATAAAATCAAACTTTATTATTAAACTTATTTTATATTAAAGAAATCTATACATAGCTTAAAATTAAGAATTCAGCTATATATAACATAACATATACATAATATCAAAAATCAATATTCATATAAAACCATATATTTCTTTCCAAAACCATAGAAATCCTTTTCAAAATATTTATATATAGACCAACGGTGTTTGTATATAATTTTCTATCCTATGGTAAAGTGATACGAATATTTACCATTTCAGTCCGCAATTTAAATATATATATGGGTATATATCATTTCAACCCGCAATCCTAAATTCAATTCAATGAAAATCGTTGGGTTTATCATTTCAATCCATAACGATTTGCTCCTATTCTATATATCGTTCGGGTATGTATCATTTCAACCCATACTGATTCTATACTAATAAGGAACTTGCAGAGATATAATAGATATGAAAATAATATCACAGGCATATATCATCAATATAAATAACAGATAATGGTATCAGGTGTCACAGGTGAACAGATACTGATAATAACATATATATAGCAATGTAAATAACCAATAGCAGCATATTTCAATTGTCGTTTCAATTGAAATCATATTTAATAAATATAAGAACATTAATCATGAGCGATTGCTCGCCTTTCGAGGCTAGAGATGATTCGACAAATGGAATGAGCTACGAATCCAAGCACGAATTGCAAAGCAAAGTAGATTGGCACGAATTCAACAGACAAGCTGATAAGGAGGAATTGATGAAACGTTTGAAGTCAGTTTGACATAAATTAAAACGAAATGTAAATTATATCGTTATATATTTTCTCAAATCAGTATAAGATTTATAAGACATACAAATAAGATAAAATAGATATAAAATTCCAACATTGATCAAAAAAGTGTTATAAAATAAAATAAATCTAAACTATAAAAATCAGATAAGATATATATGATACCAATATAAACTGTACAACTGATAAAATATTTAATACTATTATAATTTATACAAACCCATACATATAAATCTTTGACTTAAAATCAAAACATATACTTTACTGTAAAATTACAGAAAATAGAACATACGTCTTATATATAAACACGGGTATATATAAACAGATATGTATGTATCACTTATATAATAAAATACATGGTAGTTTAGATTAACGACACACATCTTGGAAAACCCCAAATATATAATATATATTTTCTTTAAACAGTATAGAACATAAAAAAATATCAAGAGACGAAACTTAATAGACTTGTCCTCTGTTAGAAGACATATATAACAAGTCAAAGTATATATACATAAAATATATGACAACAAAATTTGTATAGGCTTAGAGGTACATTACAAGCAATTTAGTACTAATATATATAAAATACCCTATATATATGTATGTAATTCATGTTATATTCCCACATCCGAAAGAAAATATAAATTGTATATATACTAATCAAAAATAAATATAAATAATGTACTTTTAAAGCTAATATATGTAGCAGCTAAACTAGGACTACATATATACTAACAGACTATACAACTGAAAAATGCAAACTATTGACAAATATAACTTATATATACTTAACAACTGTTATATATACTTTTATAACTCATATACTTATATATATATATATATATAGAATTTTACAAACTCATGTTTCATAAAAATTACCCAAATATAAGTAGGCTATGAAGTTGAAGGAGGAAGTGGACTCGACTGCATAAAGGAGGAGTTGGTCGGAGGGATGTTTGGTAGGAAGGCTGGTTCACATGGAGGGTGGAGGCTCGTGTCTGCGGTCGACGGAGGAGGGAAGAAGGCTGGAGATGGCTGCTTTGGCAAGTGGCGACATGGGCTGCGCGCGCAGGAGAGAGGGAAACTCTGATCTGACGGGGTTGGATTTGTGATCGGCAGCAAGGAGGCGGAGCTGCCAGGGAGAAGTGTGGCGCGAGTATAAGTCTTGGTTGTGCATTACTTTTCTAATTTTTCAATGAGCGAGAATGTGTGAAGTGGTGGAGAAAAAGATGGGAAATGAACGAACATTTCATTTATAAGTAGATGATGAAGGTGCTGCCTCGAAACCGTATATGTTATTAAATAATTTTCAAAGCACACTAACCCGTAACCAAGAGAAGTGAACCATCAGTCATAAATTAAACCTTGGGAATAGGAAAAGTCAGAGTATTGAATTGTGGCAATGAATAGAGTAGGTGGCTGCTTGTTTACGATAATCAATGGAATGGTTATAAAGAACCCAAAAAAAGCTCGGATGAGTACCAGCACGATTGACCGCTACATGGGTTCCGCCATGTACCGAAACTCTAAAATATAGGAGTGAATATATATCAGAGATCAGCACGATGAGACGATCAAAACAGTATTCAGATATCAGTGGTACGATCTCCTATCAAAAGTTGACAATCGATGCCGAAAATACTGATAAAATGTGCGAATTAAAATAGATGGAGCAATAACAATCCAAATTTGCAAAAACGAAATATAACGTCTCACTTAGAAGATGATTTACAAATTTAATATGTAAAATATTCAGTTTGGAAAATTAGTTATTATCATCAGTTTATAACTAATGTAAATTTAAATAAAATTACACGATAAAATAAACTTCCATATTATAAATTGAAAATTTACTATTTTCTATGTTTAATGAGACGCATTCCAAATATTAAATTTGTATTTCGAAATTCAATGGTTTAAAATGTCAGAAAATTCAATTAATTAAAATAAATAAAACCACTAAAATTTTCGGGTCGTTACAACATGTCTTTTTTCTTAACCATTTACACACCCTTTGAAGTCAAAATCCGAGGAAAAATCCCCCATCACGGCTGGCCAAACTTGCTTCTATATTGGGAAACAAATCACTTCAAGCCATATCAGATATTTTACATTTAAATCATATTTAAACATTTATCGATAACTCACATTGACAAGTGTGTATATAATTTTTATATATGCACTATTTTTAATATTGATCAACACAATTCAAGAAAAATTTATAATTATTATTTCATAAATATAATTAACTATAAAAATTAAAATTCAATTAAATCGGGTGGTAAATGAAGGATTCAACATTGCGATTGTAATGACTCTTTAGCTCTAAATTTTGTCAGCGATTGATATTAAACAATTCGAATATTAGTGTTCGCAAATCACCTAAACTAGTTGTAACAACCTGCATATTTTACGATTGAGTAATTAAATATTTTGTTTAAATATTTCATCGTTAGTCGGATTTTACTCCGAAAAGCTACTTTTTGCAAACAGTCGAATTAGGACTCGAGAGCACTCCCATTAAGTTCAAAATGACATTTGCGATCTTTTTGAGTATAAACTTTGATATGTTTTGAGTTAGTGGAATTTTGCTACTTTTTCACTTAGGGCTTTGGTTTTGTTTCAGCCCATTAGACCCAAGCTTCACCCCTCTTCTCTTCATTACTTCATTTCTATTTCCTAATACTCAAGCTTTAGCAACAATGGAGAGAGGAATGGGAAATTAAAACTCCAATCCCTAGTTTCCATTTGCAAATCAAGTTCTAGCTCCAAATTTATAGAAGAAGCTTTGATAAGCCTCCTCCTCTTCTTCTCTAACTCATTCTCTTACCAATTTCAGAAATTCCTAAACCTAATTTAGGAAATGTTTCTCTTTTAAGCTTAGATTCAAGCTCTTTGGGCTGGAATTGAAGAGTGATTGTTCTTGCCATTGCTTTATAGCTTCTTCTTCATTAGTTTTGGGTTTAAAGGTGAGATTTTTATCTCACATCTATGTCTATAACCATTTTTGATTGTTGGGTATGAATTCCTAACAATTATTCATGTGTATTTGCTTTTGGTTTGGTTTGGATTGGATTGGTATATATATTCCAACTTTTGGTGTTTTGAAAGCAAAATCTATGAAAATCCTTTTATGGATGTTCGAACATGTTTTTGGTGATGCGTCGAAGAGCCTATAGGACCGGGTTGCCGATTGGCATAAATGCCTAACGTCATTGCTCGTTCGGTCGTGAATTGGATGTGATTGCACATCAATTATATAGGCTAGAAAACTGCCTAAGCACCGGTCAGTCGACTGACCTTTGCAGTCATTCGACTGGCTGTAGCTAATAAGCATTTCGAAGGCTGTCTACAGAGGTTTGGGGGGCTCTGTTTCCTACAGTCAGTCGACTGACTCTCCGAGTTCAGTCGACTGACCTGCTCCTATTTGCCTATTTTTGCCTACTTTCGCTTGGTTTCCAAATTTAATCGATTCATGTTGAATCCCCGATTTGTTGTTGTCATTTATTTCCACTTTGATGACATATTCTTTGGGATTTTTGTGAACATACATTTTGATGGATTCGGTATCGATTTCTTTGGATTCTATTCACGTCTTCATACGTAAAATTTTGGTGATTGATTGTATCTGCAATCATTTTTATGCTTTGTCACTGTAAAAATATAAAGGTTTCAATACTAGTAGTAAATATCAAAACTCTTTTATCAAAACGATTTCAACTCAATTTTTCAATATCAAGCTTGTTTATAAAACCGTTTTCTAATCTACTAGCATATACAAACCTTTACCTCACTCGTATGAGAAATTTAATTAAACGGCTTAGTAAAACAAGTGGTATGAAACGCTTGCGTTTATTTCGTCGGTTAATTCTTGGACTTGTTCGATTGAATCTCTTGTGACAATTTTCTAGTGGTGATCTACAGTTTGTTCGTAAAAATTTAAGTTAAGCTGGTGGTTATGGGACATGAGGCTAAGCTCATATATTTACTAACCTAATGTAATTGACACTTCTTGATGATTGATGATGATCAATTTTGTGATTTAAAATAGCGATATGCTATGTTTCTTTGTCCACGTAGGGGACGGTACCTCATTTTATTGAGTTTCATCTCATTTCTTTTTATGGGTTAACGACCTATGAATTATTTGGAGTTTCAACTCAATTTTTGTGGGCTAGCGACCCATGTTATTTTATGGAGTTCGGTCCATCGGATGTACCTTTGTACTACGTTGTTGCACCAGCATACCATGATCATCGGGCGTACCATTGTACTACGTCGTCGTTTCGAATTATTCGAGTTTTCGATTCCTCGGGCGTACCGATATTGTACTTTGTCGTTGCACCGGCTCTATGGTTAGCGATCATGGGATAGCGTCCCGTTTATGATACACGTGTTGGTGAGTTTTCATGCTCCTGTTTTGTGATAGGCCTCCCCCTTCTTTTGTGATTTCTGGATTTGTATTGATGATTTGCAGAATTTGTGATCCACCAGCTTTTATGATTGGCATCGATATGATGTCAATATTTGTGACTTGGTGAATAAAACTAAAGTGTATGACATTCTTTTGATCTTTGAGAAGATTCTTGTGTTATTTATTAATCTCTGGTTGATTTTCAATTACATACTTATCATAGTATGGCTTTATGGTTATATTGCGTTTTTGTCATATCTCTAATTCTATATCATTTTATCTGATATTTATAGTTAGACTGATCCATTTATTATTTTCTTATTAAATAATACTCGGGTCAAACCGAGATGTTACAGGTGCTTCTGCTTGACTTCTCATCTGTGATTATTATCCTGGCTTTTGGCTAACTACTTAGATTAGTATTTTTTGTATACATTTGACATATAGACTGATTGATGTATACTTATTCTTTCGTGTAGCACTTGTAACTATTCTTTTGTAATATTGTGGATCTTGTTTGACCGCTACTCTGATATACACTTTCATGTGTAATTTTCATATCTATTTCCACCTTTGAGATATGAACTTCTGCGACTGATTTGTGTTATGATATTTCTATATTTGTTTCTGAAGATTACATATAGCCACTGTGTAGTAGCTTTGTGTTTGTGTCGGTATGTCGGATTTCCTCTTGAGATGAAAAGTTATATTTTTATCTGGCATATCGGTACTCGCACAAAGCAATTATACAGATGGTCGCTCCTCAACAGCCTTATTTTCAGCGCTAGTTGACGACATTACCCCGTAGTGTCCTTGGCTAGCGTGGGTATAGAGGTGGGGCGTCACATCTTGGCATCAGAGCCAAACTTTGGAACAATGTAGAATAATATAACAAGGATCATCGTCTTAGGTCCATCTTAGGAGTCATGCCTTAGGATTTTATTCGGGTCTTCGAACCGTTCTATCCTATTTTCTTCGCGACGCCTTGCTTTATCAATCATGATTGTTCGATAATTATTTTGTGAATAACCTTTTTCTTCTTTCTTTCTTTCTTAAAGAAGAGAAATGGTTAGACCTGGCCGTCCCAGCGCCGGTCAATCTAGTGCTACCCCCCAGGATGGAGTATTTATGTCTGCACAACAGCTTCTTGATCTAGTAAAGAATGCTCAGGCTGCCGGGCCCAATCCAGAGCCTACTCACCCTAAGTCCAGATTTGCACGTTTGTGCAGTGACTATACCAACTTGGATGGGAAGCCATTTAAGAGTTCCGAAAGCGTCATTCAAGTCCTAGCTTGGCTCCAAGCATGCGATTGCATCTTTACTCGCAAGAATATAATTGATCTTCACCGTGTCCAAAAGGCTTCAAGTATGCTCCAAGAAAGAGCATTAGATTGGTATGAGCTTCTTATTTCTGAAATTATCGAAGCGGATCTTACTTGGGAGAAATTCCGGGAATGATTCGAGTTAAAATTTGTGCCAAAAGCTGAGAAGGTGACATTGGCTCGTCGTTTCATAGACCTTGTTCAAGGTGAATCCTCCGTGGCAGACTATGTCGCATCATTCGAGTCACTTTCTAAATACGAGGTCGAATATATAAACACCCCATTGAAGAAGAACCAAAGATTTGTCTATGGCTTGAACAAAAATCTCAAGAAGCCATTGCTTCTAAAGTTAGAAGTTTCTTTTGATCAACTTGTTGATATCGCTCTTCGACTTGAAGAGGCAGATAAAGAAAGTGATGTTGAAGTTGTGGGTGCCAAACCAAACTTCAATAACAACTAGAAAAGGCCTATTAAATTCAAAGGCCCTAATCTCAACAAGAATGGAAAACAAGCAGCTTCTGTAGCAAAGACTCCTACTCCTAGTAGTGGGCAATGCTACAATTGTGGTTCTAAAGACCATTATGCCAATAGATGTCCGAAACCTCTCTTTTGTCGCTATTGCAAAAGTTCGGGTCATCTATTATCTTTGTGTCCCAAACTTCAAGGCAAGAAGGAGGGAAAGTTAAATGTTGCACAAGCCCCTAGCAACACTTCTCGTGGTCAAGGTATTTCTCATCCTATCCTTGATGGCATTATTTTATTTCGTGATCAACCTATTAGAGTTATTTTTGATACGGATGTGTCCCATTCTTTTATATCAAAAGAACTTGTTGACACTTTTTCTTTAAGTGTTGTTGCTTTAATGACTTCTTTGAGAATTGCGAATCCGGTTGGTGGATCCGCAACATTTAGTTTGCTTTGTAAAGATGTCGAGATTATTTTGTGTGATTTTTCTTTCCGAGCCGATTTGCATGTTATGCGCTACTTAGGCTTTAGAATGATTTTGGGAATAGATTGGCTTAACCGTTATGAAGCTCATATCCTATGTCCTGAGCAGACTATTCATCTTCGACATCCTCAATCTGTCAAGCATATTTCTATTGTTCTTAAAGATTCGGATTCCAACTCCAAGCATCTTTATATTCTTTAAATCCTCATGATGACGATAATGATGATGAGGAAGATGTCATTTCTCTTATTCACGTTGTTCGTGAATTTTCCGACATATTTGAGCCTGGTTTAGGATTACCTCCTAAGCGAGCAAATGAATTCAGAATTAATCTAATTCTTGGAGCTCAACCTATCACTCGTCCTCCTTATCGTATGTCCAATAAAGAAAATGAGGAGATGCGTAAACAATTATCTGAATTGGAGACGAAGCAATTTATTTGCTCTAGTTCCTCTCCTTGGAGAGCTTCGGCTATTTTTGTGAAGAAATCCGATGTTACACTTAGGCTTTGCGTTGACTACCGCAAGCTTAATGATCTTACTATCAAGAATAAATATCCTTTACCTCGGATTGATGATCTATTCGATCGACTTAGTGGTGCTAGAGTCTTTTCACAATTAGACTTAGCAACCGGTTTTCATCAGCTTCGTATTGTAGAGGATAGCATTCCTTTGACATCGTTCCGTACGTGTTATGGATCTTACGAATGGCTTGTTATGCCATTTGGTTTAACGAATGCTCCGGCTTATTTCATTGACCTTATGAATAGAGTTTTCAAAGACTTCCTCGATCGATTTGTTCTCATCTTTTTTGATGATATTCTTGTGTGTTCTAAAACTGAGGAGGAGAATGAAAACCATCTTCAGATTGTGTTGGAAACTCTTAGGAGCAATCCATTGAAAGAATTTTTTTCTAAATGCCACTTTTGGCAATCTCATGTGAATTTTCTTGGTCATATTATTTCTGAATCTGGAATCTCCGTGGATCCTTCAAAGATTGAAGCGATTCAAAATTGGAAGAGACCGGAGAGTGTGACGAAGATCCATAGTTTTCTTGGATTGGAAGGTTATTACCGCCGGTTCATAAAAGACTTTTCCAAAATTTCCGTGCCTCTTACTAGTTTGACAAAGAAGGGAGTTAAATACATTTGGTCGGACAAATGTGAAGCTTCTTTTCAGAAATTAAAAGAACTCCTTTCTGATGCTCCTATTCTTGTTATTCCCGAGGAGAATCAAGATTTTATTGTTTATACTGATGCTAATCGTGTTGGTTTGGGAGCTGTTCTCATGCAAGGAGAACGTGTTATTGCTTATGCTTCTAGGCAATTGAAGCCTGCCGAGACTAGATATGCCATTCATGATTTGGAGCTCGCGGCTATCGTTTTCGCCCTTCGGATTTGGCGTCATTATCTTTTGGGAGAAAAATTTATTCTCTATACCGATCATAAATCTTTGAAGTACTTATTTTCTCAAAAGGAACTTAATTTGCGTCAACAACGTTGGCTCGAGTTCCTTGCATCTTATGATCTTGACATTCTTTATACTTCCGGAAAGGGAAATCATGTTACCGACGCCCTTAGCCGAAAGCTACAAGCGGTTGTTTCCATGATGATATCCGAATGGAATGATCTCGAGATTTTATCCACTTATGAGATTCGATATCGTGCATCCGATTTTTGTTCATCTCTTGTTATATGTAACCTTGAGGCTCATCCCTCACTTTTAGACCACATTCTTGAAGCTCAAAAGCTAGATCCCGAATTGGCTCTTCTTAGCCAAAGATTGAGGGACAAAATTGATATTGAAGGTTTGAAAGACTTTGATATTGATTCTCGTGGCGGTATTCGAAAATTTGATAGACTTGTCGTGCTAAATATTAGTGATCTTCGCAAAGAAATCTTAGAAGATTCCAATTGTTCTAAATTTACCATTCATCCCGGTAGTAGTGAAATGTACGCGGATATGAAGCGGCTTTATTAATGGGAGGGAATGAAATTTGATATCGCTAACTTCGTTAAGTGTTGCATGACTTGCCAACTCATTAAGGCCGAGCATCAAAGGCCCGGTGGGTTATTGCAACCTTTAGTCATTCCAATTTGGAAGTGGGATCAAATTTCCATGGATTTTATAGATGGTCTTTCCCGTTCTTGTTCGGGTCATAATAGCATATGGGTGATTGTTGATAGACTTACTAAATCCGTCCATTTTATTCCCGTTCGGTCCAATCGGACCGTTCCTCTTTTGGCCATGCTCTTTATTAAAGAAATTGTTAAATTACATGGGGTTCCTACTTCTATTGTTAGTGATCGTGATCCATTGTTTACTAGTGGATTTTGGAAGAGTCTTCAAAAAGCTTTGGGAACGAAGCTTAATTTTAGCACCGCTTATCATCCTCAATCAGATGGACAAACCAAGCGTGTGAACCAAACTCTTGAAGATCTTCTTCGTGCAAGTGTTCTTGATTTTGGTGGAAGTTGGGAAGAGCATATTTCTCTTGTTGAGTTTTCCTATAATAATAGCTTCCAATCTAGTAATTGTATGGCACCTTTCGAGGCACTCTATGGAAGGCCATGCCGATCTCCTTCTTGTTGGCTTGAGGCCGGTGAGAAGCTGGTTTTAGGTCTAGATTTTATTTGTGATTACACCGAAAAGATTGACCTTATTCGTCATGGGATGAAAGAAGCCCAAAGTAGAAAAAAATCCTATGCGGATAACCGAAGGAGGAAATTAGAATTTTCTGTGGGAGATTTCGTGTTTATTCGTGTTTCACCTATGAAGGGTGTTGTACGTTTCAGTCGATCGGGAAAGTTAGCACCTCGATATATTGCTCCATTTCCTATCACCGAACGTATTGGTTCCGTGGCTTATCGCCTCTTATTACCGGCTCAATTTTCTGCTATTCATGATGTGTTTCACGTTTCTCAATTACGGAAATGCCTTTGAGATTCCAATTCTATTCTTGAGCCCGGTGTTGTGGAAGAAATTGAAGTTTCGTCTAATTTAACTTACGAGCAACATCCTATTCGTATTATTGCTTCTAGGTCAAACGCCTTCGAAATAAAGATGTCCCGCTTGTGAAAGTTCAATGGTCCTCAAATCCTAAGGATTTCTCTTGGGAATCTAGAGAATTCACCGAGCGAACACATCCAGACTTACTTTCTCGTGCTCTTTGAGGTGAACTTTTTATTTCAAATTACTTTTGTGATTGAATATGCTTTCATGGTTGTTACTTTATATTTTCTTCTTAAATATTACGAGGACGCAATTTCTTTAAGGAGGGGAGTCTGTAATAACCCGCATATTTTACGATTGAGTAATTAAATATTTTATTTAAATATTTCATCGTTAGTCGGATTTTAGTCCGAAAAGCTACTTTTTGCAAATGTTCGAATTAGGATTCAAGAGCACCCCTATTGAGTTCAAAATGACATTTGCGATCTTTTTGAGTATAAACTTTGATATGTTTGGATTTAGTGGAATTTTGCTACTTTTTCACTTAGGGCTTTGGTTTTGTTTCAGCCCATTAGACCCAAGCTTCACCCCTCTTCTCTTCATTACTTTATTTCTATTTCCTAATACTCAAGCTTTAGCAACAACGGAGAGAGGAATGGGAAACTAAAACTCCAAGCCCTAGTTTCCATTTGCAAATCAAATTTTAGCTCTAAATTTATAGAAGAAGCTTTGGTAAGCCTCCTCTTTTTCTTCTCTAACTCATTCTCTTACCAATTTCAAAAATTCCTAAACCTACTTTAGGAAATATTTCTCTTTTAAGCTTATATTCAAGCTCTTTGGTTGGAATTGAAGAGTGATTGTTCTTGCCACTGCTCTATAGCTTCTTCTTCATTTGTTTTGGGTTTAAAGGTGAGATTTTTATCTCACATCTATGTCTATAACTATCTTTGATTGTTGGGTATGAATTCCTAACACCTATTCATGTGTATTTGCTTTTTGTTTGGATTGGATTGGTATATATATTCCAACTTTTGGTGTTTTGAAAGCAAAATCTATGAAAATCCTTTTATGGATGTTTGAACATGTTTTTGGTGATGCATCGAAGAGCCTATAGGACCGGGTTGCTGATTGGCATAAATCCCTGGCGCCATTGCTCGTTCGGTCGTGAATTGGATGTGATTGCACATCAATTATATAGGCTAGAAAACTGCCTAAGCACTAGTCATTCGACTGACCTTTGCAGTCAGTCGACTGGCTAGTCGACTGGCTGTAGCTAATAAGCATTTTGAAGGCTGTCTGTAGAGGCTTGGGGGGCTCTGTTTCCTGCAGTCATTCGACTAACTCTCTGAGTTCTGTCGACTGACCTGCTCCTATTTTCCTATTATGCCTATTTTTGCCTACTTTCGCTTGGTTTCCAAATTTAATCGATTCATGTTGATTCCCTGATTTGTTGTTATCATTTATTTCCACTTTGATGACATATTCTTCGGGAATTTTGTGAACATACATTTTGATGGATTCGGTATCGATTTCTTTGGATTCTATTCACGTCTTCGTATGTGAAATTTTAGTGATTGATTGTTTCTACAATCATTATTGTGCTTTGTCACTTTAAAAATATAAAGGTTTCAATACTAGTAGTAAATATCAAAACTCTTTTATCAAAATGATTTCAACTCAATTTTTCAATATCAAGCTTGTTTATAAAACCGTTTTCCAATCTACTAGCATATATGTTAACCGGCATCTTGGCCCGGTTACAAAACGACAGTTGAAGACACTATTATCAGCACTAGACAAGATTATGACCACAAAGAACCTGGAGGCATACGGGTTTGATGAGAACAACATGTTTGGCATTAAGGCATGGTTCAGCGAGAACGGTTACGCGCACGTCGCTCGGCAAGCTTCGCTCGACATCAGAAGAATGCTCGGCCTCAGAAGGACGTTCGGCATAAAGGGACGTTCGGTATTGAATATCGAACGACACCTAAAGAATGTTCGGCATCCATGAACGTTCGGCATAAAGGGACGTTCGATATTGAATATCGAACGGCACCTAAAGAATGTTCGGCATCCATGAACGTTCGGCATACAAGGAACGTTCCGCATCCATGAACGTTCGGCATACAAGGAACGTTCGGCATCCATGAACGTTCGGCATAGAAGGAACGTTCGGCATACAAGGAACGTTCAGCATCCATGAACGTTCGGCATACAAGATACGTTCGGCACGTATGGGTCAAATGGTATTTAAGCGCGTTTGACTTCTAGAGCGCTCGGCATTCATGCTTCACTCGGCATTCCTGGATTGTTCGGCATTACCAGCCTCGTTTGGCCTACACCCCTCACTCAACACCTTGCACCGTTTGGCACAAATCTCGTGCTGCATGCAGAGCATCCGGCCTCACTTCGTTCGGCACGCAGAGCGTCCGGCCTCACTTCGTTCGGCATAAAGATGAAGGTTCGGCGTTTGGTCATTCGGCCTATTTGGGTCGACACATAGGGCTTACTCCCTTTGGGTCGTTTACTCTATTTGGACCGAGCTATTCAGCTACCAGGCCTACCAGGAAAGTCCAACCCACCTTCGTCTATAAATAGAGGGGCATGGGCACAGTGAAATGGACCCTTTTTTGGGAACACTGGGGAGACTCCGCCATTTCTTATACTCTCCTCTTTTTAATTCAAACTTGTATCCAAGTGATGGATTTACGGATTGTATCTGTATTCAAGTAATGGAGAAAGCAATAAAGATTAAACTCAAAGTGGATGTAGGAAGTTACGCCGAACCACTATAAATCTGGTGTTCTCGTTTTTGTTATTCTTTTCCATTGAATTACACTATTTTTCAGTCCTAATTTACTCTCTTCATTAATCTCTCTACGTAACTCTACTCAAGGGTGTTAGTGACCAATTTTGGTGCTAACATTTTGGTGCTTTCACTGAGAATTGAATTCTCAGCTTGATTGGATCTCATCATCTACTATTGGATTTCCATATTCGCGAGATAGATCCAGTTGTCTAATAGAAAACTTCCTATTCTGCTCAGATTTGAAAGAAATCTAAAGGAAGCTGATAGCCGTAGATTGGATTCACTAATGTACGCAAGATTTGGCGATTGGATGTTAAAGTTTGCACTCAAGTTGAATGAAGGCCGACCCTCCTCTAAAGGAAATTCAACCGATCGCCCCAGAAAAAGTCTATGCCAATCGTTGCAGAAAAGGTGTATGCCGAGTTACACTTGGCCGAACACTCCTGGCCGATCCATCTTGGCCGAACACTCGTGGCCGATCCATCTTGGCCGAACACTCGTGGCCGACCATCTTGGCCGAACACTCCTGGCCGAACCATCTTGGCCGAACACTCCTGACCGAACCCTCTAGGCCGAACGCTCCTCCAGGCCGATCCAAACGCTCTTCCAGGCCGAACATACCTCTATGCCGGCCACCTCTATAATGCCGAACGATATTGTATATGCCGAGCGGCATCCAGGCCCTTCCAAACTTAAGTTACACCGGTCTCTTATACGACCCCTATAGTGAATTCAAAACTCAACTTAATAAAGGAACATTCTATCTACTTCCCTTACATCCCCTGATCGACCGGGGCATAGAGGATCTAGCGACAGCTTCTGAATGACAACAAGGGAGCGGACAAACAACTACTACTCGAACGATACTCTCAAAGGGATATTATATTGATCACTTGAGGATAATCGACCTCCATATATATTTTAGCAGCCGGTTAGCTGGAGAGCCTCCAACGACCATGGATCGTCTCTATGACAATAATGAATCTAAATCAAAGTGTGGAGGAGTAGAACAGACTAAGGAAAATAACAATGAAGGCCCGTTGACTAAGGATGTAGATCCTAGTAGCCGAAACAAGACCTCAAAATTTGGCTCATATGCTCTTTGAAAGGTTCAATTGACAACCTCTACTTGAAGGCTCACGACTCGGAGTGATATTGGAAACCAACCTCGAGAGAGTACACCAAAGTCTAAAGAAAATCAGGGGAATGTTGTATATTCCCAAATGCTCACTGATCCTAACACGGGCGATTACAAACACCTCCGAGGTGTGATCAAAAAGCTGATCTAGAAAGTAAAGCTTCAATAGTATGTACATGTCTTGCAGAATGGCGGGCAGCGAATATCCGATGCCTATTAATAAAGGGCTATGTTTATCAATTGGACTGCTGACGGCCGACATCCCTTTGAAAGGAGCCAAGGGCAAAAGAGATTGGATACTCAGATTTGGTCACCAACCAATCCACGCAGACCATGATCGGACGTGTGGAGTACATCTAGATGAGAATAATTCGATCGCTCATCATCAATCATGTGCCTTTAATTTAGGGCCAAGAACTAGAGATTGAAAAGCTCATTATGATTAGAGCCCAAATATAAAGTCGACATGAATGACCATCTATTCATTGACCTCCACGTTTGACTCGGAGACCTGAACAAGGCTTGGAATTAGTATGGCCTGATCGCCCACTCAAATCAAGTCATAGAACAAAGTTTGACAAAATACAGAGGCCTCTTCTGAAGCTCAGTAACGCCAAGATCTTTCTAGAGTGGACGTGATTTGATCATCTACACACCAAATCCTGCCTTCAACACAACATAAGGAGATACAGAGCAAATTGTAAGAGATTCTGCTATCTAACCCAACACGGATGTGATCCAACCATCTGTCATATACCTCCTTCCTTGAATCGATTGGAAGAGCCATAATTACCAAGCGGACGAGAATCGATCATCCATTTTTCAAATTTCGTCCCTTGAGCTGGGGGCAAGATCCCATTCCATGAGCAAACGTGGTTCGAATGTTCATTCGACAACATTAGCCTCGATACGGTAAATGAATACAAATTAAAGAGTGGAAATACGACTACTATCAACTTAAACCTCCAAGTCCCCAGAGCGCGGACTGGAGTACTCTAAGTCCCCAGAGCGCGGACTAGAGTATAAATGACTTAAACCTCCAAGTCCCCAGAGTGCGGACTGGAGTACTATAAGTCCCCAGAGCGCGGACTAGAGTATAAACGACTCAAATCTCCAAGTCCCCAGAGTGCGGACTAGAGTATAAATGACTTAAACCTCCAAGTCCCCAGAGTGTGGACTGGAGTACTCTAAGTCCCCAAAGCGCGGACTGGAGTATAAATGACTTAAACCTCCAACTCCCCAGAGCGCGGACTGGAGTACTCTAAGTCCCCAGAGCGCGGACTAGAGTATGAATGACTTGAACTTCCAAGTCCCCAGAGTGCGGACTGGAGTACTCTAAGTCCCCAGAGTGAGGACTCGAATATAAGCAATTCGGATCTCCTAGTTCCCTGAATATGAACTATGACACAGATGACTTGAATTTGTCAAATCCCTGACATACGGGCTAGAATGTATTCTAAGTGCTCGAAGCACAGAATGGAAGTTCAACAATTCCCGAAGTGTTTCCGAGTTATATGAAGATGGACCGAGAAGTCTATGTTACTCACAACTGCTTGGATCAACATCACAATCACAAAGAAAACTGAACAATAAGAGTCTTTTGTAAGACGGAAAAAGGAACTAAACTTTAATGAGAAATGAGTTCCTATTACAACCCCTCCAAAGTTCGGAGTCGACATTCTATTTACAAGGACTGAGGAAATAGATGAAAATAATTACATGACTTAAACTAACTCTCGTTGAACGAGGATAGTAATCACTTCTTGTACTTCTTCAACTCCTTTCCGGACGGCTCCTCTCCATAGCATTTACCCTTGGTACTCTTCTTTGATAGAGGGGTAGCAACTGAAGAAGTACTGAGAACTTCCATAGGCTTGGATCCGCCAGGAAGGATGACCTTCAACGGCTTGTTCAAAGGATCGTCCAAGTCCACAACTCGGAGCTCGACCTTGACCCTGACCTTCTCTTTCTCGAGCCGCTCCTTCATGCTCAATTCGGATGTGTGATTAGAGGCGCCTGTAATTTCTACTTCATAACCCCCGTCGGTATAGGAGGAGGTTCCGGACTTGTCTTCATCAAGCGCTCCAATCACCGGAGCACGGACGGGAGTACACTAAATCCCCAGAGTGCGGACTAGAGTATAAACGACTTAAACCTCCAAGTCCCCAGAGTGCGGACTGTAGTACGCTAAGGCCCTAGAGTGCGGACTAGATTATAAACGACTTAAACCTCCAAGTCCCCAGAGCGCGGAATGGAGTACTCTAAGTCCCCAGAGCGCGGACAAGAGTATACATGACTTAAACCTCCAAGTCCCCAGAGTGTGGACTGGAGTACTTTGAGTCCCCAGAGCGCGGACTAGAGTATAAACGACTTAAACCTCCAAGTCCCCAGAGCGTGGACTGGAGTACTCTAAGTCCCCAGAGCGCGGACTAGAGTATAAACAACTTAAACCTCCAAGTCCCCAGAGCGTGGACTGGAGTACTCTAAGTCCCCAGAGCACGGACTAGAGTATAAATGACTTAAACCTCCAAGTCCCCAGAGTGCGGACTGGAGTACTCTAAGTCCCCAGAGCACGGACTAGAGTATAAACGACTTAAACCTCCAAGTCCGCAGAGTGTGGACTGGAGTACTATAAGTCCCCAGAGCGCGGACTAGAGTATAAATGACTTAAACCTCCAAGTCCCCAGAGCGCGGACTGGAGTACTCTAAGTCCGCAGAGCGCGGACTAGAGTATGAATGACTTGAACCTCCAAGTCCCCAGAGTGCGGGCTGGAGTACTCTAAGTCCCCAGAGTGCGGACTCGAGTATAAACGACTCAGAAACCTCTATGTCCCCAGAGTGCGGACTAAAGTGCTCCTAGTCCCCTGAGTGCGGACTAGAGTATAAACGACCTAAGAACCTCTACATCCCTGGAGTGCGGACTAGAGTGCTCTAAGTCCCCTGAGTGCGGGCTAGAGTATAAACGGCTTAAAAAACCTCTACATCCCCAGAGTGCGGACTACGGTACTCTCAGTCCCCAGAGCACGGACTAGATTATAGAAGACTTGAGAAGAATCTCCAAATCCCAAAAGCGGACTAGATTACTCTAAAATCCCAGAATGCGGACTGGAGTACAAACGAGTTGACAAAAATCCCTGCGTCTCGAACTGTGGACTAAAGCATAAACCGTTCGACAAATCTCTAAGTCCCCAGAGCATGAACCGAAGCATGAGTACAAATTGGGCGCGAATCAACCGGGGGGAGAATAACACTAAGTCACCAGAATGCAGAGTGGTGTATAAACATCGATAAATAGACGAGTGGATTCCAACCATTCTCTATTACGCAAACTTCGGCATGGAATCGACCGAAGGATTATTAACCTACTAAGGATGGAGTTCGACCATCCAACTAGTGGCCTGGCCAAATCAATGCTGGAAGCATGGGTACAAATCACTAAAAAGCTGAATACGACAGCTTACTATAGCTCTAGCGTGGCGTTCTTTATAACTTGAAGCAACGACTGCAAGGAAGCCTCAATACAAAACCAATCGAAATGGCATCCAAAGCTACGAGAAATCGACTATATCATGCCTCAGATCGAGGGTCAATACCGATCCGCACCAAGCACATACGAATGTGACTCGGATGTTTCTTGAAAAACTATGACCTCCAGAGTGTGGAAAGGAGGGTAAACAATGAATACTTGGTCAAAAATTCTCCCGCACCCTCATTCGATTCGTCAGGAGGAGTATGAAACTGGATGAGCATAACCCGACTGCATTTGTAGCCAACTTTACCCCGAGAACTGATTACAGAGCATGAACCAATGTGGACGTAGATGACCATCCACTGTCCAAATTACACCCTAAAACTGACGTGGCATCGAAGTATTCCTCTTGGAATGAAAAACCACGATAAAATCCAAGATAGGTGAGACCTAGTCTCCCATCGATTGACATGATCCCACGATTCAACGGGAAAGAGAGTAAAGCCAAAGTGGGCGTGGCTGGCCTTCCTACTTATCGGTACATGCCCCGGACCTGGGGGCACAAGCGAGGAGCAAGATGAATGTGAATCGACTATTCACCGATCACCTCTATGTCTTTGGAACTTAGGTGAAAACATAAACATAGCTAGGACGAGACTTAACCGTCCATGCAGTACATTTATCAACCCGAGACCGGGAGAAGATGCATGGTCATCCTAAAACTGGCTACGATAGCTCAGTATTAAAACTTATATATAGTGCTTACAGTTGCTCAAGGAGACAACCGAAAGGATGCCGGAAATTGAATCATTGAATTGACACCTTAGCTCATGAGCAATTGACTTTCACTCCAACCCGAAGGACGGGCAAAGGATCATGAATGCATTGAATAGAAAGTGCGTTACTCGAAGACACAAGCAAATTCAAACTCATAGCAAGATCCAGCTATACAGTTGCACGCCACTTGAGGCTGACCCCCACTCGACATTTCCTTCAATGCGCTTTTAAGCCTGATCTTTGGCCATTTGTTGATAATCTATTAGAGCATTCAGAGTCCTATGCTATTAGACTTAAAAACTCATGACAAGACTCTAGGGTTCGACTAGAGCAACCATCATTATTGGTCGTCCCAACCATATTTCACATTGAATGTTATGCAAAATAATTACATCTATACTCAAAGAATCTGGGATGGCACCTGCTAAGGTGACGGTCGACATTACACTCAGCCATGGAGACCCTTTCCGGGTGCTGAATATCGGATCACGACTCAGTGTAGTGATGATAAAAGAATTAGTTGGATTTTCTGAATAAATGATGATATGTTCCCTTGGACCCATTCTGACAAGCATATGTGATTTCATTAACTATCGCGAGCCATGCATTGGATATCAACCCGAAGCTACAAAAGCTAGCATAATATCTATTGATTTCACCATGAAAGCTCCACTCTTACTTTTAGGCTCAATCCATCAACATCTATGCCTACCAGCCATTGCGACAGGGCATACAATGACCTGAGACGTCTGAAAGACTACTTAAATAAAATATCAAACTAAGCTAATTCGATATCACTTATTTCCCTCGAAGGGCTATCTAAGGACGGAAATCAGCAGACCTCACACCCAAATTCACTACCTCAGAACACTACTTGAAGAGTAACAGAGAACCAACCATAAGATGGAAAATGTACGCGGATGGAGCATCCAATGATCAGTGTTATGGCATAGGAGTCATGATAATAACTCCTGAGGAACGATCAATCTGCTACGTCCTGAAACTCGATTTACTTATAACAAACAACGCTGCTTAGTATGAAGCCTTGACTGCCAGCCTCAAGCTTGCTAGAGGATTTGAAGTAAAAACTTTACATATCTTTTGTGATTATTGATTGGTCGTATACAAATTTAAGGAAGTTGATCTTGCTAGGGGGCATTGTCTTGCTCCATATCTCGACCAAGTCCAAGGGCCACTAACCGACTTCACGTATTACATCATTACACACCTCAGCG